>OW119924.1:75895344-77095344 GCA_933210815.1 Meta bourneti
CTTGCTCCAGTGTGACGTTAATTAAAATACCTACCAAAGTAAAAGGGAATTCGTGTTGCCAGTTTCACTCATGCAGCATTATGCAATTGCTGTAATTTTAATTTACGTCACATTGGCGTGTGGATTGTCCGTTAGATAAGTAGGTATTTAACGTCGCACTGGAGCAACGCAACGGGCTATTGGAGGCAGTCAGGGATCAAACCCGAAGGGAAAGATACGAGGACGGCAATTTTGAACCACGAAAGATCCGATGATAACACCTCATAATTTTGAAGCACGGTCAGATGACGAGGTCAAAATATGAGGTCGCTCCCCACTCTCCAAACTCACCACACCAACGTGAGTACATGTTAGGCCACGACAGATTTAATGTGCACCAGCCCCTGTGTACACGACGGTCTTTGGTTGGATCGAGTTTCGAACACGCAACCCTCCTGTCGCTAATCCTTTATTCTTCAAACTGGCATACCATGGTTCCAAATTTCACAAGGACCAAATATGGCCCTTGCGCCATAAAATCTAACCAACCCAAATTAATAGGAACCTATATTACGCTTATATTAGGATGCAATTCAAGTAAGGAAATCTTGAACTTTTGCCGTTTTAGTGTTTTAATATTCAACACGACGAACAGTACCTTTGATATACTTTTGGTAGGTAGGCAATTTAATTAGCGTCATATTGGAGCAATACAACGGGCTATTCGCGACGGTCCTGGATCAAACGCGAAGGGGGGTATTTCAATTAACGTCACACTGGAGCAACACAACGGGCTATTGGTGACGGTCCGGGATCAATCCCAAAGGGAAAGATCGAGGACAACACCACGTAATTTTGAACCACGGTCAGATAACGAGGCAACACCTGAGCTGGTACCCCACTCTCCAAACTTCCACATGTGCCAACGGATATGATTTAGGACAACATCCGAGGCAAATTTCTTCTCAGCAACGGTCTCATATTAATCCGGCCTCTGTTCAACAAGCTTTGGTTTTATTCAGTTTTGTTGTATTGAAAGAATATTGGAACCAAGAAAATAAATTTCCGGCTCTGAAGATAAATGAATACATTCCACACTCTGGCTTATTGTGAATTAAAACTTCTTATTTACTTTACAGATTTTGAAAACTTTACATCAATGAAGACAAACATTTCGCTTTCAATGATTGCTTAAATATTCATACGCAGTCTTCGATCAACAGGTGAATATTTCAACATTGGGGTGTATTGCGTCGCTATGGAAATACAAACACTGCATAATAAATCATTGGTGTTTTATATATAGACTAGGTAGTGTATTCAAAATATTCAGATACGCCCGCTGTGGGAGGAGAGCGTTGAATATTTTATTGGGCTTAAAGGCAAGATGGGAAAAAATACTTACCGTCCGCCATAGTGGGATGACTTCTTATGCTCCTTGTACTGACGAGTTTTGATAAAACATTAAATGCATTTTCGATGCAGTTCATAAAAAATGTAACCATCTCTCATTTTCATTTTAGCGGTATTACCAGAACAATTCAAGCGTTCTTAACCCTTCTGCTGGTGAAGGAAATAGTTTCGAGCGCGGAATCCTATCAAGGCCATGAGAATTTAGACGTAGTTCCTAGCATCTTAGCTAGTTTTTTATGCCGTTTACTTCAAAGGATTTTTATTGCGTTTTCGTTTTAATATTCAAGTAATTTATTTTATTAAACTGCTCTGTTTGTGGCTCTTTCCAAAATAATGGAACCTAATAAATACAAAAATCTTTGTCCTTCTTTCCACGTGCGACAATTCCAGCTACAAAAGATGACAATCATGGAAAACTGATAGCTCAAGTAAGTGAAACTAAAACTACCAAAAACTGTTCATTGCCAGATTTGAAAGACGACGGAAACGTAAAAAGCCACACGATATTGAGGTTTTAAATAGTGGTTTGGTGTCTTTACCTAGTTCAAATTCGTGCTATTAGAAAGGGATTCCCAGACACAATGGCCTTCTGTGTGGACTGAAGAAATGTGGAATAAAAAAATCTACTTTTACATGGATAGACGGTAATAATGGGAAACTTGGTTGCCAAGTATGTAGTGACGTTTCCCACCTAGGCGCTTTTAAAAAGAGCGAATTGCTATTTGAAAAGAATGGATTTCATACAGGGTTACATTTTATGGATCGTCAAGGCCTTCCCAGCTCACTTCTCTTCGAAAAAACTTTAGAGCATAAACAGTCTACTGCTCACTTAACTGCAAAAAAATAATTTCTGAAGTAAAACTACAAACTTAAAAAAGTGTGTGATTCAATGAATGCCATCCCATCTGGCCGCAACAAAATCAATATTTAGAACCGCGTACTATATCGCTAAAAGAGATAGACCTTATTCTGACCACTTTGGAATTTTGGAACTGCAAAAACTAAATCGTATAGACATTGGTGTCGGGCTACATTCAAGAGTGCTGTAGAAAGTATTAATCATATTTCCAAACAAATGAAGAATAAAATAATACAACAGGTTTGGGAAATTTCGGGGAATATTTCTGTCATTATCGACGAATCCACAACTTTAAGGGACAAACCTACTTTAATTGTGTATCTAAAGTGTGAAGTGAGCAAAGAACTCCACATTTTCTGTTTTTGGACCTAATTGAATGACCCGATCAAAATTCTAAGACAGTGCTTGAACTTTTGTTAAATTGCTTAGACAGACATGGTTTTCATGATGATTACTTAAAAGAGCATTTAGTTTCATTTGCAAGTGATGGTACAAATGTAATGTAGGAAAAAATCAGGAGTTGCAAAAAAAACGCACTTATAAATATCCAAATGTTATTGTGTGGCACTATATGAATCACAGGTTGGAGCTAGCATTGAGTGACGCAGTTGACGACGTAGGTGGAATGAACCATTTTCAGATATTTATGGATAAGTTATACACTCTCTACAGTAAATCATCTAAGAACCAACGTGAACTGGCAGTGCGTTCTTTGGAGTTAGACCAACAAATGAATAAAATTGAAAGAATACTAAGCATAAGATGGGTCTCTAGCTCATTCAGAACTGTTTTGGTAGTTTGGTATGGATACAGCTTATTATTTAACCATTTACCTAATCTGAACATGATACAAGTAGAACTTCGACTGATCGAACTATGTACAGTGGATTAGTTAAGCAGTTCTCATCCCCTCAATTTTAAAGGACTTGGCCATTGTGTATGATATTTTAGCGGAACTTTCAATGCTCTCAGAAAGCTTGCAGAGCAGAAATATGACAGTTTGTTATGCTGACAAATTAATCCGAAGAAGTATCAGATTCATAGAAAATCTTAAAGAAAAACCCGGAACTAGGTGTCTTGAAACTGAAATTGCTATTAAAGAGGGTAATTTTTGCAGAGTTGCGCTACTTGAAAACAGTAAGACATCAGTAATCAACCAGCAACAACTGTTCACAAGTGTAATTAACAATTCTAAAAGGAGGCTAACCACAATTTCAAGCAACGAAAAGAAATCTTCGGCAGTGGAGACCAAAGAAAAACAGGAGGAGTATAACTCACTGATGGATGAACAAAAAGTGTTTGAAAGTGATTAGTGGCCTGTGGGAAAGCCCCTTGGCTTTGGAGAGTGTGAAATTGAAAGTCTTTGCAGGAGATTCAGACTTAACGTCTCCAAAACAAAAAATGCATATCGCGATTACTTGGAGGACAGCTCACGTGTTCCAAAAGACTTAAACAATTTTCTCAATTGCACAAAACTTATTCCTTGTAGTTCATCTGAGTGTGAGAGAGGTTTCAGCCAGATGAATCTCATAATATCTCCGACATGAACAAGATTAACAACGACACACGTTTCATCACTTATGGACTCCATGGACCCAACCATGGTCCATGGACTTTGTAAAACTCCATGGACCCGACCTTAGAGATTGGAAAGCAGAACCATACGTCAAAACCTGTCTCAGAGAACATCGTTCTGACACAAGAACACATGAAGCACAACCAAAGGAAAGTGATGAGGGCAATATTTTTGCAAAGTTTTTGTAAGTAATATTTAAATTTATAAACATTTAAATGTATTTTATGTTTTAATTCTGAAAACCCATGATATTTTCTATATTGCTTGCCCATGTCATGATTTTACGTTGAAATGACTTAATTATAGTATAACTTGAAATTAACATAAATTTTAAAAAATTATTCTTAATATTTTTATTATATTCATGTTTTGAACTACAGTACGCATTATGTTAATGTTTGATCAAAAAATAATAATAACTGCAAAATATATATTGTTTCATTGTTAACATTTTATTATTTCACGATTCCAATACCTAGATAAAACAATTATACATTTTAAATATAAAAAAAAATATTTTATTGTGAAATGATCTCCTGCTTACCCTCCCTATCACCCACTCCATTCCGTCCCTCACCCCCCTCCCATTAATATCACCCAGGTCAGAGCGTTCCGGCACTGATTAATTTACTACATCACTGAATACATTCCAGATTTTTCACACCACTGAAACTAAAACTAAACGTGGCTGTAGTGATGTAGAAGGAGAAATAAAGATAGAAATAAAACCTGTCATTCTATTCCTGCTAAAAACCTCAAAAAAGATAAGGAAGATTTGGAATTATACTTCAACGCCTCCTTTAACTGGAAAACTATTAAAAACTACATTTTCTCTCTTAAGCAATAAAATATATTGCTTTCAAAAGTACTCACTTTAAAATCCTTATCTATGACCTCTTTCAATCTCGCATCCCTTCCTTTAACTTTAGTAAGAATCCTGACCCTCTCTACTTTACTATTAAATTTCTAAACCCAACTTATAATTTCAAATTCTCCTCAGTTCTTAATCAACTGCTACATCTCTTCCCCTTTAAAAATGTTAATATTATCAAAAGTTTTAAATATCATACCACACACGGTCGGATGATTTTTAATTACAATAAATTTTGCAACTCCACCAATCTTTTCCGAGATTTCTCCATCTGTATCTGGGAAGATAAAAACTACTCTAAATTTATCGATCTCACCATAACACATAATCACTGGTAATCTCGATAGTGTCAAAAATGCATCACTTAGACAACTCATGTCAAAAGGCGCTAAATTAAGACCTCTGCTAAAAAAATAAAAAATCCCTCGCACTTAAAACTTTTCTTAACAACATAGACCTCTTCTGCCTTAAAATTTCAAACATTTTTTTACCCCCTCGATTTTTTTCACAGAATGGAAATGGAGCCTGTACAATTTGTTTAAAAAATTCATCTCTACTTCCTAACTAGCACATTCGACTTTGCAGAAATTAAAAATTCAATTAAAAACCTACAATCTCTTTTTATTACCCCAATAAATAAAGCCAACTGCAATTTTGGTTTCTTTTGCAAAAATCTTTATCTTAACCTACTAGATACTGAACTTAAAAACTCCATAACTTACAAAAAACCAAATGCTACTCATAATATTATTGTTAAAAAAATCATTGCCTTCAATAAAACTCTAAAGCTTAAGAACTCTCTACAATATACTCTTCCCCTACATAAGCATCACCCCTAAATTTCACAAAAAAAAACATAGCTTTTAGATACTTCACCTGTGGCACAAACCAAAATTACATGTATAAACCAGGCAAAATCTTTTTTAATTTCTTAAAAATCATTCTTATAGCATTGACGATAAAAGAAAACTGTTAGATCATTTATAATAACGATTCCAGCCAAAGACCGTCATGTACAAAGAGGGCTGGTGCACATTAAATCCGTCGGGGCCTCACGTTGGCATGATGTGGAAGTTTGGAGAGTGGGGTATCAGCTCAGATATTATCTTCCTCATCTGACCATGGTTCAAATTTACCAGGTGCTGTCCTCGGATCATTCCCTTTGGGATTGATCCCAGACGGTCACCAATAGCCCATTGCATTGCTCTAGTGTGATTTTAATTAAAAAATGTCTAAATACCATTAATAATAACACTCCAGTTCTTAATTTTCTTTCTTCTAATAACAATATCTTCTAAATAGATTCCTTTGATTTTAAAGATCTGTTCACTAGTATCCCGCTCCATAACCTAATAGATGTTCTTAACTCCTACTACACTGAATTTAACCTTAATATTTCTCAACAATACTGAATAGCCTCATCAATCTTTGTGTCCTCAATAATTTTATCTTTAATGGTGAACATCTATTCCAACAAGTACAAGGGATACCACAAGGCAACTCCTTCTCCAACATTCTAGCTAATCTCTTCCTCCATTTTTTTAAAGATCGCACAGACCTAAATTTGCTAGCTCTTATCGCTACATAGATGATCTAATCATTTTTAACTCACCATAGTTCACTGACTTTTGGAAAAATATTTATCTCACTGAACTCATCCTCAAAAATAGCTCACCTTTATCCACTAATTTCCTTGATATTCATATTGATGTCAGTTCAAAATCAACAACCGATATTTATGACAAAAGAAATGATTTTCAATTTAACGTTAACAAGCTTGTTCCCTGGGACTCTAATATCTCTTTCAGTATCTACAGGAACTTAATTTATAATCAAATCCATAGAATTCATCATATCTGCAGGGATCAAATTACTATTGATAATCAGCTCAAAACTCATAAAACTACCCTCTTAAATAACGATTTCCCGAACAGTTTTCTCAAAAAGTTTTTTCCATAATCTCTCCTTACCTCTTTCAACCTCATTTAAGAATTGTTTTTTTTTCACCGCTAGAGGGCGCCATACTTCATTTTCATAATAATTTTTTTCACTGTTGCCCTCTTTAATTCCATCAAATTTATCCCTGCCATGTTTATAATTTCTTGTAACAAATTACCTTTTAGTCCTCTTCACATGAACAAATATTCTTGCTATTTTCGAGCTATTCTTTTGCTCTTTTTATCTGCTATTCTTGATAGGACGAATCTGGCAGTGAATAAATAGTTCTCCGGGATAGCTTGGCGTGGGTGACGGCATTTTAAAAGGGTAGGGCTGTATTTTTGTTGGCTGTTATTCCTTTGGCTGTTTAATTGATATTTTCCTTTCAAATCTTGATGTTTCATTTTTTATGATTTTTCTCTTTGGTAGTACTTTGAGTTTTGGGGTAACTTGTGTTAATTTATTTGATTAAGCCTCACACAAATACAGAAAAAACTCAAAGCATCTCTTAAAAGTGAATCCTGCTTTACTCCCTTTGACAAAGTAAGCGGGTTCACTCACTCCACATTTACACATTTTATCTGGTTTCTCAGAAAAATCTATTTTTAAGGTAGCTTTACTTATTATATCCCTCCATTTGTTCTCTGTGGCTTTCAACGCTGTTCATCTAATGGGTCATTATTATTATGTTATTTTGTTTCATCTTTTGTTCTTGTTATTACTATATATATAGTAATAACATTAGCAATCAACAAACAGTCCTTTGGCTGTTTAATTGATATATAAATATCAATTAAACAGCAAAAGGACAGTAATAACATATATATGTTGTAATAATAATATATATATATATATATATATTATAACATATATATATTATATATATATTAGACCATCACCAAAACCCAAAGAGAACGCATAAAGGGAAATAATAAGTAAAGCTACACTAACAATAGATTTCCACGAGAAACAAGATAAAAATGAAATATATAAATGTTGAGTGAGCTCGCTTACTTTATCAGGGGGAACAAAGCCAGGAGTCACTTAAAAGGGATGCTTTGAGTTTTTTCTGTACTTGTGTGAGGCCGGGCCGAAGAGATCAACACAAGTTACTCCCGAAAACTCAAAGTACTACCAGAAAGAAAAATCATAAAAAATATTACCTATTACCAAGGTTAGGAAGGAAAAATCAATAGAACAGCCAAAGGAATTACCTTACCGAATGTTGCCGCGTAAGCCAGGAGAGCAAAACACTGCCAGATCCGTCCTATATAGAATAGTGGGTTTAAAAAGAGCAAGAGGGAGGCTTGAAAATAACATGAAATATTTGTACAAGTGAAGGGGAGGGGAGAAAGGTAAATTTTAACAAGAAATTAAAATTGTGACAAGAAATTAAGATCCACAATGTAAATACCTTGGGTATATTTCTCTCTTTCGTTTCAGTAAAAACTTCCATTAAATTTAATTTAATTGTAATTTACTTGATAAAAAAAGCATTGTTTAGCACAGCCTGGTCACATCAAGCCCTTGCGCCATAAAAAAAACCCAACCCATATCTATTTATTGTATCAGCCTCGTATGAGAGATTTCCAATATAAACGAACAAATCAGACGGATCTACGAAGATTTTACTTCTGCTGTCCAAATGCCCTCACATGATACCTATTGGGATTACCTTGAAATTTAGTTTATCGCCATTTTCGAAACGGCTAGTGTTTAATTTAATCTGCACTGACCAATCAACTATCATATATCAGTTCGGAATTCTTTTGAAATTTTTATAGTATTCGAATCATAAGCCAACCGATGTCATGTTCAGAATACGTACAAGAAACACATATCACCTCAGAAACAACTGTCACCAATATCTAGCTTAAAAGAAAATGTATCTCATAGTGGTCATAGCGTTTATCTGCCATTCGGTAGGTCTAGGGTTCAAATCTCGGTTTGTAAATGAATGTTTTTCTTTATTTTCCCTGTTAGGAGTATCGGCGATACTGCTCACTTGACACTCCCACACTAATTGAAGTGCCCACACTTTCAAGTGCCGAATGCCGAAAATGTCAGTGGTCGGGCTTGAATAAAATATATTGTGTCAATCACTAAGGGGAACATACACTAAAAAGTGAATTTCAAGAAAAAGTGTTTGAATATTTGTATATACTATAAGAGGAGGTTAGTTGGATTTTATTTCAGAAAGGCCATATTTGGCCAACCTGCACCAAATACAAGACAGACGGCGTCATGTAATTGACATACACAGTGAAAGTTTTACTGACAAAGAAATAAGAAATACACCAGGGAAAAGTTACAGGAATCGAATTTACTCCACCTGCAAATAGCTGGTTGCTAGCGCAGTAGGCAAACCCACTGTGCCACGGCGGTCCGATAAGGGGAGGTACAGAACACAAAGCTGAGCCGTATTCACTTGGGATACATGTCTCCAAGCGCCATCAGAATGTTCTAAAAGGCTTATAAAGGTGCAGAAATGAAAGATAACCAGTATGTGAAAAACATTTTTACTAGCTCTAATTTTTCAGTTTGAACAGTAGTTATACAGTTACAGTTTCACATTAAGTGCTCTAAGCTGTGACCACCAACAGTAATGCGAGTATATCAGCATCGAATCATGGATTCTTGGCCTTTAATAAATACTTGCAGCTATAGCAGGTACTCTGGCGATGACGTCATCTTTGGAGTAAATAGGTAATTAAGTAGTTTAATTTCGTCGCGTTGGAGCGACACAACGGCCAATTGGCGACAGTCCGGGAGCAATCCCAAATGGAAAGATCAGAGGGCAACACCTCATAATTTTGAACCACGGTCAGATGACGAGGTCAATACCTGAGCTGGCACCCAACTCTTCAAACATCCACACCACGCCAACGTGAGGACATTTGAGGCCACGACAGATTTAATCTGCACGAGCCCCCCCCCCCAAGTACACAAAGGTCTTTGATTCCATCAAGTTTCGAACTCACGACCCTTCTGTTGCTAATCCACAACTCTACCAACTGAGCTACCATGGCTCTCGGAGTAAATAGGAAATTAATCAGAAGCGTAGCGTAGCATTGATAACTCTGAATGCCGAGATTGGATCGAAAGCATAAAAACGTATCTTATGCTTTGGTTTAGACAATTGTATTAGTCATTATTGTCATTTCTTACCCTCAAAGACGATAAGAATAAGAATTTTTAACCAAAAGTTGAAAAGGGAGCCCAACGGGTGTAATCCGCCGAATCCTGGTGTCATCTGAATGTGGTTCAAAATTCGGGATGTTGTCCTCGGACATTTCCCTTGGGGATTGATAACGGACTGTCGCCAATAGTCCGTTGTGTTACTCCAGTGGAGCTCTTTAATTGCCTACCTACCCTACCTAACGCCCAAACCTCGCAATTCTGAGTGGATGATACAAACGCGCTTGAGGAACTTGCTCTTTCACAAAGGGGGAAAATGAGAGAACAAAGAATGGTAGATCACGCGGAAAGACTCACTATGCATATTATCTGGGCTGGTTGCTGGTTTCAGTAGGAAACATGGGGTAGATAGCTAACTAACGTTACACTGGAGAAACACAGCGGGCTATTGGCGACGGTCCGGGATCTATCCCTAAGGGAAAGATCCAACAACAACGCCTCGTAATTCTGAATCATGGTCAGATGACGAAAACTACACTTGAGCTGCATGGGGTAGGGGAGAAGAGTCTGTGCTAAAGATATCTGTAGCGCATGACGAACGCCATTAAGCAATCAAATTAAGAAACCACATGAGGCTGAAAGGATGGGTCATCATGATTGACTTTTAGTGATGCATTCCGTCGAACCCCTAAAGTATAGAATTTTGACTGATTTTGGTTTGGTGGGAGGTTTGTACACTACTATTTGTGAAAATTGCAACACCATGAAGGAATCATGAAAATTAAACGAAACTTGCAGGAAATGCAAAGTAGGTTAGGATATGCAAATGATTACAATTACAAAGCGATCACCCATTTGTGTCAGAGAAACACCCTCTAAACTTCAAAGTGAGCTGTGTATAAAAAGCAATGTAAAGGTGCGTTAAAATGTGTGTATCGTCGTTTGACTGCTGTAAATGAGTGATTAGAAGTCAATATGCCTCACCAAAAACGCAGAGTGCCATACGAGTAACTAACGGAGTTCGAACGGAGCCGCATGATCGACCTCCATGAGGGTGGACTTTCGTATCGTCAAATCGCCGCTCGCACGAGGCGTAATACCACAACAGTGATGCGTATGTGGAAGAGATGGACCATGGAGAATCGGACAAGTCCAAATCCCGGCAGTGTGCCACGCAATATGATGTTACCACGGGACGACAGACACCTCATCTGCATGGCGGTGACGGACCGTACAGTGTCCTCTCGTGCGTTGGCACAGCATTGGAGCACGTCTACAGGTGTGTCATGGAATGTCCCCACAGTTCGTCGACGTCTGCTGCGCCATGGGCTACGTACAAGGATTCCCCTGCGCAGGATTCGATTTACGCTGAACCACCGACGCCTCCGGCTACAATGGGCTCACCAACACTGCTAATGGCATACCGATTGGCAACAAGTCGTCTTCTCAGATGAGTCCCTCTACAATCTGGACTATAAGGATGGACGCGTACTCGTCAGACGCTATAGAGGAGAACGCCTTCTCCTGGAGTGTCTGATTCAGCGTCATACTTTACGAACGCCTGGCGTTACGGTCTGGGGTGCTATTGGATATCATGGGCGATCCCGCCTACTCCAAATTGTGGGGACCCTGAACCGCGGGCGCTACATCAGGGAAGTTGTAGACCCCGAGGTCCTACCCCTCCTGCAACGCATTCCCGGAACTGTATTTCAACAAGACAATGCCCGTCCACAAGTTGCTCGGAATGTACAAGCCTTCTTCAGTGCACGACAGGTTCCGCGTCTTCAATGGCCTGCACGTTCCCCAGATATGTCGCCCATTGAGCATGTCCGGGATTACTTCGGACGGCGACTCGCTCGTACCGCTTGTCGGGCAGATAGTAAGGCTGAACTTTGATATCAGATAAGACCATCTGGAATGCCATTCCTCAGCAAGACATTCAGAATCTGTATGATTCGATGCCACGACGTGTACAGGCTCTTATCGTTTCGCGTGGCGGCTGCACAAGATATTGATTTTCGGCATTATTTTTGTTTTATTGCTCTAAATTGGATCGTTTATTTAAACCACTATAAGTAATTCGTGGAATAAATTTCATTTATTTCGGATGATTCTTTCATAGTGTTGCAATTTTCACAAACAGTAGTGTGTGTGTATAAATATATATAGACCATCACCACGAATCAAAAAAGAGAAACCAAATAAAAACAAAAACAAAATGCAAATAATAACAAGAATAAAAATGTGGAGCAAAAATAACAACAATAGTATTGACAATAATATTGACCCTTAGGGCTCATATATATATATATATTATATATGAGGGCTTAGGGCTTATATATATATATATATATATATATATATATATATAATATTCTAGTGTATCAAAAATTTTCGGGAACGATGAATAACTAAATATCAAGCTGTAGACCAATTAAGTGGTTTACAAACTGCCCAGGGCGGCTCTATGATTGACGTGGACCCAGGATCTTTTGAAATGTCAGCATATTGGTAACCAAATAATGTTAAAACTTCATAAACTATAACTATATAGTATATATATAATGGAGGTTTGGTCAAAACACAAACCTTGATCTCCAATTGAAAATAAATTTGTTATGCTTCTTGATTATTTATAACACGAAAAGAATATACTGACGTTGGCACACGAAGCGCTTTAATTCTTTATATCTGACGTGGCGTCCTTTTCTCTAGGTGCATCATGGGATAGTCTCAAACATGCAAGGCGGGAAGAGAAAAAATGACGACAGGGCTGCGCGTTCGGAATTCCTATAAGTTTAGTTGTTCGCCAAGAGGTTCTTCTGGTTAAGAGTTTTTATGCCATTATAACTTCCCCCTTTTAAAATTCGCTATAAGATTCAGAATCTGAATCCCTAAACTGTTTTGGAGATCCCATGATCCACCTTCAAATCCTTTATGAAACATAATATCACAAAATATAGTGACTTACTATTCACTTAAGAATATTATGCAGAAATAAAAGTGAAAACATTACTTTGTGTTAACTGTTACATATTACACATGATTCACATGTCATACAGGATTACTAACAATCATAACACATAACATTGTAAAATAGGACAAGAAACAGGTAGAGGTACCCCACAATAAAAAAAACATTCAGCAGCAATTAATATTTCTATAATTTTAAGTGTCATATTCTGAAACATCATCATAAACCTAAGAAGTTAATTTGTATTTTGGCGAATTGTCATTTTGACAATTTTAATTTGGTGTTTTCACTTTCACAAATTTTGAAAACTCTTTGTATAAGTGGGACAAATACTCCTCAAAGAGTGTGAGAATATAACGATGTCATCAAAATAGTTGAGAGCAAAGTTAATTTGGTATTTATTTAAAATTTGTCTAATTGCTCTGGAATATTGCTAGAGAGTTTTTCCATCCGAAAGGCAATCTCAACCATTCATACAGTCCGAAATTGGTAGTAAATGCTAATTTTTCCGCATCGCATCATTTAATTTTATGTGCTAATACCCTGATGTTAAGTCTAAAGTTGACGAGTATCTGGCATTCAACTGATCTAGAATATTATCAATTCTAGGAACTGGTTCACTGTCAGTTTGAATGATTAGATTTAGTTTTCTGTAGTCTACACATAGTCTTGTTTTGTACCCTCATCTCTTTTAAATCCTAAGGTTACTGGAGCAGCATAGGGACTATGAGATGGTCTTACGAAGCCAGCTCCCAATAATTTGTTTATTTGATCGTGTATTTCAGCACTTTATTTGGGTGATGCTCGATAAGGCCTTAAAGATATGGGCAATTCAAATGTTACTATAATTCTAGGCGATTATAGGTTAATCATTCCTACATCATATTTGTCAACAGAGATGTTATGATATTTTTCCAATATTCCATTTAGTTGCTTTTCTTGTACAGGATTTGAAGTATTGAATTCTCCTCAAAATCTGTCTGCTTTTCCTGTTGATTACCTTTATCAGTTTTAGTTTTCAAAATACTATCTTCATTCACATTTAAAGTGATAGCTTCATCATTACTTAAAAAGTTATCATATACTCATGAAAAAATATTATTTCTGCTATTATTATTGTCATAATCATCAGTCTCTGGAAGCATATTTGTAGGTAATTTCAAATGTTCATTACTTATACCAGAGTTATCAAATACGCAAGAGATTATGTTAGTATCACAATAGAAATTATCACTAGTATCAACACTACCAGATAATTTTAGCTTTTCATCATTTACTTTTACAATTTCGTGTCCATTGGACATTCTATTCACATTTTTCTGACTACCATAAAAGACTAAAGTAGTAGTATTCCATTCAAAATGATCACCTTCACTTAAATCTTTCATAGATACATTATCCATTTTATCAAAAGATTTTTCAAATTCTAAATAGAATGAACTTAATTGATTTTCACTCCTGAGATCATAATAGGTGATATCACTTTTGTTTTGAAGTAATTTTACATTTTCAACATCAATATTTAAATAAAATAATCTAATATGGGGAAGTGATAATAATCTAAGGGCGTCTCTATCACAACCATTTTATCACAACCATTTGTATCATCTTACAGATGTTATGGATTTTTACTCTTACCTGGACAATTCTGTCTATTTTTATTTGTCCCTGAGTTTGTTTAATTTTCATTTCTGTCATCTCAGTTTTACTTATGTTGATGTTGTCCACCAACCTTTTGGGAATAACCGATACAGTGGATCCTGTATCAATGACAGCGATTGGTTCAATTTCTCGATTATCTCGTTTCTTCGTGCATGACAGCTTGATTTTTATCAAACTGTGCACCGTTCGTCAGTTGTGTAGTACTCCGTGATGACTTTTCCCTTCTCTTCTCGCTGGGTTTTCTTCTGGTTTCTTAAAACAGACTTTAATCAGATGACTTCGGTTCCTTCGATTTATTTCATAGGTGTCTACAGTCCTAGTAAGGTTTTCTATCTTCTAACAGTTCCTTGAGGTTTTCCAATGTGGTTACTCTTGTTCCTTTACCCATTCTTCGAGATATGCTTGCATCTTATACGAGTAGTCTTTCCAACTCTCGTCGTTGTTCCTTTTAGTGGAAAAAACTTTACTCGGAACTCTTCTTTTGTCAACTCAAATCGATTTAGGAGTAATTTTCTTACAGTCATTGTCAATATCTTCATATTTTTCTTTGGTAATTACCTCAATCATCTCCAATAAAAAACAATCAAATTACAAAATATACAAAACATTAAAACGTAAAATAATAGAAATGCAGACCAGCAAAATGCCAAAAGATCATAAAGCAGGCAAGTAAAAAGCCAAAAAGCCAAAGAAGTTGGGGTAAAAAATAGTCAAGCAGAATCCAGAAAGCAGAAGGCAGAACTGTCCATGTATGCGCGCTAAAGCTGCAGACACAACATGTTGATTTTTCGGCGTTGTGAATGGCATTTGTTGGCGATCCTCATGTAGTTTGCGGCGGGTTGTTGTCGAGCTTAGGTCAATCTATGTGGTTCAGTTTGTTTTCTCCTTTTTAATTTTAATTTTAATTTTGTATTATACTTATCTTTGGTATGTGTCCTTGGTTGTCCCTGGTTTTGTTTTTCTAATTTATTTTCTTATGGTGTTTGGAAGGGTGTGTGAGCTACTTTTGGTGTACTGCCGCTCACACGCAGAAAACACCATATTGTGTTGACTGGGTGAGGCTCCTCCCTGATGACGTCCTGATCCACCAACACTTCCATCATTTTTTTCAAAATTTTCTTCAATTTCTTGATTTTAAAATTTTTGGATTTCTCTTTGTTTTGGTTTGTAATTTTGAATTATATATATATATATATCCCGCTTACTTTATCTAGGTGTGAGCAAAGCAGGAGTCACTTAAATTTCGGACGGAGTCGACGGATTTAAGGTGCAACAGCCCTCTTTGTACACGACGGTCTTTGACTGGATTCGAACTCTCAACCCTCTGGTAGCTAATCCGTTGCTCTTCCAACCGGGCTCATTCCCACCAACCTCAGTTTTCAAACTTTAAAGTCACAAAGTTACTAAAAAGTTTAAAATCGTCGAAGAAAACCATCAAGGGATGTGGTATTTACAACTATTACACAACTATTTACACAACTATTGATCGTTGCGACAAATTGGGAAATTGGTTGATGTTTTCAAACAATTTCTGCTGAAAAAAGTTCAATTATCATTCATATAACAATAAATAAAAAATATAAGTAAAAAGAATTTGTTCCTATCTAATGCAGATTTTTGGACAAATTTTTAAATGAGTCAAAAAGGACTTCCAAGAAAACTTAGATTCTGTAAAAAGTTTCCTGTCCTTCATTTTGTAGTTAAGTAATTGAAATAACGTCGCACTGGAGCAACACAACTGGCTATTGGCGATGCTTCATTTTGTAATACACATGTCATTTCCATCCCAATCTGTATGAGAAATGTGATGAAATACCAAATACAACTGCGAAAATGGAATGCCGAATCATAAGTTTTTCATTTCTTTCTCTTGATTCATTTATTTCTATCCATTAACAAAGAAATAAATTAATTTTTGACATTTTATTTTCTTTAGTTCTAATTAAATATTCTTTTGGACTATGTTATTCTCATTTTTATTTTGGGGGTTGTAACAACTTTCGCATTTCTATCGTAATTATTTTTATAACTACGTGTCCTATACATGTTCGAACTAACGAATCTTGTTTTTTGATGATCCATCATCTTTCTCGCATTTAAGAAAAATCCAAATCATTAAAAAAGAGCGATCAGTTAGAAGGATTTTTTAATTGCATTTGCAAGGGAACGGGAAATAAATTAAATGTCATACAGGACATCATTACATAGTGAAGTCGTCGTAGCAAATGTACTTTTAATTAATTTTCGAATAAAGCACCCAGAATTGAAGTAAAAAAACAGAAATTCTTTGTCGTTTCCACTGCTCTGTAACTGGGACAAGAAACACTTCAGTTGGTGGAACACTGGTTATGCTACAATAAAAAAGCACGTAATTTGCGCCAAAGTATGGTTTCATTAGAGGATAGAAATATTTCCACTTCTTTGAGATCGTCGTTTGTCCTCTGTTCTTGACAAAGAAGACATGGATATTGATTCTCTATCAAAACTAGGAGCTGTTGCAATTGATACCACAATGGACTTTCTGTTACCATGGCAACAAGAGGCAAAAGATTATTTCAAGCAGTGCGGAGTGAAATCTTATACCTCGTGTTCTACACAAAGATCATTTTCTTTGTCTTCAATATGTGCTTTACTGAAAACTGTATTTTTAGACCCAACATCTAAAATCAATATGACTGAGAAATGTTTTTTTTTTGCTTCTGATGTCACTAGAAAAATATATGAGAAACCAAAAACTCTTATGATTCCTCAAGCTTCATTCTTAGGTTTTGAAATTGCAGTCTTGCGGAGTTCTTCCTTTTCATTATGTCATATTGATTTTCTGTGGACACAAGAAACATTTATTGGGTTAATAATTGCTTTCAAACGATTCTCTTTTAAGTACACTGCTGTTCATTGAAAGTACCAAGAAAGAGTTGTTGGATTGACCGGAAATTCGGCAGACGAGTAGTTTATCATGCCAAATACGAATAATTGAAACTTCAGCTAATTATACAAATAGATTGAGTGTTTGGATTTTTGTAGCGCAAGGATTCATACCTGGTCAAGTCACGCCGAACACAAGACAGACAATGTTAAGTAATGCACATGTATAAACATAGAAAGTTTTACTGATGCAGAAGATAAAAATAACCCAGAGTAAGTAACAGGAATCGAACCTGCGCTACCTGCAACTCGCAGGTATGCAACTATGATACGCGTGCAATACAGGGTGATACATAATTCGGAAGATATAACAGGTCTTAAAAAGCAAATCCTAAACACTTGGTGAATTCGGCTGGTATTGCTTTGTTGGTACATAAACGGGCCTTTTTACAAAACGAGATAGCTCATAATGCTATCTCGTTTTGTAAAAAGGACGGAATTTCAGAGAGGATTTTTTTTAATTTTTTGTTACGGAATTTCAGAGAGGAAGATTTATTTGGGTGGATACAAGGCTGTTCGTCGCATCGTGAGATTTCTGTACACATTGTCCGAAACGCAAGCACAATCATGTGTACTTAGAAACAATGGACAGAAAAAGGTACTGCGCATCATCGTGAGCAATCTTGAGTACCAATTACAATGTCAGAAAGGGAAGATAGGTACTTGCTACTCATGGTGGTGACGAATCGTACAGTGACATCCACAATGTTAGGAAAACAATGGAGGATATTGACACGTCTGCCAGCACTGTTCGCTGGAAATTGCTGCAGCGAGGGCTCATAGGTCGGCATTCGTTGCTACAACTTCCTTTAACCTATATAACCGACGTCAGAGGCTTCAATGGTGCCAAGAGCGAAAACACTGAAACGTGGAATGGGAGCAAATCATGATTTCTGTTGAGTCTAGATACAATCTAGTGACCCACAATGGTTGGTTGCTTTTTCTCATATAAGTAATAAAATGGCATCTGGAAGGGTGCATTTCAGGGTGTTACAGTGGTCCTTCTCCAAGTGAAATGGTTTGGGATATAAATTATTTTGATTCACGCTCTCGCCTTATACAGAACACAGACGCTAGGAACAGTCAGCGGTACATAACAGAGTTTTTGGAATTAGAAGTCATATCCCTCGTATAGACCCTCCCTAGAGCTATCTTTCAACAGGACAATACTCGTCCTCATATCACATGAATCGTCCAACGTTTCTTCTACGACCAACAAGAACCATTTCTTCTTTGGCCTGTTTGGTCGCTCGATTTGTCCCTCATCGAACACGTAAGAGACATGATTGCTCGAAATTTTATCCGTATGTCATCATCTGATGGATCACAACTAACAAACTGCGGATGATCGTTGAATCTGCAAGGAACAACATTTCACAGACAGCCATTCTTGGTCATTGTCACGGCGTGGACAAACAATAATAACTCCTGATGATGGACACACAAATTATTGATTTTAGCACGTTCCTTTTGACTTACTGTTCTATAATTTCAATCGTTTATAGTATATTGTCACCTTATGCCACCGCTAAATTGAATTTCATTGGTATAACTCCAATCTTGCTGGTGTTGCATTTTCATTGAACAGAAGTGTATTTTAATTATAATTATATTAGCAGTATTTGTGTAATTATCAATTCATTGCATCTTGTATTGGTTTTTATTAGTTTTAATTTTGCTGGTAACTTCTCATTTAGTCATTGAATGATCCATAAAAGGACGACGACCTTACGTGAGGGATAGGTACATTAAATTTATTCACTTAGATCTCCTCAAGAGTATGAGAGTTGAATGTGCCCCCATGTAATGATCTGATCTGTGCACTATATCCAACAGTTCCCGTAACATTTCCTACCGACATATGTGTGGGTAGAATGTGAAAGGTGCGAGTTCACAGCGCCGCCCCTTTGAGCCTCTTGAACGTAGGGGCTAGTTCATGTTAAATCTCTCGTGGCCCCAAAGGTACTCAGAATGGCATGGTGTGAAACTTCGGAGAGTGAGGTGCCAGCTCAGATGTCGGCCTCGTCATCTGACCGTGCTACAAAATTATGAGTTGTCCTCGGATCTTTCTTTCCCTTCAGAACTGATCCCGGACAGTAGCCAAAAGCCCGTTGTATGCTCTAATTTGACGTAAACTCGACTTCCTACTTACTAAACACAAAAATCAGAGTGTGCATTTATGCACGTCACTTGTCGGAGACCTAAAAGAAGTCCGATCATTAAAGCAATCAAAATTAGAGAAATTAAAAGTGAAGCCATCGAAGCATTTCTCAACCAATTAATCTTAAGATGTTCATCTAAAATCAGTTAATCTGGTTAAAAATATCTAATAAGAGTACATAATTTGATGTAAACATAATCCGGTTAAAATGCCAGAGTAAACTTAAAATTATTTAAATCTTTGAGATGCTCTATTTGGTGTTTCATTTAACAATCGGAATGTGAAACTTAGCGACCAGTCGTATCTCCCACGTGTCTCTCCGAGTGTGAAATCGTAGATTTCTATTGGGGCTCTCATGAAGCGAGCGAGCCTGAACCTGTGGCGCTGCAATCGTTTAGATGTCTCTTTGCGAGTCCCATCCAAAGCGAGTAAAGGAGACCAAAAGCCCACATATTTCCTCTTCTGAGATCTCACGACAACGACTTCATCCACATGATCTGTCTATTTCATTAGAATTCCCCTTAGTAGCCTTGAGTTCCATCGACCTTCCATAAAATAGATGGAGCATGTACGTTCAGCTTCATACTGTTTCTTCCGGTTGCTCGGTTTGAAGATCTGTCACGTGGTTATGGGGAAAAGCATGAATCCTAATGTGGGACTGATTACTGATTGGTTAAAGCTATTGTCCAGCGTGATTGAAAACACTAGTCTGCGCTTCGATAGCCAATCGGTCCAAGTCGATTCGTGAGCCCGAGTGACCTACCCTCCAGAGATTTTACGACAGCGGCTCCGTTAGCATGTTCTGTCTATTTCGTTAGAATTTCGATGGCGATGAGTCCCTCATTCTTGTTCATTCTCATTTACCGCATGCGTTAGAAGACGCTTGAAACATAAATATTTATCTTGATTCGGATTTTAAAGTGATAACAAAGGATACTGTCCTTTCCCGAGCTGTGTACACTTGTACTTAATAAAAATAGGGGTGGTCGATAGATAAGCCCAATTAAGAATTCTTTATGTAGATTACAGGAGACATTAACCACCTTTATATGCTGAAAATTACTGACAATTTAAATCTTGAATTTTTTGATTCGACTTAGACTTTATCACAAACTCAATTTGATAAATACATCTGAAAACCTGAAATGAATTTCACAGTTCTATCTGATTTACAAGGAAAGGCTCTGATGTTTTGTAAATGCATATCAATAAAAACTGAACAAAAGAAATTGGAAGTTTTAATTACCACCTGTGAGATTGCTTACAAATCATACTGTAAAAACATATTTATTTTATTCTTCATTATATATAGAATGCAAATTGTCATTTTAAGATGTTATAAGTTGTATCAAAAAAAAATATTTGTTTGATATGTAACTTATTCTAAAAATAAATATTACAAATCAAGACAAAGAATTCAATTTTAAATATAAAGGAGAATCAATAAAATTTTAGGTTACTTTTACTTCAACTTTTGCAAGAAAGAGGACAACATTTGGACTGCTTAAATTTCTAAGTTGAGGCCATTGAGATCTTCTAAATTACTGTTACACACAAAGAATGATTTCTTTAAAATTGCTTTTACAGGTTTTAAAATTTGTACACTTATTTCTAAAGAGGGCAGAACTATAATTTAAGACAGCAAATCATATTTTGATGTGAATTATATGATACCGTAACTCTTAACGGAAGTTGCTCAAAACACGTCATTTCAATCCCGGAAATAGAAAGGAATGAACAATTTTTGTGTGAAAATTGATCAGAAATCAACAACAAAAGGAAAATGCTATTTTGCTTAAAATTTGGGAAAACGTGGATTGATGGGTTTGTTGATATCGAGATTTTCCGATCCGTTCCCTTCCGATCATGGACGTTCACTCTACAGGGACTCGCGTCGTGATGTCACAGAAGCTCTCAGGCAAACTCTTTACGATGCATCGACCTTCTATAAATACACAGATCACGTGGGTGGAGTTGCAGAAGCATAAATTACGTGGGCTTTGGAATCGAATTAAGCCGGCTTTCTTCCACAAATCATGAAGGTGATATTCAAACGGAGGAATGGGAAAAATAACATGAAACTGCGTTCAGAGGCTTGACTAAGGGAGAGGGGTGACAGACCGGGCCCCAATTTCTAGGGGTGACAAGCCTGGCGCCAATTTCTAGGGGTGGCATTTCATAAATGTTCATTTATAAGTCCTTTTACTGTCCAATCTCTTCTGACTTCATGGCGTGGTTAAATTCGTAATAATTACTTTTGTTGGATATCATTATTCCCTTTTCGTCATAAATGGGATAGACAAATATAGATAACACATCCGGCGAGAACCACGGCTATCTATATGATATTCTACTTTGTATTTACTTCCTAATTTGTAAGGGGTTCCTTTTCAAGGCCGAGTAAAGATCATGAAGTACCAGATGATATTTATTATTTCAATTAGCGGGATGGATGATATAGTCATTTCTGTTTCTTTTCATTCAAAATTCTGACTGTGTTAATGACAGCAGCAATTTTAACCCAAAATGTATAATAAATGGTATTTATTTGTAAAAAATATATTGTACGGATGACGTTGATTATCTAGGTTATACTTTTTCAGCATAGAAAAACACATTGGAACCTCAAAATATTCCTTCTCATACAAAAGTTAATGTTTTGTAGGCAAAGCCCTGTCTCCCATTAGAACCAGTACAGCTTAGAGTACCTACTCTGGAATCTTCTAATTTAGTTCAGTTTCACTGACAGTTGTGTTCCAGTTTATTTTTAATTCTACATTTTTTTTCATTCTCGATTGTTTTTTCGGGAAAAGGTAAGTTTTTCATCCTTAATAAGTTTCATACTAATCTAAAAAAAGTCTGATATTCACATCACGAGCGCTTCGTTGTACGGAGGTGATTTCACTTGAAGATGAAGACTAGTGAAATGAAAACCTAGTAGATAAAAACCTATTAATCCAAATTCAATAAACATGAAATGCTTTCAAGTCTACCAGCGCGTAGTCTCAAAAAAAGGTTACAAAATAAATTAGACGATTGTAGTTTTTGTAAGTTTAGTTTAGAACAGATTCGGAATGCCTGTCTTTTGTCTGTAAATAGTGCACTGTATATACGTATGTAATAAAAATAAAAAATATTATTTATGGCAAGATTGCGTGTTCCTCTCTGTATTCACCACAGTAATAACTAGTGTAGCTATATCAACCAGGTCTGTTAAATTGGTGTCTAGAAGTAGAATCTCGAATCAGAAAGAGGAGACAGGCGCCATTTTGATTTTAGAAAAATCGGATCGGAGAAATAGCACAATTGCAAAAGTCAAGATCCGACGCTCACAAAATACCAGTGATTCGCGGCTTATTAAATGGGATTTGGCGTCGATTGGCAAAAGTAATTATTTCGTTAGCGACTTCTTACTATTTCACAAATAAAGATTGGGATAGATGTCTTAACTCGTGTTGCCCGTACAGAACCGGTCAGAAGTCATGATAAGGCCCACGAAACCCCTTTTTGCGACCACATGAACTTAAGGAAAACTAGGAATGGGATTTGATATTCATTTTATTAGGAGGGGTTGACAAAGGATATAAGGAAGCATTGTATTGCTTGCAAAAAATGCCAGTTGATACCATCAGATAGGTAGGTATTTTAATTAACGTCGCACTGGAGCAACACAACGGGCTATTGGCGACGGTCCGGGATCAAACCCGAAGGGAAAGATCCTATTGATACCATCAGGAAAAATTGGTGATCGAATATCTATCACATCACATGGAGAGATCCCGGGTAGTTCGCAAAGAGATAAAGAAGGCCATTTTGAACTAAATGGGTTCTTAAGTCAAAAAACTATCGGACACTTAGCGTGATGGGTTCACAATCAAAGAAGGGCTCAGAATGAATGCTATATTCCATAATAATTGCTGACTAGCAGCAAGGAATATTGAATGTTTTTTATTATTATATGTGATTGGGAACTTTTCAATGTCTATGAACTTTCAGTTAAAATCTTTGGAATTATAATTATAAAGTTGAAATGTATATCTCGTAAAATAAGCCCTGTAGCCATATTTAGGAGGTAGGAGTGTGAGATTCACATCATGTGCGCTCCGTTGTATGGAGGTGATTTCACTTGAAGATGACTGGTGAAATGAAAACGTAGTAGATAAAATATAGATTAATCAAAATTCAATAAACATAAAATGATGACAAGTCTGTCTAAAAGGTCACAAAATAAAGGTTAAGATGTCGAATCCGGGGTATGTTTGTCGCCAAATCAAGATGGCGTCCAAAGCCAGTATGGCTTTGGACGCCATCGCAATTTCGTTAAAAAGAAAAACACGGACTTTCCTACGTGAAAAACCTTTTGCATAGGGTTGCCATAAAGCTGGATCAAAACACCAAGGTTACCATGTTTGCCGATAAATCGCTAGTGCCCCGGATTCGACATCTCAACCAAAATAAATTACGCGATTGTTGTTTTTTCAAGTTTAGAATAGATATTTGGAATGGACGATGCGATGTCCTTAGTCTGTAAATAGTGTATTGTATATACGTATATAATTAATCATTTACAGCAAGTATGTTTCTCTGTGTTCATCACGATAACACCTAGTATACCGCCGATCAGATATGTTGCAAAGTTTGTTTTTGCAAACAAATTTTTGCCATAAATCGTTGAAGATTAAATATCTGATAGACTAGTTAAAATGTAATATTCCCATTTTATTGTCAAAATTTATATGTCCATCCATGTGTCTGTCTTGTATACTGGAAGCTGGCAAAACATTGGATTTTAATGTTTAAGATAAAGGAGAGGTGTCTATTGTATTTTTTAAATATTCGATCAATTTTTCCACAGCTGAACGAAATTCAAAATTGCACTTAAGAATTCAAAATATTATGGTTACTTTTTGCCATCTGATCACAGGAATATTTATGTACTTTTGAAGGTATTAATTATCAAGCGACTAAAGCTCCTTACTGTTTAGCTATATTTATTTTTCGAACCATTTATTCCTCCATACTTCAGGGATATGCATTTATGATATTTTTAGACAAAGTTAATCGTTACAAGGGGAATCTAAAAAATCAATTATACGTATTACTTAAAAAGTCAGAAAAAGTTTAAAACTTTGCTTAATTTAGATAAAATTTTGATCGTAACTATTTTTTCCCATAAGAACTTGGTAGTTTAAATTATGGTTTTACTTCTTTCGTATTTTGTATAACTTGATAATTTATACAAACAAATTTGAAATCAATTTTAACAAGGTTAGATTTGTATACAAAATTTGTTTATGTATGCATTCCACCATACATTTGTCTACATTCCACCATAAAATTAGTGTTATAGTATGCGAATCATTCTATTGTGAATTATGGAAAGCCATTTTTTGTGTATATTTTCGGCATAATGTTTGCATGCGGAAGTGGAGTATTTGTATCGCATTGTGGTAAAATTGTATTTTTTGCTTTTTCATTCGTTGTGTTTTATTCTTGAATACCAGGTAAATTGCATTAATGTCGCATTGCTTATCAAACACCAATATGCTGCAATTTTACTAACTTTCCTATTAAGACAAAAACTGAAAAAAAATCATGTTTTTGCATTGAGAAAATTCCATTAAGTTGATACTTTATTATGCTTTGCATCAAATTATTAAATATCCACAAAAATTTGTTAGTCGAGCTCAAAAATTTATGTTAACAAATCGTCTCCCTGTTCGACGATAAATTCTATGTAATTTTTATATTTCTCTGCATGGTCTGGTTCCAAGTGATTCGGAGTCCATTTTAAGCCTTAGCTACAAGTCTAATTTGCCCTCTTTTAGCAAAAACGGATATCCCAAAACTTGATTATCCGAAGTAAAGACACCTACACTTAATGTATAAACGTTGCAAATCATGAATTTGGTAATAAAAAGTGTGCGTGTCGCGCGTAAAATTAGTTTCCAATAGCGAAATAATTATGATATTGCCCTTGTAAACATTTTTTATTTAGAAATGACTTCCATTGTAGCAAGACTTGTAAACGCGAGCTTTCAGCAGTAAAATTAGGCATGCCGATTAGATATGTCAAAATTACTAACTGAATTTCCCTTTCTTCAATTTAGATTCAATACAAGAATTTTAATGACATTTGCTTAAAATTGGTTCTTTGTGGCCAGCTATTTTTATAGTTGTGTGAAGATAAATTCGTTTTAGACAGCAAAATTATTAGTAAATAGAAATTGTATTAAACATAAACTATTGTGAACAATAATTAATTACAATCGATAATTAATATGTGAATAGAGATTGATTGTTGAAATTAAAAAATGACACTAATTATAATAATTTATTCAATATTATTTCAATAGATTTATATCGTTTGTTTAGGGTGAAGGACGGCGTTAGCATCATTTGCCCGGTCTTAAAAAAATACAGCTAGGCCTGTGAGCACATTCTCTGTCTATTTCATTGGAAAATCGATGTTTGTATGTCTGGCTTTCTACCTAGGAAGTGTTTCTATCGCCATTCAGTTTCATGTTAACACCAGACCAGCGTTCAATGAACCATTTATTGCGGTCTGAATGTGTATCAGTGGCCGAAACCCATCGAAGACTTTCAACAATATAAGGGAATAGTGTTTTGCAGCAACGGAATATCTACGAATGGATCGAAAAGGTCAAAAGGTGATCGCGCGAGAAGTTAATACATGCGTGGCTCACTGTTTAGCTGTAAACTGAATGTATACAGAAGTTTTTGTAATGATGGAATAAATGCAGTGAAAAGAAATGGGATAGTGTTGAAATAAACTGCTCACAAAAAGTTAGATATGAGAATTTTTATTAGATACAGTAGCATTTGTGTGGTAAATAAGAGAATGCAATACGATTAGTTCACATGTATTTCTCATTATGATTTTCTCCACTTTAGACTGACTTTTCTCAACAGATACACTCAAAATAATTACGTTAATTTTAAGTTCTTAGCATTAGATCTTATAATCAGCCCGGAAAAGGGAGAAAGTGTTCTTTCTAAGATTATAGGATGACAATTGTAAGTAGTTGACCTTTCTCAAAAGATATCTAGAAAACCTTTAATTCCTAGTAGAAAAAGATGTAAAACATTAAATATTCTACAAACAGGCTTAAGACAAGTCGATGTTGTGCTGCATTCGAATTTCTCACAGTGCAATTAGTCAATTATATAGGGGTTTTATTCAACAAGAAAAGGTTGAAGAGATCAATGAAAGATTTGGTCATCCGAAGTTTGCCACTGCAGGTAGGATCCCTATTTTACCATTCAAGGGCCAAAAAACCCAAACATGTCTTGTCGTTTGCTTCGACGATCACTACGATTTATTGCGAATGTAAGAGTTTGTACATGAACTATATGAAATCAGCCGTTATCATTATGAGTCCTGAGTTTAACAGCCTCTAAGACAGATTGAACTTACATTGACACACCGTCGTGAAAGACGTGCCTAGACTCAGTAATACCAATCTGGTCAATTTTGCTAATGACGAGATATCCTATCGAGACAAAACTGACCTATTACTCTAAGGGAAATGATCCAAATATGAAAAACAAATTGTCCCTTGCCCAGAACTGGTGACTGTTTGGAAAAGGGTTTTTGAACCAGAGGCTGGTCACTACAGGACAGTTTTTGAAGAGATAAACCACCAGGAGGGTTAAATGCAGTTTTTGTGTCTGTATTTTAGTAACTCAGTTGTACTGAGAGCAGACATTTTTTTAATGCCCGTCCTACTGACCTCTTCGACTTCTGCAATAAACAAGGAGCAAACTGGAGGTCTTTTGTGACGGGGCACCCAGTGGTAAGCTGCCGTTGGTCCTAACAAACACAATCATCAACATCCATGCACTTACAAACTGAGATTCGAACCTGGGACCTACAGGTTGGAGACGAGCGCTTTCATCTCTCTACGAGGTATACGGCTTTGTCATTTATTTTGATGGGCATATAAATTGGTACATTTGGCAGGAAAAATGAGCTCTTCAGGGTATCAAACTGACATTATTTTGAAGGTTGTGGCTCTTTTTCATATTACTACTGGTCCTGACTTAACGCAAATCTTTATATTCGGGAATGTTTCCGGAATATATGTGAAATCGAAGCATTAGAAAATAAACACACTTTTATCTCTGAACCACAAAAATAGCAATTTATACTTGTTTCCGAACTCATGGCACCATTGATGAATTAAAAAAATGATACTGCGATGTATCACACAATACTTTAATTACTGTTTCAAAAAATCTGAAAGATTTCAACAAATTTTTTACTCCATTTTGCTTATTTTGAATCAAAATTGAACGAATTTTTTACTCCATTTTGCTTATTTTGAAGCAAAATATCTTCTAAATTACAAAATATAGGTGTAAGAAGTTTGCAAAAATGCCCAAAAATTCTGTTTTTTTATTCAATAATTTATTTTTACACATCTCTTATAGTTTTCCAGAAATAGGTTTTCAAGTTGAAGATTGAAAAATCTTTTATTTACAATTTTATGAATATTGAAAGTTATATGAATAGTAAGAATGTAATTAGCCCTATGAAAGTCATAAGGATGAATAATTAAATTTAGAGATGCGGTTTATATTTTGCAAAGCGTTTTTCATCCAATTCCATTTCAGCTATAACTGGAGCCTCCCCGGAGCAATGACAGTTTTTTGTTGATTGATATTATAGGGTAGATATAATTAAAATTTTTAAAGAAAATTTTTTAGGTTTATTTGGAGAAAAGAGAAACATAACAAAGCATAACAGAATAAATGTAATGGAAAGATGAACAAATAATAATCAACCGTTATATAAAAATGATAAACATCAGTTGAAGTTTTATGATTAGTTACAAGATGTTTATAGAATGCTCTACGTTGTCATTACCAAAAATATAAAGTGAAATACATAAATTTTAATGGAAAAATATCGTCTGCCATCAGTCCAAAAGCATTTTTGAACCTATACATAGAACTCCTTTAGTTTTCTTTCAATTTTTTACCGTTTTCCAGTTCCGCATGTGGAAATATAGTTAATTGGTGATTATTGTTAGCTAATAAGATTTTTTCAGAAGGCTTTTATATGATTTTGCGCTATGAATGAAGTAAAGAACAGTACTATGTCCTTTCATACATTATAAACAAGAAAACCTATGTATGAATAATGAATGAGTTCCTGAACAAAATCAAACTAAGAGTAATTGAAGCCAAAGAAATTTGTTTGATACATTATTCATCAAAAATAAAACCCGAATTATTCTGGGTTTTGTTATTCTTATACCAGAATAATTCTGAAAAGAATTATTCTGGATTAGCATTCTGGAAAGGAATTCAATTTAATTTAAACTCTCCAAACAAGCTAAATTAAAATAAGCGTACGATGACGTAGTCGTTTCGAATGATTTCCACGTATAGAATATTAATGAAGGAAAAATTGAAGTTATACAATGAATGTCCTGAAATATATTTCAAGCATTTATTATGTTTACACCCACTTATATATTATAGATGCCTACAATGCATTGTAAATTTAGATATTAATTTGTTTTATCATTTCCAATTATGCATATATGTTCAGAGGATTATCATTACATCGAATAAAGGTGCCGTAAGCAAATCTAAATTAAGTCTCACACTGATCCTACTAGTACTAAGTTCGTGAACATTTTATTCAATTTATGTGTGGTTTTCGAGTTCGTTCTTCTCCCGTCATCCACTATCGGCATTTTTCAAATGTCTGGTGTTCCTCCGAGAGATTCCCAGTTTCTTTGTCAGTAGCTCCACCCCAAATAAAATCCAGCTTCATTCGCAATGCTCTGACCAATGCCAACCAAGTCTACTCATTCCATATTCAATCGTTTTGGCTGCTTGACCCCTCCCAATTCACTATGCTGTAAATAATTCCATTTCGTATTGTCTGTTGCTTTTCAAATTGTCCCCCACTATGGTGACAGCGTAGATAGCTGAAATGACAGAAATTGAAATCTATCTTAATCAAGCCCGTATGAATATAGTGACCTTTAAATCGAAGGGTGACAATTTATCTAATTTAATGATTAGGTCAATTTTCAAATTCGAAATTTTCGACCACTGACATTTAAAAATATCTATTTTAAAATCGCAGAATCCTTTCTCTATTTGCAACTGAATCGAATTTCGCTGGTAAAACTGAACCTCGATTACGACAACTATGAATATATACACAGATGAATTTCCTGAAATCCTGATAAATCTTGTGTTGTTTTTTATTGCAGTAATTCCCCTCTCACTTTTTTCTCAATCTATTTTGCAGGTTTTCAATTTTACCATATTTTTTCAAATTCAATCACAGTAATCTCAAAAGGCCCCAAGCGCAAATATTACCTCACCCTCTGAAGGATCCACACGCATACATCCGTCAGCAACCTTCAACCTTCCCTGCATGACTTCTAACCAGTATTGACCTTCTTGATCAATAGAATCTTTGCTAGATTCTTTCAACCAATAGATAGGGTTATTTAGTTATGTGTGTGTTGTCGGATAAAAGCAATACTACTCTACTCGTAAATCTCGTAACACTGAAGATTAAGGGGACAGTGGGCATTCAAAACAAACTTTTGCAGTTGTTATCCGACTGAAATGAAATTTGCGCCAGACTGTTTTCTACTAAAAAGCCGATACATGAAGTTTGGTCCAAAAATATTAAGTAATTTGAAAGTTATTCCATAAAACGAGGTTAAAAATATTGATAAATAAGCAGATTGGTAGGTCCCATGTGCAATAATGTTCCATGTTTGTCAAAATTTTAATCCACATATTTTTTATGCATACGAAAACACTCCATTTAGAAAGTGCACTACTCAATTGTAAAGCAAAAACAATTTGTTCTGAAATACCTAAAATTTTCCTAAACAAGTATAGGTTAGCAACATTTTATACCAAAATTTCAAAATTTGGAAGCATGATTATTTTTTTCATTTCCTCATTAGCGTTTAGATACAACAGATTACAAGGATTACATAGAAAATATTTTTTCATGGTGATCAATTAAACCAAATGTGGCAAATTAAGTGATTGTGTTCATCAGGGAATAAAATAATCGAAATTATGCGTTTTAACATTTATTTACACACACGTACGGTGCACACAGAAATACTCGGCTAGATGCAGGATTAATCAAAAGGCACATCCTTTCGCATCAATATCCAATCTTAATCTCTTTTTTAACTCAGGAAGAGGAAAATCTTCTTCATCTTAGGGATTTTCATTTTAAGTTGGAACACCAGATGCCCAGGGAACATTTCAAAATCAGAAGAATGTCAAAAAAATTCTATAGGAGAAAAGCGCGTTTTGTAGTTGAGTTTTATGCTGTTTTAAATGTAACTCCATTAGAAATAATCGCAATTGAACATTTCTTTTTGTTATCCACAGAGTTTGATAATAATTCATTTTTAAATATAAACAAAAACAGTTTTTCGATTTTTCGTGATTTTCAAAGTTTACTGTCCTCTTAAAAGAGTTAGTAACTTATTCGGGCACATCGTTTCGTGTCTTGCAAACTGAACTTTTATATCCTTCTTACAGATATAACTTCTTTCAACAGGGCAATGCTCGTCTCCATGTTGCTCGCTCTGCCCAACGTTTTTTTCTGTGCTCAATGCACGCAATTCCTTTCCTTATTTTCTCGCTCGTATAATCTTTCTTCTTTTGAATACTCGTATGATATGAGATACTATGGACTGAAGAATTACCCGTTTCTTACCACTTGCAATCACCATTTAAAAATTGTGGATGCGTATAGAAGTTGCTTTGCAGACATTCCTCACACCGGTCATCCATGATCTATATCACTCGATGCAACGCCTTGCATCATCCTTATCACTTCCAGTGGTGCGCACACGAGGTACTTATCTTAAATTATTACTCTTCACTTACAGGAACATGTAACTTTAAGCATGGATACCTTATACCACAAGTAATCTCGAAAATAAGTTTCATTTCTGTAAACGAAGTCTTCACTAGTGCTGCAATATCAATAAACAAGAATGTAACTACTGTTGTAATAAATATAAAATACTTTATGCAGCAAGGGAGAATATTAATTCAAAATGGTTTTCTTTTCTAATTCCCACCCAAATGAGCATGGCTCATTATGGCACTACAAGGGTGGATTTGCGAATCACTTTTCGTTACCCTGATGGGTCGGTTCATGTTACACCTCACATACATACCACACATTTTAGGCACAGCCCATTTATAGATGCCACATATTCGTTCCAGATGGACAAACATCCAGATGGACAAACATACAGATGGACAAACATCCAGATGGACAAACATCCAGATGGACAAACATCCCAGATGAACAAACATCCTCAAATTCGAGTCAGGAACCTTGAGATCCAGAAACCATCACCCTGAACACTAGACCGATTGGTCAGCAATTAAAAATATCATAGCGATGATAAATAGAATTTAGAGTAGAGTAAAAATATTTGCCATTTATAAATAGACTCCAAAATTTAAAATCAGTAAAGTAGTATAAATTAGTTCCATTTGCATCGACAAAATAACACCAGTATTTAAAACGGGATCTATATGAATTGAAATCTATTAATTGAATTATCTATCCAATTGAATTTTAAAAGGATTTACAAAACACGCGTAAACCAATAGCAGAGTGGTAATGCAAACTGCATAGTGTTTAAATTAGCATTTACTGCCCTTAATAAACGAAATGCATGTTAAGCTTTTTTTATCGCAAAATTGATGTATTATTTATACTTATTTCTTCAAATTCCATTGCAATCAACGGCCCCCCACTATCTTTGGAAAATGTTTACGGGCTTTTGGAAAAAAGAAGGGAGGTAAAAGTCCATAAAGTTTTCCAACCAACGGAATAGCGCATGCGTCGATCTTTGAATTCAATTAAAGGTCACTCGACGGAGACCCGTGCCCACGTGAGGCAGCCGGGCGCCATCTTGAAAAACGGTTCCTGATATCGATCGGAATCCGTGACGTCACTGAATCCGAATGCTCCCTCACCAGGATCGGCACAGTCTCCACTTCTCATCTGCCTCCTGCATCTATCTGTTCCTGTTTTCCTAAGCCTCGGTCATTCCCCAGTTGTCACCAGTCATTAAACAGTTGTAGCATCATGACTGGTCCCAAAAGCCGCCGATTTTTCAAGTTCTGCTTTCTGCTGCCAATCGTCCTACTGCTAGCACCCGGAGGTGAGTCTTACAGCAATCAATTGCCTTTTTTGCATGTGTGTGTGCACGCTTAATGACCGTGCTCTGCGCCTGCTGCTGCGAAGTTGGCTTCTCCGCAGGCGTTCGGTCTGCAAAGGTGAAAATTACTTGCTCGTGCCATGACGGAGAGTAATTAAAGAATATATACAATAGTTGTTTTTTAACTTTGAACAAAATGGAAGTTGGACTGTATCGCGCAGGGAATAGACTAAAATAAACAAATACATTAACGAAAAGAAACTAATCCCAACAAGATACTTAGAGTATCTATTTGTAAAAAATGCTATTGATTGCAATTGAAAATCATTGCGACTCAAGTCTCATAAATAAACATTATCGGTGAATTTTTACACTTATTTTAATTTTTCTTTCATATTTCTGTTTTGAGCACATACGCCTTTCGGTGTATGGCTTGTTTATATTGCTTGTTTACAGTGTGCGATGTATGTGGGGTACGATGAATATCCTTACGCTTCCAAATAAATATACTTCGAGTTATTGATTTTGAAAGTATGAATGCATGAAATCGTAATGAAATTATGTTTCATAGATTCATTCCTATAACTTCCTTTTTGTGAACAGATGCATATTAACTATTAAAAAACGTTTTTAAAAAGAGAAGGGCAAATCCATAAGAAATAGAAACGTAATTTTAAAAAGCAGAATCTTGAGAATTTTAATTAACAAATTTGCGAAGCATGATCTTTATTATTCTTAAATCCCTTAGCCTAATAAGCCCTAGTGGAACAAAACATGACCGAAGCGTGATATTTCCCTCAACATTTTCGGAATATTTCTTTATTATGTCGCCAAAAAATACAGTAGTAAGTTCAATAACTGTTGAATTAAAAATTAAGCGATTTTTATCCAGCTGAAAATAAAACCTCCAGACTTACAATCAGAGGTATTAATTTTGAAACTATGAATGCATGAAATCGTAAGGAAATTATGTTTCATAGATTTATTCCTATAACTTTCTTTAATCATCATCAAAATTAATCAACAATTAGCATCGATAAAATGTGCTTAATGATTTTGAGATACAAACTATAGTATAGTTCAAATTTAAAACATTTTGCAACTTTCAGGTATTTTATACATACTCAAACAGCACAATCAAACAAGTAAGATGTGTTGACAATAATCGATTGGTATCACATTGCTACGCGAATAAGACGCTCAGAAGTCAATGGCATAATACCTGTTTCTCTATGATATTTACGCTGTTTTCATCGCGAATAAGACGATCAGCTCAATTAGTGAATAATGGAGCTCAATTAGTGAACAGTGGGGAAGCTATGGTAAACACTCCTATCTTAATAGTTTGGCCTTGAGATAGAAACATAAACGATGCATTTGCGATGTCTTTAGTGGTAGTGTTTTGCGACGACGCAATACGTTTACAACACGTGGCATAGAAGATATGATAAAAACATAATTGTTATATTTCTGTTACCATGACGTGTATGAGACAGCTACTATATTTTCACGGCCGAAAAATAACCTCTTGTGCTGGTTGTGTAAGTATAAAAATTTTAAGTTTACTATAATGATTATAAGTACTCTATTAGTATTCTAATTACCCCATACAGACACGATGTAATTATTAATCTTGATTTATAGAATAGAGGAAAATAAATCTTAGTTACAGAAAATGGAGAAGAATCATAAGTGAAACACGAAAATTCTTCAAAATACTTTATACACACGAAAAGTTTATACACATTAAAAGAACTAAAGAGTTATAAACTAAGATGTTAATTAATATTGTCGAAGAGTTATAAACTAAGATGTTAATTAATATTGTCGAAGACTTAAAACCTAAATAACGCAGTTAATGGATATTATGGGGACCAAAAGAAATATCTGTGGCTATTTCGATGGGATTATGAGAGATTTTTTCAGCGTAAACTGGAGGAGGAAATTACTTCTGATCAAAAATTAATTTGAATTTTGGTGTTTCAGCAATGCTTGGCAATAATTTGTATTATTCCTTCTATAAGAGACATGCTGAAATTGTGTTAGGGTAAAATGGCCAAATTACGTCACAAGTTGCGAAAAAGGAACCAAATCTTCTTTCTTATCCCAGTGTAACAAACAAAACAAATTACACGAAGTCGTTGAATCTGTGCAAAAAAAGTTTTGGGGCAGTGGTAGATAGGTCCTTAAAAACGTCTTCATGTATGGCTCTAATGTAATTCAGGATGTGTGAAGGAGAGGCTGGTAATAAGCTTACTTTGTACAAGGGGGGAAGGATTTATGGCCATCAAATGAAAATCACCTTTTTCAAATGGCCAGATCGAAGCCTGGCAAGCATAGAGAAAGTTTTTTGGGGCAAATTTAAGGCAAGCAGCTCTCCTGGTGTTCCACTGAGGTACCAGTGATAAAAAGATACTGGAGATGATCTGCGCAATTTCTTTTTCAGTATGGACAGGTGGTCGTCCTCTAAGAGCATGACAGTACTTTCTCTTGTATCAGGTTGTTTATTTGATCCAGCTTTTGCCAATAAGTCAGCTCTCTCATTGCCCGGAATGCCAACATGTGATGGGATCCATTGAAAATTTATTTTATAGCTTTTATTGAAACTCAATATTAGAAGGGGTATTTTTTTCAAAAGCGGATCAAAACTGGTGAAGCATTTTTTAATTGCTATAATTGCTGCCTGCGAATCAATGTAAATATTTATTTTAAGGGGGGGGACTTTTAGGGACTTCTTTTAGTGCTTCATATACGAATATTAATTCTGCTTTAAAAACAGGGAGGTTTGAGTTATTCTTGATTTGAATTTCTTTTGAATCGAATTCATCTGTAATGGAGACGCCACTTTCGGATGAACAATCTTCAAAAAGGCTACCATCTCTAAAAATATTAATATCGTTTGGTTCTGTTTCTATTGTTTGCAGGCCTAGGACTTTTAGAAGTTCGGGTTGGTCCTCTTTTTTGGAGCATTCAGTATTAGTTGCATGGATGAAAGTTTATAGCTATATCAGTTTGCCTGTCAGGAATTGTTATATGGAGAGGTGAGAGTCTTTTTAATCTTACATGACAATTCCATCCCTTGATAAATTATCCTGTCCTGTGTCCTTCTGGCGCATTAATTTTTTTGAAGATAAACTGTGCAAGAATGATTTTTCTATGGTTTTGGAACGAAAGCGGATTAGCTTCGAATTCAGATTTATTTTCTGTGCAAGAGAAACAAGTTCCACAAATGATTCGAGAGGCACTAGCCTGAATTCTGCCAATCTTTTGGAGCTTGGTTTTGCAGGTTGAGATCCAAGCGGGAAGAGCATATTCAAGCAAATGTCGTATTAAGGCTAAATAGATAGTTCGATAGTCTTGGTGTCAGCGCCCCAATCTGTATCAGAAAAATTTTCTTTAGAATCATGAGTCTCTTTTTGCTTTTCTAACTATATATTTTACATGAGAGGCAAAAGTTAGGAATGGGTCAAGTGTGACTCCTAGATATTTGACTTGTTGAGAAAACTTAACAGGTTGATCATCAAAGTATACTTGTGGCACACATTTACGGATACGGTTAATGATAGTGAAAAAGCTCACTTGCGATTTTACAGGATTAACTTTGAGCTTTAGTTCTATTGCCATCTTTTGTAAGACAACAAGGGCATTGTTCAAAGATTTTTGTTCTTCTTTAACAGTGTTGGTTGACCACAATATCAAATCATCTGCATAGTGCGAACTCAGAATGTGTTTCAATTCAGTAATCAGTCTGTTGGAATATATAATAAATAACATTGGGCTGAGTATAGACCCCTGGGGAAGTTCTTCCATCAAACGGACAGTTCTGGATTTCTCATTGTTGTATTTCACCTGAATTGTTCTTCTCGCAAGAAATTTCCGATCCAATTCAACATCTTCCCAGATACTCCCAGGTCATTCAGCATACAGATAAGTTTTTCTTTCCAGACCAGAAGATAAATACCTCAAATCACGTGTAAAACTGACTGAACTGAAACATTGTTCCCTTAGTTCATGAAAAATCCACCAATATATATATAGAGATAGATAGATAGATAGATAGATAGATAGATAGATAGATAGATAGATAGATAGATAGATAGATAGATAGATAGATAGATAGATAGATAGATAGATAGATAGATAGATAGATAGATAGATAGATATAGATATAGATATAGATAGATAGATAAATATAGATATATAGATATAGATACAATATTTTAAAAAGTTTAGTTCATTATCAGATGCTTTTGAAAATGTTGGTACACTTTTAACACAACATTTATTTTTACAGGTTTTGCTTACCCTGCAGACGAGAATATAATGGGAGAAACTGGAGTAAATATGGTTTTCCTTATAAAAATCTCATAAAAGACTCAACAATCTAAAATGAATGCATGGTTTATTCTATATTTTTCATTACATACATACTTTTTTCATTAAAAGTCAGTCAATGAACTTAAAATCAGAAATACCATTCTTGCAAATAATATAGTATATTAACTAGCGATTGATATACAGAAAACAAATGCAGTTTAACTCTAATGAATGGTAAATTGCAATTAATGAATTTATCACTTATAATCCTCTAACGTCAGATATTTCCACTAGTTTAGTACTGCTTTTGCTACAACTTCTTTTCTTTAAATTCCTTATTCACAATTTTCTACGTGGCTTTGCAGCTACTGATGTATCCGGCATCCGACTCTGACAAATTCCAGCGGGAGACGCTACCACACCATAATCACGTCGACAAACCAAAGGGCTGCTTCCATTTCTACGTATCACGCAACATGTCTTCCCTTCTGTCTGACGCCACGAAGATGCTCCAGCAAGTTCGCGACAGGCGCGAAAGGGAGTGGATTCTCACCTTCATCTACCGTATCAAGTCCCTGACGGAACACCTGAGGACGCACCCGGACTCCCGCAACTACGATTGCCTGTCCACAGAAGACGACGATGACACCAGAAGACGCCTGAGCGACCGTCTCATGATCCCACAGCCAGAACTGTACTTCGTCGACGACATGCAACCGAACCACAATCAGAAGCGAAGCGGGAACTCCGAGGTCCAGACGAAAACTTCAGGCGAAGCCATCAGTAATAGCCAGTCATCAGACACAGGACCGAAGTCCACCGACAATCAACAGCCTTCAACGGGTGTTTGGCAGGAACAATCCGTGTCCAATGTTCTGTCGGAAAAGGAAGCACAAAACTTCAATTCTGTGGCAGAACCGTCTTCAACGCATGCAGTACAGCCTGCATCAAATGTCAATGGAGAGGGACAGAACCACATGACCGATTCCATCCCGACCACTTCTGCAGCCATACATTCAGAGCTTAGTCAACCGGAAGAAAGTTTGGGAACCCTTCAAGCCATCCCAAACAGTGCTGCGGTCCAGTCCACTGGGGATGACGGCCACCAAGAGCCCCCGTCAGGAGGCAAGCAGTCATATGATAATGTTATCGTGATAAGTTCCTCACCGGACTGTGATCAGAATGCAGAATGCGAGGAGGCTTTGAACAGGCAGATTGCCTCAAACGGGCAATCTGCTGGGGATGGTTCTGGAAGCAATCATGGAGACGATTTACTCGTTCAGGAGTTGCATTCAAGGCAGCATGAAAAGAATATCGAAGAAGATCGAATTCAACAAAAAGTATTGAAAGTAAGCTCATTTTCATTTCATTCTTCCCTCAATAAAAAAAATTATTTATAATTCTTATGTATTCCGTGTATTTATTTTCATGAAACTTGAAAATTATTTATTTATTTTTCAGAAAAGAATAAGGAAGGCTTTACTGGAAGAAATGGCCCCTGAGGTAAATCAATTCAAATTTTGTATGTGACTCAGAGAATTACTCGACCTTACTCGGGTTGAATTGGCTAATTATAGATTGGAAAAGTGGATAATCACTTTTAACTTTCGTAGAAAAATGCCAACATCATTTTTAAGTGTCAAGAAAATACTTTTTCACACCTTTTCGACATTTTTATTATATCCACAACTTATTTTGACGCAATTCGTATTCCCTTCCATGTCCATATCCATCCATATAATACATTTCACATGCTACATCGCACCCTTGTATGACAATACTACAAAACTACGAAAGGTGACTACTACAAAGGTAGATTTTTTGGGGGTAGGAATGACTCTTAAGTTCATTTCCTGTAAAACTGACGAATCTACGGCGAATATAGCACTCCTAATTTTCCTACCAATATATTTTTACTTGTGGCACTCTTGCACCAGACATGCGTCATTTTTGAATTTCGACATCTTTAAGGGAAGGTTGATAAATTAATATAAGATATTCATGATTAATTTTTGTAAGCTAATACATTTTTCTTGAAAATTCCATTTAGTGGCACATGCAATAACAAAAGAAGTTGTTTTAAATTGAATGTCTCCAGTACAGATAAAGCAAAGGTAACCGATTACCATTTTTCAAATAATGGTAAATATATTTGAAAGCGTTTTTAAAAAGAATATGAAGCTTTAAGAGGTATAAGTTGCTTAGGAAGAGCTTCAACTTATAAAATAGGCGACCTTGACCTTCTGTTACTATCACAAAGAATTTTTAATATTTCAAGAAGTCCTAGTTCAAATTTTAGCATTAATATTCTTTCAATAACGGCAAAGTTCCATTTAAAATTTGTTACAGTCTAACCTTGCATGCAGCTTTGAATCGAATCCTTTGTGGGGTTCATGTTGCATATGATGAATAGGGAAAACAATTCATTTAAAAATAAATATTTATCAAATTTAAGAAAACAGCATGAAAAAACAAAAATAGGCGGGAAAAAAGTTATTCTAAAGATAGTAATTCGTTTTCTTTGTCTAGTGATCTCGCATAGTTACCACAACTTCTACCTAAAAATTGAACAAAATTTTAAATTGCGAAATTAATTCCGAGTGATAAAGTCAGAAAACAGTATTACTCCATGTGGTCAACGAACACGAGTTTCCGTTTCGCTCAGCACGCACTTACATTAAATAAAAATAACTTCTTTAGCAATAATGGACATTAAATAGCTAATTTCTTCCAAGCTCTAATCTCTTTATATCATCTGTCCGTAATAATCAGAAATTATTTATGTTGCGTAAAGAAAAAATAAGTAAAGTATTGTAATTTAAATTCCGTAAAAATAATAATTACCTAAAAAATTTTAACATTTTATGAAACTATAACGAATAAATTTCTATGTGATACTTGCACAATCACACAAATATAAAACAGATCTAAAACTGGAAGACAAACATACAGACGCAATGAAGTTCAATCATTAAATGAGTATTAGTACTCACTATATGCAGTTTTATGAAATTTAACCAGCCGTTTGGACGTTGTGCGGGCACACACATACATACAGACACCAAAAGCTGAAACCACTGATTTTGCATTAGAATGACCCAAAACGGATAAATAACTTGAAATGGCCCGAAAATATTCAATGTTCGAACAAACACTCCATTTTATATATATTAGTATTTATGACTACACGTAGATGGTTAATGAAGAATAAGGTATGGCGTAATGAAAACATTTTATTTCAGTTCAAATTGAAAAGAAAATTTTTATTTATGTGTTGTTTAAGAAACAAAATTTTAGCATGAGAATTATATCTGTGGTACTTTTAAATAACATCTTTAAGTTCTAACACAACTGTTATAACTTAAAGATGTTATTTAAAAGTACCACAGATATAATTCTCATGCTAAAATTTTGTTTCTTAAACAACACATAAATAAAAATTTTCTTTTCAATTTGAACTGAAATAAAATGTTTTGTTGTTGCCTTTGATTGTTAAAAAGTTATATTCGATAATTGTTAAATACTTTGGACTAGACGGACATTTTAAAAGATAAATATTTTATTCATTTATTCCAGATTCTATAGTTTATCATTAGGAAGATAGGAGTATTGTTCTCATTTTCATGTCATGTTTCATTTCAGGCTGGTGTAAATATTTTATGTAATTTAATTTTCTGATGGAAAGAACACACTCTGATACAATGGAAATGATAAATGTCTAATCAATTGCTAAAAACTATAATACAAAAATATTGAAATAGGCTAAGAATATTGTAATTTTTGTGTTTTATAAAATCCATGACTTTAATATAATTGAATTTACCTTTCATAGCTATGTTCATATACATATTTAAAAAATAATACGAATCATAATGATCAAAATTAATGAAGCAAAGCTGTTCTGAAAAAGATTTTTGCCATTTTAAATTTTTGACGTTCCACTGAAAATTTTAAATAGAAGTTCATACTGAAATTCCTGTAGAGCTTTTACCCATAGATAATGTTTACGTAGAGAAAATCAGAAAATTATACATATCGCCGATAATAAATATGTAATACCTTTAAACCTCTGATATTCTTTCAAAAGTTTTATCAATACATTCAGCTACTGACTGAATACGTTATAAGTTGAAATTGCGAATTTTAAGTTTCGATTAAAAAAAGAAACTAATGAAAAAAACATTACTTACCAATTGGGTTCACCTAATTTGCAGGTAAAAAAGTTGAGAACTGTTGGAGGATCGGAAGAAGATTTGATGAATCTTTGGAAACAAAGCGAAGCTGAATCAGGTAAATACGACTTATGACAATTTTTTTTTTAATTCATGGGGGCACCCCCGGGTGGGGACTACGTCACATAGACTCGAAAAAGGAAATGTATCACTTTTTAATTCACGGGAACACCCGAGGAGGGGTGATAAGCCCCCTGGACCCCAAAAGCAAATGTACCCTTTTTAATTCATGGGTGCACCCACGAGTAGGGCGAAGTTCCCTAGACCCGAAAAAGCAAATGTATCCTTTTTTTAATTAATGCGAGCACAAAAAGGGGGAATACGAGAGTCTGAGTCCCTCGGCTGTGAGCGCTGTAAAAAGGGCTTAAGAGGTTACTGAAGTCAAATCAATACACGCGCCGTTGTTTCTGAAGAATAAAAGGGAATTTTAACTTTTATATAAAGCTAGCAGAATAACCCGGCGTTACTCGGGTTGAATTGGTTAGCTAATTTTCTTTTTCGTAAAAATAAATTGTTAATTCCTATCCATCACATGTAACAACTACCACACTCTAATAAAGGTACACAATTGTTCAAACACACAATTTCACAAATGTAAATAAATGTCATATTTAACATTTTACATTTTGTAGAATTTAAATTTTGAGTAAGAAAGAAAAGTCTCTAGAGTGACAATGTTACCCAGAATGCATAGAATAGTTCAGAGTATGAATATAAATGCCTTGTATGTGTCATTTAAAAACAAAAGCGTTTCCCAAAATTATCATACAATGATAAAAAATCTTTTTAAAACTAATTAAACCATTATTTACCTTCATTACAGTTATTGAACGAAAAACATCAAATTCAAAATCGAGAAATGCATCTTAAAACAGATTTTTAAAAAGCTTCGAACGAAAAGTAATGAATGTATCAATTTTTTCACTACAAAATAGATTCCTGGAATATAACGGACACAAATTTTAAAAAGCAAACGATTAAAAAATTACCAAGGTTGCCATATTAGCTAACGGTCCTATTTTAAAACGTTTTGTTCTGTATAGTTTTATTCTCTTAATCGTCTCAAAAATATTAAGAATTTTTTTTATATTTCGTAAAGAAAAATAAGGCTCGAAATAAACTATTAGAGTTTAAATTCCGTAAAAATAGTTTTGGAAAATAATTGATATTTAAGCAGCACAGGTAAAACAATCCAAGTAATTGCAATGCTCAATATACCTCCCAGCTACTCCCAAACTACCAAATTATCGATTTAAGTATAGTTACTCAGTTGTTTTAACCTGAAACTTGCCTAAATATGTGAGCAAAGAAATTTTAAATAATGCATTCACTAAAATAAAATATGGTGTATGAAATCTAAAACCTTAAATTAAAATATGCTGAACAAATCTTATGTGATACTTGTACAAACATACAGACACAAAATAGAACACAGAACGGGAAGACGGACAGACTTACGCAACCAAGTTCGGTCACTGAATGTAAGAGCTCAGGGTATGCAAAGTTCATGAAAACCGTTTGGACGTAGCACGGGCACACACATACAGACAGACTGGACAAACAGACACCAAACGCGCAAGAGAAGGATTTTGCATCAGAAGGGCCCAAAACGGATAGAAAACTTGAAATGGGTCGAAAATATTCAATGTACAAACATTCCATTCTCATTTATATAGATTTTATATATGAACGGGAAAACAATGATACACATAAGTACAAAAATGGTCATTCTCTTTTAAAATATCATATGTAAGTATCTTTCTCCTCTACTCAAACGTTAGGCCAGGGAATTTGTATCTCCTTGTATTGATCTACCACCTAAACCTGAAAAACTTTGATTTCATCGCAGACCAATGGGTATCAGTTAAACGAAGCAGAAGATGCAATTTTAATATTCATGCAATACCATAATTTAATAAACTAGCGTGCCCGTGCGAGAATTCTTGCGTTAACAATTCCAAGCCTCTCCACCCCATCCGTGGTGAGGGTAAAAGACATAAGCGAATTTTTTTGATATCCAAAATATCAAAGTTTATTCAATCACTATTTACAACACTTCCTCCTTGAGATCACTGTTAGCGTTGCTCCAACCATTTGTGTAAAGCAAGTAATTCTTCCGCCAAAAGTTCTAAGGTTATCTTAACTCTCTAGAATTCACAAAAACTGTTAAATTGTATATTTTCAATTTTTTTTTTTCAAATCTTAACCTCGTTTGAAACATGCGTCGTTTAAGATCCTTTTATCATCAAATCACATATTCATAAATTATTGATAGTATAGAAAGAAATGAAAAACCAGTTCAATACATAAATAAATAATTCGTCGCGTGTAAGAGGCGTAAAAGAGATCTATACTATGGAAATAATATAGATGATGATATTAACGAGTTCGACTTGTAGTTTTTAGTTTGTTTTGAAGTAAAATACAAAAAAAATACAATCTAGACGCTTCCTCCTTCATCGTGAATTCTAACGCCCATAGTCACAACGCAGCAGTTTCTAATGTATCGAATTATTAAATCATACAAGACAAATTTTATTTGTATAAACCTACCTTTTTTGAGAAATATTGATTAATTGTTCACTAAGTTTTTGGAAAGAAAATATTCTGGACAGAAAACAAAGTTGATAACGTTTTGCAACTGGATGTTTCAAAACTTCCAGTAAAAAAAGCGTTCCAGTATTCCAAAACTTCCATGGTAAAAGCTGCTTAGAAGTCAAGAAAGGAAGACTTCAGGTTGAAGAACAGATATATTTTGAACCCCTCATATGGTTAAGGGGAGATTAGGGAAACAAAATTAAATCTCCCCGGATGTTCTAAAGTGCAGAAATGAAAGACAGTATGTGAACAAAAAAAAATATTTTCGTAGCCCTAATTTAGAGTTTGGCAGCAGTTATGCACTTAGTTTCACAGTAGCTACTCAAAGGTGCGTCCACCAACAATAATGTACGCCTGACAGCGTCGACACATAGAGAGCCGTAAAAACTGACCAACTACCGCGCTGCTTAACGACGCCCTCTACCAAATCCAGGTCCACACATCCTTGTGTGAATACGGTTTAATTTTGTGTTCCTTACCTCCTCTTAAAGTTTGTACAGAGAGCTTTTAAACACCCTGTAAACTGTAAACAAAAATTATGCACACACAGGTATTCTGTGCTGAATCAGAACTTGAATAGATTTCGTTCATTTTTCGTCAATATATTTCTATACCTTTGTAGGAAAGGGCCAATGTACATTTTGCTAGTTTTGGTAAACAGCTGATTTGATAATTTTTATCATTTTTCTTTTTAATACAGAGTGCAAAAAGTACTTTCTATTTTTTAATGCTTTGAAACACTCATTAATTGACAGGAGGACATAGGCACTTTTTTATATTATAAATTTCATTGACTTGAAGTGATTTTTTGTTAACGTAAATCAAGATCAGCGAATTCGGACATTAATCCTTTTCTACCTAGGTAGATTCATAGTACTGAATATATATTTGAATTCTAGGAAAATCTACTGACAACTACTACGATGGTGACTTCGATTATGAAGAAACAGGAGCGGCTGCAGGCGACCTAAACACGAATGATGCCTACTCATCCCACGATCAGACTGTAGCTCCATCTCTCGGGGACATGAAGAACTTCAAACGGCAATCAAAGGGCAAGGGTACGAAGGCCTACGAACCTTATGACGACAGCGACGTGCTGGTGAAACAGCTATTCGATGTCAGGTTCGAACAGACGAAAACAACCAAATCTCTCGGCGACCAACGGGAAGAGTACTTAATTACAAGTACTCATATCCCGTACTGAAAAAAAATGTAAAACGCGTCCATTTCAGCAATTTTGTTACACATAAGAAGTAAATGCGTGTTCCTGAGTGGTAAGGAAGAAAACTATCACAGGATATTTTGTTCTCTCAATGTTCCTGTTTTCAGCATTTAATTCTTATCAAGTGAAAAAATTTAAATTCTTTTAACTTCATTATTAGTAGGTACTATATTCACCGAAAGAGAGTTGTCATTGATGTTTGAATAGTGTTTCAAAACTTGTGTCTGAAATGGTCATCCTGAGTTGAAACATACACTCAAATGGAATGATTGTTTCTTACACAGTAGATACAGAACATTTGAAATAAAGAAAATAATTTATTTTATTGAGCTCTCCTTAAGTTGATTGGAAATCGTTAAAAACAAAACGGTATTTTATTTAAAGTTTTTTAAACGGTGTAAGTTGAAACCTTTTCAAAGCTGAGTCTGATCGACTCCAATAAATGTATTTCTTAACATTAATTTTTGTTATTTTTGTTTTAACATGGATGATATACAAATATTTATTTTAATTTCATACTAATTTTAAAGGATTCCATACTATTTAAATGGGAGAAATAAATATATTTTCATGTTTACTGAGTTCTTAGAGATGTAGCGGTAGAATTTTATAAACCTTACATCAATTTACGTCACTTCAGTAATCTAAAAATTGAATGGGGAGTTCAAAAGAGAGAAATCTACAAATGAAGAGAATATTTATCAAAATATTTGTATTTATAATAAATTCGGTAGACAAATTATTTTGTAAACATTATTTCTAATGTTTTATTTGTTGCCATCATTACCTTCATTTTAATTGCCATCTAACACACACATTGAAAACGAACGTCCAAACAGATGTTTATTTAGTATAAAAGAATTTTCAAAATTAAGCATCATATCTTAATTAATGTCTGAGTAAAATCTCACTCTTGAAATAATTCATTTCTTTATAATTGCATTGATTATAGACATCGGAATAAGTCACGCAATATGTGTGCACAGGATAAAGAAATTAATTATAGAAAAAAATTGATAATTATTTTTAATGTGTGTATGATAACAGGTGCTTGAAAAGATCGATTTCAAAATATCTGTATAATTTTCGATCATCATCTTCTATCAGAAACTGGCTGTGCAATTCATTGCATTCTGTTAAATGCTATCTTGAGCATTTATTCTATGGTTAATTTGGTTTTCAATAGAATAATGTATGTGTTAACTGTTGTGAATATTAAATGTTTATGTGTATGTGAAATCTGTGAATTGGTTTCTACCAATATAACTATTATATGATTAAGCAGTCGATTTTCATTCTGGTATTTTCTTTTCGATTTTAATGCATTCCTTTTTCTTCTTTTAAGATAAAATGTATAGTGTGTGCGTTAAATTTTTCCTTTGTGTGAGTTAACCATTTTATTTAATTTTCATTTTTGTTTCTATGTTTTTATTCAATAAAATAGCATTTTAGCTGTATATACTTGCATTTTTATGGTGTATTCTGAGTTGAGAATTCCATTTAAGTTTATAATTGCTGGAATGACTAGAATATAATAATTTTCGTTAGGAAAAAGATTTCTTAAATCTCATTTTGAAATGCTGACTCATCCGAACTTTATTGTGTAACATATATAGAAAACTCCAATCGATTCATGTGTCTAATTTAAATTTATTTCGATGTGCATTTTATATTTGTATCTATTTTTTTAAATATGTTGACTTTATAACTGAAATGTTTTTAAAATCAAAATATGAAGAATCATTTCATATTGTTAATCATCGTTAAATTTATAAGATTATGTCAAAACTATTTACAGCTTTTAACTAGTAACTTTCGTGTTATAGTCTGTCATTTGATATTTTATTTCGTCTTATTGTTCTCTCGAAAATAGCAATAGCTATTGTCTGGAATCGGGATGATAGGCTAACATTTTTCCAAGAATTTACATTCTTTTCTTTCAGACCCTCAATTTACATTTGCTTCTAGTTTATATGCCGTTGTTTCTTACCACTAACATAAGTTATTTCTTTTGTGTTGTGTGTGTGAAAATGTTAAAATTTTTTCTTCCATTCTGACTGTTGCATATTTATGATTTCATGCAAAATAAATTTCTGTCAACAAAAAATTGCAAATGGTGAAAAAGTTTTTATGAAACAAGTCTAATCTGTGTAAATTCTGTGCTGAGGAAGACATCAAATCCTCAATATGTTGGTTGTATAAGTGGAGTGATAAAATATGTTGAAATTAGCACGGATATCTCAGAATATTTATGAATGTATAAAAATATAATTTCCGTTGAAGAAATATGCATTTGGAAAATATAACCAGTGATAACATATTTATGTATTGTGCTGTTGTTTGTAGGTATATATAATAAAAGTTATCATTCAGTGAGACTTAGTTAAGTTATTGTGAAATGTTTTTGGAACATGAAAAATATGATTTTTTTGTAAGTTTTAATCAAAAATACCCTGAAATTTAAATTCACTCTGATAGTAATATGACACCTATGATTATCTAAGTCAAATTGTTCCTATTTTAACAAGTAGCTGTAAGTCATTTGTGTTTTATGTAATTCTTGTGATGCTTCGCACAAATTTCTGAAAGTTACGTAAACGAAATTTTGTCAGTTTAATGACAAGTCGCAAAGGTAGGATGTTAATACAAAATGCCTGCAATTTGCATGTGCAGCATTTTTTGAATTGGCGGTACAGTCCCCTGCATGCGCTAACATAGCAGGTCAAACAGAGAATTGTGTGTGACAAGCTACGGATGGGTTTCATGGCCAAACGCATAACTGATTCAACTAAAGAAAACCTGAATACTACATCGAAGATTAAATTTCTCACTTTAAAGAATAGAGAATATTCACCACTTCATACTAGCAGATTGTCTTGTTTTATAAAACACCTCTTAGCTGTTTTTTAATCTTTACTTTTGCAGAAGTGAATTTCGAAAGAGGAAAGCGTTCGAACGTAATACAAAACATATTGCCCGAAACGTATAGGAACATCTATAATTCTAAAGCGCATCTTCCTATTCTCCATTATGAGTTTCGATTCGTCCGCTGCAACTAATCGCGTCTAACTCAGTCAAACAGCACTTACTCCGCAAAACGGTTTCCTTTTCGGTTGTACATAATTTTAATTTGTCTTTAAAATAACATGTAAATGCTTATGTAAGCCTCCGAAACGGAGAACACTCGATATAGTGTGACTGGTGATCAAGCCTGCGTGAGTGGGTACACGTAAACCTGCCAGAATAGTGACCCACGCATAACCGGAAAGCTTGCCTAGGCGCAAGGTTAATGGATCATTAACTATCTCCCTATACTCTATTCTACAAACCTTGGCCTAGACGGGCTCGGGCACAAGGTAGACCCTGATGTCCGAGTCAAGTTAGCTGCAAGTGCCTCCTCGCGACGGTTGCCGTAACTGGCAGAGGTTCCCTGGCAACGAATAACCACCAGGTTAAATCCTGTCAGCATGCAAAATTGACGGGCCAGCTGCCCCTTGACAACTGGTGGTACATGGAAATACCTAACATAGGAAGGACGGGGAAAGCGTTCGCTCAATGATCATGGGAACTCATCATCCCATGGAAGAACGCCCATTCCCGCGAATAAGAGTAGGAGCGACCGAAAAGAGGTGTTTGGCTGGAACGATCTATGGAAGTGATTATGTGGGGACCGCTGAGGGGCGTTCTGTACGAATTTAGCTGTTTGGGTCTGGCCAGCTCTGAATCTTCACTCCGAGGAAATCTTCAATGAGCCCAGGTCAGTCCCCACAGCACGTTTCCTCTAAAGATAATGGAGTCGTGCCCACTCTCCACGTAGCTCTGCTGTCTGGCGGCCCCGAATCTACAAATGAGGAAGTCCCGGAAACGTCCGAGAAAAGGACTGCCTTCCCCTCGATTCTTCACTCTGCGAGTCTGTATGATAGGCCGCAATAATTGAATTATGGCGCCCAAGCGTTCCGCCAAGCAAAAGTATCTCGGTGCGCACGAACATACTCCCATTCCCTGTCCACTTGACTATGAGAAGGTTTATCTGGTTTTCCTTTCACGTAAGTCCCTCCAGTGCGGGGCACATCGCAGTGTTGACTTTGCTTTCCTAGACTTGATCCAGCTGCATATTTTCGAACGATATTTAACGTTTAATATGATATGAATTCTATGCGACGATCTCCTTATTCTGCCGCTTGCATCTGCGTATGCACGAAATTAATCGACTCCCAAAACTCTGAGCAGAGCTAACGAGCCATCATGTTCCTGTTGCTGTATCTGTCTGCTGGGGTCTCGTGAAAATGTATCCGCCCTAAATATTGATAATAACACCACGAATAACATTAAAATAATTTAATGTATAAATTGATAAAGCCGTCTGTATAAATTGATGTTGTGATGCTAGGAGAGGGTGGTCCTATAATTGATTGCAGACTTGAGCGGGTAGGGTGAGTTGAAGAAAAACATTTTTGTTCATAATCTGTGCAGAGATACCATTGTCTAAATAGCTTAACGTTTCCCTGAAGTTTCATTATTTTTGAAATAACAGCTTCCCTTTGGACAAGGTGCAGGGGGCACAATACCAGCCAGTATCTGAAGTGATGCCGTTGAAGTTGTTCTGTAAGCTCGAATGATCAAAAAAGCGAAGCTACTTTGAAGACTTTCAGATGGTTTTTCATTGCTACAATAGGATTCATACCCCATATACTAGCTGAATAGCCGCCCTCTCTATTACTGTTATGTACCAAGTCTTCAAAATTGATGGACGAATACCCCAAGTTTTAGCCGTGAATCTCATCATGTTCCTAGTTTTAAGAAGTGCATTTGATCGCAGGTACATAACATGTGGAATCCATGTGAGTTGTTCATCAAGAATGACTCCCAGGTATTTTAATTCTTTTACTATCGAGACACTGGTGTTTTCAAATTTAAAGATAGGTTTTCTATTGTGTTTTGGTTTAGAGAAAACTATGACTTTAGTTTTTCCTGAAGAAGTGTTAAGTTTTTCATCTGATATCTTTCTTAAAAAGGGCCGCGGTGGCCCGGTTGGAAGAGTAACGAACTAGCAACCGAAGGGTTGCGAGTTCGAATCCAGCCAAACACCGTCGTGTACAAAGGGGGCTGGTGCACGTTAAATCTGTCGTGGCCTCAAATGTCCTCACGTTGGCGTGGTGTGGAAGTTTGGAGAGTGGGGTGCCAGCTCAGGTGTTGCCTCGTCATCTGACCGTGGTTCAAAATTACGTGGTGTTGTCCTCGGATCTTTCCCTTTGGGATTGATCCCGGACCGTCACCAATAGCCCATTGTGTTGCTCCAGTGTGACGTTAATTTAAATACCCAACCCAACCTATCTTTCTTAAATTTATTAAGAGCATCTTGAGCAAAGGTTTCTAGTTCCCTGCGTGTAGAGTCAGTTATAATAATTATAAAATCGTCTGCAAATGCTTGAGTCTGAATGTGGGGACCCCAATCCATACTCAAGATCTTGTCGGCGATGATGTTGCATAAAATAGGACTCAGGCAAGAACCTTGAGGACTTCCTTTTTGCAGCCTCTTCATGACTTGAATATCTCCATACTTGAAGACTATTTCTGTCTTGAAGATAGCTACGCAGAATCTGAAGGATGTTACGTGGAAATTCTCTTTTTAAAAGCTGTTAATAAGGGAGGGCCACCATAAGTTATCGAATGCACCTTCAATATTAATGAAGATGACAGCGGTATACTTTTTAGATTTAAGATTTTCACTAATAATTTTCATTACATTATTTAGGGCATGCTCTGTTGATTTACCTTCTTGAAAGCCGTATTGATACGCTTTCATCACATTCTTTGTTTTCAGGTGGTGATTTCTTGTTTGCAATAATCCTTCCAATTTCTTTCCCAAGATAGGTAGAAGACAGAGAGAATCTCGTCCAGGTTTGTTGATTAAAATAACCTCACCCTTTTTGAAGCATTTTGGGAAATGTTGGAGTCGTAGACAGGTATTGTAGAGTTCTAGGAGGACATAGGGGATAGCATTGTAGATAATGTCTTGAATTTTTCCATCAATACCATCTAGACCAGGAGCTTTGTTATTGGGTGTTCTCTTTATGACTTCTTTCACTTCTTCCATGGTAAAAGGAGGTTCATCCCTATTATCTTGATTTATACGTAGGTTCGTCTACTATGTAATCAGCATTTTGTCTCATGCAGATATGGTGCGTTTCATCTGTGGAAATATCATCATTTCGGAAAATATCTTCAAGTTTATGTAAGATATCATCTGTATCATATAGTTTATGGTTTCCCTCAACTCTTCAATTCCGTTAATGTGTATTTTTAGTTGAGAAATTTGGCTCTATGAGCTTTATGAGCTTTAATTATTAATTCTTGTTTCTTGGACAAGAATATGTTTTTCACAGGGATCTCTTTTTTATTCTGGAGTAGAGACTTTCTCAATTGAGAACGAATTTGATCTCCAGACCTATTTCCGTTCTTATCTTTCAGAATCAGAACGTGTTCTGTTACCTTTTGTATGTCTTTTGGTATCGTAGAATTCCCGGCTTTAATCGTGTCCGCGTAAGAAATGGGACCGTTGGTAATAAAAAGATCAGGATTGAGGATAGTTTTGCAAAATTCTTCTCTCCACAGCTTACCCTCTTCTAGGGCACCTTTGAGACCTTTGATATCGGATTCCTGTGTAACCGAGATAGATCTGCTTAAAGTCCTAAAATAAGTTAATCAGCTTTTTTTTAATTTTAAGAGCAATCTTATGTTTGATGAGGATTTCATTACATTCAGTCTCTATTGAATGAATTTCAGTCAACATATTGCAGGATGTATCTTCCATATCTTTGAGTCCAATATTAAGAAAGTAACTGTTAGCCGTTGGTATTTCGTGGAATTCAAAAATACGGCAATTAAGAGGGGAAAAAAGGATAGTTTGAAATCTTTCAAATGATTTAGAAGCCTTATGCAAATGAAATGTAAAAAATTTCAGTGGCTGCCTATTAATCGGAGTAATTGCGCTCTTAGTTAAGCGTCAGTTGACATTGAGAGTGTGTTAAAGCTTTTTTTTATTTGCGTACGCTGGGGACAAGTCTTTCGACGTGTGGGGGAGAATCGGTTGGCGTGTTGGTATCCCTTCCCTTCAGGCTGGTCTCGTCAACTGTCGCTAAGATAGCTATAGCTATTTTTATGTTTGTTTTCAGCTGGGGGTATATTCTCCTCGTTTGGGTGAGAACGGGAACGTCAATTCTCACCCTTCTCTGATTGGTTAGTCACTTTTCGTCTTCTGATGTGGTTCGCTGCTCAAAATGGCTATGAACGTTTCAAACTTTGAGAAAGCAATTCAACGTTTGTTTATCTTTAGATATTTTTAAATCCATTGATTGGAGAGTCTCTCTCCATTCAGTTCAGTATTCAGTAAACGAATAGAGTCTCGCTTAAAATGAAAACTCTAGGGAAGTCGAATCCGCACAGATTGTTCTGGATAAGTTTAGTAAAGATGCGAGAACATAACAAATATGCTATTTTAAAGTAAAATAAAAAATATATGACTTAGCTTTTGATCCAGTTGAAGGAAGATTCTGTTTTCTCTCTCACGGTACAAAATCCACGGACATAAGAGTTATTTAAACTATATAATTACTAAATTATCTAGGAGCTGAAGTGAAGCAAGTCTGACGGGTGAAAAGTAGAGGGCGCTATTGGCTTCCGATCTTTTGAGACATCCAGCGTCTTTTACATTATTGGCAGCTAATAATTCTATAATTTCTACTAGTCGTATTTTTAAATGGGAATTTCTGTTGTTCCTCGGCTAATCATAGAAGTAATTTTCTAAAGGAATTTGGTCTGCTTGTTGACTCAAATCTCGCTGTCAATTAATTTATTCTACCATAAAATTAACTTGCAAAGGTTAACATGTCATTGGCAATAAATATGTCATTGGAACTTATCACACCATGAAAACAGTTGTGATAATTCTGAGTATCCTACCATTTTGAAAGAATTTCCCAATCTAACTCGTACAAATTCAAAACTTACTAACATTCGGCACTCAAGAGTATATTATATTTCCTATTAAGTGACCACCAGTTTTTTCAAAGCCACGCCTGCTGCACTCAGCCAAACTTAAAGCGGTCAAAGAGAAATTTCAGTATTTAATGGAAAAAAGGATTTGTCGCCCCTTCTAAAAGTGCATGGGTAAGTCCCCTCCATATGGTCCCCAAACATGAGTGATTCTTCTTTCAGACCCAAGGGAGATTATAGAGCTCTAAATCCAGTTACGGAAGTCGATAACTATCTAATTCCTCATGTTCAGGACTTTTCACACAATTTGTATAGTCAGTCACTATTTTCCAAAGTAAGTAAGTATTTAATTAACGTCGCACTGGAGCAACACAACGGGCAATTGCGACGGTCCGGATTCATCTCCCGAAGGGAAAGATCTGAGAACAACACCACGTAATTTTTAACCACTGTCAGATGACTAAATCACACCTGAGCTGGCACCCCACTCTCCAAACTTCCACGCCACGCTAACGTGAGGACATTTGAGGCCCCTGCAGATTTAATGTGCACCAGCCCCCTTTGTACACGACGGTCTTTGATTGGATTCGAGCTCGCAATCCTCCGGTTCTAGTCCGTTACTCTTCCAACCACTATTTTCCAAGATTGACTTGGTATTGGCATTCTATCAAATCCCTGTCAATCAGGAAGGTATACCAAAGACAGCAATCATTACACCTTTCGGGCTCTTTCAGTTTTTGTATTTTCCTTTTGAACTTTCAAATGCAGTCCAATCCTTCCAAAGTTCATACACGAAGTACACTTACCAGCATGTTCCTGTTGCTGTAATTGTCTGCATTAGTCTTGTGAAAATGTATCTGTCTTAAATGTTGGTTAAAGTATTTTAATGTTTTTCATGGTGGTTATTATGTTGGTACCGACAAGGACCACAAATGGTTCCATTTAATATTGCACAGCACCCTGGTTGAAAATCCTATCCCCCTAGAGAAACACAAATCACACATTGAGTATTTGCTCCACCAAATCACCGATTAGGGCTACCAAATCACTGATACTCAATCGCAGTTTTCACTGCTACCGAATCATCAATAGCAGTCGCTGTCATCGCTCGCAATTAAATTATATTATTTAGCCCTCAATCACTGCTACCGAATCACAGATATTCTCAATCACTGTTCCAGTAATCACTGCTACCAAATCACTGTTATTTTGATAATTCAATAACAGATAAGAAATGTGATTCTAAAGTATCGGTGATTGAGTAGCAGTTCTGTAATTCGCTTAACACCCCTAGTTACATATAAAAGTTACATATCCCTAGCTTAAAAGTGAATGACCATTCTTTGGACGTGTGTATCGCGTTGTTTTCCCGTTCAAATATAAAATTTTATATAAAAGTTGAAGTTCCCTTTTATTCCTCATGAAACAACGTCTGCATTGAGTTGATCACCGTAACATAAGCCCTTTTTATTGCGGCCACAGCCGAGAGACAGAACCTTGAATTCTCCTCTGTGGGTGCTCGTATGAATTCAAAAAATTATGCCTCCATGGTCCGCATACGAATGTGTTTGTCTGTAAATACATCGTGAATCATTACTTTTTTTACTTATGTTAGCTCACAATACTTGTTAACTTCCCCGTTGTAGCCAATATCTTAGTACTTGATGGTACATTATCTACACTTTTCAGAAGCCGTAAATAACTTGAGAATCTTCAAAGTCTCAAGTTCTTAAAAATTAAACTAAGTCCACTTAATTTCAGCTATTTCAAACCTCGAAAGTTTTGTCATATGTACTTAATTGTGATCAGATGAGGTTTTACTATGTGCACCTGACAAATTTATTTCTAATGTTGAATTCGAATCTACATTGCAACGTAAAAATGCATAGTTAGCATACTATATTCTTTGTTAGAAAATAATTTTAATTGCCGTGAAAAGGCAATAACTTGAAAAAGATATGACGCATCAATAATAAAACCTGGTACTTGTTCGATAGAGTGCAATTTGTATACATGACTATATACCTAAATCAGTAACATTGCATATATGGGGATTACCTCAGCTAAATTACATATTTTAATTCGAATATTTTGACTAATTATTGTAGATACTGGATTTATTTGCGTTTAAGATAAAAATTCTTATTAAACTGGTGTATGTAGAGCCGGTCTTTTTTTCCAAAAGATTTCATTTTATAATGCAATAAAACGGAATATATTAATGTCAATTAATGTTATGAGGGTTATCTTAGAATTTAGATTCTTAAATAAATTTTAATTAAAAAATATTAGCAGAGATAATCAGCCAAAATTTATTTACGCAATATTTGTCTACTTATTCAGATACACTTACAGTATCATTGATGGACGGACACAAAAAGATATAAATAACACATTTACAGGGCATTCTTCATTCTTTTGAACATTGGTATTGATGGTTTATGAAATAGACCATGATATACAATTATTTTTTCTTATAACACAAATTCTTGATAAGTGCATCGTTTCAACCTAAATAAGGGTGCGATAAATCATAAACATACACAAACATAATGCTAGTATACTCTAAAAATTTAGTTACGAGAGAAACTCGCATAAAGCTTTTCTGACATAATTGTACGAACAACTTAGAGAACATAAAAATCTTTTCTGACATAGTTTTGAACACAACTTAGAGAACGTGATTTCGTATTCAATTGATCGAGGCTTGTGAGCGTTTCTTTATTTTGATGTCCCTGACCGCTTGAAATCGAAGAATATGAAAGTCATCTCAAGCAGGTGCTTTCTTTAAGACCTCGCAAAACTACTCAATAATCTGCTCAGCAACAGGAAGTTTCGATGTAATATGCCACTTCCTCTTTATGTCAAACTTTTTTTCTCAACCATTACGATTCTATCTTCGAGGGAATATAAAACAGAACACACTATCATTTAAACGTTGAGTTCTGTGTCAGTAACCACTCTAGCTGCATGGACTTCTTGAACTTAAGTGGTCACTGTTTAGTCATAATAAAATCCAACATCGTGACATCAATTATTTTCGCAAAAATGGTTAAAAATGCAATTTTCAGCTATTCACTTAATTTATACTAATATGACAGTTTGAGAGCAATTTTATAATTTATATAATTTTTAAGTGCAAAAATTCTTTCTTTAAATGAAAATAAAGTTCATCGATTTAATTGAGTTAACAAGGAAATGGAATATTTTTTATATAAATCAAAATGACGATGTTTTTATCCTACACCCACTTTTACCTTTTCAAGAAAAGGGGAAGTATATTTTCTCCAGTACAGAAAAGACGCTTTAAAACACGATCGAATTAAGAAAACACGTTATGTCCTGAGCAAACTACAAGATATTCACCTATTTTATAATATATTGCGATCACGAATTTGAACAGGAATTAATTGAACGGCTTGAATCAAAAAGAACAAATGCACCTGCGAGATACGTAATCTAACCATGTAAAAGATACCAGGAAATCATAAAAACGACAATTTTTAAAGCCTAGAAGAAAAGTAGTGACAATATGAATTATAATATTCCAAAAAGATACATTGAGTGTATTAGGAAAATCAAATTGAAATGTGTGCTGCCTGGAGTATATCTGAAATGTAACTAAAGAAACATATATCCGAAGAAAAAAATCCGAGATTCCATTGTCGAAGAGGGAATGTTTTCCAATATACATTGAATTTCATGGTAAGTAAAAACTTGACTACCCTATAAAAATATTCTTGTGCATTGCAATTCCTTCCTTTATTTTAAAGTTGTATTAAAACTCAACAAATTTAATGTTTTGATCCAATAAAAATGATCATACTTTAATAATATTCATAATTCATTACATGATGTATTTTAGAATTTGTGCAACCATATATTTTTTAGAATGTTCAAATGGATCGAGAGCAAAATAAGTGACGTAGAACCTCATGGATATTACTTTCTTAAAACCTGATATATTTATCAGTTTTTATGATGAGATGTAAATTATTTTCATCGTTGATATTTAATTGATCAATTGTTAAATTCCGATAACTAGCTCCCTCAATTTGTTGTGAATTAAAACTGCTGTTTGAAAGGAATTATACGAAGAATTTTCCCTAAAATTGCTTATTTTAACTAAAATATTTTTTTCAAATACACGTATTTACAATTTTTCTAAACATATCTGCATATTTTTATACAGTACTGTAAAAAGTTCTTATGAAGCTAAAAAACGCGCTGAAACCTAATTTTGTTGCAATAAATTTTTCAAGTTGAAGTAAGATAGCTCACATTTAAAATTACGTGAGGAAAGAGCATGCATTGTTTCTGTCTATTTTCATTTCTGCTATTTAGGAAAACGAAAGCACGTCAACTGTCATTTGAACTAAATATAAAAGCGATCTCGTCACGAGTCAAAAAATTTCCAATTTTTCTATATTTTAGTTATAATCTTAATATCTTCAATGATATTTCAATATTTTTAATGAAAGTATGTTTTTTAAAAGATCCACAGCACACACACAAATTATCAGTACATTCTTTATTTTTCAAAAATAGTCACTAAGCGTTTCCGAAAGAAAAATTATCAGCAAAATTGTTTCCAACGCAATTAATAGCTATTTGAGAAATAATTTGAAGCCATAGATTGATGAGGAAGCATTTTAACAAGACAAATAATTTATTTAGACTAAGTTAAGAGATAATTAAGTACAAAAAGAGAATCATGTTCATACAGCATCACATCATGAGTTAGAACATTAGTGCAAAAAAAATCTTATAAAAGTAACATCACAAGTTCAGTTGTAAGTATGCTTAGCATCAGATAAAAATATCCAACAATTCCCCCTATATTTTTTATCATTTACAGTCCTTATTGATGTTAGGCTTTTTAATTAGTTTGGTAACAGTCCATAATCACTTGCATCCAATAGTATAGGTGCTATTGGCCCAAATCCTAATCCGGCCATATATTGGTTTAAGATATCATTAGGAAGGTGTTTTGTCATCATACCTGTATCTAATTCCTTCGTATCTTGATGTGAGAATTGAATTTCTCCACAATCCTTGTCGTCCTTAATAAAGTGGTACTTCCTATTTATGTGGCGTGTGCGATTACTTATTTTTTGGTTATTAACCCAGTCCATTAATCCCTTGCTATCCGTTTTTACATTAATGGGTTTGGCTACAAAAGAGTTCTCTTCTAATTCCTCTATTAAATATTTTAGCCACTTCACTGCACAAGCACTATCAAATGCTACAATTAATTCAGATTCAATCTTTGATAATGCAACTAGCTTCTGTTTCCCACTTTTCCATCCAACGAGCTATTTCCCAATTTTCAATAAATATCCGCTGTAGGATTTTCCATCTGCTGTTGTGCTCTAGCTTGCATCAGTACTTGCATTAAATTTTCCATTTGCAGTTTTAAGTGTTAGGCAAAAATCCATAGTCCCTTTCAGGTATCGAAAAACTCGATTGACTGCAGTTCAATGTATCTGTCTAGGATCTTGATTGTATTGAGATAATTTACTTACAATACAAGTTATATCAGTTCGAGATCCAGTTGCTAAATACATTATGTAGCCTATCGCTTCTTGATGTTTTTGTGGTGAAAAATGTTCAGATTCTTTAAAATCATCCAATTCCTTGTCCCCTGTTACACTTGGAGTTTTCATTGGATTACAATCCAGCATTTTAAATTTCTATAAAACTTTGATTATATAATTCTTTTGGGATAAGGTAAATATGCTTTAACATCAGATAAAAATATCCAACATAGCTGTTCTCGTCGGGATGACTTTTAACCAGTTCGTCACAGAGAAAACCGTACGCGTAAGATAAAAGTTGAACCGGCCTGCAGTGCAGATACGGCCCTCCAAATATTTTTATCAGGTCCGTTGACCAGATATGCTTTCTGAAAAAGATTTAAGACTCAAATTCTACACATAGCCCTTCGGACAGATTTACCCCGCAGATCAGATAAATCCTCCCAAATATTTTTATCAGGCCTGTTGACCAGATATAGCCTTCCGAATAGGTTTAAGCGTCCCGCACTCCAGATACAGCCCTCGGGGCAGGTTTTCCCGTCTCACAGGCCAAAAACGGCCCTCCGAACAGGTTTATCAAAACCGCTGACCATATTAGGTACTCAAAAAGTTTTTATATTTTGCTTCTCTCTTTTAATTTTCAACTCTTCAAAAATATAAAAGTCGTCTGCTGCGATTGCATTTTCAAACTTTCATAGCTTAATTTTACTCTAACAATTAAGAATTTATATGAATTTTTTATTGTAATAATTACAATTGAATGCGTTATTGTGTCAAAACTAATCAGTCAAATGGAAGAAACGTGTTTATACTGTTTTTTTATGTTGTGAAGAATGTAAATATTGAATTCGATTAATAGCTTTTCAGATTGTTTGATATTACAATTAGATATCCACACAATGTGTGTGTGAAAACAAAACATCGGAACCCAATGCGTTGTTCTTTAGCGACTGATCAAACATGATGATATAAATGAGTAGCTCCATTTTTTGCAAAAAGAAGCAGGTTTTTAAACTTTCAAAGGAAGAAACTCACTATAGTAAATTAACAACGTTGCCTGGTTTCCTTCAAAACAGCAGATATCAAAAGAGTGAAAATTCCCCATGCTGATCTGTTCTTCCTTTAATTTAAAAAAAAATTGATGCCTTCCTTTGTCCTGAATTATAGGGATCTCATGATTTTCATACAATGGAGTAATTGAATTGAATCTCATAAATTCTCGCTTTGTTGGAGAAATCTTCTCAGTTGGTCTGTGATGTCACATAAGTTCATGCGGAGATAGGTCAATTGCCTTTTAAAGTTCCTTCTCGGAAGGGAAAGAATTGTTCGTGGCTGGAACTACAAGAAAAGTGTATTGTAGCCAAAAAACTGAATTTTTGCTCTAAAACACCGATTATTAACAGGTATGCCGCAAGAATTGCACTGTTGTGCTGTACGAATGGTGAAACGACTTAAATTGTGTAAGACATTTCATTTCAACGGTTTAATTTTAAACTTTAGACCACAAACAATTTTAAGTAATACCCATTTTAATAATTTTGAATGCTAATTTTTACTATAGTGTCACAAATAAATTACTTTAAAAAGATTTTTAAAGCGATTTTGGAATAAAAAGAGTAGGGCAATTACGTGTTTTGAAAATCAATCAAAATTATACAGATTTTTTTGTCAGATAGGTAAAATGTGTATATTTTTGGTGCCGTAGTTTATGCGTGCCAAGAGATAAAAGAGGTTGAAAATCACTGCTTTAAAAGAAGCAGCTTTTTGCATGAATTGTATGCAGTTTTGTTGGCTAATATATGTTCTCTGGAAAAAATAACTATAGCCAGAAAGAACTAAAACATGTTCACACTGGGAATATCTCGTTCATGAATTATTCGAGCAACGAAAAGTGAGAAACCTACCCCTTTGGTAGAAAGCTTTTGAAAATCAAATTATGCTTTTTTAATATAATATATAGCAGTGTAATATAATATATAGCAGTGTAATATAATATATAGCAGTGTTATATAATATAATACAACCAATCTCAACCATGAAGTATCATTTGGTGAACTGAAGTTGCTCTGTCTTACCTTTCTGCTACACTCATTTTCTGTCGAAACGAAACGTTTGTGTTTTCTATCTATTCTGATAAGTACATTGCTCTAAAAATATCAACTAAGTTCCAATTAGAATGCGGATTCCCATGAAAAATTTCGTTCAGAAAAAAATGATTTGAAAGCGACAAACCATCCCAATTCCAGAAGAAATCTGCTTAATGGTAAACATACAAGAATAAGAGGAAATGACATCGTTAAGTTGGGCTTGATGTAAAATTTTAGGGAAATGAATCGTACATCTCTATTAATTGGAATTTTGTTTGAACAGCCTTTTCTTAACAGTTATTTTTCTGATTTGTTGTCGGTTATCGTTGAATCTAAATCGTATATTAATTTGAGTGCTTTTCTCTACGATTTCAGAGGATGTTCTTTCCATTTATGTATAAGTAGGCAATAGCTTATTTGATGATTTTCAATTGAAACATCCCGCATCCTAAACTTCAAAAACCTTTCAAGGAAACGAGATTGTTTAAAATTACAAAAGATAATATAAGATCAAATGTCAAGTTGGGAGTTTGGAACCTTATAAGATAAACTGAGATCATCGATTTAAAGATTTGCATTCAGAGAGCCTTATCATTTTAATAACAGAAATATTAATTCATATCACTGGGAAGTTTTTCCAGCATATATATGTAAGAAATATTTCCCTGACCACAATTGCAATTTTGAAACGTGGACTTTTCTTTGAATTACATTTAATAGGTGTCAAAGCTCTTTTTCCATTTTAAACTAATGATCTATCATTCAATTTTTAAGTTGTATATAAAATAAACCACTTCACCATAAAACATCTACGTTTTCTTTAATAAGCATTTGGCTCACCTAACGGAACATGACATATAAATGAAACGCTCTACATACTGTCCTCATTTTTATTTTAGAGATTTCAATAAAAGAATTCTACGTATAAAGATTTTGGAAGAATTTGATTATTTTTAAAAGGCTATTTTTATGGCAAAATCTGAGAGGACTTGTGAAAACTCTCATTGAAAATATATTTAATGCATTCAGTAACCCTACGTCATCCTTTCTTTTTTTGCTGCTCTACCTATCATCATTTTATTTATATTTCCCAGAGAAGGCGGTATTTTTTGGAATTCAAATTCGGCGATAAGATCAGTTTCTGCGACTAGCCACTTTAGGGTAATTGCATTTGCATTACGATTTGGTGCGCTTATCAATATTGCAGGCCTCACTTAATCTAGTTTGTTACGATAAATTGGCTCCTGAAATTTTCTGGTCGCTGACCTGTAGGGCATACGCCTTTGACAGTTGTATTCTCGCAGAGCATCGGAATAGGAGGGGGTGTCTTTTCTGCTTCTCCCAAGGGACTAACTTAAGGTAATGATGCATCGAAGAGCCGCACTTATCCCCCACCCCATCAGGATCTAATTCTATCACATTTACATGCAGATCAAACTTTTAGTCGATAAGGCAACAAGAATGGCTTTAGGCGATAGGGATTGGAACATTCGTTTCATACGTTTTGAATTGGTGAGAAATAGAGTGGTTCATATACAGAATCATATTTTTAAACTTTGTTATGCATCAAAAGAGCATATAGCATAGCATATTGTAGTTCAAAAGATTCCTCTGACATTTATTGCATAAACAGATCGGTAAATTAAACGCTTAATATGAGAAGCCATTGTGGAATAGACTTTATTTTCAACTATTCTAAAACTCGAACGTTACATGAACTATTTTCGTTTTTAATTATTCCGGAATAACTTGGAGACTTAAAATTAGGTCTTCAAATCACTAAATAGAAATTAAATTCTATTCATATTTTAAAATTTTCAACTTCGTTTTACTGATGGGATTACAGTATTAAACATATTTTATTTCTGTTAAACTTAGTCTAAATTTGAACCAAAAGAAGTCAATAGTGAACTTTAAGACAAACGTCTTATTTATGGTCGATCAGAAAATGTTCACATTGTAATATGAAAAACATTGCTGTGTATATAGCATTTTCTTTCCGGTGAAAAAAATCAGTCTTGCTCTGACACAGAAAATCAGACCTATTTCAACTTAAAGTTGGAGCGTGAGTTCATGTCACCAGTGGCTTTCAAGAGGAAAAGTTTTAAATTTAGAAACTGCCCTGTCTTGGGCTTTCATTTTGTCACAAAACTGAATTGCGTCGAACAGAACAATGCGAGAGAAGAATAAATATCATTTAGTACTCCAGACTAAAGCTGTAACAACTCTCAAACGATTGCACAATTCACTTAGTTTCCATGCATTTAACAGGATTATGAGCATTTTATTTCAGGTAGTTTATGCATCTACTGGTGGTATTTGGTGTTCCCCACAATTTTTCACATATTAATTGAAGTCACTATAATTATATCCGTAATTGTTTTAGAATTTTTGAACTAAGAACAAAGTCTAAAGATTACTTAAGATGGATAACGACTATTTTGTACAATTTTCTACAATTTCTTATTGTAGAAAAAAATTATTTGTTTATTTTGCACAATTTCTTTAAACCAATAGCATTTTGCACTTCTCTGAATACTACTAAAAGTTATTGAACGAATTATTTTCTTTTATTCAAATTAAAATTTTTGAATTTTGAAACCGATTTCATGTGAGTCATTTCTTTAATATGATTTATCTTTATTTTTACAAGAAACAACGGGAATTTTTCCTTATATGTCCCTGCTTAACACTTGTGTTGCTATTATCAAAATTAATAGCATTTACGGACATGGTGAATGACAAATATTGCTCTGATTTATCAAGTTACCTATTTTGCAAGAACAAATTCCTCTGAACATAATTATTGAAGGACAATCAAATCCTTTCATCGTATTTCTCAAGATATGATGAAGTTAATACCATCGATTCAAAGGTTCATTTGGCCGGAAAGACGTTTTAGTACATCTTACTTTTATTTTTGGACATTTTTGACAGTGGAAACAACTGCTCCCTATATATATGAAATCCAAATTTTTTTTCAATCGACGAAAATTGTTTTCAATCACAAATAAATGAAACAATTTCATTCTGTTTGTCTGACCGCAAAGTCTGAAAATTGGCTATCGCGATTGGAACCAAGCTCGTTCATTTTGAATAGAGATGACTGGTGGATGTCCTAACTCTATTCTGTTTTGGACGAATGTTGACGGGGGAAAGCGATGGTGATACAGATTTTGGCAAAAGTAAAAAATCAAAACAAATATATTTCCAATTCAACCATCATTAAGTGTGTCAATGTGACAAACTTGAATACGTTTCATCAAGCATCCACTGCAACAGACAGGCGCAGACTGTATCGAAAGCCGTTTTCGTGGTAAACAAACAGATGGTATTTATTATACTCGTATCCATCCACTGTAGGTTCACTCAACATTGATCTGTCAGCATTGATCTGTAATGCCCTGTAGATTTATCTGTAATGCCTTGTAGATTTATCTGTAATGCTTGTAGCGTTGTAAACATGTCTGTAGTTTCTTTTTTAATCCCAATTATTTGAAGAATTCAGGTTTAAATATTTGAAAAGGCATAATTATGTTTTTGGAAAAGAAGGGTAGGACCTCTATAATTTTTAAGACGCTTTTAATTATTTTCTTTTATTGGTTTTAAAAGCATTCAAAAATATTTTCTTTCTACTCCTATGTAATTTGAAAAACTTTATTTTTAGTCTCTGATAAAAATATCAGCCCATGTTCAGGGTTTTGAATTAATATTTTTGTATTCTCTTATATTATTGCTATTTTTAAAACCATATTTCGAAATAAGATAACTATATTTCCCCCATCTATTGGATCATAAAATTAAACATCAATAAATCAGCTGCAGTAAAAGTCATTTGGATTATCATACTCCAATTTACTATTGGAAAAATGTTACTCGTTGCTTGGATATCATATCTTGTTTTTAACAAAACTAAGAGGCAGGTGGGTTTTTTTACCAATCTGGGCAAATATATTTATGGGCTTTTGCCCTCAGTGCGGGTAACTTCTCTTTCCTCCCTGCCCCTCCCCCATTCCAGTAATACAGAAATCGTTACGACTCCTGAAGAGTGCTTTGCAAATGCAACGCTTATTTTGCACAGGGGAATTAAATGGGAATATTTTTGCTTCGTACAATGGCACCGGTTTGCTTTCATTAATCAAGGAACGAGAGAGGAGGTATCAGTGGAACTGTGACCATTCGCAACGGGAGATGAAAAAAAGTGTGTTGGAAAGGTTGATTCTCTCTGTTGACTTCCTTGCGGATTTCCGTGCAAGCGATTACTCTACAGAAGGTGGTAAGACTCAATCTTCATTATAACCAGGCCTAGAATATTCTTATGTTTTCACCAATTCAGTTCTATGCACTCTATTTTAAATCTATCAAAATATTTACGATTTGGGATGTCCTGAATGAAATACGTAAATTTTATAGCTCCTAAAATTACCCGATTTAGGAAAAAATCTTTAAAAATTTAAAACGGCTTTAGCACCTGAAACACTAAACTGATTTTTCAAACCTACAAAAAATCCTTTTTGAGATATTTTGACTTCAAATGCATTTTGAATACGATTATATTTCGATTTTTGTGATTGCACTGCATATAAAAACTACAAAACACACGCTAAGGGGATAGTCTGTAATTTTTTTACTTATGAGGTCACGCATACCGACAACTGCACTCGTTTTAGTTTTTATGCGTGGGAAGGTTTGAAAATAAAGCAAAATTAAACATTCCATTTAAAAGTTAAGTTTTAAAACTTTTTGGTTTCTCTTAATGTGAAACGTAAAAGTTATAATTTTAATTTAGACGCGATGCCTCTTCATTAGAATCAGCCTAAACAGCCACTTTTAAAAAATAAATAATTTGATTTATAAGTAAATAATATCTAAATTTACTTCTTTTTAAGCAAGGCATACGCAGATAGACAAGGATCGGAAATGAGTTTGCAGTCGCTGACACATCCAACATCAATAGTGTAAATACAAAGCACTTGAATCAGAAAGTCAAATATTCCAGCTGGGAAATTGCAAGATATTCAAAATATTTCTAAGTAATTTTATTTTCACTCAAAACATACAAGGAAAGCTGTAGCTCACATCTCACGCTTGTTCACCAGCAGTGTCTCCTCTCAAACTCCACTCATGAGAAGTATAGTAAACAACTAGTATTTATAATTGCTCTATTCTCTTCAACACTTTCTGTGACCGAACACATGGATAGGTTTAAGGTCTCAGAAGATATTTTTGGGAGTAAAACATCAAGATGTTACTTTATTATCCTATTTTATTTAACTTATATTAGCTACATGTCTAGTATTAAAATGGCCATGGCGTAGGACAAGAATATTGCTCAGTTTATGCAATATATTTTATAAAAATTTAAACTCATTTAGGTACCTTTGTCAGGGTACTTTTTCGTGTTTTATCGCTTTTTTGTCAACATTTCCGGTCATTTTAAACATTTGTTATTTTTGATTCATCATTTTGCCTGTTTTCGTGCTTTAAGTAAAAAAGGATTAAGCATTACAATTTTAGACTAATAATATAAGTTTCCCGTTTACCATGGAAAACGATATTTAAAATTTTCGTTAGTAAAATAAAATTACATAAATTGTTCGAAGTGAAAATCGCATTTCTTTTATGCGGAATATTTTTGCTAATGAAATAAAGACCTTTAATTTTCATCGAAATTTGGAAAATTTTTTAAGTTTTTATTTTTAATTATTTTTGTGGAACAGGACACGTATGGAAACAAATGTTTAATTTTTTTATTTTATGAGGTCAACTAACTTGTACTTGTTTATTTTGTTCGGTTACATAAGTCATGTATTAGTTACAAGAAAAATAATTTCAGTTTTCAAGTAATTAGTCAACAGATAAAATGATTTTCAAATTATTTTTGCTTTATTGCATGCAATTCTTCAGAATTTTTGCAAGGGAAAAAGTTGCATATTTTGGTTTTATAGAGCACTTTTTATGAGAAACTCGGTTTTTACAAAATGTAAACAACATATTTTGAGCAGAATAAAAAGTATTTAGTATAGTAGTTTTTTGATAAAACCCAAATTTTTACTGTATTGAAAATATTACTACTTTGTCAAGCCTAGCTCTTATCAAGGCAAACTACTATCTAAAAATATGGACCTGATTTTTAAAAGAACTCTTGGTCAAATCTAATTTTCTATATTCTATTATCCTATCGGTAAATGGACAAAATAAATTCGTATCTGCTTTGTCATTAGAACTCACTAAAGTGCAAAATTTTCAATCAGGAGCTTAATTATACACTTTTAAAGATTTTTATATGGCTCAGAAAATTATTTATGATTACATAAACGTGAGCTTTTCGCGACTTTGTGGTCAGTAGCTAAACTGACCGTTGAGGTAAAGGGAAAACCGCCCGTGGATGAAAGGAATATATTATGTAACTCACCTAAAAAAGCTTACAATTGCACTTCTTAAAATGTACTCAAAATGTAGATTTTTCTCCCCATTTCTCCAGCATTTACAACAGCAAACAGTAATTTGTTATAATTCTATACCTCAACAGATATTCTCAAACTTTTTCGTCTCATGGCACTCATAAACTAATTGCTAAAATTCTGCGGTACACCAAAAAATATGTTATATTTTTTGCAGCTCTGGCACAAAGGTATCATTTTGATTGGTTTACAAAAGAATAATAGAAATTATATACCCCTTTTGCTTTAAACTGGCCTATTAAAAAATATTGTAATAATTTGTGATATTTTGTAATAAAAATAATACGCAAAATTATTTATAAGCTATTGCTTGAAATTATTTGTGAACACGCTTGTCCAAATCTTAACTGTTGAAATTAATTAAATCTTCCACAATTTAAACCACTATCCGTGAGGTACACCAGTGCCATTCACGTGACACACCGATTGAAAATATCTGCTTTAAGGCAACGACTCCCAAACTTATTCGTCATTCCGCAAGTTTTATCTTAATTGACATTCTTTGCGTGAATTTGGGGGTAAAAACTGCATTAGTTTATCGGTGGTTAATGCCCTTAGGCAGAAATGTCAGAATGAACTTTGGGGACAATTATCTAAGTAATTATTTCTTCAAGATTTCAAGATGCTTGAAAATGAAGGAGTCTTCGATAATAGCTAGTAATGGAACATTTTAAGAAATTGTTATATTTTTAAAAGCTCTCATATTCCTTTCAAGCCACTCAGATGAATATTCAATGGGTAAATCGATTTTTTCTTCTGAACTTATTTATGCATGCTAAGGCTTGCTATTTTGTTGCAAGGCATTGCGAATTCAAGTATAAATTATTGCACAATGGAAAAATACTCTGTTGAAATCACATAGAATGTAAGATTTTTCCTTTTCGCTCCTGAATATAAATTTTGTTCATCGGATGAAATTTAAGACTTAGATTAGTTATTTAGGTGTTAAATTAAAAATTTGTTCGATAAAAATATAATTATTTGTTTGGAGTGGGAGGGGCAGTATGGTTCCTGTGTGTACCAAGAGTTTAGTGTATACTCACATGCAGGGTATGCTGATTTAGATCAGCTTGATTTAAATCATAATTTAAATCCAGTGATCTTTATTAAAAAAATCATTGATATAAATCAAAATTTTAAATTTCCTTTTCCTTTCTTTATTAAGTTTATAAATTCTGAAAATGAAATAACTATGAACAAGTTACATGTTATTTTATTCAAATAAGTTAAGTTGTCTGTTTATGATAAAAAATAGATTCTGTCACAATGAAAAGATTTTCTGCAGTATCACAAAAGCATTCCAATTTTGCATATAAATATTTATTATTGGGAATTTTTATATTTTCCTTTTGTTTTGTTTAATATGTTGGTAAATTTTTATTTAAATTGAATTGGGAAATTTTATGCATTGTTCCATCCCTAAGAATTCTTTACACTGCATTAATTCACCCATCTGATAATTGAGCATGTTAACAAAATAGATTATGGATTGAAGCGGAAAGCTATTTTAATGATTATGATGATTTTTTTATTGCAAGCTCAAAATTCCACTCAATTGGCTTGTCCTGAGGGTTACACTTATTCTATGCTGTTCATCGAGAAAATCTTCATTTTCTTGTATGTCATGTATAAACTCTTTTGTGTGCTTTGGAATGCTTATCAATGCTCCGAAAATTAGAACAATAGGCATATTTGATTTTAATTTGTGTATATTCTCATGTCATGTCTCATTTTTTATTATTTACTTAAAATGTAACTTGTTTAACAAGTAAGTACTTTTTGCAAGCCAAATATTAATGAGAAGTAGAGAAGGATTATTTTTATGAATTTTGTTAAAAATTCTTTTATTTTCTATTAGTGACATGATTTTTTAACAAAAACAAGTCTAATCAATTAATTTTATGTAAAAAATAACTAAAGAAATTCTATACGTTTTATTCATATATTATAAATATATAATGCAAAAAATTTCTGAAATGTGTCTGATTTTTTATTAATTTTACACAAAAATTTATAATATGATGTGAGTGGGATCCCGGCAACCCTGTTGATGTAGATACAAAAAATTTCATGTCACCACTTATGGGTTAAAATCAAACTAATCTAAACCGTTTGAGAATCAGATGGAAAAACATTGCTTATGCATGGCATTTGTTGTGCTGTTCTATTTACTCTATTACGTGATTAACTTTGCTAATTCCTGTATCGCGTTTTAATCTTTCAAAAATTTATACTAATATATTTCCTAATATATTAATGTTATTCATCATAAATATTAATGTTTGACATAAATCAAAACTATCTAGAAGCTACACTTTGATTTTCGTGTCATGTTCAATAAGTTCAAACTTGTACGGACAAGTGATTAATTAAAATCATAAAAATCCGATTTGAATAAAAAAAATCTGATTTAAATCAAATAAATCCGATTTTTATTATTATTTTTTAAAAATCCTGATTTTTCATAGCCTGCTCGCATGTACCATCAGGTAAGGAATGATAGCAGTAATGCTATGTGTTTTATTAGAACGAAAATTTTTTTAAAAAATAAGTAATCCTGTCGAGTAATATTTGCTAGTACCACTCGAAACTTAAGGGATAAAAAAGTCAGGCAATTCTTTTTTAAATTTGTAAAACAACTTTTTCGTAGATTTGTATTAAATCAGTATGCTATTTGCATCCGTCATATGCCCTCATGATTCATCTCGAGTGACCAAATGCACGCTCTTCACTTATCTTTCCCATACTTAATAACTTCGTCGGTTAAAATTTGTTTTGTAATTCAAGTTACTGATGCATAGATTTCGATTATAAAAATTGTTTGGTCCTAAAATATATAATGTTGATAAGAGACTTAAATTCAAAGATAAATTTTTCTCGCTAAGGATTAAGATCGCTCTGCATCTGATTTTCTAGATGTTCAAAAAATATTTTTTATATTTTGCTTCAACTTGCCAACTATTATCTAATTAGTTGTCGTGTGGGGAAAAAAGACACTGTGACAATCCAATCAACAAAAAATACACTAAATTTCATATTAGAAAATAAAGGCTTAAAATAAAACTACTGTAAATACTTAACTTAAGGTAGACGTATTTTAGACGCATTTTTATTTGATAGTTTTAATATTCCAAATGTGTGATCAATATTAGAATATTTTCATTCCACATTCAGAAACAAGCCGCTTATTTCAGACCAGTTTCATTGTCCATTGTCCAATTTGACTCAGAGGAAAACATGGAGGGTTAGGGAAATATCGTCTCTACCATGAGAATTTTAGACGGTCTTCCCTAATCTGTTGCCGTAGTAGCGGACCTCATCTATTTTCCACGGGGATGCTTAAAGAAATATATTAAATTTTCTCACATGGGCACGATTAATGGCAATTTGGAAATATATTTTTTTACGATTTTTACTCATCGTCGAGAAGATCTATACTAGTCAACGACCTTTCTCCTCTCCTAATATTCGCAAAAAAAAAATTACGTCACCCCCGAGAATTACCCCTACCCAAAATGAACGAACCCTGTTTCTAGAGCGACTCCCAGACTTTGTGTCAGTAGCAATTCCCTTGGTAGACAAATTCCATAACAATATTACTAGGTCAGTTAAAACTTTTAAATTTGTCTAGCTCTTAAAAATCCTGGTTTGGTGTTTAAAATTGCTTTTCAATAACGTTCTTGTATGAATCGTGATTCTACTCGATTATTTTTATCGTAATTTTATAATTATTAATCAAATATGTAAAACGAGGTGGTAACAAAAATATAGTAAGCTTCAAAGAAACTTTAGTTTCAGAGCAATGGTTCCAGGCAGCACATTTCAATAATATAGTTACTGTGATTTTAAAGTGTATAGTGTAAAACCTGAAATCAAAGAACCCACCAAGGAATTAAAAAGCAAAATGTACTAAAAAATGAACAAATAGTTTCTTATTTTACATTGAAAACAAAAGATACAAAGAAATTACACATTTGATTCAGTGTGTAATTATAATTAAAACCTGTTCACAGGCACGTTCTTTAAACAAGAGTCAAGTGACATAATATATTATAATAATGGACCCGCAAGTTTAGTACTGTGCTTATAAATATCAGGGCATCTGGGGTCAGCAGTTTGTCCTGTCTTCAATTCTAAAGGGATCTCAACTTTACATTTTTGAAGCGAACTTTTGATTTGGCTTATTTTATTTTTTTTAATTTACTGGAGACTTCAAAGACTGGTCATCTACGAGCCTCTTTTGACCTTTATGGAGGCCTGCTTCTAAATTTCCTGAAGAAAGAAAGCCTTCTCCATCAGCCCTAAATATGAAACTGAACAGAAACCTGAGCATCTTGTAAGTCATTTTCCTTCCTTTATACTCAATTTTTCATGCACCTCTAAACGTCCTGCAGTTGAATAAAGATTGGGGAGTTGTACTCACAAAATAATACCGCAATATCTCAATCTTGCAATGCAATACCACTGAGAAAGCAATCTGCGAGTTGTTGGTGGCGCTGGTTCGATTCTTCCCTCGGTGTATTTCTCTATTCTGTGTCAGTAAAACTTTCATTGTGTGTATGTCTATTACTTGTTATTGTATGTCTTGTGTCTGGCACAGCATTGCCAGATATCGTCACTGGGTCATAAAAACACAAAATCAACTAACCTTTTACTTTGCAAATACCGAGTATATTAGAGAAAGTGAAATTTCTCATTGGTTCCCCCTTCTAAAGTGTAAATTCATATTTTAAACTATTTCGATGTAAATGATTTTCTAAAAGTTTGATAAAACTTAAATTCTAAATTCTATGTGCCATAAAAATCCAACCAAAACAAACTCTGAATTTTTCTTTTAAATTCTCAGTATAAATCTTATTCTTTAAAAACGTGGAGATTAATCCCAAAATTCGGTAAAACAATTTTTCCAAAATCCAATTTTCCAAACAAGTGTTAAAATTGGTCTGAATTCCTTTTCATATACCCCTGGAAGATGCCTTTATTCACATGCTTTATATTATTAAGTGTTTGTTTATAAAACTATTTTAGCCTCACCATAATATTTTAATTGCTCCGTCATTGATATGGGAAGCTTTTCCTGTAAAGCTAAATGTAGATGGTACTAAGAAAAAATGACGTGCTTCGTATACGTATTCCGTATTGGGTAACAGGAAGTAAAATCCTCGTTTTCGGGTGTTTGGTTTGCTTACATTTAGGGATGGGAAGTACTGTTCTTTTAGGCGAACAGTTCTTTACTGTTCCTGCTTCTTTTTAAAAGAACTGTTCTTGAAAGAACTGCCTGCTTTTCTACTCCGCCCTTTAGGCCCCGTTCACATGAGGCGTTTTCCAACGCGCGTTTTACGTCTAAACAAAACGCGGGTAGCCAAAGTACATAGAGTTCTACTGGAGTGTTCACATGCAGAAATCGCGAGAATCCAAGCGCTAGACAGCTTCGGCGCTTCAACAATCTCCGGTCGTTCTCGCGATTTGAAGGCGTTTTGAGAAGCATAGGTTTCTTCTGCAGCGTTCACATGACACGCGTTTTGACTGGCGTTAGGGCTTTTTTATTCCTCTAGTCCAAGTTTCTATCTTCGCGATCGTTAAAGATAGAGTGAAAATTTCAACGGATTTGAAATCTGCGGAAAATTTTACACCAGATCGATACCTGAAATGTGATTTTCTTCAAATAAATAATTTTTCAACTGTAACTTTAATATTTTCGCGATACTCATTTGACGAATATATCCATTACGAACACAAAAAGGAGTATTAATCTCGTTTTTATAGAAAAGATGTAGCTTGATTGGAGTATTTTGTCTTAATCCACTGATTTATATTTATGGCCATTAAAAATAGGATGAGAAAATTGAATCGTATTCGATTTATTGAAGAAATCTACCCTGCTTTCACACAAAACTTGCAAAAAATGTAATAGTTTATAACTAAAGAGGATAGTGGGTAATTTTATTTCTGAAATAACGTATACCGACAACTGCCCTTTCTAGTTTTCATGTGCGGCAAACGTCTTTAAAATAAAGCTTAAGTTAAATATTCAATTTAAAAGAGCTAAACTTTAGTTATTTTTTTATTTTTCCTCAACGGGTGAAATGCGTAAGATAAGTTTCAATTTTTATTCATTTTTCACATCCTCGTGTTACATTGAACTCGATATCACTTTTGAAAATGAACTTAATTTACTGTGAGCTCATTTTTCATAGAATTTATATTTTAATCTTGCAGTTAGTGTTATTACTACTTTAATCAAAAATTTTATAATATATATACGTGTAGACGCAAATTCTATTAGCAATTTCCTGGTTTTCGATATATACTGTTTTTTGGATTTTCTTTGAGATTTTTTTAGTTTTAACAAAATTTTCTCGTTTCATCGTGGGGTTTAATCAAATTTTAGTTGAAATACTTCCCAATCATTATTCCATTCGTGGTTCCATTTGTGCTTCAAAACCCCTGAAAGAGGGTAAGTTGGAGGGTTAGTATTCGTTTCGGATAGTTGGAACTCAGGGAAAATTGTGTTTAAAAATTAAAAAACTAATTATTGTTATATATGTGTTATTTGTGCTGATACATTAAAATGTTTAGAGATAGGTTTTAAAGAAGCATAGAGATTTATTTGAAGGAAAATTAAATAAAAATTAGCTATAGATCGTAGGAAACACGAAAAAACCTGCAAAAATAGCATAAAAAAGAAAGATTATCACCAGTGCCGGATTTTGTTTGCGTGGCATCTTTCGATAGTACTTCGTAGACAATGCCATATAAACAGAAATTCCGTTTCCAATTTCCTGGTTCTAGAAATAACGTTTTTTGGGGATATGTTTTTACTTTACACTGTCGATTTTAAAATTTTAAGGAAATTGTTTGGTCATTTTCCAGTTAGTTTCGTTTTTAATCAAAGTTTTACGGAAATATTCCAATTTTTCTTACGCAGTTTCGCTTTTACGATAAAACGCATTACAAATGACTCATCTGCTAGCTTCTTGAGCCCAAAAAATCCGTGATCACACCTTAACACAAAACAAATCCTACTATTTTTATTGGTGGGTGAAACATCGACACTGGAGAGTGAAGGTTATAGGCTTTCTTCCTCTAGTCTTGAAGTAAAAAACGAATACTTTAGGATTTTAGAGTTAATGAAAGTGTTTAATAATGCCACAATTTGAACTACATAAAGCACTGTTTCTCTGATATCCGCTGGCTCTTACCGGTTCCTAGGTCCAAAGTATCCCGTCATTCGAAAAATTTTGAAAAACGTACGAAAAGCTAACGTTCAAAAATTTACAACCGAGGTTGATGGCATTGGCATTGCACCGGAACGCATCGTATACTTTACGTTACGAAAGATTTACCTGTTTAGGTTGTCACTTCTGGTCAGCAAGTCGATTATATTGCATTTATTTATGTATAAAGATTGAAGCTCAAAAACACTTTATTCACAGGCAATTGTGGAACCGATGTTTTACAAATCGAAATATCAAATTTTTGCGTCATTTTGAATATTTTTTAGATTATTTTAGGCATTTTATTGGTCAATTTTATACATTTCTAAGTTAACCAAATCTAGGCTCTTGTGAATATAGAAATCAATTTTAGGTTGGAAAAGAAAGATTTTCATCCTATTTTAATGGCTGTAATATTAAAAGCTCTTGATAAGGGGCAACAAAATATCTTATTAGAGTGACATTCCCTTTAAAAACAAGGCAATACTTTCGCTTACGCTTAGTATAAAAATAATATCTGAAAAAAAGATTAGTTGCGACTATTGACAAAAAATAATTTTTTCAAAGAAAATCATGATTTTGGTATCGATTTAACGTAAAATTTTACGCTGATTTGAAATCCGTTGAAATTTTGATTCTATCTTTAGCCATTCAAAAGATAGAAACTTGGATTAGGGGAATAAAAAACACAATTTAATGCATAACGGAATTGACCTTGAAAAGCGCCGAAGAGGTGTTCACATGACAGCGCTCGAAAATTCTTATCTAACGCGCGTTCGAAAAAGTCCATGTGAACGGGGCCTTTATTCTCTCAACTCTTTACTCAAAATGTGGAAACTGCGTCCTCGACTGTGATGTCAGCAGTTTTCGCGATAGACAGACAAGACCCGGATTTTGTTGAAATGTTATCTTTTATCAGTACTTTAAAGGCATACACATATAAACAAAATACAAATGGTGGGTGGTGTTTTTTTCTAGTTTTTCCAGGAAGAAAACGAAAGATCAATTTGGAGTCTTCGAATTGTTAATCGATTGATTGAATTTTTATGGTGAAAAGGGATAAATCTAACCAACAAAATCTTAATCAAAAAAATATTTTTTTAATTTGTTTAAAACTAAAAATTCATCACCATGTCATTGCCTAACAATCATAAAATTTCACAATTATTATGCTAGTCTTCTCACAAATTCGTCAAACGCGGGGCTTTGGTTCAGTTCTGCGAGAGCAAAGCAAGAACAGTTCCGAAAGCAGGAATCAGTTACCGAACAGGAGATTAGTCTCACAGCAGGGAGCAGTTTATGGACAGAGAATTGGTGAATAAATCAAGAACTGTAGAACGAACAGCTGTGTTTCGAACTTCGCATAATTCAACAAAAGACGTATGGTGCGAATTATAACAAAGGAAAATTCGAGAAAAGAGAAACTACTTTCTTTGCAAAATTTCCATTTTAATCCGTAATATTAAAATCGAAGTAGAAAGGTGCAATGTTTCTTAAAAAAAAAGAACGGCAAACAAGTTTTTTGTAAAAGTGGGAGCAGGCTGTTTTGTTCTTTTTGCAAAACAGATGAAAAGAGCAGGTTGTTCTTTTTACACTCGTCCCTACTGCCATACTGTAACCAACGGTAATAAGCAGATACACGAAAAGCATTGTAAATGCAAACAATCACACAAACCAATTTAAGTGATGCAACCCTTTGGCCTCCATAATCGGTAGTACATGCAAATTAAATTTACTATTACTTTCAACGCACAAACCCATCTTGAAAACTCTGTGAAGCGCAAATCAGTTTCTAAAATTTATAATTTTCTGACACTTTGATTTCAAAAATGGACTCTCCACTTTATATTTTGATTTCATGTAAAATTTCAGTGATATTTATCACAGAGTAAATAGCTACGCATATACAGAGGGATCACTGCCATAGAAGCCATGGTCTAATAAATAACATGGGAAATCGCATAGTCGGTGGCGCCTTCGGTGGGAGTGTGTGTCAATACTACCATGACAACCGAACTAGGTGAGGTTTGTTTATTTATTGTTTTGGTGTTTATTTATTTCGTATGTACATTTTAAGTTTACGATACAGTGGTGGGGTTGTTTATTCAAACAATGTCAACAGATTTGTTTGTTCGAATTCTGGAATAGATGGGGTAAGGACTGCTGTAGCACAAGCTTCAAATATACGATAAAGCAGAATTTTTTCTTAAGTACATCCCCATTCGTTAGCTGTTTATTTACTTTGGCTGTTTCATTCTCTACGATTTGAAAGGCCATTTGCATTTTTGTTTTGTATTTCTAATTAAAAGCTAAGTATTCTTTATATATTTTTAGCATAAATGTTCTAAATTATCAATTTTTAATGTCTTCTGAAATTAAAAAGAACCTTAATTTATGAAAACCATTTGTGAATTATAAAATTTTACTTATGTGCGAACTTGTTTCTTTAAATTTAGTTGATTCTTTTTTAAGAGAATGGGCTTTTTAAAAATACGAAAATATTCCAAAAACAAGCCCTTTCGATTTATTATCTAGAAGATTGTTGATCTGTGTAGTCTGAAAAATTGTTTGAACAAAAGAGAACATTAGAATTTTTTTTATTCACACATAATCAGTAATTCAGTCTGTGATCAGGTACATCATCCATTTTTGAACAAATTATACAATTTGAAAAAGGAACAGAAATGAATTATTCTGTTGGAGAACATAATTAGTTTAATTTTATTTAATTTATTTCGTTAAAATCATTTGCACATACTTTTATGATTAGGCTCAGCGAATGAGCTTGAATCAGAACATCAGTTCTTCCGTTTGCACACAGTGAATGAGCTTGAATCAGAACATGAGTTCGGCTTCATATCTGAACGATATTTTTCCTTGTCTGGGTTCCTGCAATTGTTTGTTTAAAAAAAAAGGAATAGCGTTGATTTTGCATCGGGGATAAAATTTCATTCACTCTCGGCTCCTAGAATAATGTTAACGGTACTCGCCTTGGATGCAGCTAAAAGGACTTCTGTTTTGACATTTGTGCACGGTACATGTATGCCTTTTAAGTAACTTTATTAAATTCGTTGTTATTGTTGACTTGAGTTTACCTTTCTCCCACCCGCTAACATATTCATATCCGGAACTAATCAGAATGTGGAATATCGTTCGCAGTTGAGTATAAAGAAGAAAAAGTAATAAATTACTCTTTCCCGCTGCTAGGCGCCACAGTTCCTCCTCGCGCAGGCGATTTCCTGCTGTTAGGTAATAATCGCTAGAACTCTAATAAGGGCAGTACGCAATATGTAGGGCAATGAAATTGCCTGCTCATTTTTTTGTAGTCTCCAGCTAACTTGTAGATATATTAATGTTTTAATGTCAATAAATTCTTTTATTCAGACCTTGAGAAACCGCTGAGTTGCTCAACGCAACACAGGCCACTGGGAAGGGTAGTACGGAATATAAACTCCAGCTTACAAATGTCTGGCACTTCGATGTGGGAAGAGAACGGACACGACACTTTAAGATATCAATGCATCCTGTCAATTTAGTCTGGCAGTTTTTCTCCTGAAATTCGACAGACAATCGCATCTATAGTTGGGTCACCAAATCCACACTAGTTACTCCATTTTCACACGGCTCGAACATCTGGCACCCTCGAACATAGTGTTCCCTGCATCAGATAACAAATTATACAATAACATCACAAAAGGGAAAAGGTTATTAGATCTTGACATAAACATAAAAAATACAAATGTATATAAATTAAATGTGCGATAAAATTTCTTTATAATTGTATACATAAAATAGGTTATACATAATTCAGAATAAGATCAATTTTAATTACATAAAAACAGTACGTAAATAAAATCACCAACGAATAGCACAAAATATAAGCCGAGCACAATTGTGCAGAATTCTGAATACCACATTTTTCGTAAGTTCAATTACGATCGAATTTAATTAAATAAAAAATGCACAAATTAACACTGAAAGATTGTTAACAAAAATCAATAATCATGGACGAATAATGTCTTAACACTAAAAACAACGATTTCGTTTTTTCTTCTATCAAACTATTGGGATTTGAAATATTAACGTAATTCATTTAACTTGATTGTAAAAGGATTTTTAAAATGGCCCACAATTTCACATTAGTGGTTTTGTAATTGATGAATATATTTTATGAAAAACTAAAAAGAACTTACCTTTCAAGAGAAGCGGGAATCATGAACAGAGGTCTCCGTTTGGATCAGCAGCAAGATGGCTACTGCCTCTGAGTGCCTCTTCAAGCTCCGCCTACAATTAGGGTCACACACCCTCACCGAGAGCGCTGTAAGTCATACTTTCAGTGAAGCCTCTGTATCTTTTACTCTGTGATATTTATCAAATATAGATAGTACAGTTGGCAACTATCCTTCTTTGACGGCTCACGCAGCTTACGATGACGGTCTTGTAAACGTTTGTCTGTTTGTTATTCTTTTTACGGATAATTCCGCTATGTAAAATAGTGGGATCTTCAAAATTTTGTTTTCGTGTTGTGTTCTAAAGTTTTTCTTGTTCAAATCCTGTTCGTGTTTCGTCAAATTTCGAGCGCTTTGCGTTCAAAGTGCTATTTATAAATTTAAACGTTTAATTTGATCTCAGATCGCTTTTAGAAGATCTTATTTAAAATTCCTATTAGGTTCTATTTGAAGTTCATCAAAGGGCAACATCGGTAAATATAAATGTGCTTTTACTTGATTTTATTATATAGCTCACTGTTCTACCAATATTTATATCTCCACTGTATTTGCAAGTAAATATACAAATTAATCTCCTCGAGTTTACTGTGCGATTTTCTGTTGGTTTATGTGATTCTGTTCATTAGACAAGATGAATGCTTGAATACTATTCAATTTTGGTTATTTGAGCCCTTAAAATAGTTACAAGAGAACAATAGGTTATCAATAGTTGCAAGGATCAGATCTCTAATTGCTGAGCTTGACGATTTTCATCCATCATAAGTGTGTTCTCTTATTACATGTTTAAACACTAATTCTCACTTGAAAATTTTAATTTGTGTTGGCTAAGGAACGTTAAAGTGAGATAGGATTTATTTACAAAACTTTCATACGCTTTTCTAATGTATATATTTACCAACTGAAATGTTTATATTTATGATTGAAACAGAATTTATTAGAACAAATCATTCTAAGTGTCTCAAATGTTCTTTTTGTCGATGTATTAAAATATGCAATTACTGGAAATACTTTTTATAGCATCAGACTCTATTTTAAATTGTTCTATTTTAAGCTGACTTCACAACTGCTTGCAGTTTAATTGTTAATGCAATGTTGAATCATAGATGTGATTGTCAATTATGATGAAAAGTTAATTGAAACTAAATGAAGTAATCTTACTATAGTTTTAGAATACAAAGTTATCTAACATAACAGCACCGATTAAGTATTTAAATACCGTCATCAGAAAATAATGAAGATCCTTGTATCTCATTTCTCTGATTAATTTCAATCTCATTCTATGATAAATTTTAGATGAATTCGTTTTTTATCTTTTACTTTTAATCATTTCTCTTAAGTAGCAATCTTTTATAGCAAGTGTTCACTTAACTGTTTTCTCCGGAAAACCTGATCTTTGATTTATTCAGATGTCATAATTTGAGTGATGCCGGTTTTTGTACCACGTCAACTCTTTCTGATTTGGCTCAACATCCATCGATGTTCAGTTGTATAAAACTATTTCATTCTAAACAATTTTAAAAAATTTTAAATTTGGATCTCATTTTTTACTGCACTGTCATAGAATATCCTGAAGTTTGATTTCAAAGAAAACTATATTTGTGATTTTCTTGTAAAAGTATTTATTTGAAATTTTTGGTAATGTAGATCTTTCTTGACACTTTTTAGATAATGAATAAAGGGTCGGTGACTCCTGGCAATGCGTAAAAGGACTTTTGTCTTAATTGTGTCTTTGGCCTTGCTTTCTTGGGCAGCTGTTACTTATCGTTTGTTTTTACAAAGGCCTCAAGGGAAGGTATGTGTTTGTATTATTTTAGTTTCAAATTACAAGGGATCATTTATTTTACTATACTATTTTCTCACTATTTTGCATTTTTTTATCACATAATCCCTTGTCAAATTAGTTCCTGCCATACAAAATTGCATTATTTTGAAAGATAGTACCATAAAATCCCTGAAAATCAACCCTGCCCTATGTTCTATACACTTTTTTATTTGGAAAAAATCATGTTTATACCTCCATCTGTTTTGATGTTATTATTTTCTGTTGGTGCCAGAATGCTAATGTAACCAACTAATTTTCTAAGCAGGAAATTAGCTGCTTAGGAAAGTTATGTTATTACTTCTCTTCAGATACTCCCCAAAATCTATTTTAGGTGCTTAAAATTAAAATTACATTCAATAAAAAATTTCAATTTATGGTATATGTTTATTCAACACATAAATTCTTATGGTGGTATGCATAACTGTATATCGCCATAAGATAATCTAGTGATTCTCTATCTATTTCAGAGCATAGTATTCTAACAGAAGTATCTAATCTTCTGAAGAACCTGTGTGTAATGTTAATATCCCCCTCTACAATTGGGGCCACCCGAGCTCAGTGGGTTTGCCCACTATGAGTTGTATGTGGTGCAGATTGAATTCTGGTGTATTTCTTCTGTGTCAGTCTGTAAAGCTTTCTTTGTGTGTGTGTATATCCATTTACTGGGCGGTGTTTGGCTAAGCTTGGTCAAATATAGTTCTTGTGCCATAAAATCAAACCAACATGTGGCTTCAACAAGTTTAAACTTATAAAAGATACTAAAAGTTTACATTTTTAGAAAACATGATTTTTTATACCTGAAATTTTTAAAATTGCAGTTTTGAAATCTTTACAACTAAAAAAATTTAGTATTCAATTTGGGGAAGAGTAAGTGTTCTTGCATAATTGACAATACAGTACATTAAAAATAGAAGTATTAAATGTTCTTTAAAATCTATTTTGCTGTAAATTTTAATATTTAAGACTCAAATCACAATTAAATGTCTCGTAATTTTGTGCATAAAATTTTTAAAACTTAGAACTCATGTAAGTTTTACCTGAGGAATACAAATGTCATCTTTTTCTTTGGGCCTGCTGTTCTTAGGAACATAAAAACAGTAAGTCTTACAGTAACTATAAAATTCCCATTTTGTTATTAATTACTGTCTTACACTATATACTGTTCTATAAGAATAGATTACTGCATTTTCTAAAATACTACTTGTCTAAAAATGAAGTTAATTATATCTCCAGTTACAATCCTGCAACTAAAGTAATGTTTGTAACTGAAAATTCAATTATAAAAGTATTTGATTGTCAAGAAAGTGAAATAATTTACACACTATTTCAAATTTTAAAAATAAAACATGTACATAGTATTTAAGCTTACCTTTCTTAGCAACCCCATTGACATATCAGGCTTCTTGGAGACAAGAAAAGGTGCAATATACAAAGGAGAGCAGTATAGATTAGGACCAAAAACTTGTGAGCAAGTGTAGAATTGTACATCAAAATACACAGTGTTTGAGGAAATATTGTGTAAAACTACAAATTAAACACTAGAAATAAAAAATTATGTTAAAACTTTCAATGTTGGCCAAATACATTAAAATAATTTTGAGTATGTCATGAAGTAAAATGTAAAATAATTTTAAAAGAAAGGTTTTTACCTACTTTAAGTAAGCTTTCGTAGAGTAATCTTAAACAGTTCCACCTCATAGAGAGTGACAAACTTTCACAAGCAGAAATAATATAAAAGCTCTTAACTGATTTCAAATGCAGATAATAATGTTAACTATATGTTCCTGAATATGGATAAATTATTCAGAATTGCTACTGCATGTAAAAAGAGACTAGAAATATGCCATTCTGAATGCAAGTGATATTCTTTTTTGTTCCATTTTTAAATCCTTTTTTATAGGTTCAACGTTCTGTAAAATTCCAGCAACAGCTTGAATTACTGGAAGTGGAATTAAATGACCAATTGAAATCGAACAATGAGTTGCTTGGGCTCCTTCAAAATTTTAGATCAAGTAATTCCTCTTCTGTAATTTTTATTGACAAACCTTTTTATGATCTCTTCTCATGCATTTTTATACTTGTTGTATCATATATCATGTATCTCTTTCAACTGTAACTATTAGCATATTGCAAGAGAAAAGCACTTATGAAAACACCTTAAGCCAAACGACATTTGTTGAATATGGTAAAAAGACTCAAATCAGAATGACCAACAGCTGGCCAGAGTTTAACTGAACATTCAGTTTGAATGGCACTTATGCGTCACGGATAGAATGTTCATAGATTCACAGATAAGATGAATATATTCCACCTTTTTCCCAGTCTGATGCTTTTAACGACTAACTCATTCTAAGGCAACTACTGGCTACTGCAGTGCTTATCCGTTTTTGAACTTAACGCCATAAAACCCAACAACAAATTAAACTAATGTAGCTGGCTCGCTCAGTTACAATATTTGGTCTGATTTCTTCTAAATTGAAATCTGGTACAACAGCCTCGTTTTTTAATTCTTGGTACTTACTCTGTTGGGTGCTTTTGAGACATCAACACAATTATTGTTTCTTATCCTGTTTGATCTAGACAAGCTCTAGACCAGGTACGCAAGTTCATCCACCTTAAAGAAATCAAGCAAAGGATTAAAATACAGATCCTTCCTGGACACTGAATTACAAGGAAAATTTTTGTCATATTCTGTTCTTAGTGACCGTTTAAGAAAAACAAATGCCTGAATCATTTATAAAGTTCATAAAGCAATGAAACTGTTGGTTATCAAATAGACCTCAAAATTGTATGAGTGTCACAATAGCTGTTAATAGTATTGGTATTATAATAAGCTCTGAATATTTGTTATGATTCTGTACATTTTTATTTACTGTGTAAGCTTATCAAAAATATTTATTTTTAGAATATTCAAACAGCATTCAAATTTTGAAAAATTCATCTTCAGATGTGAAACATGATCCAGATTTCAGTAATGTTGTTATTGGAGTGCTAGTCTTCGCTTGCAACCGTGTAACAGTGAAAAGAAATCTTGATCAATTACTCAAGTGAGTGAATAATTCCAACTTGTTAAAGTAACATGTTTTGTTTTAATTTTTAGAGCACATAACTATCTCATAAACATTCATAAAACTTACATAGTGTACTTCACTATTTTGTCTGTTTATAACATGCATTTATCATACAACTGTATTGTTATTTTTATATTTTTGACCCTAAATAATGCTTTAATTTAGCATCCCTGAGTTTATTTAGGATCCCAGAAAGTGCTTACCGGGTACAAATAAAAAATAATTATCTACATCTCGAGTAGGGACATGTGCTCCTCTGTCAGGAATCTGCACCCAAGTGCTCAAGGGAAAAGCAGAAGAGAGGGAGGGTAAAGAATAAATTATTACTATTAATGGGCAGGGTGGAAAGTCTATTAATTGGACAGACGGGGAAAGGGGTCATTCCTGCCACCTAATGCTGAGGAGAGCCAAAATGTTACATGTTTTAATACTTTTTGTGTTGAAATTATTATTTACTGTGAAATGTTTGATACTTATTCAAGGTTTAGACCATCTCCACACCAGTTTCCTATTGTTGTCAGTCAAGATTGTGGTCATGAGCCAACAACGAGAGTTATACAGTCCTATGGAGATCAACTCACCCTTATCCAGGTATAAAAGGTTTTTGTCATATCTATGAATGTTCTCAAATACACACTCATGTTCCTATTTTATTTGTACTATCAACAAAATATATGAAGACCATTATGATATCTTAAGTTTCATATTACATCACATTGCTTTGTTAAGAAAATAAATTGTAGGTGCTCAGTTGCACTGCTTGGCCACTTCGACTTTTGGATGTTGCCTATAGGTTCTCTTGAGCTCTGCCTTTGACATTTTGTGCTTGTTTGATTCCTTCTGACTGACTTTTTATTCTTGTTTGCTGTAGACTTGAACCTTTTTGAAATTAAGATATTGAGATGCTTTTCAAATATTTACAGTTCTCAACTATTTCACAATTTTTCACATGCCTAATCAAGTTTTCTCACAAATATTATTACAGATATCAATAGATCTTGCATGACTGAAATTAATGAATGGTATGTTCTATCACATTGAGGTCATGAATTATACTAATTTTACCGCTCACTGCGAGGGCCAATTTCACCACAAAATTGTAGACACATGCGCTGCTCTCTATTGTGTCATTTGACTTTGAATGCTATTTCGGTGGACTCTTTGAACCTTCCTCTCTTCAACTCAATTACTATATTTTGCTAACTTTCATATTTTTAAATTATTGAAGCAAGTCTGGTGAACACTTTTTTGGGACACGGATTTTTACCAAGGGACCCAGTATTGCAGCAAAACAATAGATATATTCTATGTCAAAAATCTCATCCATCACCTTATACTGAACCCTATATACTTTTAAAAATGTTTTCTACCAAAAAAGCATTGCATTTTTTGTTTGTTAATTTTAATTGTTCTATATTTGATTTTAGCATCCAGATCAGAGTGACATTTCATTGTCTGGTAAGGAAAAGAAATTTAAAGGATACTATAAGATAGCCCGGCATTATGGATGGGCTCTTAATGAAACCTTTTTCCATTTCAATTATAAAACTGTAATTATTGTAGAAGGTAAGTATTGGTTTTTAATGTTGCTTCATAAATTATCATATTAAATGTTAAGTAAAATGCATTTTCATGCTTTTGAAATTCTGTTGGCAATCACAAATCCCGTTTTCTAAAAGCCCTCTGTGCACATCTTTAGGTGTGTACAGACTCAACCCTAAGGTACTTGAGTGATCTGTCCTTTTCATTTTTACCCTTGCATACCCTTCTACTTTTTGCTTTTTTCCCCTCCCTCATTATGGTTGCCTCTTCAGAAGGGAGGGCTCCCCTTGAGAAACTTTTTGCCACTCTGTCATCAGCTCCTTGAGGATTATATCTCCCACGTGTTTGCTAAGTGTGGAGACCCATGTTCCTGGGAAAGGGGATCTTTTCAGTTGATCAGTAACATACTGACCCAACACACTGCTTTGGCCTCAGCTTCAGGTAAACAGGTGTACTTTGAAGTGTATACATCAATTGGCTCATCGAATTGACTGTCATATGCGCCCTTGACTGACAAATATGGCCCTTGCGCCATCAAACAACCAACCGAATCGGGAGCAACAAAGTGCGCATATGACTTCCAAATACTGCAAGAATTTTCATTATGAAACAAATAGGTTCGTTTCAAAATACCTCACTCCCCTTTCCTGATAAAAAAGGTGTATCTAGCTCAGTAAGTGAAGTTCATCCATAAAATGCATTCTGATAACTTACTAATTGAAGTAGCATCAGCTAAACAAGCTGAAGTAATATCGAAAATGCACATCCTGGTTAATAAGGCTGTCAGTGTTGCTCCACTACAGCCCTATTGTTCATGTGGTGTTATTTAACACCGATTTGTGGAACGTACCTGAAGTATGATCCAAAAAAATCTACAGGATCAGAACGTTGGCAGTGTCAGGCATATTACAACAAACTGTGATGGACAGGTACTCAATACCAAGCACCTAATCCTTACATTTAGTATGCCAGAATTTGTAAAGTCTATACAGGCTTTGCCTTATCCGTGGCATCTCCTATGTCATCAAGGAGGATTTTGCAAGTGTTTCGAGTGCTGAACCTTATTGTCCTTTTATTTTATCAACAAAAAATCTCACTGAAAGAACACCTTTAAATTTTAAAAGCAAAACTGAGTTTACTATGTTTGAAGTGGAGAAAGCATTATCCTAACCAAACACCACCACCTCTGAACCGGATGGACTCTGCTGTCTGAGTACAGACTATCAAATATTCTAATGTTTAACAGAATCTGGCATGAGCATTGTTTCTACACTTTGTAGACAGAAAGTGTTGATTTTTGTCCTTAAACCAGGGAAAGGTTCCACAGATCCTCTGTTACAGACCTATTGCTTTTACAAGCTGCCTATCCCTTGAGCGTAGGGTTAATGCCCTTCTCATTTACATACTCCTAAAGGCATTCACTATGTAAAGAGTTGTGGTCTGCTGATTAATAATAAATTACATTCCATAAAATCATGTATTCATGGCCTTTGAAGTGAAATTATAGATACCGCAAAGCCCAAAAGCAGAATGATGTTTCGACTCGAACTAGAAAATTTAGATAACCTGGTTGTGATAGTATTCTTGATAGCTAAATCCTTGTAAATTGCACAAAATTCAATGATAATCAGTTTTTCTTACCATTCATATTACACTTGTATTTTTAATTTTTAAAATTAACTTGTTTTTATTGTTATCTTATGCCTTTTTAATTGTTTTCTCTTTTGACTAGATGATTTAGACATTGCTCCTGATTTCTTTGATTATTTTATGGCCACTCATGCCATTTTAAATAGTGATCCAACTCTCTGGTGTGTCTCAGCATGGAATGATAATGGAAAAGATAGTTTGGTTGCTTTCGAACCAGGTAGGTGGTACATAATTCTGACAATGTCTTAACTAATCCATTTGCTCTTGAGCATATGAAAACCTTAGATTTTGTCTCTTAGGAAGGCAAAATTCTTTATTGTAACCATGGATTCACATTATTTCAATGAACATGTTAATCTGTGAATCCATGGCTAGGGCTAATCCAGCATTCCTTGCATTATGTTTGGAGAAATTTTTCAAAGAGAAATTAGTTATAATTTTCACATTTTTGTTGAAAAAGGTTTTTCTCGGTTTCCCATATGGAAAATACAAGCAGATTTAAATTTTAGATGGTTTAAAAAGTATTTTAATGTTTAATATCTATTTCATATAAAAATAGCAGTGTAACTCACATTACAGTGAAAACAACACGAAGTTTTAGAACACAGTTAAAATTTAAATTTATTCCAAACTATATCGAATACAGAAATTAATCATGATGGAAACTTTTATATTTTTGAAATATATTCATATCTCATAAGAATTAAAATGACTTCATCATTAGAGTTTTATTAAACAATATCACTGACTCATGTTACATTGATTTCTAGATCTAATGTTAACAGACTAAAAAAAATTACAGTGTTTATCAACAATAACAAAGTTGACAAAAATTACAACATTTTATCAACTTCTCATACCTGTCTTTACAGGTTATTTTCCAAATGAATCGACAAAGATATTCAACTTCATTATGAAATTATAAATCTATCGGACAAAAACAGCACTGCTCTAGCAATTCTTTAATTGTATTGATTATCCATCAAATTATATGTTTATATATATATATAGTTTTTTTTATAGACTCTAAAATATTTTATCTAATGAAACTACAAGTTTCTTTTATATGTGTTCTGGTAGCTGAACACATATAAAAGAAACTTGTAGTTTCATTAGATAAAATAAGGATAAAGGCTAAGGAATAAGGATAAAGTGTGCTAGTTAGTAGCTGTAAATAAATTCGCTTGGCTTCATTTCCAATAGGCATTCTGTAGTTTATCTTGGTACACTTGGTTTTATGTGGTCAACTTGAATTAGAACTACTTTAAAATTGGATATTCAGTTCTGTTAATTACTATTAGAGGTTAGAAATTATTGGATAGTTGAATAAGTTCTCGCTGTTTTCCAACAGATGGCGTTACCGGAACTGGTTGCGTTAGTTTATGATAGTGACGCATCTATCTACAAGTACTATAAGCAAGCTTGAAATCCAGTGTATGTTATTTCGCGGAAGTGCAAACAACTTTATTTTTCATTGCGTTAAATATGTCAAATTTCATGCCAAAAAAAGAGTATTTGCGGGGAATTTTACTGCACTATTTTATTCAAAAAAAATCTGCAGTTGAAGCTCACAGAATTCTTGTTGAGACTTACGGCGACCATGCTCTGTCTGAAACAACTTGTAGAGATTGGTTTAGACGCTTTAAAAATAATGATTTTGATCTCGAAGATAAAGAACGCTCTTGCGCACCGAAGAAGTTTGAAGACGAACAATTGGAAGCATTACTTCATGAAGACTCATGTCAAACGCTAGCTGAACTTGCAGAATCATTAGAAGTTGATCACACAACAGTTTCGAAACGTTTGAAAGCATTAGGAATGATTCAAAAGCAAGGTCATCGGGTGCCGTACAAGTTGAAGCCGAGAGACGTTAAACGGCGTCTTTTCACCTGTGAACAACTGCTTCAACGGCAGAAAAGGAAAGGATTTTTGCATCGTATCGTAACTGGCGATGAAAAATGGATACACTACGATAACCCTAAGCGTAGAAAATCGTGGGTGTAAACCCGGCCATCCATCAACATCTTCAGCAAAGCCGAATATCCATGGTTCCAAGCTTCTGCTCTGCATTTGGTGGGATCAGCTGGGTATAGTTTATTATGAGCTGCTCAAACCAAATGAAACCATCACGGGAGATCGCTACAGACTACAATTGATGTGATTAAGCCGAGCATTGAAGGAAAAACGGCCGCTATATGAGCAGAGACACGACAAGGTCATTTTGCTGCATGACAACGCTCGGCCACATGTTGCAAAACCGGTAAAAACCTACTTGGAAACGCTTAAGTGGGAAGTCCTACCCCACCCGCCGTATACACCTGACATTGCCCCTTCCGACTACCACTTGTTCCAGTCAATGACGCATGGCCTGGCTGAGCAGCACTTCCGTTCTTATGAAGATACCAAAAATTGGGTCGACTCTTGGATAGCCTCAAAAGACGTGTCGTTTTTCCGACGTGGAATTCAAATGCTGCCAGAAAGATGGGGAAAAGTAGTGGCTAGTGATGGACAATACTTTCAGTAACATGTTTTTTAATGATTTTTTAAAATAAAACATTAATTTTCACAAAAAAAAACAGCGAGAAATTATTCAACATCCCAATAATTTATCCATATGTGTATTTTTATTACTCTTCTTTTGGAAATCTTGTTTTTCGTCTTAGCAGTTGTAATTGAAATCAATTTTCCTATGATTCTGAAATCTGAATGTAAAATAAAACAATATTAATTAGCAATTTGGAAAATATAAAATATTTTTAAGTCGTATAATATTTGAAATTAAACATTTTGCTTTATTGTACTCCTGTGAATTCACATTACATTGGCATTACATCCTGTGCGACTCATGTTACAATATTTTAATATTTATTGCATATGTGCAGAGCTTTTAGAGTAATATTGGAATCATGCATTGATAAAGTAGGTATCATAGAAGGAAGCTATGAAACTACTTAAATTGGTCAAGTTCTCTCTGTTTTATAAGGAATCCATGTTTTCATGACTTGCATTTTATGTGAAACAAAGATTTATAACTTTTAAGTTTGAATTTGATAAATCAACCAATTGTTTTGAAAAATCATTGATAACTACTAAAAGATGAGGAAAAGATATAATCATGAAGAAAAATTTCAAACTTACAATCTTTGTTATAGTATAAGATTTCAAAAAGTTACACTCTAAAAATCAAAACGTCACAAGGTACAAATGGGTGGCTTCTTTTCAAGTGAAAAACATTGTTGCAACAATTTTTTTGCGTGTAAAAATTACATTTGGAAATTTTTTTGATTGAAATAATTTAAATTTTTATTTTTTACATCTGTCCCTAACTTCATGAATTAGCCTCTTACAAGAAAGGAGGAAATTTTTCCATTAGTGGGGTTTCATAAGGCAAATGAAAAAAACCAACATTTAGTCCTCATGAAAGATATTTTTCTTTAAATTCATGTATACAGGCAGAAAAGCAAATACAAAGATTAGTAACTAAAGTATACACAAAAAATTGATAAAAAGGTAAGACAAGAAAGAGAAATGGAATAGCTGTCCATCCGCCCTCTAGCCTCTCAATATTGGCCACAGAGGTCCTGACTAGAGAATGCAGTGCAAATTTCCAGGTGGTAGATGACCATTTCTTGGAATTTTGGACTAAGGGGCAGCAGGGGATATGCAGAATTTTTAGGTGGTAGACATTTAGCCAAACAATCGTGATTAGTCAGAAGTCTGGTTATTAGTATAGCCTCAGCCTATAGTGCATCTGGGATATATTTATGGTTAATAAGCCACTATTTAATTGAGTTTCTACTTATTAGTTCTTTGTAGAAAAGGATTTTTGAGTTTTTCTTACTGCACAATTTTGTGGAATTAATAAGATAGGTCTGCTTGGAATCTGAGCAACTACAGTACGCCTCTTTGCCAAGTAACCCACTTGTTCCTTACCTACATTCCAAAGTGTGCCAATGTAGAGCTACTGCTGTGTTTTGTATTGCCAGAAAATAGATAAATGACTGACATTCAACATTTCATGTCTTGTAGCATTTTAGAGCCTAAAACTTCAATAGGTGCTCGGAAATCAGACAAAATGACACATTTCTTAAATTTATATTGTTGGCTATTCAGTTGACATAACAGATATCACCCACTTCTCCATCAAATGCAGATGCATAGTTTCCAACAGAGATATAAAAAGCATAAGCTTCAATGAAGACTTCTACACCAGCATTCATAAATTCGTCCTTACTTGACCTGTCAGTGTCAATGTGTACCCACTCATCGGTCTCTAAAGCATGGAATTTAAGAACTGTTTGAACGTTTTCACTCTTCAAGACAAGCTGTAATAAATCCAGATAACATGCTACTGGCATAACTTCACATGGGTTTGTTGGCAATGAATGTTGCTGAGGTCTTGGATATCAAGTAATTTCTCTGCAATTTCCACAGAATCCAAGGAAAGACTTTACAGAGTGAAAATGAAGTTTTGCAAGCATTAGTGATCTCTGAGTGACTAATATGTTTTAAATTTTCAAATGGATCGTTCATTAAACATTTCAAGTTATTTCCACTGAAGAGTATAATTCCATTTTCATTATTATAATTATTCTATATATCTCTTATTTTAATTTCAATACAACGTATTAATACTCTTTCTGCTTTCAGAACTTTTGTACAGATCAGACTTTTTTCCTGGATTAGGCTGGATGCTGACAAAATCATTGTGGATGGAACTTGCTCCAAAATGGCCTAAAGCGTTAGTTTATTTTTGGAAAAACTAATTAAAATGATAAAATAAATGCTGCTTGTAAGTGGAATTGCTCCAAACTACATACCACAGCTTTACAAAATACAAAAGAACTTTGCAGTACAACCATTTAATAGTGCATTACAATGTAACAATATCGTTAATATTTCATTATATTACGTAACATTGTGAATGTAGAACTGTTTTAAACAGTTTAATTTAATGTGTAACGGGTTCCATTGCTTTTAAATCTTGTACAAAACCAAAAAGAGAATTATTGTATGCAAAAATCAACAATTTTGTCTACATTTGGAGTAAAATATTTCACTAGAATTTATGTGTGGAAGCCTTCTAATTGTTACCAATCATTAACCTCTTGTAACTGAACTCCAGAAAAAATTCTTCATAATTTTAGCATGCAATATATATTTATGAGCTGGAAGAAAACGTCCAACTGTGTACATAATCCCTAAAGCCAGAGGTACAGAAATTTTTCTGGGTCGTGTGCCAAAAACATAAGTAATTTCAATGGATATAAATTTATTTTAGATCCACACCTGGAACTTGAAAATATGTTATTTGTATCTAAAAACAATGTCATGGTGGTAATTTGGAAATTTACAATGATTTAGCAATACCATTTTGAATTTTGCCATTCAGATCAAAGATGTATGGTTCTGATCTCACCAGCTGAGACATATTTGAGATATCTTATTACATTAATTTAGCAGTGCCATCATTTGGTCCAACTAGAATCAGATTAGTTCATAGTTGAGAAAGAGCACTATATCCAGATCTGTACAATAGAGATATGATACCAAGTCCATTTTTTATGCTAAATTAATTTTTTACCAAGAAACCAAGCCCAATTTCAATGTGTTAAAAATTTTGAAATACTTTGTTCATTACCGCTTTGAGGCAATCCACAGCTTGGCCAAATATGGCCTTTGCACCATAAAACCCAAAACCATCTTGACAGCCTTCCATTAAACTTTTATTTCTGTGACTTTGTGTTGTGTGCCTCTGATGTACAGAAATATATCTGCATTTATGTGGCATTTTCTTTTTAATGTTACTTCCAGGTGGAAAAAAAATTGTCTTGTTCGATACATTTTAGAGTACAAAGCAAATGGTTTGTAATATTGATCTCATTGATAAACAAAATTAATCTTTACTCTTCCTGTGTTCTATTTAGATTAGCTTAATGATTTTTTTCTAGTTGGGGCATGGTATTATTTAAAACTAAATAAATTTATTGTTTAGGTTTTGGGACGATTGGATTCGTCAGCCTGCCCAAAGAAGAGATAGAGCTTGTATCCGCCCAGAGATTTCTCGCACTAAAACATTTGGCAAAGTGGGTGTTAGCAAGTAAGAAACCTATATTATGTTTATTATACCAAACTAAATATACATCCTCTTTAATACTATGTAATCCGGTTTTTTTCACTAGTCAAAAAGGTTATATATTTATACTTCCATCGTAGTCGAGAAAGCAGTATATCCAAGTATGGTTGTAATGTGTTAGAAGGATGATGCAGGTGAATTTTTAGCAGACTATTTTTGTAACAAGTAAAACAATTTATTTCAGGAATTGTGCAGTTTAACAATGAATTTTGAGATATGCTATCCCACCTGCAGAGAAGTTGGAAAGCAAAGGTGTGGTGGCACTGAATGAATTCAGCCCTCTTACTGCTAGTTGAGAAGGGGCAATGCCGTTAGGACCTAAACATCCTGCCCTGCATTAAACAATACTAATAAGAGTCATATACTATTGAATTATAAATCATTAAAATATTGAATACATTAAATTGACCTGAACGTAATTAACTATCGAAGGTTAGGAAATAATCAATGTGAGTATGCATAAAAATATGCTTGTACATGAAGCAATACCTAACTAGTAAAAATTAAAATATGTAAATGAAAAATAATGAAACAAATCAAAATAAATTTTATTCACATATCATTTGACTGAAAATGGAAAGGCTGTCACCTAATTTACATTTCTAAATATTTTGTTGTAGTGGTTTTAAAATAGTCATATTTTACTGTTACATTTTTAATATTACCTATATTCTTTATATGAATGTTGCTTATTGCTTACTTTGTAAATCTTTACAGTGGCCTTTTCTATGAGAAGCACCTCAAGTACATCCGATTAAATGACAAAGCTGTGCCTTTTACTAACATAGATCTCTCTTATTTAAAAAAAGTATGATTTCTATCTTGTTCTCAGCATTATGCTTTTTTATGATTCTCTTATTACAGAAGTGTTTTAGTGTGTGCAGTCGGAAATGTGTATGCAATCATTTGCTAGTAAAGTACTATAATGTAACCTGTACCCTCCAGTCACCATTTGTGATGATTTTTTTGCATAAAAATTTCAAATCATGTTCAGAAATTGAAGCTATGAATACATATACGATTTATTTCTCAATTATTTAGTGTGAAATTACTTCAAGTAAAAACAGCTTATCTACAGCACAAAATTAAATGGAAGATATTTTATATCCTAGAAATGTCAGGAATCCTTGCTGGGTCTTTGACTACAATGTTCATTTGTTATAAATGGCTCATCTGCTTCCTGTGCAGATGTTTAAGGCACTTAAAATTTCTTGTTGATTAGTTATCATATTACGAACACCAGTGTTTGCCTATTTAAATCAGCTTGATTCCAGTCAAGTTACTTTTATTAATAAACACATGATTTAAAACAAACTTTCAATTTTTTTTCTTAATTAAAATTTAATAATATTGAAAATGAAATAACCTGGGATAGAATAGAATGCATGTTATTTTATTCAAATAAGTTTTAAAATTTGCTTCTACTCAGTAACACCCTGAGAATGACCCTTTTTCAAACTGGAAATAACTAGCGTCCCTACTTTGTGGACATAAGGTAATAATATTGATTGGGATGGAATGGCGCTAATTTGAAAAATTATTGGGAGGTCTAAATAAAACACCACTTGCTTCGCCCCCCCCCATATATGTGTTCTAGAACTCTTTAATCTTGTTTATGAATCATTACCAATATTATCTCTTGTGTTAGAAGGCCAGGTCCCAACCATAAAGATATTAGCACTCAGAGATGTTAAAAAGATAAGAGATGTTTAAAAGATAGAATGACTGCATATTTGGTTCTTTGTAATATTTATTCCTTATGTTTGAGTATCCCGGGCACTACCATAAAAAATTTAAGTGTTTCAAGAATATCAGGCGCCTAGGACATGCTTGGATATAGGTTTTTTTTTTTTAACTGACAATGGCAATTGACCAACAAATATTTCTTTGTACACATTGAAAACAGAAAGTGTCACTCACAGATCTGTTTATCAGCAGAGGATGAGTATTATACATATGAGGCTGTGTCCGTCCATACATTGCACAAAATGTTTTCGGTTAATTTTGATATGCTCATCCCCATAGCTAGGTTGTATATACTTGAACTGATGCCCTTTCAACAGGGAATTTACTCTTTCTGATAACGAAATCAGCACTATTTAACATTTATTTTCAATATGTTACAAATGAGCATCTGATGCCCCTCACTTCCCAGTTTATTTAATACACCTTCCTTGAAGAAAATCAACTGAGTTTAAATATTTAGAAAAACCTCAGAATACTTGCAAAAGCAAAATATTCTTCTTGAATCATGCCTGCAATTATAAAATTTCAAAAGAAAATAGGTAAGTGTTTTGGTTGCCTCTTTATAAAAACACATTGTGTCTTAGATATCTCTTTTGGAATGGGGAAAACTTATTCAAATTTTAATCTGTGTGGAAGACAAAAAAAGCTATTCTCATAACTCTATTTCACCACCACAGCTACTTCTGTGTTTCAACGTTACGCAATAGAAGAATAATTGCAGTAATAAATTCATTTAAATTTAAAGAATAATTTTTATTTGCTTTTTAGCATGTCCTAAAATATATTATGCATTTTTTAATGAATAATTGAAGTGTGTAGCTAGGAAGGAAAACGTCTAGCACCTCACAGATGCACCGCTATCTCATTTGTTGAAAAAGATCCTATTGCTAATAGAAGATCAACTTACTTTTTGCACTTGAAACAAGTTATGTAACAAAAGGGCCAGAAAATTAAAAAATTTGTTTAACTATTTGTAAAAATTTATTAAATTTAAATTTTTATCTTCCCATACTAAAATGTTTATTTTTTTTAATTTAGAATTTTAAGTATAATGGATTTGTATCATGAAATAGAATTCAAATGAAAGAATAAAGGCAGTAAGACCCAAAAATAATTTAAGTTCTTTTAATCTTTCAAAATTTTGCCATGCTTTTATTTTCTGTATATAATGCCACTTATATATTATATAACATAAATAAATTCTATCTAGAAACTCTGATCTGCGAGGTTTTATGTATAACAAACATAAACATGTAAGGGCAATGAATTAATTAATAATAATCCTATTTAAATTTAGTTCCTAAAAACAGTTTTGATGATTTGTCCTGTTTGAACACATGAAGTTAATGTGTGTATTTCAATTTACATGAAGTATGGAACAGAAAAATAATTTTAAAATAATGTTTACAAAAATTAAAAAGTTACAAAAGTTCTAAAAATAAAATTAAATATAACACTGTATCACATCTGTTTTGTTTTTTATGTACGTATTACATGAACATACATACATACATAACTGAAACATAAATGAAAAAAGTGGAAATTAACCTTCGACATCTCAAGATACTGATACTGTTTGCAATAAATTGTGTCTCACTGCAAAATTGATTTCTATTTCTTTAAATAGACAGGCATCAAGTTTCTTTTAGGTAAAGATTTTAAGCATATATACCAAGTTCTGAATTAAATTCTAGTAGAAATATTTTTGTTGTAAAGTTCTCTTCCATCAAAAAGTTTTATAAATAAATGGTTGCTTTGTGTTTTGTATATGTATGAATTGTGTGTTTTACTGCTTTCCTTTAGCACTTATTAAAGTAGAATTTAAAAATGGTATTATCTGCCAAACCACCAACTAGTACAATCAATATAAAGATAGTAATACCAAATTTTTATTTTATAAATTCTATTTCATTTTAGGACAACTATGATGTTGCTTTTGTAAAACAAATATATGGAGCACCATCAGTTACTTTAAGTCAGTTGCAGCGTGGAAACATTGATCATTCTGAACCTGTTCGAATTACTTACGAGAATAAAGATATCTTTAAGAAGACTGCCAAATCTTTAGGACTTATGGATGACTTTAAGGTATTTAGTTTCATATCTTGAGTTGAAAGATTTTAAAATGTTTTATCCTCTAGTGGGTACTGAAGGCAAGTTGGCAAATTATACGTGAGATATATTATTTATATTTAGTAAATACGTTAGAGTGACTAACTCATATTTCCAGGGAACTCCTGTATAAAGGCTATTTTTTTTTATCCACCTGGCTCCTGTATTGATCTATTATTTCTCCTGTAAATTTCATTAACAAACAAGATGCAAAGTTTGAATTATATATAATTCCCACCAATGCATTCAATATAAACTGTCTTGTTATGGACTATTGACAGTTTAGACTTAGAGGTATACATTTATAAATCGAAAACTTACTTGTAATAATCTATGCTAGCATATATTAATAATAGCAGAATATTTGTTTCCATGTGCCAAACCTTAAGATCATAAACTAGTTTAAGCTCCCCAGGCTTAAATGCCCATACTGAAAGAGTTTTTCACTGTTTACTGGACTGGTCAGAAATCAAAGTAGCTTAGAACTAATTAAGTCAGAGCTAAAAATTACAATTGAGTATAGTTGAAAAGAGTTTTTGAAATTTGCACAGGATAAAAAAATATGCTTGATTCTACAGCATCAGTGGACAAATGCATATAGGTCAGGACTAAGAAATATACAAATTCGTATTCTATATTGTGACCTGTATATTATATACAATGTAAATTAATTGTTTTGTTTAATATTATCCATTCCATGAACATTTGTTGTAATGATGTGCATCGCTAAAAATGCACAAAATTAATTGTGACTAAATCCTTAAATTCCTGGCCGAAAGTAGGTCACCCTAGAAAATTCCTGGCCGAAAGTAGGTCACCCTAGAAATAAGTTATTTTTGCTTAAAGTAAATAGTAGTTAAGAAAATAATTCAGAACTTACTTTTCTTATTCTTATTTACTAACCCTTTGGGCCATAAGCATCCACGCCTTAGTTATAACTATTCTAATTCAATGTCATAAGAGCTAAATTGCATTATTGCTTTCCAATACAAGACATTAAATCTTCTATTTAGATTAGAGAAACGCATGCTGCAACTACACAAAAATAAAGATGGATTTTGAAAAATATTATAATCGATTTCCTTGACTCTATTTTTAATTGAATTCCCAATTTTACAAAATAAAGTGACTGTTTAGTTGGGAATAAAATAATCAAAATTGTACGTTTTAACATTTATATACACATATACAAATACTCAGCTAAATGCTGAATCAATCGTGCATTTGATCAAAAAGCGCATCCTTTTGCATCAAAATCCAATCTTAATCTTTTCTCCCTCGGGGAGGAGAAAATCATAATGCTTTCTTCCCTCTTAGATTTCTATTGCAAGTTGCAACATTCAACCCAGAATAATAAAGACTCATCGAAATTAGAAAACATTTTAACGTTTAATACAGCTTAACTGAAAATACAACATAAATTGTACTAAATAATTTAACTTTCTGCAAAGAAATATAAAACAAAAATACTATCACTTAAACTTAAATGTAAGAAATGTGCTAGGTAAGTACTGATAAATTATAAACAGAATATTACTAATATTGCAAAACTACATGAATAAAAATGCAATAGTCATGAAATTCAAATATGGACACAAATGTAAAATGCTACCTTATATTTAGAATACAAACTTATCCATCCTTGGAAGTTCCAGATGATGTAACACTTGTATCAGTCATTTAATTATTCCTGAAGATGTTTTTAAAGTAACACTCCTTACTTTGACAACCCGAAGATACCTGAGTGATCTTTCTTCCCTTTTATTTTTATCCTTGCCTACCCTTATTCTTTTTGATTTTTCTTCCTCCCTCATTGTGTTGTCTGTCTTGTGTTTGGTGCAGCTTAGCCAAATATGGCCCTTGCACCTTAATACCTGAAAACAATCAACCTTACTCTCTCATCATGCTTACTTCCATCACTCTAGCTAGTGTCCAAAATTATTGAGGTAATTTCTCATCACCTATCAAAACTATATCATTTACATTAAATTCACAAGTTACATTGATGGGATTGACACAATTTAGATTTATTTTAATTCCTTGTCTTAAAAACTCCATTAAATGTTTGATATCAAATAGTTCACTCATTTTTCATTGTCTATTATAATTTAAATTTAACTATTCCAAGGTTTTCTGTAATATGATTACTATACATGGCAATTGTAACTTCAAGAGAGTGTAGCGATTGGATCTGGACTTCAATCTTGTCATACATTAGCATCAAATCAAATCCAATTTTCCAAACTTTTCCTTAAAATTTGTATTGAAAACTCATAATTTTCATTTCTTGAAGAAAAACACAGAACAGCTGGTAAAGCTATCCACATACATAACTTTTCAAATAAGTTAATTTCTCAATTTTACTCAAAGAATCGTTATGAATAGCTACTTAATATGAATTCCAGTCCAGCCAAGAGCTAGTCTCCATAAAATTTCGAGATGCTTAGTTTTGGAAGTGTAACTATTTTTATTTGTCTTTCAGTTCGATCTGGCTTCATACTTTCATTTGAATCCTTTACTGAAAGTTCATTTTGTGGTGAAGCTTCGAACAATTTTTTTATTTATTTAATCTCGTTTTCTATTATATCCTGCTTTCCTGGTATTCCTTACTCACAGTAATATCTTTTTCTATTTCATCAATGTCAATATTAAATTCTATTTCATTATCTAACCTCTTAAGAGTTTGATTTTTAAATTAACTGGTTTCTTTGATTGTGAACATTAAGCTTTTGCTCCGTAGTATAATTTCCACTTAATTGCTCATTTATCGTAATTATTTTTGTTATGTGTTTAGTAAAATGTTGTCTGACACTAGGTTGTTTCCTTTCCAATACATTGAAATTCATATTTGGATAAATTATTTTCATATCTATTCCAATTAATTTAAATCAAAAGAGGACCTATCTCAAATTCCACTTGGCCGTGAATCAGAGCATTACAGAAGGTCCGTCACAATCCAAATTAATAAAGTCCGGGTTCACCAAAATTGTTTGACAAAATCAGGAGACTTGGTTCATTAGGGAATAAAATTAATCGAAATTGTACATTTTAACAATTATATTTACACACATATATGAATATTCGGCTAGATGCCAAATCAATCAAAAAGCACATTCTTTCGAATTAAATTTCAATCTTAATCTCTTTTCTCCCTTTGGAGGAGAAAATCATAACGTTTTTTTCCTCTTAAATATTTCCATTTCAAGTTGGAACACCCAAATCCATGTGAAGACCAAAATTCTTTCTTTTTCTTGTGGCTGCCCTAGTTAGGTGAAGTTTTGTTAGTAATGCACTATAGATTTGCTCTTTAATGTTTATTTCAAACACATTGTTGCTGCAGTGAACCAGAATCAGTCAGAAATTATCTTCATGTAAACTGTTCTAAAGAATTCACTTGTAAAAGTTTGGAAAATTCTTCTCTTGATTGTATTCAGAATATATTGATGATGAATAGATGAATTTTATGTGTATATATTGATCATATAATAATTTAAACTTCTGCAAAGAACAGCTTGATATCACATAATACTAATGTTTTAATTTTTGTTTTTAGTCTGGAGTTCCTCGAACTGGTTACAGAGGTGTCGTGAGTTTCATGCATAAGGGAAGACGAGTTTACCTAGCACCTCCAGCAGAATGGAAAGGTTATGATCCCAGCTGGAGCTAGCACTATCCTCACAAGCATTAAGAAATCTCATATCATTAAATAAATTATATTTAAGAAATTTCGCCTCAAGTCCCTTATACTCTGATTCATGCATCAGGTGTGGAAAAAATTGCAATGGACTCAAAATACTTATTCAGTGAATACTCTTGCAAGCATTCCTGTGGGCTGTGGCTGAATGAAGTGTCTTTAAATGGAATCATTAATCTCATGATCATACTTTATGCATCACAATTTTATATCTAAGAAAATGCTTTTTAGAGTAAAACTTGAGTTCTACGCAAAGAGATTTAATAGGTACATATCGGTCTACTGATTTCTTGCACTAGAATCTTGTGTTAAGTTGTAATATACTTCAAAGTTGTTGATTTTACTAAAATTTGTATTTGTCATTCAAACTAGTTTATTGTAATTTTCAATAAAGTTTGAGACAGTGATTAAATGTTTTATCTGAAAAAAAGTTTTAAAAGGTCATAACTTTTCATAAGAAATAAGTAAAATATTGATTATATGTATACTCTTGTAAAAAATGTCCTGCTCTTTGCTGAAGTGTAAAAGATTGTTTTAAAATTATATGAAACGAATTTTGTTTCAGGGCTATTCCTGAAATTTATCTCAATACGCTGTCCCTTCCCTTCTCAAAAGTATTTGGTCTGAATAAATTACCCTTGATTAGTGCTTTTTGACAATTTTAATGAATATTAAGAACAAAATTATGACATTTATATGACTCTTTGACTAATATAACAAGGAAAAACTTACAAATGACATTGCTGAAAAAATTGGTTTTAATTAGTATCAAAACTACCACTGTTGGAAAATTAACAAAAGTGAAATTTACCCCATGTGTGTTAATGTAGGTTTGCAATGAAATGTGACAATTTTAAACACAATGAAATTTTTTACATAAATTACATTACAATTATTTAAGTTATTGATGTGTACCCTAAAGAAAGATTTCTTTTATGTTATTAATGACTAGAAAATTGTCATGATATTAATACTCAACTTATTAATCTTTCTTAATACAGTAACTATCTCAAATTTGTTTTCATAAATCCAATATTAATTTAACAATTTTTACATTTCTAAAAAACTAGCCACATTTATTTCTCTTCATTACTGAACACTTACTTTAAAGTGAAGACTAGCCATGTTTTGTCTTAATATATGCAAGTTCACTCCCAGAACCATCAGGAATGGCTTTGATTTTTTAATAACTAACTTGTCTTTGATTGGAAATTTCCCAGTATTATGTTAGTGTTTTTTGTGCATTGTTTGCTGCTTTTATTTGGTACTTGCTTTTTATCCCAACTTTTTATTTTTATCCAATGAAACTTTGTGAAATTCAGTGTTCACTTGCAGGAATTGTATTAATATTCTTTTAAAGTAAAACCTTAGTTTCAATAAAGTTAGTAATGTTAAAGTCAATAATATATTGTATTGCACCTTATGTTGCAAAGTTGTCTATTGAAATTTATCAAAACCAGCAATTCTATAAAGATAAGTAAGTTAAAAATATATTTTGCCATTTGTGTAAAAACATTTTCCCCTCTGTTATCTTAAAATGCATCTTCCCTGAGATTCAATTTTGTTTTATCTACTTTCAGAGCTATTTTTTCATTACTTTAATGCCCATAAAAAGTATGCTACATTTTAATTTATAAAATGTACTGCTTCTCCTGTAATAACAAAATATAGAATTTATTAGTTTCCTTGTGTACTTGGTTATGAGAAAATAATTATGTGTTTCCTCAAGATCTCAACCTACTCCTAGTTTTAATAAAGCTAGAATTAACTGTCAACTGTTTTCAATAGCTCAGTGGATTTGCTTAATCAATCCAATTGATTTAGTTTCTTTTATTCTTCCTGTATATTACTAGTTTTATTTTTCGTCTTGTGTAAGAAAGCCATATTATGAACAAGAAATTAAAATGTAATGCTTTAAAATTGCATCAAAATATGTTCTTCAGTTTCTTGTTTGTTAAATGAAGCATTTTAATAGTTTTAAAATAATTTTTTAACTGAAAAGTAAAACTGCATATTGTATGTCGGAAATTTCCCTTATGTACATAATTGTAATAAATCGTTGTAATTTATGTACATTTTTTATCAATGAGCACCATAAAAATGGAGGGGGTAAAAGTTGTCTTCCACTCAATACATTAGTTCATGTTCCTTAGAAGCAAAATAATCTAACCAACATGGGAAAGTTTTGATTATAACTATACTCTGCATATTTACCTTAATTTCCAGTTGTATAAAATATGGTGTAATATTGTGTCGATTCTTTATTCTTTGTTGAGTTTCTTTATTTCCACAAGTGCTTGCCTTCTAAAAATTCAAATTGACCTGTATACTCTGTTTTTACTTCAAAATTTTTGTAGTTATTCCTGATAAAGTTTATTTTTTAGATATTTTTCTATGATTATATTAAAACCACTGTTTTCTTGGTTGGAAAAATGCTTTAAGTACATTGTTATAGGAGTCTCCTTTTTATTTCTTGGAAATAAAATTCTGTACAACCAATTAAACTATTGGTTTTGGTCGAACAAAATAATCTTTGTAAAAATACTGTTTTAAATACTTAAGGTTATAGAAGCATTTTTTGTATATTTGTGAAAAAAGATAACAGTGCATAATTTGAGTTTTGTTTAGTTTTCTTGTGTCTACCACATTTAAAAATCCAATGTATTATCAGAACTATTTTATACTCACTTGACATTTTTCTGATTTTGTTATGATATTGCATATTTGTGTTTTGACTAAGCGAACAATCGAAGAAGGAAAACTTCCATACCGTAATTGATTGCTTAAATATTCGAAAAAATTAGGAGCATTAGTTTTGATGCTGCTTATATATTTAGTTAGCTTAATGTTTTGTGTTAGAATTAAATTTGCATTTTTTTCTGCCCTCTGATTTTAAATCTGAATTTGGTTTTGTAAATAGAAAACTAAAAACTTTCAACTGATCTATTTTGTAAACATTTAGAATTACTTGGCTGAGTGGGACTTTTAAATAGAAACAGTGTTTTGCTATATATGATGTGTGTATTGATCCCCCTTTAGAAACATTCCTTCAATCTTTCGTGCTTACTCTTGTTTATATTCTCAACTGAAAACTATGTTTCTACTTATCTCTGATTGTTTGGATGAACCGGTTTTCACTAGATATAAAACCTTTTTGTATGATATTGTGGTCTTCTAAATATTTAATGGCTGTGTTTTCTCCTAACTTTTGCATACTCTAAATGCATGATTGGTTACAAGGATGGGAGTGCTTCCATTGCACTAGTTCAGAATGAGTACTTTAAATGTGTTGCTTCTGCTGAATTATTGTGGTGAAATGCCATTTTCTATGAATTATAAATATTTGTTGTACTCAAAATGCTGTAAGGTAGAATTATTTTTTAAATTATTTATATTTATTGTGTACTTAAGATGAAGATGGTTTTGACTGCTAGCAGTTTTCTTTCGTGAAGATTTTAAAGCTGGTTTTGATAGCAAAATCTTTCCATTGCTGTTTAGCTTTATTTCATTTATTCTAAGACAGGAAACAACTCAGTTATGTGCTAAATTAAAATTTCTTAGCTCAAGACATTTTTTTTGTATTTCCATTTATAATAAAGTTAATGTGCCAAACATAAACATTCCAAAACAAGTAGTCATGTATGTCCATCATACATGTTTCCAAACAAAAGTGGTCAATGAAAAATTTAACTTTTCCCCGGTTACGAAAAATTGCATATTTTTAATTCAATATATAGTCTAGATTTATTGTTTGAAATCTGCTCTATATTAATTTGAGATGTTATGAAAATAGCTATTTAAAAGCATTAATTTTTAAAGTTGAATTATAATTTTCATATAAGTAGTAGGTGGAGTATGCAATTTGTTCATAAAACTAGAATGAATATTTTGTAATTTTGCTATTTAGTTCTGTTTCTGTACAAATTTTTTACTGAAATTACTGTTATCTTGCATCTATATTTGAGCCACACGTTTTAGATATTACAAAATGATTGATCTATTGCTTAATTTTTGCTGCAAAGGTCCAATTTATTTAAAAAAATATTTCTATAAAAAATTCTCGTTTGTTATAGATGCTGAAATTAAAATTACAATTTCTAGAAGAGTCACATTTGTTTTCATTATAACTAATAACTTGAATTAATTATATTGAAGTGTTTCATACATTCTTAAACATTAATTTAATACCTTTAAATTTGCTATAAAACTCATTTATTTTAATAAAACAGCATTGACTGTTATTGTTCCTTTTTTTCTGTTATGCTTTTGTAGATGCTGAATAACAGAACCCTCTTATGCAATGCTAATGCTTTATTTTCTTCATCTCTTTTATCTGATCTGTGAAAGTTATACAAATACATCGTTTAACCTCTTGGTTCATGCTTAGAATAAATGGGATTGACCACACTTAAGAAGCTCTAAAATTAGTTTCATGTTTGAAAAATAAGCTTGGAAACTCAACGCACTCTTGCAACAAGTGTAATATGTTTGAAAATAAAAATTTATTTATGATGTAGTTCTATTTTTCATTATACACAACACATGCCTAACCTTTTAAGGTTTCATCTTTGAAAATAAAATGAATTGTTTTAGTTGTAATTATATCTTAAACTTTATTTCATTTGATGTCTTCATATACAAAAATTATCTAGAATATATCAAAATCTTAAGAAACAAGAGGGGCTTTTGTAGTGCAAAGGAAACCCAGAAGGTTCCTGTCTGTCTTCCAAGCAACTTGTAAAACAGCCAGTACATCTGTTTGTAAAATTGAAAAAAAAATTGTTCCTTTTATATCAAGCTGAGAAATAAAAACTCACTTCCTATGAAACTATTCGAATTGAAATGTGTTGGCCCCTTTGGCCCTATCCTATATTTGTATTTGCTCCAGTGCGCAGCCCCCTCCGCACCGACAATTACCATTGTCGGTGCGGAGGGGAGAGGCCTCAGAAGTAACGGCAGGTGGTCTCAGAGCAAGGATGAAACTCGCAAGTCAATAGGTCACTAAAGACAGTCGGCGGCGTTCCTCAACATGGGCAGAAGAGTATTGTATCTCTTACCTAGTTATGACCGGAGGGTAGAATGGGCCTTGCCCCATTTCTCCTCCCAACAGGATAGTCGGAGTACAATATGGCTTCGCTCGATGTTCACACATCGTATTCAGCACTAAGTGGTACTGGGAGGGCAAGAAAATATGCACCTATAATTTAATCTACCATGAATAATAATGCGTGCTGGCTATGTAAAAAGTTTGAGATTTGCGATCATAAAACGGTCATCTCCTAGGGACAGTTGCATCCGCTGGAAGGTCTTTTAAATCAACCTGCATTTGCACTACGTGGAGGGGAAACCAGCGAAAACCCTCCATGGTTGGGTGAGCAGGGACTTGCGTATGCTGAAGTGCAACGCAGCACTATCGGAGGTTTAGGACATCACCGATACTGTCAATTCCAGCAAAATCGCCATTTGCCAACACAGAATGTCCGTCAAATCCTTTAGGTATTTGTACGCTCAAGGCTTCTGTCAATTCCTTTAAGTGTTTGTATGCTCAAGGCTTCCGTCAATTAACGTCACACTGAAGCAATATAACGGGCTATTGGCGATAGTACGGGATCAACCCGTAATTTTGAACCACGGTCAGATAACGTCATATCAATTCGAAAATTTAGAATTTTTATTGGCGAATTGCTGAAATCGTATGAGAAACAAGTCAAGTGACGACACTTTCGGAATTCGTACAGAAAATTCTTTTCTCTCTGCAGAGGACCGTGGTTGCCCGGTTGAAAGAGTAACGGATTAGCAACCAGAGGGTTGCGAGTTCGAAACTAGGTCTAGTCAAAAACCGTCTTGTACGAGGGGGGCTAGTGCACGTTAAATCTGTCGTAGCCTCAAATGTCCTCACGTTGGTGTGGTGTGGAAATTTGGAGAGTGGGGTGCCAGCTCAGGTGTTGCCTCGTCATCTGACCGTGGTTCAAAATTACGTGGTGTTGTCCTCGGATCTTTCCCTTTGGGATTGATCCCGGACCGTCACCAATAGCCCGTTGTGTTGCTCCAGTGTGACGAAAAATACCATACCATACCATACCCGGACAGTTGCCAATAGCCCCTTGTGTTGTCCCAGTGTGACATTAATTAAAATACCTACCTACCTGAAGATTTGATGAGTGAAGTACTAGCTCAGGTGTTGTTCTCGCCATCTGACAGTGGTTCAAAATTACGGGGCGTTCTCGTCGGATCAAACCCGATGCGAAAGATCCTAGGACCACATAATTTTGAACCACGGTCAGATGACGAGGTCACACCAGGACTTGCACTCCATTCTCCAAGCTTTCACACCACGCCAGCGTGAGGACATTGGTGGCCCGACAGATTTAACATGCACCAGCCCCTTTGTACACGACGGTCTTTGGCTGGATTCGAACTCGCCACCCTCCGGTTGCTAATCTGGTATTCTTCCAACCGAGCTATCGCGGCCCCTTAAAATGAAACCAGCTGATAACAAAGTTTGTCACCAGAGAAAAACATCAGAGTAAACTAGGTCGATCTCAAAAGTCGATTTATATGAAAGTCCACCTCATATCGTGGCATATTTATTTCGAGCGCTTATTCCATCAAATAAGATTTTGATTCCTTTCGTTTACTAGGTGTTAGTTCAAAGCCTTGAGCTATTTGAAAGGTTTCTTTTCTTTTCTCTTGTACTTGACAGATTTGTTATTCCGAAAAATGAAATGGCATTCCCGCTTCAATAAAAAATAAACAAATATCGATCATGGAATCCGATGTGATAGTTTCGTTTTATTTTTCATATGTCTAACAATTATTTGTTAAAGGCCTTTATATCTACAGAGTTGTGTTTTTAGACATTTAGATATATATCTGTTACATATATACAGTTATGTACATATATTATCCAGCCGTGTACTTTAACTGATCCTTAATACTAAAGTTTGTACTCGGCGAACTGATTGTGTTGAAACTTAAAACTATTCATTTCAAGATATTTGTTCACACTATCAGTGAATTTTTTTATGAAAACAATTGTAATTATTTCAAAATAATCAAAGCATCATGTTTGATTTCTTATGCGACTGATTAGCCAGTCTTCAGAAAGCGTGCATCTTTTGTAAATATAGGAGCATTTGTATATTTTGGAACTATGGCTAGTGATATTAACAGCGATTCCAGTGGTAGTGACTCTGGTTCGACCCCGGAGGAAGAAAGAATTCGGCGTCTTTTTCAAACTTGTGATGGAAATGGAGATGGATTCATTGACAGGTAAATCCCGAAGACTTTTTAAAGTAAAGTATCATGCACAGTTGTTAGTATGTTCAAAAATCGTGTTTAATGAATAAATCTTGTAAAATACACTGATCTTCGACAAAACATATTCTTCTAATTATTTTGGTACATTTAGATGCCTTTGTTTGGAAAAACATTGTTTCAATGTGATTGTATCTTAAATTAAGTGCTTAAGAATTAATGTAAACTGACATTTAAATGCAAATATATTTTTATGAATTTAGAGAAGTCTCAGTTATATGAATATTGTTATTTTAAACACAAGTATGGTTTGGACGATGGCAGTGTTTCTCAAACTCTAATATAATCTATTCACCTTGCCATCCACATCTCTGTCAGTTTAAGGGACTGTCGTGGCTCAGTGGGTATTCTTACTGTGCTAGCAACTTTCGAGTTGTAGGCTGCACAGGTTCGATTCCTGTCGGGTGCATTCCTCCTAGGGTGTATTTCTCTCTTCTGGGTCAGTGAAAACTTTCACTGTGTGTGTCTATTACTTGCTATTGCACATCTTGTGTTGCACATCTTGTGTTGGCTTGCACAGCATGACCAAATATGGCCCTTGCTCCATAAAAAAACCCCAAATCAACCAACTCTCAGTTTGGCACTTTCGTTTATATCTTTTTGAAGGAAAGATTAATATTTATTTAGTTCGAGTTATTATGCATCTGCTAGATGCTGATAGAAGGATTCATCAAGAAATATTGGAAATCTTTCCAGAATGATTGTTCATTTTGATGACTATTAGTTGTCATGCAATGAAAAATGAAGCATGATGAATTTCTATTGTACAGATATTGTGAAAACTACATAAATTATTCCAAATACGAGGTTGCATATTAACATTTCTTTTCCTCTATGCAAAAGTAATAAAATAAACAATAGGTTAAGTACCACCTTGCAAACTGTTATAAGCTTAGAAAAAATTAAAACAATCCTGTTAAAAATACTTTGGTTTAATGTTTTCCTTTTAAAAAATCTAATGTATTTTTACTCAAATTTAATGAATTTTATTTACTTTAGTTATATACAGTAACTGTTGGTATATAAATGCATATTGTGTTTGCTTGACCAAATTAATTTTATTTTAAGATGCATCAGCTGCTGTCTGAAAAAATTTTTATTTCAAAGATAATACTTTGCATCTCTTAAATGACGAGGGACTTTCAGTCCCTTGTTTTTGAGAGATGCAAAATGTTTTGTAAAGGGTGCAAAGTATAGCTTTGAGCTATTCCTTGCAACCTTAAGAACTTGAAGCAAAATTATCAAACTAAAAAGCAAAAGATAAAATTTGATTTGAATTTCCACTGTCTTAAATAATTCTTATTGACTTTTTCAGCAAATTGATTTTTTGAATTTAGATCAATCCTAATCTGGTATTGTTATTCAGCCTACAGGAACCTTTTTCTCCAAGGTTTATCAGCGGCTATTTGTTATCTTTATATGTGTAAATGCCTATTTACTTTATATTTCTAGAAAAGATCATTTTGATAAATGCAGTTATTTATTGAAGAATTTAAATGGAATAAAGAAAATAACATCAATCCATTATTCTCTTTTTAAATATGGTAGTTTACAAATGCTATTTTGTCATTTTTTATCATTCATAAATAAAACTAGAAATTGAAATGATAATCTTGATTTGCATTGATTATTTCACCACAACTAAGAATGAATTGGATTTGATTTTTAATTTTGAATAATTAAATCAATAAATTCATGACGATTTTTTAAAATTAAATTTAATCCATTACTGCTAAACATTTTCGAGGTTATCGAAGAGTTGTCTCACCATCTTTTCACCTCAGCAAATTGTACGTCTTATATTAAACACATTAATAAAAAACTAAAAATTATGTTTTAAGTTTCATTTCATTTGTGTCACATTTTACATGTACAGTTAGAAAAACTAATAAATATTTATTGAGTTCTGGGTCTTCAGAATTGAGCATTCAAACTTATGAATATTTTGTTTGCACTCTGTTATCTTGTGGATTTAGCACCTCCAACAGTGTCAAGTTAGGGTTAATTTTAATCTTTTTGTGGATTAATTGAACTCTGAGGTGGATTCAAAGGATTAGCTGGAACCTGTCATCAAGAGCCTTATCATTATGCTATATACTATTTTTTTCTTATTTCAAGTGAAATACTTTTGTATAACTAAATATTAAAGTAGACACTGAAACAAGTATTAAAATTGTCAAAAAGCAATTCACAATAAAATTAAAAGTCCAACATGTACATTCGGCTATGATAAATGATGCATTTTGTATCAACTTGCCATTTTGAATTTGTGGAAATTACATTTCAATCACATCACTATACACCTTATACAAATATTCTGCATCTATTACATATGTTCTGTTGCCCCTTCTATTTTTATTAGGGATTTTGCAATGAACTATTATGATATTTGTACTTTTAAAAACCATGGTTTAAATTAATATTTAAAATCTTATTTAAATTCCATTGCAAAAAATCATCTGCCTTTAAATTTGGTACTCTAAGCTGTAGACTACTTAGTCTATTTAGAAAGAGAACTTCCAATAATTCTCATGTCCTTAAAATTTACGATCCAATGGCAAATGCCGTTTTTGACTGTTGCCATTATCTCATGGGCTCTCCAGTACTTTTGCACTAGTTTGTTAGTCTTTGATTGCTTTGCATATGTCCAAATGATCAGTGTTGAAAACCACTGAGTCAACATCTAATGAGGTAATCATAACCTGTTAAAATTAAATATGTCATATCTCTGGCTTTTGAGTACTCACTGCCATTTTTGTGTCCTTGCTTTATTTGCTGTATGATTTTTTTCACTTGGCAATTTATTAAGGTTATATTTTACTTCTGTATGATAATTTATCTATTTTACATTTTATTCGTTTTATGAGATCCACAACTGACTTCTTGTCCCTCTCCTAACAAATATTATATCACACAATTATCAACATATTTCATTAATGTTAATGAAATGTAATGTATTGATGTAAAATAAGTAAAAGGAAAGTGTTATCCCATATATAAGATGCATATTCACCATATTATCTTGCATAGTCATATGTACCTAGGGCTGACACATGCTGCAATGTGACCCTGAATATCAAATCCATTTTTCTGTACCCACATGATATTTACTTTCTTCGATTAAACAAAAGCTTCAGTTTTACCCTCATATTTGTGTAAGCTTTTGTCTTTTTTTCCCAAGTTAATTTGCTGCTGTATTTTATATTTGATTGTTAAGATTATCATCTGTTTTAGAAATACTGAGTATTAAATATATACATGGCCATAAAAAACTAGCCAACCAACTATATTTCTGGTCATGAAATTCAAGAATCAATACATGATGACTGTATTTCATACAGAATGATTAATTTCTAGATGATTAGACTGAGAAAAAGTGATCACAGGTTTTTCTATTGTCACCCTTTAGTTCAAAACTCTCATGTAAATAATCAATCTTCAGCAATTCAAACTTGTGATGTATGTCAAAATTTGTTTTCACCGAGTTAAATTTAATCTATAATTCATTTTGCTTAGTTTTGTCATACTTTAGGCTAAACATTTCCTTTTCTGTATTTACCATTCACTTTTATTTCAAGTCTGCAGTCAAATTTTGTTTGTCTTTGTTATTGTTCTAAACATGCAATCCTTTTAATCGTTAGATGATTGAAATGCCTTCTCACTCTTCTTGAGTTTATATATTTTTGTAGATTTAAAAACTGCATGAAAACTTGCGATAAACTCATGACTGCTTATTACTTCTGCAAACATATCTTGATAGTTAGTTTCATAAAACTAATTAGTTTCCAATAACACTGAATTTTTAAAAAAATTCTAAAATATATAAATTTAAAATTCCCTAGTAGTCTTAGAAATTTTTGACATTTGTAATACTTAAGACAGTTAAGATTATAAAAAACGGTTGAGAAACATTAGATTTTTTTGCATCAGCTATTATGGATAAACATATCTCAGATCAACAAAGACGAGTCCTACAAAAAACTTTTGTATATATTAAAAAAGAACATATGTTTTAATGATGTCATGTTATATTCTGATTTTATATTTTTTGTAGTCAAGATCTATTGGCTGTTTGCCGTCAGCTCAATCTTGAGCACTGTGTTAATGAGATTATGGAACAGCTGGGTGCAGATGAGCATGGCCGCATATCTTACAGTGAGTTCCTTAGGAGACGAATGCAGCTCATCAACGAAATCAATGCTTTGACCCTCCATGAACAAGCAAGGGAACATGAGTCACTTCAAAGTGGAACTGGGAGACATTCCATCACAATGCAACAAGCATCTCCTGCACCAGAAAGCAGTAGCACTGGAAACTGGCCTACAAGCAGTGATAGCCAAGGTATTTTTCCTTAATTGCTACATTATTTCTTGTATGTTTGGGAAAAATGTCTAATGTACCTTATCTCAGTATCCTTTTGAAGAACAATGGATTTTTAGACAGTGTGATGAAGCTTCATGTTAGGTATTGTCTTAGAAGCTATGCAAAAATAAATGTATCATGAATAAAAGTCGATCAGAATAAAAAATGACCTTGAAAGTCAATTTAGGAACTTCATTGGCTCTATAAGCATCTGACACCAGGTTTAAATAATGTAGATGCATCGTATTACAAATGCTCTGTATAAGATAATATAAAATTTTGTTTTCTCTAATTTTTTATTGTATGAAATACCAAAAGTATTTTTAGATTTTTGTGGTGGAAAATGAATCCCATTCTTTACTAAGAATAATTAATAAAATCAATTAAATGGTTTCGTTTCAAAAGTTTTTTCTTTAAAATTGTATTTTTGAAATTAATTGAAAATGTTACATTTTAGGCAGTCATGGAGCTAGTGGTAAACACGAAAGTTGGGAATTTGATTCAGGAGCCCGTGATCTTAGTCCTGAACCCAATACTCTTCATAAACTAATAGAAGCTGCGGGAGGTACTATATCAGGATGCAGCAATGATTTGTTAGAATTGGCTAATAAGGTAAGAATTCTCTTTTACATGTATTACATGAATTCATAAAGTTACTTTTTGCTTGAAACACAGAATTGGTAAAATAATATAATCCGTAATAATTTTGCACACAGATGCCACAATATAGATAATTAGATAAAGGTATATTGGTTAAACAATTACCTGAAATTTCCTGAATTTGGCACAGCTTAGCCATTTTTGGAATGCTCCATAAAACCAACCCAAATCCCTTTCAATGAAAATCCTATCAGAAAATTTGCTCAGCTACAGCAACCTTTCCTTCATGCAAAAAGGCTTACTAATCTTGTATGTCAGAAAACTTCATCTTCCTAATGAAGAATTTTTGTTTGGGAAATATTTTAGTAGTTGATGTAGATGCCAAGCCCTTAACTTCTTGTATTGATCCTGCCATATTGTAGTCTACCACCTACGAACACTCAAATTTCTTGCCACTCATTTGTACAGTAAATCATGAATTTAGCCAGTATTTCACATCCAGTACAACACATGATTATATTTTTCACCAGGCACAAAAATTTCAAAGATGCTCCCATTACATCAAACGAAGTAAAGCAAAAAATCACAAACATTCAATTAAAAAGTAGAGGTCAACTCATATCCAGCATTTATTAGAAAAAAACATACATAAATACATCCACTGATTTCCAAAAGTCCAAATCTTGGCACTTGTAATCCTTTGCTGATTGGAGATGTTTTCTTTTCGTAGTACAGCTTTCAAGTAGGTCTGGACCTTGAAGTTCATTTCTAAAAGCAGGGTATGAAAAATCATGATTTAAAAAGAAATTAAAATTGGATTTATTTCATTTAAATCAGATGTTTTTATTTAAATTGTATTTTTATAATTTTAATTAATTCGTTGCCCTTACAAGTTTAAATTTGTTGGATGTGAGACACAAATCACAGTGTACTTTCTAGATGTTTTTATTTATTTTAAATATATATGATGGTTTAGGAAATATAGCTGGTTAAATTTTTGAAAAACACTGCATAGGAATCAGCAAAATTAATCACATGACAAGTAAATAGAAAAGTGCTACAAATACCAATATAAACAAAGCTTTTTCATCTGTTTCTCGTGTTGTTTAGATTACTTTGATCTTAACCCATAATCTGTGACAAATTTTTGGACATAGGTAAATAAAGGTTGTGGGGGCCTAATAACACCATGTTATAAATTCAAGTATGAAATAATTCAAAATCATGCAAATTTCAGATTTGTTTACATTATATATTTATGATATATTAAAATATATACAATTTCTTATGTATTTGATTCTAAATAATTAATTAGTCTGAGAAAAAATCTTGTCACTAGTAGAAAATAAATTAAAAGGAACTTGTCAAGTTTCATGATAAAATTCCTTATTTTAGAATAGTTATTAAAATTTGAGTAGCAAAAGGAACTTTTTGAATTGAAATAAAAAATGCCCATTTTTCAAATTTTCTATGAGCTGACAAGTATTTCATAGGTACATTCCTAGCACCTAAATAGAGTTTGTACACAACATACAAGAAAATGAAGCAAATTCTGTGGAATTTCAAGCTTTCAATAAAAAATTTATTTTTGCAATCATAATCATTTAAATAGCTTTCCACTTCAATCCATAATCTATTTTGCCAACATACTCATTCAATTGGGTGGATAAATTAAACTCTTTCAAATTTCAATTCCATAAATACAGAATAGTTATGCTAGCAGTGTTAAAAAGTCCTAGTGATCAATGCATAAAATTTCCCAACAAAATTTAAATAAAAATAAAAATTACCCAACATATTACACAAAACAAAATGAAAAGATTAAAGTTGCTTATTTTGAGATTTATGTGCAAAATTAGAATGCTTGTGATTGATTACTGCAGGAAACTTTTTCATTGTGATTATGTCTATTTCTTTCACGAAGTGACTGAAATACTAAATAAATAACTAGAAAATCTTAAGTAAAGAATACAAGTTACCACAATTTAATAATTTGAGTGAATATAGTTTGAGCACCCCATCATATGGAGAAGGAATGTTCGTAATTGGCCACATTCGATTTATAATCACAAGGAATGTTTAAAACAAAACCCCCGCTGATGAACGGACTTGTGATTGACACCTGGTTTCAAAGGGAGGATGATTTTCAGTGTAATTTTTGGGATGAATGGAGTTACAAACGAAATTCTTAACAAACTTTCGAAAATTAGTTTTCTACACACAAATCTGCAAACACTGCTAGGACCATGGAGTAAATCATTCTTGGATTACTAATTTCCCAGCCTGGATAACCTTTTCTTTTTCTCTGTATTTGCTTCAAAAATTTTCATAAATGTTCAATCTTTGACAAATCTTTTGATTTCAATAATTTTTAGAGCTAACCTGGGCTTAGCTCTGTAATCTTTTTACACTCGAAATAACTGTGTTTTAATCATATTTATGTGAATAATGTTGTTTTTTAATATTAAAACTATGGTTAGTAACTTGAAGCTCGACATCACAGAAAATGTATAAACTATATTTCAATGTATCCACATTTACTATCATCATCTACTACTCATGAACAACATTTCATACTTGTTGGAGACTCTTGTAATGATCACATGATACATCACAAAAATGCATTATTTTTCTAGAATATAATTGCTTAACACAGTTATACAGATTAGTGCAATAATAGTTAAATCGTGTTATAAGACTCATCCTTGGAAGTCAGTAATCTGTAACAAATCAAAATACATCTAATTTGGATAGGGACTATATATCACTAAGAAAATTTATTCAAATATGTTATGTTTAGGAAAAATTTACAATTTACAGCTAACATTTTTATATGGTTTATTTTAAATAGCTTGCATATCTGTATGTCATTCATTTTTAGATTAATTACAAAATAAGTAAGCATGAAACTATGACTTGGTGTTTTAACATCAAGAAGGAAAAATATGAGTACTTATAAATTTTTGATTCTATTAATAAAAAAGTTTATACTTTTAAGATATATTCAAGTACTTTCTGCCTTGAAGTGACTAAAATAGTTTCTGATATACCTCTATAAATAACAATCTTATTTTAGGAATATGTAACCATATATTTTGTTAGAATAAACTTAATTAGGTTTGGCCTAAAAATGTGTCTGACCATAGAGTGTAAATTACTGTAAAGCTGTATAAATTTATACGCTTTCAGTTAATAATAAAAATTTTACGATTTTGAACTGTGGTTTCCAAAGCATCCATTATTTTAAGAACAATGCTTGGATAAATGAATATTAAGCTTTCAATGATTTCTATTCCATTTGGAAGATCAAGAACTTGTTTGAGGTTGATTTAATTCTTTTCTCATTGTCTGAAACCCATAAAAAGTTCTCAAAGACGAAATATTTAGATGAAATGTGATTGGTGCTTTGTATGATAGTTATAAATGTAGGAAACTGATTGGAAATCATTTTGTAAGGAAACAAGTTTTATTTGAAGCGAAAAGCACAAGCAAGAAACACTGATAATGAATGTGTAAATTTGCTACTTTGTATGTAGAATTAATGTTTAATTTTCAATTTGATTTGGAATTCCTGTCTATCTGGGCTATGACAGCAAAGTTTGCTGTCATGTTTTAGCATTACTGAGTACAATAAATACTTATTCTTTTATAAATATTTTTTTTGAATATTTTATTCAGAGTAATTTTGGAATTACTCTATGTTCCAGGGTTGATTCAAAGCTGAAATCTGATATATTTGCTCACATCTATATGCATTTTTGCATGAAAGAAGGCATCATTATTCTGATCATACTTTTTCAATCTAGTTAACCCATTCAACCTGCGCAACATTAATTCTACAAGTATATATTATTTGTGTAGGGTCCGTTTGGGTCTCCCTTTTTCACTTAAATGTCACAATAAAAGTGGTTCTAGAAAGATCTTTCAGAGAAAATTTAGCAAATGTAATTGAAATTTTCAAAAATTAAGTACCACTGCCAAATGCCTGAAAATGCTACGAAATTCTAGATTGCTTAAAACAATTCTAGATGTTACGCAACAAAAAGCATAATTATAAATTAAAATAATTTTTACATTTGTTTTTTATTGTGTCCTAAATAAACTATGCATTAAAAAATGAATTATTAATGTTTGTGTAACTTGTAAAGAAAGTATCAAGCACCACTTTTTTAACAAATGAGATGCACTGTGATCTTATTTGTTAAAAAAGACCCGTGACTAATGGAAGATTAATCCACCAGTCCACAGACACCTTTGTGACTCTTTAACAGACAAGATATATTGTAGAAAGAAATATGAATATTCCTGCTAAGTGTGCAGTCAAATAAATATAAGGTGTTTCAAACCTTTCAGGGAACTAAAATTTTGAACCCAATAATTTTTGTGTCATGTGCTTTTATGGTTTCTTTTTCTGTTCAAAAATAAAAGTTTCAATTGAGAAATATAATATTTATTTTACTCCAATTAGATTCATTTAGGCAAATGATGAAATTTGAGAAAGTTTGGCATTTCTCTAGATAAATTTGTTAACATTGAGTAAAAGGCAAATAAAAAGAAAACTGATTTTCAATGGCCTATTTTTTCAAAAAAATCTTATTTCTTGAAATTAAAAAATAGCAGTTTACAATACCCCCTGGGAAATAGTTCTCAATTTTTTGACGAAATACGATAACTAAGAGCTAAATTCTCTGCAGAAGAATCCAAGTACATACTGCTGATGCATAAATCTGTTTTCACTATATTTTGAAAGAACTGATCTGTAGATATACAAACAAATCTACATGTTTTTAGTCTAAATTTGTGATGCTGACAATGGATATTTAATATTTTCTAATTGTAATATCTTTTTTGCAAAGCATGAAAAATTGTGTCAATGCAGATTATGTTATGTTAAAACAGGAAAGTAAAGCAAACTAAAAGTAAAATATGAATAGGTTAAGGACAGAATAAATATTTGTGATATTGTGTGGGCCTCCTTTTACTGATCAATTTATTTTTGTGAAGCACAACTCATGAAAGATTAATATTTTTTCTTTTGAACCTTTGCACTGATGTCTTCATTTCAAAATTAAAATTTACATTGGTTGGAAAATCTCTATTTACGACTGGAATTTGAAAGGATTTAAACTCGCACTCCTGCTGCCATCTAGTGGAATGCAAAGGAATGAACAGTTTGTAGGTCAATTATAAGGAAAAATGGTCTTGTCCTCTTATCGCTGGCACGAATAACAACCGTCGATAGCTCAGTTGGCAGAGCGGTGGACTGTAGTTGATATATAACGGAAATCCATAGGTCGCTGGTTCGACTCCGGCTCGACGGAAACTTTTTTTTGCTGCATTATACTTTATTAGCCAAGTGCTTTTTTATGAGACAACAAAAAACATGGATGTTGTGACTTCCGCAGAAATCGTAAGAAATAAAGAATCGAATTTTTTTTTCTTTTTGAAATTTTTGATGGATATAAAAGAAACTGGGGTTTTATTTGATTTTTTGTGTTTTCTTGAAGAACTTTTTGCGTCTCAAACCGAATTTGTTGATCTTAACAAAAAAATCAATTTTTCGTGGACAGAAATGTTTTTGTGAAGAGGTTTCGATGTTTAGAAAGCATTTCACAAAGTACTGTACGTAATTTAATATTCAACAGTTGATAAGAATATATTTGCCTATCTTGAAATTTAAGATCTAAAAGTTATAACCGTCGATAGCTCAGTTGGCAGAGCGGTGGACTGTAGTTTGTGTTTAACGGAAATCCATAGGTCGCTGGTTCGACTCCGGCTCGACGGAAACTTTTTTGCTGCATAATGCGATTGTTCTATTTCTTCAGGAATCTTGAATTTTTATTATTTTTGAAAAATTGCAAGTAGCTGCGAGTTTTTCGTTTTCATTTCGTCGTTTTTTATATTGTAAAAAGTTGAACCGAATTTAAATATATGAACGAGTATCGCGTTTTATTGAATTAAAAAAATTTTGAAATCATACTCATGCGATTTTCAAAAAAATTAGTTCAATAATCTTTCGATCGTAAACGACATTTTTGAAGTTATGAAAGAACCCCTCTGGTTTTTGACTCCTGCTCGTTGGTGTGTATTTTTCTTTAAAATATTTTTGCTAAGTATCTTGAAATGTATTTTATTAAATTAAATTGAATTGTTATGTCGCAACTGTTTTTGTTGATATAATCATTGTTAATTATGCATTGTTTTAGCTCATTTAAGGGCTTTCTAAATCTGGGGTGAGAACCCATCTTTGTAGTGGTATAAGGAGATTTATGAAAGATCGCCAATATCTTTTAGATTTGTGTTTATGAAAAAAAAACAGCAGTTATAAGAAACCCAGTTTGTGTGAACTATATGCTCGTAGTATCTTATTCAGATGATCTTCCGTGAAATTACGGTATTTTTATCACTTTTTTTGGAAATTTGTATTATGAGATGTAGTTTAGTAGCTGGTAGCCAATTTATCCCTTACTTGGCCTATTAACTATTATATTGCAAAGGATGTGGAACCATTGGGTTATGCTTGATTTCCAAAGATTTGGACTTCACATTCTCTCATTTAATTACTTTTCATTTTTTCCCTTTTTATTCCGAAGAGCTTTTAATTTTGGTTTGTAAGAGTAGCATTCAACTGAAATTAAGAGTACTTTTTTCCCTGCATATCCAGACCTGTCCGACCCAAATCGCCACCTTGATGAGAAATATTTTTCCACAGGCCACATTAGTTTTTTAATCTATTAAAAATATTAAATATAATATAAAAATAAAACATTCAAATTAAAATAAATGTATTTTAATAAAAATTTCAATAATATTAAAATAACTAAAATACAACTTCTATCTTATCTCTCCACCGGACATATTTATTAGTTAGGATAAGAATAATAGATGTAGGGTAGTATAGTAGTAAGTATTCGCTTCGTTAAACTATCTCTTTCGAAACTTATAATTTACTTTAAAAAAGTAAAAATATATAAAACTGGAAAAATGTAGAACAAAACACATTTTTAACACAAGGCAAACCTGGACTGGACATATCACTTTCGGAGCACCCGCTGCCAGCAGCTTAACTCCTCATCAGAAAATGAGTGCCTTAAAATAATAAGCATAAATTAAAAAATTTAAATAAAATTGATTAAAGGGGCTGGGTATCAAATTTATCAGCAGTTTCAAAAGTTAACGTGGACTTGAATCGGAGCAGAGTGGCAAGTGACTCAAGTGGTCACCCACCCGAATACTGACCACGACCTAAGGGTGCTTTTGGTGATCGATTTGCAGATTTTGCAACCTGCACATTTCTTTCTTTTTCAAAACAGCCATTTCAATACATCGATGTCACTAAACGAATACACTACCCAACACCCCGAGTTGGCTAGAAGGTATCACATCTCTACTAATTCTATTCGCCATTTTCTTCTACTTGTACTTATTTCTTTTAATGCACTGTATAGTATTTACACACGCAACGTACGTAATATTCTACTGAAATGCGATTCGCTATAAACTTTATCTAATTTGTTAGGTACTATTGAACCGTGTGATGAGTTTCAAAAATGACACCAATTCCTTATAAAAGTTTTTGCATCTAAAGTAAAATTTAAAAATTAATTTATAAGTTTGGGAAACAATGTAAAAGATCAACAGCGGTTATTTTTAAACTTTTTTGCTTTCGGAGATGACGAGTTCACTTTTACATTCGTTTAAATTCAAAGTTTTCCATATCGATAAAGGGCCTCAGTAGAATCACGGATTTGTAACCGGATTAGTAATGATTGCGAGTTTGAAACTCAATCCAACCAAAGACCGTCGTGTACGTGAGGGCTGGTGCAAGTTAAATCTGTCATGGCCTCAAATGTCCTTACTTTTGTTTGGTGTGGAAGTTTGGAGAGTGAGGGTCATCTGACCGTAGTTCAAAATTACCAGATATTCTCGGATCTTTTCGTTTGGGATTGATCCTGGATCGTCGCCAATAGCCTGTTGTGTTGCTCCAACCTTCCATATCGATAAAATTACTTTAAAGAGGGCACAAAATTATTTGTTAAAAAGCATTTGGCTTCAGGTTTATGTATTTTACTTAAATTTTTTGCATATTTGACTAGAAATATTTATTATTTTAAAATTTATTTTCTGTTATTTCCGTTTAAGTTAATCTAATTTCGTCATATCAGGCTTTGTTTAATGGCTAATGCTTATTTATTTACAAGTATGTAAAGAAATAATCAATTGGATCTCGCGTGCAGTTGGTTGGTTGCAGTCTCTGCTATCAAAACATGATACCAGAGTATCAGGTTTTGAACAACGCAGAAATCCATTTGTAGAAATACTTTTTGGAACCACATTTAGAGTTGCGAATCCAAATGAGGTCCGAAAAAGTTTTATGTATCGTCTAATCTGTCGTCTTATTTTCTAGGTGCGTGAATTGTTTCAGTCGGCTGAAACTTATTGCATTTTCTTGAATAGAAATTCAAGGAGTTAAATTTTAATATGCATTTTTTGACTATTCATCGAATAGGTAGCTTTTCTACGATTAAGGGATCGAGGTAGTCTAGAAGTTTGAAACCACTGATTTATAAAAGTATAATACCCTCTATCTCCGAATGCTTTATTGCCTTATATCCTTACATTTCACTCTATATTGTTATCAATCGTCTCTTTTTGATATGAATGGTATCCCAATGGAGTTCTGTCGTTTAATTCTGCGCTTGACCGAATACTCCCGGGTCTCTAATGTAGCACATCATTGAGGAGAGGGTGATACGTTGTAACCCATTCAATGTAATTTCAACCGCCGAATCGGAATTGGCTGGCTGCTAGTGATGCAGAAGTCACTTGCGACAATGGATGTTTTTCTGTTCCTGATCGATTGGTGTTCAGTCCATATACTTTCTTGAAGTCCGTCTGATATCTCAACTTTCCTTTCTGCTATTAAAATAGTTTTTGTGGACTAGTATTATTTATTTACTTGTCCACAAAACTAAATATATGGTTTATATTTGACTATATTATTATTACTTGTCCATACAACTATGATGGTAGTACTTTATTATTAGTATTATTACCACACAACTAGGTTTATATTTGAATTTAGTCTCAAACGCCATAGTCTTGAATAGAAATTTTTGAATGGAGTAACAAGGCTCAATTTATCGACAGCAATCACGGCAAATGCCGTCACTATAGGATTTATTGCTTCCAGTTCTTCAATTAAGTATGTACTGTAATTCTTGCCGACAAAGGTCGATAAAAATAAAATATGCACTTAATTTCGACTTCTAGTTGTAGCAGAAATGCAAACACAAAATAATAACATGTTTAATTATTCTAAATAAGCAAAATTGATCTTCTAGGCTGAAGAATTTGAAATTTATTTTGTTTCTTATTTATTAAGCTGAAACTTATATTTCAAATGTTGAATGCCTGCATTATTAAACCGTATGTTCAGTGTAAAAGCGAACATTTGTAACATCTGTTATCTTTTAAATATTCCAAAATTTGAATTAAGATTGTGCAATTCGCTACATCAGAAACCGCGCTGTTACTTTTCAAATCACTGCAATAAAAATTTCGTCGCATTCAAGATAGCGAAATTGAGTAAAACGCATGCAAAACTAATCATTCTTCAATAAGAGAACACCAAGGTTGAGATTCTCATATACCTCTAATTTTAAAAACGAAGAATGTTTTGATGCAGTACCGTAGTCATGATTTTATTTCGAAATGCTTTTTCATGTCAAAAGATCTGAGTTTAAAATTTTTTTAGTTTTACTGTCTTTATAATTGTTTCTAGATAAATTCACCATAAAAAGGATTGCACTAGCATAAAAACTGACGCATTTCAGTTGATCGTAGTAGAGAAATAATTTTAAAACGGTTGTATTTGCTAAAAGTATTTGTGGCGAATAAATATATTCGTTTTTTTTTCTCGCGAAACTTTTTTTTGTCGATATGTGAAATGGTTATGTCAGTGTAGAAAGCAAGATTAATCTTGCTTTCGCATTTTCTAGTTAATTTTTAAAGTCGTTAATTAATCTAATAACTGTTATTTTTTTAGTGTTCTATTATTTTTAACATTTTATATGTAAAAGAATGTGAAAAAGAAACCCAACACTTTCAGGTGACTTAAGCCCCTCAGCCCCTCTTCTGGCTCTACACCAATGTCTGTTTCGTACTGCACTGTTTAAATACATTTTCTTCATTGCAGAAATATCTCCGCGAACTCTAGATTAGATAGATAACCACCTTCTCCAATTGGGAACTGTTGTCTTGGTGAATGTAAAATGGTCGACAATTCTCTTGTTGGAATCAGCTTAGATAAGTTAAAATACAAATCCGTGATACCGAATAGCTGACGAATTCCTTTGTGAGTTCCGTCTTGTCATAAGCTTTCCTAGCAACCCTGGTCCTAGCAACTTCCGGCCTGGTCGGCGGTTGTAAAAGGGACTGCAACTTCCGATTCGGAGGAATTATGCCTCTCATCCTCTTACCCCCCCCCCCCCCCAATTTATTGGGCCACATAAATATCCGAGCCCACGTCGGGTTTTATTCGCGCTCCCATCTTTAGTATTTGGTTATATGTCCTTCCCTGAGTCGTTTGAGTGCGTGTTTAGGTCTTTGGTACATATTTAAGTGTATGCGATTTGTGAGCGCATCTCCCAGTATAATGTCGTTTCGTTGGCCGCATGTATTTATTGTTCTTGGATGAAGTTTTACGATGCGTCGTTGTTGTCGTCCCATGCAAATGATGCGCTCGAATATGCGTGCGCGCTCATGGGACTGCTAAAAACGGAAGTTTTCGATAAAAGCGAAACTTGAGAGGAATGAAGTGTGGCATGTCATGCTTCGGCTTTTCGTTGCGTTTGTAAAGGGGAGTGGGTGAAAAAAGCATTTTACGCACGTTTATACCATAAATGTAGATTCTGGAATAAATCGATCGAATATTTATCTACACTGAGGCGCCAGCTGCTAGGAGAGCTCCTTGGACGCTCCTAATATTTATACACTTAGGGTCCTGAAAAACCTGACATAAATATTACAAACATGCAAATATTATCAGGGTTCCCACGGGACTCTAAAAATGTCTGATTTCTCATGATAGTGTTTGAGTCCTTAAAAACCTTTCTTATTTGTTTAAAGTTCTTAAAAATTTCAAAACACCTTATTTTTTGAAAAAATTCATTTTCCTGCAATGATCAATGACACGTGTCCCTAGACAAATAATTTGGCAATTTTAAGAAGTCCCATCCATTACAGTTTTTTTCCTTACACCCACTGGGGCCACCGTAGCCCGGTTGGAAGAGTAGCGGATTAGCAATCGAACGGTTGCGAGTTTGAAACTCGACCCAACCAAAGACCGATGTGTACATGGGGGCTGGTGCACATTAAATCTGTCGTGGAGTCAAATGTCCTCACGTTGGCCTGGTGTGGAAGTTTGGAGAGTAGGGTGCCAGATCAGGTGTGGCGTCGTCATCTGACCGTGGTTCAAAATTTCGAGCTTTCCTCGGATCTTTCCCTTCGGCATTGATCTCGGACCGTTGCCAATGGCCTGTTGTGTTGCTCCAGTGCGACGTTAATTTAAGTACCTACCTACCTTAGACACGATAAAACCAGTATAAATGGCACTTGATCGCGGACAAGTATCGTTACTGAGTCTGAAGTCCAACCATAGCACCCGTGAAAGTTTCTTCACCTGCACATTTACGGGTTAATCTTTGCATTTTAAAGATTCAAGACTGCTCTGACAAGACTTAGAAGCCGGCACACATGTGACTTTTATAGCGGAATTAGTAACTTTCCAACTTATTCATGCTCCTTCCCATATTTTGGACTATCGGTGTCCCTGTGGGACAGCTCCTGGATGAAACAAGTGGTGGTTACTTTAGCACTTAAAAACATGATGTTTTGGACGGTCTATATATCACCTTGACCATGGCGATTAGCAACAATGGGTTATTCTGCTTCGTTCTATGTTTGATGTAGGCTTTAAACAGCTTTGGAACATTTTTCTGTCGCTGCATGAAAAGTATGCGCCCTTCGTGTTTTATAAATAATTCAAATTTGTCTGTGTTTCAGTTTTGAAATTTGCAAACTGAAACATTGATGTCCGTTTTTAGAGTTTCCTCTTTCTACACTCAGGAAAATCAGTGTCTGCTTTGACTTGAGTTACCAGGTGAAAAAATTACAGAACTTATTACTTGTGTTTACTTTTTCAGCACTTCTTACCGTATTTCTAAACTTTGATTTATATCGTTTGATTTTTTGTTCTTAGAATCCACTTGCATTGACCTAAGATATCAGTAAGTTATAAGAGACAATTTAAATATTCTTTTCTATGATTTTAAATGCTGTTTCATTTTTAGCTCCGAAAAAGGAGTTATCAATTTATGATCCATAAAAGGGTTTGCTGTTCCTACCTATCAAGAATCTTGTGTGGCGAAATCAATGAGAGATAATTCTATTTTCTTTAGATTTATTTCCAAATACAAAAATATAATCTATTTACTAACAACTATGCTATCATAACAATAAGTTTTCAATTAATTACGGCGTTCCATGTATCAAAGTTTTTAAATCAATATTAGCAAGTTCTATGAAACCCTTTCTATGCTCATACTGTGTTCTACTCACAAGGAAGAACATTGACAGCGGCTGCATGATCAAAATACGCAAATTAAAATTTCGAATCACCAATATCCTGCCTAATACGCTTATATTTCATTTTCCACATCCATATACTGTATACTTTATTTCATGCTTGAGATAAAAAGAAATTGTAAAACAATCTTGAAAAAAGGATACATATATTAAAAAGGAAGTCATCATTTTCTTTTATGAGGGGTACCCATAAGTAATGTCTCTTTTGGCGTGTTTCTTAGGGTATCTATAGCATTAAGCTCATTCCAGTTTTGGTTGTTAAAGTGTATACACGTTGTGCTTACAGTTGAGATTTTTTAGAGAGTGTTAAATATCGTTTACGAAATGACTAACGGTAATCCCCGAGGATCTCATTAGGCATTGTATGCTTTTTCAGTTCAATTGCTGTCATAGCGCAACTACGGCAACTGTGAATATCAATGCAATTTATGCAAATTGCTTAGACGTTTTCAAGTGCCAACTATGGTTCAACATATTTAGTAGTGACAGTTTTGACCTTGAAGATGCCCCAAGAAGTGATCGCTCATTTCAATTTAATGAAGACGTTTTACAGGCTATTGTGGAAGATCCTCGCCAAACAATTGACGAAATTTCAGAAAGGATGAATGCTTCTTGGTCAACAGTTCAATGCTGTTTGAAATCCATCGGGAAGTTTCAGCATGCCGGTGTATGGGTACTCAATATGCTCAGTGATGAGAACAAACTGCAAAGGTCCTCCATATGCAACTTGCTCATAAACCGCAATAAAAATAACCGTTTTTTGACCGTATCATAACTAGAAATGGGTTCTGTATAACCCAGTGATGAAGAAACAAAGGCTTTTCACTAGAGAACCACCGATAAATATTGCAAAGCCTACTACTACATCCATGGAAGTAAGATTCTCCTATGTGTTTGTTGGAATATTCATGGTGTTCACTTTGAGCTGTTTAATGTCGGAGAAACCGTTACTACAGACGTTTACTGTTTCCAACTTGACCGATTGATAGCAGTCATTGCAGAAAAACATCCTGTTTTGATCAACAGGAAAGGTGCTATCCTCCAACATGATAACGGGAGACCATATTTTGCGCGGATCACTCAACAAAAAATTAGGGAACTCGGATGGGAAGTTCTCCCCCATCCTCATCTGACCTTTCCCTATCTGATTATCATCTTTTCAGATCCTTACAACACTTTCTTGATGGGAAAAAAAATTCAATTCTTATGAAGAGGTGAAAAACGAATTGGTTGAGTACTTTGACTCCAAAACCCCAGAATGTTTTAAAGCTGGATTACAAAACTTGATAACCAGATGGGGGAAGATCATAGAAAACTATGGTGACTACATAGTTGATTAAATGCCCCTTTTAAAAATAATGTACTATATTTACATCTTACAATTAAAAACGACTTTATTTATGGGTACTCCTAATAAAAGCTTGAATGTAAAGATGAAAATTAAAAAGTTCTCTGCTGGGAAAAAAAGCGTAGATGCGAAGTTAAAGTGGTTGTTTTCGCTCCAGTTTACTCCACTAAACTCTTGATTTCAGCCTTGAAAAGCTGTTAAAATAACAGGTAATTCCGATTTTACTTTTAGTTAAGTTATGTAATTTGACTCTTAGATAAATAAGATATTCGGACTATCGAGTTTTCGGTTTCCTAAATTCAGCATTCCCAAACAATGCTAATAATAGCTTTGGGAGTTAAGTTCAAAAGAGGTAAATTTTGATTAAAGAGCAAATTATGCAAATTGGTAATATTTGCTGTCATGATAGTTAAACAAAATGAATATGAGCCGAGATGAAACGAATAAATATGAGAACATGTGCCGAGCTAAAACTTTTTTTAAATGCATTAAATATATCGTGTATCAGATTTTTGTTGACTTGTATGCTATGATATTTTTCCTTATTTTCGCATTAAAGTTCATTAATCTGATTCCCCTCAGGGAGTATACTTCCTTCAAAGAAACACGGACTTCATACCTCCGAGTTACTCTAGTGATCTGTCCTTCCGTTTTAAACTGCTCGTGTTCGATTCTTGTAACTTGGGTGTGTTTCTCTCTTCCGTGTCAATAAAATTTTCCCTATGTGTATGTCCATTTACTTGACCTCGTTTGGTGCAGCATGGCCAAATATGGCCGTGCGCCATAAAATCCAGCCAACCTTGTGTGTGTATTACTCGACGCTGTCTTGTGTTAGAGCATCTTGACCAAATATGACCCTTACGCCATAAAACGCAACCAATCAATCATTAATCTGATTAACTTACCATGTTTCGATTAAAATTCTATCGCGTGTTTTCCTCAATAACTTTGTCGATAAAGTGAAATGGTCGACCTGGTTTAACCGATAAATGTAGTTATAATTCGATCTATAGCTGATAACACCCGAGCACTTGTTTGCTACTTGAGGGGAAACGTCGGAAAAGTTTCTGCGAAGTTAATGCCTTTCCCCTTCCTCGCATGCGATTATTCGGAAGACGTTCTTATTTCTTATCTTTATCCTTATGCCGTTTCTAAGCTTCCAGTCGTCATTTTTTATGAACTGAACTGATTGACCGTCTTTGCGATAGCATTTTTTCGAGCGTTTTAATTCTGAAGTGGTGTGTCATGTTACGGCTCTTAAAAGCGATCGTCTGCTCGAGCCTCTTTCTGCGAAAAATCATTTTCGGAGCGCTCTCTTCTCCACTATCCCCTTTCTCATTCCAACTTCCTGCCTCCGTCTCCTCTCCTTCGCTTAGTTTATGCTCTGTATTTTAAGCAGAGTTTCCATAGAGGTTCAGGTGCCACTTCATTGGCGATGAATCGCCACATTTGGCGACGAGAGGAAGTTTTGAAACTTGCGTACAAAAGTTAGCGAAAATTTTCTCATATCAATGTAATTTAGAGAATATTTGAGAATTTCTATTTGAAATCTCATTCAGGAAATTGCAATTCATTGCAGAAATGAACCTGAAGCTTATTATATATGTATATATAAGACTGCTTAGATATAATATATAAGACTATATATATAAGCACTGCTTTATAGATATGTTTTAATTGTTAGTTTGTATTGAAAACCATCACACACATACATTTTTCATGTATTATTGATAATGCTGCCTCCACAGTGAAGTCTAGAGATATGATAAACAACACATATCCTCATATTTCTGCATATAGTTGTGCAGTCCACACATGAAACATTATTTGGGGATATATTGAAAACGGACTCTTTGGGGCGAACTAGAAAATAACTACATATATTGTTAAAGAAATAAATAATTCATACTTCGAGCAAAGTTTTTGAAAAGAGTACAGCACAAAAATAACTGAAATGTTTATTTTTTGTATATTTCTAATGTTAGCCTTAGAAGTATTACATTTTTAAACTTGCATATATTTTTTCGTTTACGTATTCATTCATCAGTTAAAAAGTATATTGCATCTCAATTTTTATTTTTTATGCCATTAGAAAAAAACATGAACAATTTTTAGAAAATATTCTCCATTCTTAAGAATGTTTTCTAAAAGATTATTACCGAGAAATATTTACTTCTAGCCACCCTATCCCGTACCATGACAGATCTGTCACACAGTTTATTAACAGCGATATTTCACAAGTTTCTGTAAAAGTGCCGTTTTGGAAACTAAACAAGAAATTAGCTGTCAAAAGGCTTGTCTCTTTTCTGCTTGAATTTTTCTCTTCTGAATCTGTCAACACTTTCAGGTTTTGTACTTTTCAAAGCGAACTAGGAAAGTTTATGAAGAGAAAACAAATAACTCAATAGCAATTAAAATGGACCTAAGAATTAGAAGTCGCAAAAAGCAGTTATCACTGACAAATTTATATAATTAGATGAAATAAATTTTATAAAGAATTTTGTTCACTTTTTAAGACTTTATTTTATGTGGCCCGCGGAATGATTTAGGTTTGCCAGGGCCTGTTCTGAATCCATGTTTTCTTTGGGTTTTTTTCAAGTCGTATTTTAATTGTCGGGCTAATGCGGATGAGGGTGATGTTTCTTATTTTCTTTTGCTTATTCAAAAGAGGCTCTGTGATCAGTGCTTATATAGGATTACAGTGAAGTAGAAAGCAAATTAAGGTCGCACCATTGTAAGCTATTCACGCGAAGAAAAAGTGTGAGCGATTATTCATTGTGTCAATTGGCTTCACCACTTGTGTTTTATTGCGATTTTCTCTGTGCTTCTGGAATTAAGTTTTCATAGGGAGTAATGAGAAGTTTTTATTGAATCTGAGGATTATTACTTAATCAAGAAGTTTTAGAAATTGAGTTTGTTGTTTTTAGTGTAAAATGATGCCATGAATTATTTCCAAGTTAAGATTTGTTTTGGTCTCCTTACGGGAATTTATTTGCATTGATTTCTTAATTTTTTCTTTTATTGACTATGAAGAGAACACTGGTATACTTTGAACAATTATTTTTTATTTTACGATTACAATAAATGTTTTGTGTACCTTATTCTAAGTACACATGAAATATCCTTTACACAAGAAAAAAATATCACTTACATCAACAATAATTAAAAAATTCAATTAAAAATATTTTAATATTTAAAAATTCCTACTCTTAGCTAAATATTGAAATTATATTTTTTCAATTATTTTCTTTATTTCCTTGAAGTTTTTCCTATAATTTTGTGCTTGGGTGTGCATGTACAAAATGTTATTTATTTTTTACAAATATTTTTATAGCAAACATTTGGAAACAGTAAAAAAGTTATAATTGATTTTATTAATTGTTTTAAAAATTACCTATACTAAATCGTTATTTCACTCAGAAAGTTATCAAATACATCATAGAAACAACCACTAAAAGTTTCAAATCTATATATAAATTCCAAAAAGTCTTACCATTTTAAAAACATGTAGTCACGGAAAACAAAAAGCTGAGAAAAGTAACTTTATAGTTTAAAAGTTAGTCGGTTTCACTCTCGATAGAGAAAACTTCAGTACTTCTGTGAATAATGTAGCTACAGCTGTGAAATTGTGCACACATATTCTTTAAAGCTGTACAATTAATATAAGATAAAACAATCGACATTTTCTTCATTTTGGAGCTACTGTATCCCCTAAATTCTTTGAAATTATAATCTTATCGACTGATTTATGAAGTTGCATTACGAGCATTTTTCAGTCTATCAGTTTCTCCATTGAGAATTTGGAAATGAACTCTTGGGGAAAAAGTGTTAAAGTTTTCGGAACTATGAAAACACATAAATTGGTATTTCGTCCGTGTTTAATTATTTTTTTGACGCATGGAGAATTTCTTCACTCATTTTTAAGCAAAATAATTTAAAAGTTAAATAAAATTCCTTGCCATCTGCAAAGAACAGGTGGATCCACCACGACATTGTGGAACACTTGTAGCTAATGGGCTTTTTAGTCAGGTGTTGAGTTATTCTGAACGAATGATGAATGAGTAATGAGTTTTTAATCTGTTCATTTTGCCTTCCCTATATCATGTATACAAATTATCCAGCATAGTTTATGAATTATGTCTACTTAAAATAATCGCTATCCTTAATAATACCGATTGTACTTGGCTTTAGATAGTATTTCTCACATATTAATAAATTAACATTGTAAATATCTGTCGGAATAATTGTAATAAGTTTCAATGGAATATTCTTTTAGAATATTTTATTTATGTTTGAAAGCAGTGTAAAAAGCAGAAACAGCCCTGTAAGCAGTATAAAAACAGAACCGAGAGCCAGTTTTAAGTATTGGAATTGTGTTTTTTCGTTGTTTCTGTGTATAGGAAGTTTAATTATGATTCATCAAAAAATACGACTGTCATACAAGCACGTTTTTGAGTCCGACAGAGAAAGAATTGTGGCTTTTGGAGACTGCGGATTATCTTTCGAGAAATTGGTGCTCGTGTTGGACGAATCGGACGATCGTCGTGGACGACGGTTTGAGTGACGAAATGACCGACGCAGCAGCCTTGTCACATCAAACGAAAGGTCAGACATCTTGTTCGCATGGCTATTAGGAATCGTACTGAAGCTGAACCCTAGCTCAAGAATTAGGATGTGTTGCTTAACAACCTCTATCAGCACGTACGATTCGGCGTTGTCTGCAATAGCGGGGATTTTTTTCAAGGCAACCATTGTTTAGAATACCTTTGACCCTACACCACAAGCGACTGCAATGGTGCTTAGAAAGCCACACATGTACAAACGAATGACATGACATCGTCTTTTAGACAAATCTCGATTATGCCTACAGAACCACGATGGTTGCATTCGAGTTTTTCGGCACCGCGGAGACAGACTGCATGACTTGCATTATGCATCTCCATACTAGTCCTTCATTTAACGTTATGGTATGGGGAGCCATTGGATTCTACTCCCGCACCCGCCTAGTATGCAGTGTTGGTACACTCAACGGCCATCGCTACATCTCTGAAGTTTGGAAGACTCAGATCGAGCCCATCGAAGACGTCTGGTCGATAATCTTCTAACAACTGACACACCATAGAACACTTACGGCTACGCCAGATGAACTTTGGAAACGTGTGGAAGCAGCATGGATTGACATACCCCACACACATCCAAAGCCTCTTTTTCAATGCCGAGTCGTGTGGCAACAGATTGCCGCCTAAGGCGGCTACACTCATTTCACCCTTGAGCCTTATGTTTGTTTAATAAATCTATTGCTTTGATATCTCTTGTCCTTGGCCTGCAGTGTACTTCGTACCACTACTAGAATTGAAATCCTATGTCTATATCGTATGTGATGACTCCCCACACCATTACATTAGGAGTTACAGTAGTCTGCCACTCAACAGTAAGCTGAAAATGGCAACCAAACATCGTCGACTGCGTCTGGAGTGGTGTCTTGTCGGCAAATCGTGGACAGGCATGGAATAGCAACGTATCATTATAGTGACGAATCCCGCTTCTGCCTTGGGGCAGATGATCACCGCTATTCCCTGTGGCGGAGCACGCAGGGAAAGTGCGGTAGTGTTCGCCAGCACTACCATTCTCAATTTACTATCGAATGGCACACCTCTGTTATTCCTAGTGTAATAATGTGAGGCCATCACGTACGACAGCCGGTCCTATCTAGTAGTGGTAGTAGGTAGTTTGATAGCACAGCCATTCGTCTAACATATCGTACAACCTGCTGTTTTGCCTTTTGTGCTATGTGCCCATGGGGCTATTTACCAGCATCATAACTCCCGGCTACATACGATACGCAGTGCCTCCGCGGTGTTAAAACCCTTCCTTGGCCAGAGATCATTAGATCTGTTTCCCATTGAGCATACGTGACATATGATAGGCCATCAATTGCACTTTCCTGAAAAAAGAGGGATGTAGAGCAGCAATTGCAAGTGACTTGACATAATTTGCTATAGGTTAGTATCTGGGTTTTGCTTGACTTCATGCCACGTTGTATATTAACATGTATCGCCGACAGAGGACTTATTAACCAACTAATTTGATAATTTTGATGCAGTTCTACAGAAATAGATTCCCCTATATTTGATATTGAGTTTCTTTAGCTCTTCATGTACAGTTGCGGAAAAAAAGACCGAACCACCCTTCTTCATTCAAACAATTTTAACAGTAGATCAAATTTAAAGATGGCATTCGACCGGGAATAACGTTTTCGATAAACTCATATCCATAAAATTTGCATTAGGGGCCGTCTCCATATTAACTTGAGCACTAACATCCTAATTTACTATAGCAATCCCCTATTTTGACACTAAATTTGAAATCCATATCGTAATTTGACTTCAGATACCAAGTTTCATGTCATTCATGAATACAGAAAGTTTGGAGCTCCTAATGTTAAGTCAGTTTCCCAGATTTTTATGGATATCTTCCTAAATAATCCTATAGCGCTGATATTTTGTAGCATGTTGCTATTAAGGTACCCAAACAAATATGTATAATGTTTTTATTTTTAAATATTTTTTAGTTTGGAATATATTAGTTAGTTTGCAATATAACATTCGAGGGGTGTTTCAATTTTATTTGCTATAGAGTGTATAATTTTTTTTCATTTGAGATGTAATATTTAAATATGGTATGGACATCACTCAGCGTTTTCAAATAAATCATTATGGGCCAACTTTAAAGCATTATAAGTAAAGTCTTTTCAAACCAGGGTATGAAAAAAATAAAAAACATCGGATTTATTTGATTTAAATCAGATTTTTTTTATTTAAATCAGATTTTTATGATTTTAATTAATTCCTTGCCCGTACAAGTTTAAATTTGTTGGACATGAGGCATGCAAATTACAGTGTAGTTTCTAGATAGTTTTGATTTATTTAAACATTAATATTTTTATATAAAACATTAACGTATTAGGTTCTCAACATCCATTAGGTATAACGTCCATCTGGTTATCAAGCGGTTTAGATTACTTTGAGTTTAACTCATTACCAGTGACTGATTTTGGACCCAGATAAATAAGGTTACGGGTTCCCACAGACACCATATTAAGAATTTTTTTCAATCATACAAATTTCAGAAATTTTTTGCCATTATATATTTATCATATATGAGTAAAATGTTTTGAATTGCTTTAATGATTTTGATAGAAAATAATTAGTTGAAGACTTGCTTTTGAGAAAAAATCATGTCACCAATAGAAAATAAAATAAAAGGAGCTTGCATCATGAAAAAAATTCCTACTTCTCATTAATATTTAGCTTGCAAAAATAACTTATTGATGAAAAATTGCTATTTTTTGTAAGTTAACAGTAAAATATGAGACGACGTGAAAATACTTGTTTGAAATCAAATATGCCTATTTTTCAAATTCTTTGAGCATTGACAAGTATTTCATAGGTATATTCCAAGCACACAAAAAGGGTTTTTACATAACACAAGAAATGAAGCTTTTCACTATGAACTGCATAGAACAAGTGTAATAGTGCTGATGAGCAGGCTTGTGGGGGACACCTATTAGTCAATAGCCCAAGATGGAAATGCATGTGTCTGTTAATTATGATCCCAATCAGCAAATACTGTTATTTAATGTCTTCAAAGGGAGGATAATTTTCAATATAATTATGGAGTGAACTCAGTACAAAGTTCTTAATTTATTTGTATAAAATTACATGTATCTTGTTCAGTTATTTCATTTTCAATATTATTAAACATTACAGAAAGAAAAATGAAATTTAAAATTTTGATTTAAATCAATGATTTTTTAATAAAAATCACTTGATTTAAATAATGATTTAAATCAAGCTGATTTAAATCACCTGTTTCAAACTGTTAATATGTCTGCTTCCAATAACGTATTTGCTTAAATCCAAACTATTTCAATACAATTTCACAATGCCTTCATATCTTAGAAGTGCTTTAATATACTCCACTTATTAAAAAATTGTACAACTAGCCTGCTGCATTTTCCCTTAATTTCAAACTGTGCTTTAAATTATAGAAGTATTTACACGGGACTCTTAGTATTTTGCACATTTATATTTCCGACTACTCTTTTTATTCGTTGTAGCCTTTCCTTTTTTTTCTTTCTGTACGTAAATTAAACTGATCAGGTAGATTCCCATCGATATTATCCATTTTAAACATTAAAGTAACACGATTTAATAAAGAATTCTGCATTTACCCTGTTCATTCTCCTTTTTGTGCTTATTAAAAACAATTTCGTGTTAATGAGAATCAATTTAAAACTCCGAACATTACAATTACAGCACGCCGATCTGCTTTTCAAAAGTTAGAGGAACTCCTGCGTTCATTATTCCCCTGCTTCCTTGGCGCAGGACGATTTGGCGTCGAACGGCGAAATTCTGCCAATATCCTCCGCCCATAGTTGTCGCCAGCCATCCTCCTCAACCAGAGAAGTCACATCCCATCCCCACCCTCACGCATTCCCACACAGTGCATATTTCTCTCATCTAACCTTTTTTTTTTCTCTAGTTCCATTCAAAGCTAAAGTAGCATCTCTGGTGGCATCCTTATTGACCCCAATCGTCCAGTTTCAGTCTTAATTCGCCGATAAGATATTTCAAATTGACTTCTTTATTCGGTAATGTGATTAAATGCACCCTCGCCTCGCTGATTTATTGCGACCACAGTGATGTCATCGAAGAATTTTTATGCGATCAGTCGTTTTCGACGGGGCTGTCCTCCATCCTCAACAAGTGTCTTCTCAGTATTCCTCTGACGGCCTCGAGTGTTTGATTTAGTGTTGTTCTTTTCGGCTTTCGGCCCGTTTCGGATTTCCACTGGAGTCGAGATGGATTGGGACTCGGCTATTCAATCATTGTCCCTCCTACTCTTACAAGGAAGAGTGTACATCAGTTTGTCATGAAACAGTCCATGCGCATCTGAGTTGTGTGTCGTTGTGAAGAAAGTGTCTACGTCGATTTTTTTTACCTCTCGCTTAGAGTGACTTGGAAGATGATTGATTTCAGATGAAAGAAGGGTTTACTTGAGGATTCTCAGCAGCAACACTTTTGCACGTTTGATAATTTAGTACATCCAGTGTGTTGTGTGTGGCATTCATCGTCGAACATCTCATGATAAATTCTTTGGGAATGTTATTTGTTTAGTCTTTCTGCAATTTCTGAAGTGTTTGGAAGTTTTCAATTAACTTTTAAATTCAATCAATACCCAATTTCGATACAGTACCATTATTAGAAAATTATATTCATGGTATCAATATTGAGTGCTATGTAATTTAAGTGTTCTTTCTACCGTCTTAGATTGTCGGTGTATCTTATGTGTTTCGTGACGTGCTAAGAATTATTTTGAATTCTTCGACGTTCAATTTAAACAACGTTTGAACTCTGGGACTTGCATTTATCCATCTAAAGAAAAATTATTTGTTACTGTCTTTAATATCAGTGCTTTCTTGAGACAAAGAAGCGATGTAATAAATTTTAACGAATTAAAGTAGCGATGTGAATGGAGTCGTGTATATACTTTTTGAAGAACTAAGTAAAATTTGAGGATATTTTTTGTGAGCTTTGTGAGAGTCATGGAAGACTCGAACAGTTGGACGAGACGGAGCTCTCGTCATAGGCGTAATGATTGGAATATGGAAAATGATTTGGACATCATTCCGACCATGGGAAATCATCCTCATTATGTTCGAATAGAGGTAAGTGTAATTTGATAAGATTTACTCTCGTCTGGCTACTGAGTGCGAGAGTACAATAGTTAGGAAAATAATTTTTATTCAAAGATAGTGCATTTACTTTTATAATACATTTTTAAAAAATTTCGTATTTTTATTACGTTTCAAAAATTACTTTCAGTCATTTGCACCAAAACATTTCCAGGGCTTCAGATATTTTATTTCGCTTATTTTTAGTTATGCTGTTTTACCTTGACATCTTAACCCAAAATCGTTTAATGAGGTGGTCTAATAATTTTGATTTCCCTCCTAAAAAAGAAATTATTAACAGACTATTTAAATATAATATCACATAATTTCAAAAGTTATTGAAATTCCGTGGCCCAATATTATTTATTGCTCATGAATAGTATAAAATTAATACTTGTGGTGCGTGTTTTGTGATTGCAAAAGTTTTTATTTCTAAATATGTGTACGAATCGTATCCGAATTAATGTGTAAGTAACTTTTTCCAGGTTTTTACTCAAGCATAATGTTTAATGTAATAAATTTCATGTAAATGATTGGTTATTCATTAAATTTAAAAGCGTTTGCTGTAAATAAATTGAAAATGTATTTGAAAATTCCCTAGAGAATGATGCGATTTCCTTTTTATATTTTTAATTTGTTAAGCATAACTTATATTGCAGGCTAAAAGTGAATAATAAATTGAATAAAATAACCAAGATAGACCAATTTCAAGATTCCAATTGTTAAATAAGAAACTAAAAATGAAGTCCTTTTATTTATTATTACGGTTTAATTTCTAGTGGCAAGAAGAGAAAATTTAGTGAAGGTTGTGTAAGTGTAATAATGAATAGATACTTGTTTTTCATTGAAGCTCCCTTTAATTGATTTTAAAATGAATATTTTACTGAAGCTTGGTACTTTTTAACTTTTATCAGCAGTGAAAATTCTTTTCAAAAACTTTTTCGTGCTTAATAGAGCATGCATTTTTAATACTTTTAAACTTTTTAGAGTAATGCTCCATTTCTTTCCATTTTTGAAATATGAATATCTTACTGCAATTGATCATACGAGTACTGTGGCATATTTTGGACTTGGATAGCAGTATTGATAAATTTTTTATAGTTTAATTGCTGATGGATACATCAAATGTTTGTGCATTAGAATGTATATTAAAAATAATTACAATTAATCTAATCTTAACCTGGCATGTCCCCTCATGTACACTATAAGCCTTAACTTTTATGTTTTTAATTTATGTTTTATGTTATAAAGCTTTTGTAATTTCAACATCAGTTAAGACAGGGTGCTGAAATGCAACTTGGAAATAACAGTAGTAGCAGAACAACAGGAACAGTGAAATAAGACTTCTGTTTCTTATATTCATTATTTTAAAACATCATTTTGATACTCTAAACTTGGATTATTTAAATTAATGTTTTGGAACTAGGTAATAGAATTTCATAGCTGCCCTTGCAATTTGGGGAATTATATATTTTGACTCTACAGCACTCTTTTAAATGCAAGAGAATACTCTGGTTTCCCTGCGTTACCCGATGTTTCTCTCTTCTAATGCGATTTTCAGTCGCTCCGAAAATGGCATTCTTTACCCCTTCTCGAAATTCCGCCTTACCATAAAAGGTTTTCTTGAATAGAATCGTGTTGTAGAGTGATTTTACCCAATTTCAAATTCAGAAATTGAGTTAGTCTTGAGGGAAACCATTGTTTAAAAGCTGCTATGTTTTCGTGGGTACAATGACGGTCCGTTCGTTTGTAGCTCTCATATCAGAGCTGCTTCGCCTCTGTAATATCCGATATTTTTTATTGACTTATTTTACAAAAATCGTTGTTACAATTTTAAGTTTCTAGAATAATTGTTTCGTGAAATAATCGGTTGTAAGTTTTTCTTTAAATGTATTGAAAATTGAATGGCGTACACAGAAAAAATAATATTGGTGCTTTATTATTCACCTAAACGAAAATGAATGAGAATTATTTCATAAGAACTTTATATCTTATCTGAATTTTTACCGTAAAAGCAGTTTAACTGATTACTTATATGCCTTAGAATCTTGTTTCGCAATTTGTATTAATCTCCAGTCAATCAAGATATTTTTGTTAATTTTTAAGACTTGTTCCACGTTTTAAAACTGAGAATTTAAACTAAATTGTCAAAACCATCGTTATTCTCTTTGGGATTAGTTTGATAGTGAGAAATACTTGCATGTAGAATTTAGGATTTAAGCTTTATTTGACATTACGAATTATGTGAATTTTTCATATATTTTTATCTTTTATCATTGTCTAGCTGCATATTTCCTACTGTCCATCACGTTGGATAAAGAAAGTATAACAACTTATAACTTGCCTAGTTTGACTTTTACTCGTTCCATGTGGCAGTGCTTACTGTAGTTCGTTATACTCAGGTAGCTAGGTACCAATTGGCTGCTGATATTAAGTAAATCTCCGAAATGCTGTTCTTAGGTACATTTGTTCATGATGCTGAGTGTTGTAAATGTACTAGGTAACCTCTCTTGATTTTTGATTTATTATTTTAATTTGATATAATAGGAAATAGGAGGAGTGTGTAACGTCCATTCACCATCTATTGGGTATTCAACGAATTCAGATGGATTAAGAACTTTTAAATTTAACGGAAAGTTTCGACCAAAATTATAATGTAATCATCATAATACAATATAATTTTAATTAAAGTTCAGAATGATATAAAAGCATTCCATCTTCATCTAAACACAAGGTATAAAATGTCCAAATTGATCGAAAATAACGGGCTAATCTAAATGAAACCATGACAAATTGGACTGAATTTTGGATTTTCAAAATTCTAAGAATTTTATATCATCTTTGTACAAAATTTTCAATAATCTTGATACATTTCACGCTAGTATTCCCAGGTTTGAACGGTATTTGGCGCAGCTTGACCAAATATGGCTCTTGCGCCATGAAACCTAAAACCAACAGGCTAATTTGAATAGTACCGTGTCAAACTGGATTACATTTTGGATTTTCAAAATAAAAAAGGTCAAATTAATCTGAACAAAAACTCTATCATCACAATATTAAGTATGAGCGAGCTAATTTGAATGAAGCTTATATCAAATTAGACTGAATTTTGGATTTTTAAAATTAAAAATAAGATATTAAATCAATCTGAACAAAAGCTTTAAACGTCACAGTAAATTTTATGTTTGATTTCCCAAAGTATATAGATTTTCCGAGTATAAGCTAGCTGATTTGAATGAAGCCTTGTCAAGTTAGACTTAATTTTAGATTTTCAAAATTGTATCTGAATTTTAGATCAATCTCCTTACTACAGCTTTCCATCGTCACAATATGTTTTATGTCTGATTTCCCAAAGTGGCGTGAGGCCGTCATGGTCAGTGGGTATGCCCACTGTGCTAGCAACCTTCGAGTTGTAGGCTGCGCAGGTTCGATTCCTGCCAGGTGCATTCCTCCCTGAGTGTATTTCTCGCTTCTGTGTCAGTAAAGCTTTCAATGTCTGTGTGTCAATTGCTTGATATTGTATGTCTTGTGTTACTTGATATTGTATTGTGTCATGGCCAAATATGGCCCTTGCGCCATAAAACCCCAAAACCAGACAACCCAAAGTGGCGTATCATCTTTCCGTTGTCTTATCGTTGAACAAATAAATCAAAACAGTTTGGTGGGCCGATCTTTTTCTTCGGCCTCCAAGATTGCTGCTTTGTGTAACAATATTTTCAAACGGAGCGGAAAGCTGTAACCTTCCTAACGGTTTTTCTGAATTATCTTTAAGCCCTTTGAACCTCGTGGAGATAAGTCGGTTTGAGTTAGTTTCTGATCGTAGGAGTTGGGTCTAGACACTGCATCTACTCTGGACCAAACGTTTAAAAGCAGCCTTTCTCTGGAGGAGGGATCGAGCTCTTAAAAAACCGATAGCGTTCTTTGCGGATGTTTTTGGAACTCCCAAGATTCGTTCAAACACGTGGTGACGTTTTGTGTCAACAGATTACAAATGCCTACCACATGCTTGTTTCTCTTCACTCTACGTTTCAGTTCTGCTGATCTTCCTCCCCTACAATCTTTTTTTTGCTCGGTGTTTGGAGAGCTACCTAGCCTCCCAGGGAATGAAAAGAATTGAGCTGTTCTTCAATGTTTAAATGGGTGAAATATACGTGAAAAATTGTCTTGATTTTTCAGGCAAATCGGACACCAATAAAGTATTATTGCTATTCTTCTGAAGTGTGTAAGTCGTTAACGCTTTTTTTTTTGTCTAATATTGATGCTTCTCAGGTGTTGTGAATTTTATTTTAATTAATCTTTTAAAATTACTCATCTCTCCTCAATGACACAAATATTTTCCATTCATCCGTTGTGTTGCTCCAGTGTGACGTTAATTAAAATATCTAGCTACTTACCATTCATCCTCAGTTTTCTGCTCTTAAATAATATTCAGTACCTAGAAAATAATCCAGCCTTACGCGATAAATTGTCTTAACCCTTTGTAAAGCAGTCTGTTTAGAAATTGTTATTTTTAAGATGTATTTTGCACACAACACTTTTTAAGGGGTAGTGAACTCCCTTATGTCTCAACTCTCATCTAGACTGCTACTAGACATCAAGCGAGAGAATATTTATATGCTTTAACAGCCTTAATATATCTAGAAAAGCGATTCCAAAATTGGGGTTCACGACAAGATTTTAGGGGGTCCGCGGATAACATGCAATATTCACTAGCTAAAATATAGAACTTCCAAGAAAAAATAAAATATTCCATTCTTTTCTCCGATACTTTTATGTTCTTAAATCTAGTAGAATTTAAAACAATTAGTTGGACATTCCAGTATTAACTGACTTGAAGTTGAGAATGAGTTGATATTGAAATTATCAGACATTGAACCAAACATTTCTGATTTAATTGCTAAAAAGCTGCTTCATTGTTTACATAAAGATTAAATACATATTTTGATCTCAATAATATTTAATTTTACAAGTTGAGAGGCTTTTGATTTTAATACATTTTAATTAATAAATAAGTTTGTATAATATCTACTGCTTATTTTATTTTAATTTTCTGTTTCAGAACTTTAAATTGTCACCACCCATCCTTTATGTGAAGTTCTAACGTTTTAATAATCCATTTAACTTAGATCTAAATATTTTACTCCCAATATTAAGGTGAAAATTAAGGATCACTATAGTCTCTTATGTAGGTCGCGTGTGTCCCATTTAATTTTATAACCTCAAGGGGTCCGCGAAAATTTTTATTTTTCAGGGGGTCCTTGAACTAAAATATTTGGGAACCACTGACCTGGACGCAGGTGAATCAAGGCGATGGCCCCGGCAACCTCCCTGCAAGGGGGTCAAGAATAACATCAGCCACAATGTTTGTGGCACCAACTAAGGATTGGAAGCGGCAATAAGCTGGGTTTCTTTAATAGGAAGGGTTATTTTGACTCGCTTATCTGAAAGGGATGTGTTGAGTATCTAGGTTATAAAAGTGGGTTGGTTTGAAGTACTTGTGAATTGTTTTTACCTTAAAAACATCCGTGCTAACGAAATCAGCTACGCTTCACCCTTAATTAAATTAATAATTACGGCCAGTCGTTTTTCTCGAATCTATTTTGATATTCAGAGTATTAGAAATCGTTACTAATACTCTGGTATTTTAAAGCAAATTTAAATAAGTGTTTTTTTTCTTATTTTTATTAGCATCGTAGTTTTTGTTATATACGAAAAAGGAGTACCATATTAAAATGTATATAGGCTCCGACTTCTGAAGGAATATCATTATTTAAAGCAAGCTAAAACTGTTGATATTAAAAATATTACAAGCAAGGAATTTATCTCACCCTTGAGAAAATCATTGTTGGAGCTACAGATGCACCACACCGAGCAACCATTCAAAATCGCTTCCTCTCGTTCTATTTTGATTCTTAATGAGCGATTCAAATTCCTACGTCAGAAAAACAGTTGAAAACGGAAGCCCGGAGTTCTGTTCGTGAAGTACGTTAGCATAGAGATGCATGTCGTAAACGAAATGACTCAAAACCCATTCGCTGGGAATAATACTGTGCAGGCCTTTGTTCTTGGACGAAACCAACTATTTCCACTCGTGAATCATCGTCCACTTGAAATATGTAACCCGCGGGAACACGTACAGTAGCAGCTGAAGTGTTCTCTGCAAACCCCTTCCCCCGTTTATACTCTTTTTTTCATTTCATCTCCTTTTAGAGATCTGTTTCCAACTGCTTCTGTCATCATTTGGTGACCGGAGTGGTACTGAAGAAGATTCGCCTTCTGGTAGTACGTATCAACCACTGCTGCAGTTTGATTCGATTCGTTTTGACTGACAGGTCCCGTTTGGGGTTTGAACATTGAAGTGCCTTAAGAGTGATGTACCGTTCTGACGTTTATAGATGGCAAAAGTGGTCGTTTCCCCTTTGCAGTCTGCAGAATGCGAACTCAGTCATCTGTTAAAGGGTTTAGATGAGTTTTTGGATGTGTATTTATGAGCGCAACATTGGGAATGAGTTTTCTGGTTGGTATCTTGTTGACTTTTTGAGTCTTTCAGCAGAATTGAATGCAATGACCTGTCGGATAAGTACGAATTGATGGAAACGGTTTCTCTCTTTGACATTACGTGATTGACAGTTTGAGTACCGTTTGGAAATTTATCGAAGTTATCTTCCTTTTCGAAGTTTAAAAGTGAAGCAATCGTACAAATTTTTAAAAGATCAAAGTTTTTGCCTTTATCAATTATTTTTAATTAACTATTCCATGGGCAAATATTTAAATTTAATTTTGGAATGTCGATTTGTCATTTGGTTTATTAGCTCTTTGCTGAACTAGAATATAAAAACAACAGCATAATTTGTGTCTTATTTGAAAAGTAATTACGTTATTCTGAAATCTAACATTATACAGTCGAAGTATTTTACATGGATTTTCATTTACACTCACGTAAGTGGGGTAGTTGAATTAACGTTGCACTTGTGCAACACAACGGGCTATTGGCATCGATCCAGAATCAATTCACTCATGTATGGGATCTGTGATGAAGTTAGATAAAAGTGGCATTTTATAAGCTTAGTTTAAAATTTAAATACTTTCAAATCGCACTTTAAAAAAGAACCGAAAAATTGTAAAATGCATATCAAAACTATTTCGATCACCATGAAATCAATTAGAGTTCTGCTAGGGGTCCTAACTTATGGGCATATGATTACTACCTTAATCAACACTACCATCTCATGCCTTATTTCCACCTTCATTTTCGGATCTGATTACCTTATACCCGCCCACTTTGGAACGTGAATTGGACTCCTAATTGTATCAATTACTAAATTCTATCCTAATCATTTTCCTTTTACAAAGTGCATTTGCCACTTCCTTTAATATTCTCCTCTTATAGATACTTTCAAATTATTAAACTATTAATTAAGATGTGGTGGTTAGCAGTCAATCTGCCAGATGCTCCTAATTGACACGTCCGGTGCATTCTGTTCGTTTTTTGCTTTACTTTGTAATGTCTTAGTTTTCTGAACTTGAATAATTCAGTTTTAAAATAGAAGTTTGTTAATACGATGAAATTTTAAAATAAATCGTCGAATTGGTAAAGTTATTTTTGGACGATATTTTTATTCATTGTGACAAAAACTTTTTAGACTTAACCTTTTTCTCCTTGATCCTTGGAATTAACTGCGTCAAAGGTTTACTCGGGCTTATATAAAGTGAAGGTTTAAAAGATTATTTGTCATAACTTTTCTTGTCAACTTTTTAAAACATATTTTTACAGATTAACCGATCTCAATGCATTTTTTGTTTTGTGTTAGTGCAATTAACAATTTTGAAAATCTTATTTGAATCGTAACTTGATAGCTCGTAATGAAATAATTTTAACTTGACAAGTTTCCTTTTTACCATGTTGAAGACTTAGTATGTATTCTTAGTTATCTCTACACACAAATAAATATTCGTTGAATCGTAATACTGGGGGAAAGTTAAAAATAATTTCAGTTTCATTACGTACGTTCTACCGTTTTTTAAGGTTATTGAAACATTCATTTTGTGCTAAAACCATGTATAATTTAGAAATTGCACTCAGATAAGGGCTTCAATTCTCGAAATTTCAAAAGTAGCCATCAAAGAGTTTCGCAAATGCAAAAATTCACCAGAAACAGCTGCAAGTGATAAAGCGAAGAAACAGTGTTATGCCCCAACTCCATAACTACTTTTCTGCATTAGAATTAGAGGCGAGCTCCGAAGAAATTTCCCGATAAGTAAAAAAGGGAATAAAAACAGGGCAGAATAGAAAATGGGAAGAAGTGCTCAGAACTCACGTTTTGCTTACGCAGAGCTATTTTTGTCCTTCTCTAGTGTTCTTTTTTTATTCTCTCTCGCCCCATCTTCGAACTTCTGTTCTGCCTGAAAGAGGCATTGGTGGCTTGTATAGATTTTTTTCCCATTTAGAGTTCTTTTTTCTCTCCAAGTGTCGAAAAGAATACAGATAGGTCTTTCAATTTTATTGAGTTGAACTTATTTCTGTTCGTGCATTAAGAGTTCTGATTTGATTTCTTTTCTCCCCACACACTCAAACTTCAATAAATCTATTGCTCTCCCCCTTTCGCCCAAGCTGGATTTCAGTTTTGAACATTGATCTGTTCTTACCAAGTTATGAGGTTGTCGCTTCTGAAATCCAGACACAGAATTTATTTTCATTTGAACGTTCAAAGTGAATGATATGGGTTTTTCCTATCCTGTTTCACATCCAATGAAATTTCTTCGCAAGATAGTATTTGTACTTATTTTTATTTTTGACATTCGTAAACACTAGTTTCAAAAAGTTATCAATGCAATGTGTTAAAAATAATTGGACACGAAGATTAGAAAAACTTGACACCGATTATGCAAATGTGAAAATCTTGGCATCACTTGCTCTCATTATTTGTCTCATTGACATTTGAGTTCTGATCAATTGGTACATGTGACCTTTTATTTTTAAAAAATCCTCTATTTAACCAAGCAATGTCAAATTTGTTATTTTATTCTCCTAACTATCCTCTATTTTCGAATCGGAGAACTCCGAAATATTTTATTTTTCCTCTACATCGCTATTTCTATCTTTTAATACCTGAACCTAGAGTACAATTCTTTTCGGGTCCTTCTGTCATCAAATACATTATTATATGTATAGTAAACATAAATTATTTTTCTAAGAAAAAACATTTTGATGTATCCGAAATAAAATGCTGTTTTAGTAAGTCAATTTTTTAATGATATGAATTATAGCTGTCGGTGCGACATCAGTGTTCTTCAAATGAATATTTTATTATATTTTTCTGGATGCTTTATCAAGCGAAAATATATTTGAATAGCTTCAATTCATCATTTGAGGATTTTTATTGTCGAACATAAATCTCCATCAATTTCTCTTTGTTTGATTATCCTAATAAAAAATTATCTTGTCCTGAATGCGCTTTGCACAAACAAGTGGAATTTTATTTATTCATCTGGAATTTTATAATGTGTTTTTTATGTGAATTAACTTTGTCAAAAAATATTAACCTTATTTAGTTATTAATGCTTACACAAAAAATAATATTAGTTTCTACCAATTTTCATGACTGCTTTTAATATATTTTTGGTACTTGTATTTTTTATTCAATTTTCGGACAAATTTCCTGGGAGGTAAATATTTTGGCATTACACTTCCTATTGAGCATTTTTATTTTTACTGTTTACTTTTCGCCAAATATTTCCTATGAGGCCTAAACCTGCTTTTCCCACTAAACTCGCTGCTTGTGTGAAATGACTGTCTAATTCAAAAAGATAAACGACAAAAATTCATTCCAGTTTAAAGAAGGTGACATGCCCAGCGAATACGATGAATAAGCTACTTTATTGCTGGTGAGTTTTACGGTCGAGTTTTAGATGGTATCGGACTCTTAAGAATCACGTTGACAGATGGAGTAATTTTCTTGATTAATTGACATAACTTGTCTTCTTACAAAAAGCCTAATGACATTCAGGGATGACAACTATGCTTGCAAGAGTCAACGTTAAATGCCAACGGCTGACAAGTTATTTCCGAAAACACGTTGGAATTTTTCATTGACAAATGGCCGACTTTTAGATAGTGTCGAAAACCGCAATCAAGGAAGGAGAAATCGTGGTTGAAATGGACACCGATGTAATTAATATTCCGTTTGAATGCTCATGTTCCTAAACACGATTAAATATGTGGGTTTTCTTTTCGATGTCTTAAATGTTAGTCACGCTTTTCTTAAACCCATAAAACATTGTTTGTCTCTTGTGCTTTTTTCGCGAGACTTTTTTGCGGGTTTTACCTAAATTTTTCGTTATAACGTTCCATTGCTCTTTTAACTTTGAGCTTACAAACCATTTTAACACTATCTATGGTAATTGATAAAATCATGTAGCTGCGACCGACCTTGAGCGATGAAAAAATTGTAAAAACTGTTGTGTGGAATCGTTAAGTGAATAAATAAGCCGTGCGTAAATTTCCCCTTTTCATTTATCTTAAAATCATTTCGCTTCAAATCTATTTTCGTCTTTGACTTCCTTTCCCCACGCAGAGTTCAAATCTTTTATTTGAATTTTTCATCTCAGTGGTAATTGCCAAATATGACTTAATCACGATACGAATGCCGTTGAATGGAATCCATTCCTTCCGAGGTTTTCTTCGATTACATCGAAACACCGTCGATGATTGAATCTATCATGAGAGCAGTAACAGCCAGGCCCACCAAGAAATCGGAAAATTCATAAAACTTATATGTTTTTCCAATTACCATCTTATCTAAACGGGTAAAATCTCAATATTGATTGTGTATAGGAGCGTGTGTGCTAATATTTGAGAGATGAAGAACTTTCTCTCTAAATTTTCCGCCAACGACAACCCCAATTGAAATTCAAATGAATTTAATGGATTCTATTTGAAAAATAAATTAAATGCACAAAATATGTTTTCACATGCTGGCTGCACAAAGGGTTGCGGCATCCCTTTCAATCTCAAGCACTAAAAATGAGTGGAAAAATTATGTTTCGATACAACGTATCTCGTTTTTGATCATTTTCCTTTCCACCTTAGTCTTACATAAAATAAAACTCCATTCACTGAATTGGCAGAGCTGTTAAAAGATTCGACCTTTTAATATAGATGAATGCTTTCATCCTTGACGAAACGAACTTCTTCCTCCATCAGTCCATTCGGCGGCATCTTTATGAAACGACGAAATATTACGGCCTTCGCAGAATAATTTATTTGGTCAGAATTGTGTAACACCGTGAGAAGTCGCCGACGCAATAAAATTATTTTGAAATTTCCATATTATAAAATGTGATTATGAGTCTCCACGTTGAAAGGAAGCATGAAATTAGCATGCATAAAATATAATGACATGTAACCTATTAGACTTAATTTCCGCCGCCTAATATTGCTTCGCGATATCAGTTTGTCTGCAGTTATTTTTACTTCCTCCACTTACAAAAAATTCATAGGACTGTTTCTTTTTACCTTTAAGTGTGATGTATTAATTTTAAAATATTACTAAATTTCCAATAGTTCTCAGCCTTTTCAGTGCTCGGTTTTGTGATTCATTATGCTTGCTATCTCCATATTTGGGTTAAGTTTGGTCGTACGATCCTGTTCTCGAAATTAATAAAATTGAACATGAATAATTAAAATTTAATTTATAAGGCAAGTTACCTTAACACTTATTCATTTCGAGGCACTTTCAATGAATTTTCTATCAAATATATACAAATAGAATTAATTCCTCTAAAATTAAAATTAAAATAACTGAAGTAAGAGGACTCGTGACTCTGTTTTGGGTTGTTACCTATGATCTAAAAATCACAATTTGTGTGAAACTCTATATAGATGGTTTAAAAAACAAACATATTTTTATAACACCGATTTTTACTGATACGTTACAAAACGTGTGTTACATTAGATGTGTACAATATGTTTCAAAACTTCCTGAGCTATATATATTTAGGGGAAGTAGGGAACACAAAATTAAGCCACAGGGATCCACAAGTGCCACCCGGATGTGCTAGAAGGGTAAACTAAGGTGAGGAAATGAATGTATATGTGCAACACTTTTTATGAGCCCTAATTTTAGTTTGCCAATCGTTGTACACCTCCAGTTCCACAATAGGTGCTCAAAATTGCGACCACTAACAGTAATGCTCACTTGACAACGTCGACGCATGGATAGCCGTACAAATTGGCCATCTGTCGAGGTGCTGAACAGCGTCCTCTAGTAAATCTAGGTGGCGCTTGCGAGCATACATCCTTATGGGAATATGGTTTAATCTTATATTCCCTACCTCCCCTTAAATTTGTACACGAAGTTTTGAAACACCCTGTAGAAAATGAACCATATTGCTGTTTTTTAAAGTTTTGTTTATCTCCAGAATTTTATTTGCAACTGCATACGTTTACCATGTTAATTCTTGCATGGATCGTTTTCGCTGATTCTTCAAGTTTCAACGTGTAGTTCTGAAGAACATCACCACATCGGAGTAACTTTTTTACTTCTTACATAATTACGATTATTACTTAGTTCTTGACGATATTCGTATATATTTTAATTAAGTTAAATTACTCAAGAGAGGGCATTCTTTTCGCTAAATGAGTTTTCTAATGAATCCGGCAATGACTCTCAACCCTAGCGTAATTTCCCCTCAATTTTGCCCTTGATCTCCCAGGTGAAAACGAATGTATTAGGAGAACTTCCGACCTGCTGACTATAAAACTCGAGTGTAATTTTGTTTGCATAATACCATAACTTTTCCCTCTCGCTCTGATTTCCCGCGGTGTTGGAGAGTGGCAAATTGAAACTTCCCAACCATCCTCTTTTCCATTTACCATCCCCCCTACTGTCTTCATTAATCGGACCCTTGACTTCGCTCTCCCCTTTTGTGATGTCCCCTCCTCTTTCAGGGTTCCTTGGATCATTAATCATGTTCATGTTGTTCCAAGAAGGTGCTCCATGAATTGTATTCATTCCACGCTGACACGGAACGTGTGCAAGCTTTTGCAGTTCGGCGTCTTGACGTGTGTGTGATATCGACGTTGTCATCTTTGCGTGTGTTTAAGACTATCGATTCTCTTGAGGGTTAGTGCTGGTCTGAGATGGAAAGCTTAAGTTGATGAGTTATTGTATTTTGTGTGGCGAGGCGGCGTTTGCTTATTGGGGAATCAGCGGTAGGGGCTGGGTAGAAGGGGGATCTCGCACAAGTTTTGATGATATAATAATTCTTACTCTTGAGTAATTTAGAATGTTACGATGCATCCTGTCTTTGCAAGGAAAAGGCACTAAGTTCAAAATGATTGTTTTGCGATGAATAGATGGTACCCTTAATTCTTTTTGACTAAACTGGAAATGTTTTGTCTCGAAAAGTTGCCAAGTTGGCGACATATCGTCTTTTTCTTTTACAAAAAGGAGATCAAGGTGGCTCCTTATAACAATCCGAAAATTCTATTAACATTAGAATATGGCATTCTTTTCAGCCCATTGTTATCATTTGACTGTGGCTTAGCGAAAAAAAACGGAAATCATTCTAAGAAAGTAACGTTAACTAGAATTTTACCAGAATTCAAACTTAAAAAGGAAGCAGGGATTGAGAAAAAAAGTTGATGGATTGAACTGACTTCTGTGTTAAGATGGAGAATACATACTGAGACTGCTGCAATTTTTACATGACAAATTTTCATTCGCAATCTTTATGAAAAAGAGGACTCTTCTCAGTTACTGTGTTTCATTATACTGTTTGTGTTTATTTCAATAACTTATACATTTAGAATCTTTTGTAATGTAAATTTGTCACAAAGACTGATTTAGATTTTTTGAATGAGTACAATACTTGTCATCCCGCTGGACTACCACAAGGTCTTATACATATTAACTATATTTCAACGTTATCAGTACTGAAACGTTACTGAAATTCTACCCATCATTATTGAAACATTGCCGAAAATCAGTCATTACTGTCAACCAAAGATCAACATTCCTGGTATTATAGCATTGTGATCGGTTGCAAGCGAAGAATCCATCTGTGTGCTAAATGACTGAATGGGAAAACATTGGATACAACGAGAAAAATCTCTCCTCTTTCAGACATGATTGGTTAATTGCATTGAGTTTTATGGCGCAAGGGCCGTATTTGACCAAACTGTGCCAAATACAAGACATAACATTAAGTAATTGACAATGTAAGTTTTACTAACATAGAATAGAGACATGCACTCAGGGTGGAATCGAACCTGCGCAGATACAACTCACAGGTTGCTAGCGCTGTGGACAAACCCACAGCCACGGCGGCCCTTTAGGCATGAGTGGCCAAGGATGTATTTAGAAGGGTCCACAGGATTCGAGCCCTCCCCCAAAATATCTTAAATGTAAGGAAAAAACAATAAAAAACACATTGAAGCCAATTTAATCACCGTAAATCGGAGTTTCGCTTTTAACGCAGATACATGCAGTCTAAAAACACAAAAATTTATCATAACATGTAATGTTAATTTAGCATTGCAGCTTTTCGATTGGAATAGAAAACACCAGGAGAGAAACTTGAGCTCCCTCCGATATTATTTTCTGAACACTTATCTGATTCAGAAATCATCTCACAATTTTGTTTTTAAATGTTGAATATTTGCAGACTTATCTATTCATTCGCACTCAACTCAATAACTTTTGTAAGCTTGCTTTCTTATTTTTACCTGCTCTTAGACAACATTTTAAAGTATTGTATTTTAAACCAAGTTTAGCTGTATGTGTGAGTAAACCTTTTTATTAAAAGACTAGCAGAATTACCCCGGCGATGCTCGGGTTGACTTGGTTAAATGTTGATTCTATTTCATAGAAAACTGCAAGCATCATTTAAGTGTACAGAAAATTTTTAACATTGTTTTAACTTTTTCATAGCTTCTATATTTTACTTCGGACGCAAATATGTATGCATAATATATCGATCCATATAATCCATTTCATATTCATCACACTCTCGCTGTGAGACAAACTACAGAAGCTTTTTCTGAGATGACTTCTTCAGAAGTCGATTTTGCGTTTTGGAGTGATTACGAATGCCAATTAAGTTCATTTTCAGTAAAAATGAGGAACTTTCAGCGTAGTCTTGCACTCAGTTTTCTAATCAATATTTATTATTTGTGGTACCCTTGCAACATGGATTTGATGTTTTCGAGTTACATTATCATTGTGAGAAGATGGCAAATTAAACTGTTACGGCATTCGTGGTTATTTTATTTTGAAGCACACATTTTTTTCTTGAAAATTCTATTCAGCTGCACGTGGAATAACGGAGCTTGTTTTTAAGACAAATGTCATCACTGTAGACAAAGCAAACTCAATCGATTACACTTTTTACAAAATAACTGCTTTCAATGAATGTTTCACAGGTACCTAAGTTTTGTATACGAACAGTTTCAACTTCAAATAAGCAAACTTGACCTTCTGCCACTTAAGACAAAAAATTTCTATTTTCAACAGTCCTAGTTTACATACTTCTTTACTATATTATTCCAAGATCTTATTTAAGCAGTCTTATTTAAAATTCGCTTTCCTCCAACAGAAAAATTTAGTTTTAAATCGAATCCTTAAGGTACTTTTTTCAATTGAGAGACCCAATTTCTATATGGAAACCACGTACCTATTTAAAATGATAGATGTAGACTTGACTATGGAGTACGGCTTTCAATAATACCCATGAAAAACAAATGAGAATAATGTAAATTAAATTTATTTCAATCGTCTTGTAATGAAAATATATCAAAATTTAGAAATATCTTTGAACTACAACGTATGGCTACCCGTTTTGATTTAACGTAACATTGTTTACAAAAATTAAAACAAATTATTAAAGTTATTAAAACAAATCAGTTTGTTTTAGAATAACTTTATTTTAACTTTACCAGTTATTTAAAATAAGAAGTTATACACATTACTTAAAAAGGTTTCCATTTATTTTTATGAAACAGAATTCTACAAACTATAACGTATTTAACCAAATACTTAAGGAAAGTTCATCGAAATATACATATACAACCAAGAAATTACCCATGCCTAGTGGTATTTGGCAGAAAATAAAAATAATTTATTACAACGTTTCCTAAATAATATATCTAATATGGAAAGTAATGGAACACATAAATACAAACAGAAACGAAATTGTGGTCATTGAAAGATGTAGAATTCTGAAAAACGAAAGATCTGAGCAAGCGTTGAATTTCGACGTTATGAGAATATTCTGAAATAGAGAAATTCGATAAAGACGCTTGAAAAATATTGATAGACAATAATGAATTATTTGCAAAGCGAAAACATTTAAAAGTTGTACAGGTTTGCTGTATTGGATGTGAAATAATTATAAAAAAATAATGCTTATTTAAAGAAGTAAAGGGCCGCGGTGGCCCGGTTGGAAGAGTAACGGACTAGCAGCCGAAGGGTTGCGAGTTCGAATCCAGCCAAACACCGTCGTGTACAAAGGGGGCTGGTGCACGTTAAATCTGTCGTGGCCTCAAATGTCCTCACGTTGGCGTGGTGTGGAAGTTTGGAGAGTGGGGTGCCAGCTCAGGTGTTGCCTCGTCATCTGACCGTGGTTCAAAATTACGTGGTGTTGTCCTCGGATCTTTCCCTCTGGGATTGATCCCGGACCGTCACCAATAGCCCGTTGTGTTGCTCCAGTGTGACGTTAATTGGAAAAAAAAAAAAAAATTAAAGAAGTAAAATATAATAGTGTAGATTAAGTTTTTACGTACGTGGGCACAAATCGACATTGTATGTATATTGGCGAATGGCAACAAATGATATAAACAGTATAAAATCAACAGCTACAAGATTAATTTGCCAATTTTACCGCAAAGCTTAAATATGCTTAATTTAAGCTAACAGCAGCATAATGCTAGAACTGGACTGAAGAGTTCTAGCCACTCTAACGAAATTCTTCAGCTGTCTGTTTACAGAAGGCAATGAAAAATCTGGAAGGTAGAAATTAGCGCAGAAAAGAAAATCTGAGCCAACTCGAAAATTGGTTGAGGATATCGGATCGCCTCTAATAAGTGAATGTGATACAATTGAAGTAGAAGTTCAGAAGCTAATTGTGTTATGATTGAGGTGGGAACTTTCTTACCATACCTTTCAAAAACTTTCCGTTTCTTTGACGTAACCGAACAGCCGGGGTGGCGTAATCCAGGAAATCTGTAAAACAGTTTTCTCTGCATTAATGTTTCATGCGTAGTGAAGCAACTCACAAGGGCATGCTTTTTTAAACACAAAGAAATGAATTAATACTACTTTAGTATTTATACCTTGCACATGTACCGGCAGTTAGGGCAAAGAAAGACACTCAAGGCTGCGACATAAGTGGCTCTATTACATGTCTCAATCGTATCTGTAGAGTTAGACCTTTATAAAAAAAAACCTTATGCAAAACTTAATAAAACAAATAAGCTATATGTCAAAAAGTTATAGAATTGAGTTAGGGAACACTGGATCAGATGTCTGCCTCTAGAGAGAGGGGAGAAAACAGGTGGGGGCCATCTACTGATTCAATTTTTCTTTCAGCTGTGGCTAGTTGGTAGTTGTTTTAGGCCGGATTGTTATGGATTTTTTTGTCTCTTCCCATTCCCGTTTTTTTTTACAGTGCTCGAAATCGATGATGGGGTTTACTGTTTTCATAAAAAGGAAGGGGGATATCGGAATGGCGACACATCCACCCGCGATGTAACCAAATTACTTGGAAGTCGCGCCTGGCGCCTTCTTGGCTTTTATCGATTCCTCATCTGGTGGAATTTATCTTTCCAGGGAACTCCCAGGGTGTGTTTAATCTTTTTCGAGCCCATGGAAATTGCCTTTCGACTTTTCCGTTTCAATTCCATTTTGGAATTCATTGAAGTCCGCAAATGGGGTTCTGATGTGGTTTGGAACCTGTTGCAATTGGTGATGTGCAGAAGTAGGTTTACGAAATGGCGTTAGAAGGAAATTGAGGGGGAAATATTTTATTCTCTAAATGCATATTTGCTGATTTTCTCCTTTGACGTTGTTTTAAACGCAAAATGGTTCATTTTCACTGCCAACTCAAGAAATTACGAAAATGAAAGTGAACAAACAAGTGAATGGAAGTAAAATATAAATAGATCTGTGGTAGAATGTTTAATGAATTTTAGAGTTTCCACTGGAAGCTTTTCTTTGGCTTTACCGCTTTTTCGAATTATGTCTTTGTAAATTTTATTTGTGTTAAAAACATTCTATGCACATGTAGCATACCCAGATTTAAAATCAACTCTTCATTTCTTCAGTACTTGTACTTTCATAGAAATTAAAATGTCTCCAAGTTTTGCCGACCTTGAACCGACATGCTCCAATGTATGATAACTAAATTATTTTTCTGAACTTGATAGCATTGAATTTTAAAAAAAATGTATTATTTTTTAATTTCCTTAATACTTTTACTGTTACTTCGAGGCAATACCGCTAACCGTACAATGTTTTTAGGAACAGCAGGGCTGCCACACGTGAGAGTTAAAGGCTACTTTTTGCTATTTTTCAACCTTGACGACTAGGGGTATCTTTTATAGCAAAATTGTCTCAAAAGCTCCTATTTTAAAAATATTTGCGATATTTTTAAAATTCACCAAAGTCAAAGAAAAGTTAGTTATCTTAAACAAATAGAGGACGGAAAAATATTTTTCGATTTTTTTTTAAGAAACTTTTTCATGAGACGCCAATTTCGAAGTTTTGGGACCAAGCAGTGACAATCATGAAAGAAAAACATCGTAATCTTTGGTCGCTAGATTGCCATGAAAACCTTGAAAATATCAGTTTATTTTAAATTTCTTGTCGAAATCTTCAACATCTGCTTCATACTTAATTAGCACATTTTGTGTTTTGGCCTATTCATTTTGTTTCTCAAAGAGGAGACGTTTGTGCTACTTTATTTTTAAAAATTGATGCTACTGTTTCACAAGTGCTTTGGTTGTGGCAGCCCTGGAACGATAAATCAACTCCTTTCATTATACGCTTTGCAAACCAATGGCTTACATTTTTTTGAGATAATGTATTTTTACTTTGTTTCTTGATGTAATATCATAATTTGCTTCTTTTTGTCTATGCTTAAGAAACCAACCCAGTTGCATTCAGAGCACTCTTATTGCTCTGTATTGCATTCGAAAAGCCCCGTGTTTGTTCAAACCAAAATCCACGTATCGATTTGTAAAGTTCATCGCTCTGGAAGGCTTACTCGCTTCCCCAAACGTTCTATCTCTCGAATCATAAATCATAGATCTTTTGTATCTCCTCCTTAAGACGCTCCGCATGGTAGTATTTGGCTATCTAATAGCCCTATTATCTTGTACAGCAGCCGGGATTTTCATTGATATCATTTATCTAAGATACGCTGTGTCATCTTTCTACATCCCATCTTGATTAGGTTCTTTCGGTGACTTAAGCTCGATGCGCCTCCCTCTCCTCAAGTCCTCATCCCCTGCATCTTCTAATGATCAGTAATCAGGAATAGGATTTCGATACCCGCCATGTTATGTTCCATCGATTGACAGTTTCGGCGCTATTTTTCTTCTGTTTCATTCACGCTTCAATAGCCCACGGTGGCAAGGGGCTTCTTTCACGAAATCTTATGGTCTGTTAAATAAATGTACCATTGCTTCTATATTTTTATGGCAACGCATTTTTAACATTTGGTTGAAATTTTTGTAAATATAGGCTTCTTATAATGTGCCATATCGTCTTTATTGGGAACATTGCTTTTTAATAGCCAAACGATTGTTTGCATTATTTTTCAGTATATTTTAGTTAAGAAATCATTTAAAATATTCATTTCCTTGTCTTTCTAAACTATGAATCCACTGTTTTTTTTATCTTTGTCCTTTTTTCAAGTCCTTCAAATGTTCTTTGCCACTCGCAAAAAACAAATGTGTGTTAATCTGGGAAGCTTTTGACAACGTAACTTTTATTCTAGATTGAATTCAAACGAAGGAATAAATAATCTAATATATTTAGTACGGCGTCTAGGGTATGATGAAGATGTGAAACTGGTTGACACGGAGATGAGGACTAATACAACATTTACTTATAAAATTTGGTACATAATAGGTTACATGGATCACGGCACAGCCTACACGCTGACACATGTTTGAATGGCGCTCCACCTGCGCGCGGAAATGTGTTTATCAGTCACTTTCACAACTCCAACTGAGTTTTTAAAAGTAAAGTTACAGTTCTGCTCGGCGCAACCACTGGTGGCGGTATGGGGGATGGATTCTACATATGCATGTTGTCAAACGATAATTAAAAAGTATGAGAGGCTTTTCCTGTAAAGCTAAATGTAAATGTCGCTAGTGTTTTTGTAGTAGAACATACTTCCCTGTAAGAATTTCCTATTAGGTAACTGGAAATAAAATCGTCCTCTCCCAGTGTTTGCATTGAAAATCCTTCTCGTATTCACTACAAGGAAGAATATTTATAAATATGACTTAATTGGAAAATAAATTCAGTTCATTGAGAGGAAACCTCACTTTTATTAAATTGAGGTGATCAAATATACTAAGCTAAATTAGAATTGGGGAATTTTCCGAGTATTTCGATGACCTTGCTTCGATTCAATTGCTTTTGTTTACAAATATTATTAATTTTAGAACGTTGCAAATCCATTATATAGTTGCAAACATTATGTTGGCATCATTTATATTTTCAATGATTTAACCTTTATTTCATTGGATATTAATGGCAGCAGCATATTGCTGATTTCCCTTCAACCTGTACTTACCAATGCACATGTTTTACGTTGCAATCAATATTGAAGAAATGTTATTTTGCTGGTGTACATAATCCTCGCAACTCGTACAAAAGAATGAAGACGTCGATCTTCCATTTGTATTTCTGCTTCTAAATTGACTGCCGAAACCCATTACTGCTCCTGTGGGTTTTAATTCCGTTCTTTATAAAACACGGAAATGAGAATGTTTGAAAAATTGCTCGCTCGTTTTTCCCTACCATGGGGGTGAATGGGAAATATGGACCTGAAAATAGTTCCCAATGTTGAAGCTATTTTTAATGTGTGGTTTAATCTTTCCTGGTTAATAGGTCCTGGTTATAAATGTTTTTGGATCTTTTTATTTTGTTATTATTCTGTGAGCTTATATTCCTCTTCTATTGCAATATATTTGTTAAAAATGATATGATTACTTGTGATATTCATTTTCTCAATCAGAAAATAACCCTAATTTACATTTAAGCTATTACAAACAGAATTATTTTGAATCAACCTCTTTGGATTGTGAGGTTAATACCCAAGACTATTGAAAGTTTAAATCCGGAGAGATTTGTGACTGAACCACCATTTGCATCTACTCATCCTGACTTTATTTTCCTCAAAAAGTGTTTTCCCCGATTATATAAAATGTAACTACATTTTATAGTTTTGATCTTACCTTTGACTATCTTTGACATCCTACCTTTAAACTACACATGTCAGTTCAAACACTTGTTGAAAAGAACATGAGGATAAAATTAATTTCTTTCAAATAACAAGATTGAAGAACCATTCTTTATAGCTGGGAAGGGCATGTTTTGGGAAATGATGCCTAGTCAAACACTTCAGTGAAGATAACAGCCTCCTCCCTCAAAATGTAGCCTAATATTCTAGTAATTACGGTTACACACACAAAGGACTATTTATCTTTTAGTTTCCCATCTATGGAAGTATTGACAGCCCTAGTACTCTTATTTTATGCTGTGGTCTTTGATCGTAAATGCTTAGCTCCAATAAGATTGTCTGAGAGCATAATTAATATGAAAGTGGTCTATTGAAACTATCGTGAGGTCGACCACTAAACTTTCATGAGCAGTTTAAGTTTATCCTCAGGTTTTATTTGGAAACTAGCAAAAATTATCCTGCGTTGCTTGGTTTGAATTTGTTTAATATTGATTGAAAAGCGATCAGACTATTCACTGCTGTCATAGAAAAATGCAAGCATCATTTGAGTGTACGAAAAATAAATTTGTTAACATCATTTTAACTTTTTCATAGCTTCTACAATTTACTTCCGACTCAAATACGTATATATGATATATCTGCAGTATTCTGAAAAGCGAGAGATGAGCAAGCGTGTCGAATTTCGACTTCCTCGATATATTCAGGAATAGAGCAATTCTGAAAAAGACTTTTGAACAACATTGATTGAGACAATGACGATTTATTTACGAAAGGAATACATATTTATAATATTTAGAAATGCTCACATATGACCGCAACATTTCAATATCTCCACTCTAGTACCCTAAACGCGGAATTCTAAATCAAATTTATAAAGCAAAACACATTAGTTCTGGCGTTGCCAGATAATGAGTAGAAAAATTACGCTTTTTTGAACAACGAGTTCGCTTGTGCATTTCGCGTTTTGTAGACTCATTTCATTAAAAAACGTAAGTTATGTAAAATTAAATATTTTAAATATCCTTATATCATCGATCAAACTCGTCATCTGACCGTGGTTCAAAATTATGTGGTGTCCTCGAATCTTTCCCTTCGGGTTTGATCCCGGACCGTCGTGAATAGCCCGTTGTATTGCTCCAGTGCGACATTAATTAAAATACCTATCGTCAATCAAATATTCATAAATTATTTATATTTTGGAATTAATATTTATATTATCTATATTTTGGGGGGAAAATAAGTTCAAACATAAAGTATAAAAATTTAAATTCTGTAAAAATAATTTTTTGCAAAAAATTGCCTTCCCAACAATACTGGTAAAACAATATAAGTTTCATTCGCAATCGTTTTTCCTCAATGTTATTTCTATCAGAATTTCAAATTGTTTCTAGATCCCCTCTGTTCACCCAAGAAAAATTTAACAGAATCAATATGTAGCCTATCGCTCCCGCAGGGTCCTGAAAAATAAATGTACAAAATTTGATGTGGATTGGTCAAATGGTGTAGATTTGTATAGAGAACAGACGCCAACTCTGCTTTATTTATAGATGTATTGTTGAAACGTATTTTTAGGCTCTTTGTTCCGGATGTCCTCATTTGCGAACCTTTGATTTTGCCTTTGGACAGCTAAGATCGAAATTTTTTATTGAAACCACGTATTCTTTTTGTTAATGTTCGATGAACATGTCAATATGTGAACCCTTTGTTGCAATAAAGAGTCTTGTCCTTAGTTGGGAAGGGGGTATGTTTTTATGAAGCATGATGGAATGTTTTTTTGTTATGAAAAGCGCCGCTATTCATGATCTTTCTCAATTGATGACATTTTGTTTCCCGTCACACTCAATTGTCCCTTGTGCACTAGCAAACGCAGGAGTGTTCAATATTTAGAGATGTATTGCCTTCCAAGTCCAATCCCTTTGTTATTTATAGACTTGGCAACAGGGGAACCGAAATCAGATATCTTAATCAATAAGTCGATCACGTACTCTTCGTAATATTAGCTTTTCCACCTCCTTCCAATCTGAGATTACCTCGGCCCTTTCACGCAACTAAGATAATAAGGCGGGGAGATTACGTTTGATGTGTCACTGAGATTTCTTTCTCTTCCCGTCCATGTTTTCCTTCCTCTCCCTTTCCCTCCTCCACAGTTCAATTAGAAACTCTTGAAGTTGCCAAAAATCGGAATGAAAATTTTCTTACCTGAACGGTAGCAAATGTATTGACTTTAATCATACATCTATTTTTTAGCCAGTGAACGGTTGAGTCCTTCCTAGTTTAAAGATCTTCTCTTGCGAAAATCATTATGATGATCTGGAATGACTGATATAGTTCGTGACTGCTTTAATCCTTAAAAGTAAAATTATACGTTTGATATGGTAGAATTATTCATTCACATTCCTTCTGTACGTATTCAGAGATTTAGATATTTCATCACATTTACTTGTTAGTTTTTCCATGGGAAAAATCATGTTTCAGGTCAGAAGTACTATTCTACTTATTGTTTTCAACCATTTGTTAAGTATTTTCCATTTAATTTTTCTTAGCTAAAGTAACCATACATTTATTTTCATCTGGAGCAGTTTAATTTTGCCCTTGCAGAATGGTTGAGCATTTACACTGACTTATCTCATTTTCCGACAAAGATTTTCTACTGATGAATATCAGATTCGAATTTAATTTATTCCTGGTATAGTCTGGATCCTGGGAGTTGGCAGTCGAGTCACTTTGTTTCGAACGAGTATATTAGTTAAATTAGGGGAGTGGTGTTAACGTAAACAAATCGCTTCGTCTTCAGTGCGGATTCTGGTTCTAAGTTTATCGCTTGGTGCCGAAAGCGATAGCAGTGTTAACGCGTTGTCGGGAGAAAAACAGCCACGGCGATCACTTAATTATTTTGTGTATGGCAGTCTTCTAACAAGGTTTCACGCCATTTCAAAAATCGACTGACCCAAGGTCGATTGCCTTCTCGTCGGAGCAGCCGCACTACTAAAAGTCGTTGCTCCAAGGTTCCAATATCCATGTTTTTACAAACCGGTATTCGATCCCGGGGCATACATATGTGGCAGACAAATACTCTAACCACTATACTAGGTAAACGGCGTCTGCACGAAATATTGCCTGTTGGAATTTCTATAAATTGTGACTATCGGCATATTTTTTGTCTGAATCAGCCTTCCATTTTTAATTACAAAGTAGGAACAGGGTGTTTGTTTTCATGTAAAGAAAGTGATCTCTAACTATATCTCATCTGCATAAAATTTACCAACCAATTTGAAGCCCCTGAACACAACCTGAAGCACTTCAATACGGCCTCTTTTATGCACTGAACAGTTTATGTGCTCGATTTCATTTTACGTAATCAATCTCCTCTTAAAAATTGATATTCTTACGTTCCATAGTAATTTTAAAATGACTGAAAGCTTTTATTAATTTCACTTTGGAATCCTTTTGAGCCCAAAATTTATTCCTTAATTTTGACACTTCGGATGTATTTTAAGTGCACAAATAAATTTTGTACCTTAATGTTCTTCAAACAGCTATGAAAACAAATTCTAAAAATGTTATAAAAAATATCTTCTGTGAAATTCTATGCATTTATAACTGAAAAGCAGGATTTTAAATTAAATTGTCAAGATGAAAAGTATACCATTGAATTTTTATGAGGAATGTTTCCAGTATCTCTGTTTTTAATTGCTTTCGTATATTGATATTTTTCTTTTGAGTTTTTGCTATACTCTTTTATTTTAAACAGTGAAGTATTCTCCGTCTGATTTCAAAAAACGTGGCTCTATGATTAAAAATATCTAGTTGAAAAATGTACCGTAAGTGAGTGTTTTGCTGCTTTGCTTCTCTTGCACGTGTGGTGAACTGTATCAGTCTACTTCCAACCTATTGTTGAACAACAATAGAAGCTCTTAACAAATGCCCTGCTTTAATGAAAATAACCCCAACCCTCACTTTATTTTCCCCTTTTCTAATTTTCCCCATCTCCTATGTGCTATTTATACCCTTCCACATCTTCATTTTTGAAAATGCTTTCAAAAAGCACTGCCTCTTTATTTATGCTTTTAATTTTTGAACCTGCTCGTGTTTTTTCGTCTGAATAACGCTTGGAATATATATTGAGCGTCAATACCTGACAAAGCTGCTTGTTCATTCTCATTTATTGAAATTGAATTAACATATAAAATGGATCTTGATGTGAAATTACTGTTAAGTTTTTCTCGTATGGAGTAGTATTTCTCTGTTGGTTAATTTTAAGGTATATGAGCTCTCTGAAAGAATCAAATGTTCTATAAAATGACCAAAAATGAAATTTTTGGATCATAATTATGATCTTTCTGACCATGGTTCGATAGCCCAATGTGAGCCTTGGGCCTTCTCGATGATTCTGTTCCATCTTGACTAGTTACTGGCAATAGTTCTTCAGTTCTTAGTTTTGCAAATGCCTAAGTTCTTGTCTACACAGTCAATTCATGTAAGCTCTGGTCTTCCTCTAGACCTAACTTCAATCAGCGTGACCAGAAAAAAATTTTGGTACTCATTTCATCGATCATCCTAATGATACGTTCTGCCCATCTCATTCTCGGTATTTTTATGTGTTCAACAATGTCAGGTTCTTTGTATAGATGGTATAACTCGAAATTGACCTTTGCCACACTCCATTTGTCTGCCACCAAATGTGCTTCTTTAAATCTTACCTTAAGATTAAGACATTACTTATGTCATTTACAGTATTTCATTCATAATGACTTGAAATGATGTGTAAGATGATCAAGACTTTTATATTTGTGTTATCAAAGATCTGGTACCTTTATGGTCTAATTAGCCCTCGTGTAGCAGAAATGACCGTATAACGACAAACCAAACTAAACCTGGTACCTTTCGAACAATTATTGAACCTGTACGCTTTATTCTATCATTCCTTTTATTTCAGTTTTTTCTACAAATAATTTTGCAAGTCTTGTGTAGGGAATTTAATTTGTAAATGATGGGTTAAATTGTCATTGGTCACAAAATTACTTCTCCATTAAATAACTTTACTATGCAATGTAGTATTAGAATTAATCCTTCATTCACATCCCTGCATGATTGAAACACTATATATACTGGAAATATTTAATGCCTTTTAAGACAACTTCAAACCTGCAAAAACTGGATGTTTTCTTATGATTTCTGTAAGTAAATTGAATTGGTCTTTTAAAAATAGGCTTAAGTTTTTAAATAAGAATTGGATATGGTTTATCAATTTATTCTATCACATTTTAATGTGTGTAAAGGAGTATTAAAATAACTTTTACGTTTGTGTACAATTTTTTAACATTTATTTTACATTTTTTCTGCATTTAAATGGTAAGATATAATATTATAACATTCTATACGTATTTTCGAAATTGTATCGGAAATTTTTTAACGTTTGAATCGAAACAATTTCATTCTATTGTTTTTCATGTATTTGTATGCTTAAAAACATAAATAATCATACACATTTGCTTTTGACCCCCGATGTTTTACAATCCTATAATAGTTATAATTTGTGTTAATGTTTTTTCCATTTTCTTTTAGTTGCATCTTGCTAAACTTGATTCCTTAAAAAGTAAAATAACAGAGCTTACCACTATCATTCAGCATACAGCTCAAGAAAGAGATATTCTTGAAAGGCAGCTCAATAAAACTCAGGTAACAAAACATTAATTTACTTCCTAATTGAATTATAACAAAAGTGTGATGCTTTAGTCATTGGTACTTTTTTGTTTTTGGAATGTAGTAATGTCGTTTTTATATAATATAATTTTGAGTGTTATTTATTAAGTGTTTATGTCCACTCTAAGTGAACTCAGTGTCTGTAAAAATCAATTAGCTGTCGAGTTTTTCTGTCAGAGTAAGGGCCGTATTCAAGTACAAAAATGTTTACAGTGGACGGAGCTAAATGTCAACGTTCCTATTCACCGCGCTTCGCTTTTCGAACTCAGAAACTTTTCAACCCCTTTCACCTGGCAAATCTGTATATATGCTTAAAATCAAAATTAAATGAATCTACAAATTTAAATTACAATTATTTGCATCATAGCGTGTTTCTTTTTCTTCCTGAATATTCGTGAGAAAGAGTGAAATATTCAACTTAAGATTCTGAGAAGTAGCCAATTTAACTTACATCTTTTGACCTGACATGGAAGATATATATGCCAAAAATTCCACGTGTTTCAAAAAAGCTGCATTTTTTCAAAACACTTCAAAAGGAAATTTTGAATGAACATTTTCCCTAGTTAGCAAAAGTCATTTATAAGCAGGATGAGATATGCGAATCATTTGAAAAATACGCAGCTGTTATAGACTTATTAATTGAAGAAGACAGTGAAAAAAAGTACACTAACTTTGAGAATCATGATATCACACTCAAATTAGCATTTCACTCCCACTTAGTTGATGTCATCAAAGCACCGAAAGAACTAGATGGAATTGATAGTCCTCAGTAGATGACATTTTAAATTCATTGTTTGTTGCTAAGATCCAAATGAAATATGGAAAAATGTAGTAGAATACCATCAACAACATCCCCGAAAACAGCTTTTTTTGCTTTTCAACCACTTATTGCTGTGAATCTACATTCTCCTACCTATCCCAAATCAAGACGCCCTTAAGGTCACAAATGACGAATACCCATCTTGAGGATCAACTGTAACTGCGGACCTCTGCTGTAACCAAATATTCAAATGCTTTCCAACAAAGAGCAGACACAACAAAGTCATTAAAATATTAGTTAACTTTAAAATTAACAAATAGAATTTGGATTGTTTAACAGATTTTTTGAAATTATTAGGTATATAGTTAGATTTTTGGAAAATAATGTACATTTTTAAGTATATCTACTTGAAGTTTCTTGAATATTAGCCTTATTTGAAATAGCTCGCGTCGAAAGCGAAAACAAGTCAAATAGAATTTTCGAATTCAAAATAAGTGAATCAAATGGAGTTAAATATGGCCCTAAACCTAAATAAAATAAGTGACATAAAACCTTAAAAAGATCATTTTCGTCATTATGTGCTGTATGAATTGCGTTGAGGGGAACAATGCAACTATGGCCACCAAAACCTTTGTGTTCGCCAAAACCTTTGGGCGATTTCGATTTCCCTATGTCTTTCGTTCGAGAAGGCTAATAGAGCTGGGCAACAACATGTTACGTTCAGCTGTTAAGACAGATCCTCGTCAGATCTCTGTCTCAACAGCTGAATAAAGTTGTTCTGATAATTGGACGAATTATTATAACAACTTTATTCATCTTTATCTACTTGTTCAGAACTGCGTACAGATAGGGAAGGTCAATAGACATGAAGTCAGCTTTCATCTGAAAACAAAGCCCAGCGTCTCACAATCTGCAACTTTTTGCTCAGCTGGCAAGAAAATGAACCATTTCTTCATCGAATAGTCACTGGAGATGAGAAATGGGTTATTTGCCTTAACATCAAGCTCAAAAACCAATATTTTTCTCCAGGCCAGACGCCAAAATGAGGCCTGTACCCCTATAAGTCTTGCTCTGTGCTTGTAGGAATATTGCAGACTTAATTCACTTTGAGATATTGAAGCCGAGTCGAACCGTGACCGTTCTTGCCGTTAAACATCCAACTCTGGTGTACAGAAACGATGTCATTCTGTAGCATGACATTGTGAAACCATATTCGGCAAAACAGACCGGGCCCTGGGCATGCCCTGATACAAGATCAGAGGTTTTATACTGGAAAGTTTTGCCCCATCCGTCCTAGATCAGCAACCCCTATTGATAACTATGTCGATTAAAAATAAAATACTTTCCGTTTAAAAATGTCTTTTATTGAAAGCCACATTACTTTCCGCTACCCCTAATGCAGATCCTGTTTTAAAATTCTGTAATATCCATAGAGCCGTGGTGGCTCGGTTGGAAGAGTAACGGCTTAGCAATCGGAAGGTTGCGTGTTCGAATCCAACCAAACACCGTCGTGTACAAAGGGGCTGGTGCACGTTAAATCTGTCGGGCCTCAAATGTTCTGGAGTGGTGTGGATGTTTGGAGAGTGGGGCCAATTCAGGTGTTACCTCGTCATCTGACCATGGTTCAAAATTACGTGGTATTGTCTTCGGATCTTTCCCTTTCGGATTAATCCCGAGCCGTCATTAATATCCCGTTGTGTTGCTCCAGTGTGACGTTAATTAAAATACCTACCTGTAATGTCCGTAGTGCCAGCTATGCTGTGAACAGGAAAGCAGTACGTAAAATGACTGCTTATAATGGTTCAAAATCTGTTTTAAGCTAAATAGTTCTGATCTAATTAATTCTCATGCAGCAAAAATGACTAGAATCAAACCATAAAAATTGAATCATTGACCAAACAATTGGATTTCACAATTAATTCATTTAAAAAAATGTGAGTGTTTTTTAAATAATTTGAATTGAAACAAAAACTTTAGATGAGTTTAACTCTAATATTATAACTAACCTGCATCGCCAGAAATGCAATGACTCCAAAATTATTTCTATTGATAAAAACACCATTGTATTGAAAAATAACATTTTTAATTGCTTCTTTGCATTGAACGTTTCAATAACTTGTCTTTATTTAGTTGGATCGAATCAGGTTGGTTCGGGAACAGGAAGATCGATTAGATCAGCAAGCCCAGCGATATGAAGAAAGGCTTACGGAACTTCACAGTGTGATTGCAGAGTTGTCTAAGAAGTTTGAGGCTCAACGAGCTAATGTGATAAAGTAAGAACTGAATAAAAGTTTTGATATTTTTAATTTCAATTGTTTTATTCTCATTTTCCAAATTTACTATTTTATCTGAAAAATATGCATTCTTATATCATATGTTTTTCTAAATAAATTACTGCGATTTATGTGGCAACATTTTTTTCAACTGAAATCATTTTAACAAATTTCTCCAAAATTACTCAAAGCATGTTATAAGGTAATTTTAAAAAGCATTACTAATCTGTAGCATAATTAAATTTTAAATTTATCGCATTGTAAATAAATATAAGAATAACAATTTGAATGTTTAATTAATAATATTTCTTGACTGCTATCTATTGGGTCGGTGCGAATGAAATGTCCGGAAAATGACCATCACACTACGATGGCGATAACTGAAAAATACAGTACCTGACCTACTCGAAATTATCTCCCTCTGAATTGACACACTGTTGCCACTTGTCTGACAAGGTCATGATCCCGCACCGAAAAAAGCCTTGTGGCTGAAGTCATCAACTGCACGGTGAACCTCCGTATCTTGGGTGAACCGTATGCCAGGCAGAAAGCGATCCAGGTGACGAAACAGATAAAAATCTATAGGTGACAAGTCAGGGGGGATAAGGCATCGCTTCATAGCCCAACTCACGTAGTATCAGCCTCGTCCGTTGTGCGACATGAGGACGGACGTTTTCTTGCAAGAGAACACCATGCCTGTTTACCAAAGCCGGTTGTTTCATCATCAATTTCCGGTGTATCTGTCGTAATTCATCACAATATCCTTCTGAAGTGATGATTTGGCCACTTGGCAGGAAACTGCGATGAAATATTCCAGCTGTAGACCACCATACAAGAAGCATAATCTTCCTTGGATGTAAGGGTGGCTTGAGGGATGGCATCCAGGAGGCTGTGCTTTGCTCAACCATTGTGCAGATCGTTTCCAATTGTCATAAAGGACCCATTTCTCGTTGCAGGTAATGTTTCGCTGCGGTAGAGGTTCTCTTTCATCCCTGGAACGGAGCTATGCACGGACTTCCAAACGTCTCATCTTGTTGGCAATTGTCAATTCATGAGACACCCAAGAATCCATCTTTTTGACCTTACCCAGTGCAGCCAGACGGCTAACAATTGTAGTGTGGTGGACACCTAGCTCGGCTTCTATCTCACGACATGTTTTCCGCGGCTTCAACCACATTTAGCAGAACATCGTCAGAAACTGCAACTTCTCGGTGACCACGTAGTTCGTTTTTCAGGTCCATATCTCCACTATTAAAGTTCGCAAACTATCGCCGAATGGCTCGTTCATTGGCTGTATTCTCCCCGAATGCTATGTTAATGTCTCAACCAGCAACTGCAGCAGAATGTCTCAGTTTAAATTCGTAAAGGAAGATGACTCTCAAATCTGAGTTTTCCGTGTCGAATTTGGCAGCACCTTGCGCCCAAACAAATTAATTCTGGAACTTGGACTTCACACGCGTGATAGCTATTTATAGTAGCTATGTGACGTAAGATGCCGGAAGCTTGTAGGTAATTACTTTTAGCTGTGTGGGAGTCATTCCCAAAGCTATTTCGCATCGGACATTTCATTCGCACCGACCCAATACTTTGGCTCACTCGTTTTTTATACATTTGCTTAAAGAAACTGAAAGAATTTAAATCACTAATTTATAGTCTATTTTATTTAATGCAAAATTACCTCTAAGAGAAATTTGTAACGTAAGAAAATATCTAGTATGAAATTTTCGGTTTTTTACATGATTTTTATTGGTTCTCTCTGATTCTTTCTATTTTTAAAAAGGTGCAAGTTGGACACTTACTTCTAATGTCTGTATTCAAAAACAGTAAAAACTCTAATACCAGTCATCATCTTGAATAAATTTATCTTTCTGGTATTTTTTTTAAATTGTAAAAATAATTAATAAATTTAAATTGTAAAAATAATAAAGCCTAAATTCTATATTTTGTAAATTTCATTTGAAATTCTAGAAGCACAAAAAACACGATTTTCAAATTATAAACTTTAGTTTTACAAATGTTTAGAAGGTTTAATCGAAATCTGACCTTCATTTTCTTATTTTAGTATATTTAGGCTAATTTTGTTTTTATCGATTATTTTGAACCTTTTTATTGCAAGGGAACCTTTTCTACATGGTTGATGTGCTATTATTTATTAGTCCATTTATTGCATAATCATTGTTAGAACTGCTGTATATATTTTGAAATTATTCCTGGGTCACCATGTTCAAGATTATCAATAAATTTTAATATCCCCATCTTATGATTGGATCGAAAGAGTTGTTTTTATTATTCTGGTACTTTATTGAAGTGAATTTCTTATGGTTCTTTCGAATCTTCATTGTAGAGAAGAAGATGAGTGCAGTCAACAATCTGGGGAAGAGTCGAGGCAAAGTGAAACTCAGAGCCATTGTACGAGTAATGATAACAACATAACTGAGTCCTGCAGTGAAAGAGGTACTTTTTAAATTTTGTATTCTTGTAAACTGTAGTATATTTAAAGTTCTATTGAGTTAATTTTGAAACTAAACCATAACTAATTTTTTATTGCAATAAAAATATCCATGCATAAAAATTATACTTCATCTTTTCCAAATATGTATATTATTTCACATTATTAAAAAAATGTTTCTGCCATTGTAAACTTTAAAAACTAATTAATAGAATGATTAATTAGTTTACATTTTCTTCTTTCATGCCATTGTTCATTCATTACAGAGCTCTCTAGGTTCGGTGGGGAAGAAGATTCTCGACATGAAATTTCTCGAACAATTTTGCAGGAAGGAGAAGAGGCCAGCAGTGGCCTTGGTGATAATGAAAGTTCAGAAGACAGGCCCATGCAGGTGATATACATTGTTTAATTTCTTTCCTAAAGTCATAATATATCATTCTTGTATCCCATATTCCTGAACTCATCACCTGTATATGATTAAACTAATAAATTTAAATGAACTAATGAGAGCTTTCTAATACATTAATTTACTTTAAAGACAGTTATGTTTTAGTATTCTCGCAATATTTTTTCAAAATATATAAACAATTTCATAAAAATCATTCTCTGGTAGTGTTTCGATTTTCCTTCTTTTTTTATTCAAAATTTAAGGATTATCTATTTTCAGGAATATTTTCAATTTATTGGTGCTCATTGGGTTGATAAATGATCTCTCATATTTGCAAAACTTTCACCACTAATTCTCAAACCCGTGCTGTTGTTATTTTGATAATCAAATTGAAATTAGGTGGGAAATGTTAACTGTGGGTGATGCACATGAATACAACAATATAGTTGTGTTCTGTGGTCCAGCTTTAAATGCACCCTTACCTTAGAACTACTGAACTACCAATTTAATCCATACCAAGGTTCTTTAGATCCATAATTTTTTAATCTATCAACGGAATTAATTTCAGAAAGAATTAATTTAAAGAAAGATGGATGGAAAAGTGTTTTAATTATAATCACAAGATCTTAAAGTAATCCATACTACATTTGTTTTCTTCCCAAACTTATTTTTTTGTCAATAATTTAAGATATCAATACTTTTAGAATGTTAGAGACCGTGAGATTGAAGGGTTCAAGGAAAACCGAGCCACTTCATGTCACAGTCTCCAACTATCCCAACTGCAGGAAGAAGTTATTGTGTTAAGAACTGAAAATGCAGCTTTGCAAGATCAGCTTGGACGACAAGAGACTGAATTGAATCGTACAAGAGCGGCTCTTGCTAATTGCAGGGAAGAGAGAGATAGGTTTCAGAGGAGGGTAAGTCTGAATTTTTGAATAAAAATAATTTGGAAATCAGATTGTTCTTGTAGGAAATATTGTACACGAGGTCTGGTTTATAAATGTTTCATGTAAATCAATATAAATTAAAAATACTGAAATGTTTCTACTTTACATATGGTTATAAGTGCAATATCTATACATATAAAGCAGAGTTGGCATCTGTCTGTTCTCTATACAAATCTATACCGTTTGACCAATCCACACGAAATTTGGTACACTTAATCTTTGGAACCGTACGGGTAACTTAGGCTACATATTAACCCCTGTTCTATTTGTCTTGGGTGTGCAGAGGGGTGTAACGTCCACTCATCCTGGACAGAGCACTTGCTAGGGGGCGCTCTCTCCCAGTCTGACTGTGCAGATGATGTCAGAGTTAACATCTATAGGAGTCGCTTCTCAAGATGACCTTGGAGGTTTTTAGAATCTTAGAGTATTGTGCAATCACAGATGGGTGCTGTTGTGCTGAAAATCGTTCAGTATCATCATTTATAGGGTAACGTAGGCTACCTATTAACAATCCGAGCAATGCCAGATAAATTCAGCTAGTTGAATATAAATTTCATACAAATTATTATAAATCGAATAAAATAGTGTTGTTTTACTATCAAAACCTCATAAGTATTGAAATCGAAATTTTTCGGGAGCAATAAAAACTAGATACTAAAATTAAGACTTGTTATGAGGTACAAGGTTTAAATATTCCCCAATAGAGGACTTTATAGCTGATGTAGACTTGGAAGCTTTTGAAATAAGTTTAGTGAACATGTTTGTCAGGGTATGCCAATTTAAATCAAATGATTTTTAGTTTTAAAAAATCATTGATTCAAATCATAATTTTAGAGACATTTTGTACTAAGTTTTATTGTTTTGAAAATTATTATTTTATCTAAATAAGGTAAGAACTTTTGCATGCAACTCAGTTCACTCCAAAAATTATTCTGAACATCATCCACCCTTTAATGGCACAGCTTGTTCGCTTTTAGACTTTGCGCCATAAAACTCTAACATCCAATCCATCCACCTTTTAAAAACACTAAATAACAGTATTCGTTGATTGGGATCATGATTACCAGACAAGTATAAATTTCCTTTTGGGGCCATTAACTAACAGATGCCAGTCACAAGCCTGTTCATCTCTGTGGGTTTTGTTTTAAACATTCCTTGTGATTATAAATTTCATGGCCAATTTTGAACCATCCTTCTCCATATGATGGGTGAAGATGCTCAAACTATGTATTCACTCAAGTTATTGTAAATTGTGGCAGCTTATATTCTTTATTAAGATGTTCTAGTTATTTACTCAATAGTGACCTAGAGACCTGACCTTCATAGAAAAATAATGACCTAGTCACAGAGAAAACGTTTTCTGCAGTATCACAAAAGCCTTCTAATTTTGCACATTAATCTTTATAATTCTCAATTTTAATACTTTCATTTTGTTTAGTGTAATATGTTGGTTTATTTTTTATTTAAATTTTATTGAGAAATTTAATGCGTTTATCCCTAGACTTCTTAACACTATTAGTATAACCATTATAAATGGAATTGAAATTTGGATTGTGAAAGAGTTAAATCTCCCATCAGATAATTGAATGAGTATGTTGACAAATAGATTATGGAAGTGGAAAGTTATTTTAATGATTATGATGATTGAATTTTTTATTGGAAGCTTAAAATTCCACAGAATTCATTTCTTTTTCTTGTGCATAAACCCTTTTGTGTGCTTGTAATGAATTTTGTGTGCTTGCTTCTATGAAGTACTTGTCTCTGCTCAGGTATTTTCATGTCATCAAATTTTGTATTGTCTACTTTCTAATAAAATTTTTGTTTCACAAAAAAGTACCTTTTGCAAGCTAAATAGTAATAGTTACTATACTAATAGTAGGAAGTTAAAATGTAACTTGATAAGTTCCTCTATTTTGTCCAGTTCAACCTTAATGCCATAAACTTTTCCAAATCATTTTCATGTTTAATTTCATTATTCAATTTAATTAGAGAATTGATATCCATGCTGCGTGATAAACGCTTGTGTAGTATGCATAATAGAATTTAATTATGAAGGTCATTATTCAAGTGATTCCTTCTTAATGCATTATTTTTATGAAGGTATCACTTGAATGACCTATTTCTTATAGTTCTATTTTTTGTGTGGAAACTCCTTTGAATTTAGAAAGAATAATTATAGGAGAGATTTTTTCAACACTGAATTAGATGAAATTTGTGATACTAAAAATGTAGTAATGTAATAGAATTTTTGAGCGAAGTTCTGCTATTGAAAACAATAGGCAGACTTTATAAACATTCCTTGACTTGGTTTATTTTTATTTATTGCGAATCTCGTTTTGTAAACTCATCCAAATATAAGATACAAATTTAGTTCAAAGATAGGATAACTATTTTTTACATGTTCCTATGCATATTTCTGTATAATTTCATTGTGTTGCAGATACGAGAAGTACAGTCAAAGCTTGCTAGTCTTCAATCCCAAAGTTCCCAGGGTTCTCAAACAGGTAGCTCTCCCACTCGCAGTAAGAGCCCTCATATCAATCCTACAACGGGTGAAAGAACTCCTACATCAAGGGAAGATGTTCCTATTGCCAAGATGGCTGAGCGTGTGAGGCTGAAAAAAATGGAAAGTGGTGATCGCCATATACTAGGCTCTGAGATTGCAAGTTTAGGGGTAATGACTTCCTTTTGGGATGTTTCATTTAAGATATTTTATTAGTCCTTTTGTATTTAAATACCAATTTTCACTTTTACTATGTATAATTTAATTTTTTAATTCTAAATATTTTTAGCGTTAATTTTAATTATTTTGTCTGATTTTAATAGAATTATCATTCTATTTTATATACAGCATTAAGTTACAAAAATATTATCTTTAATTTATTTAATTTGAAAATCTTTGATTTTCAAAGCTGTGAAGGTATGATTTGCTACCCTCATTTGGTTGCTGTTTTGTGTTATAATAATTTGTAGGTGTACCCATGGAGGAGGGGCTTATGCCTCCCTCCCATACCCAATGAAGCAAATATGTCTTGGGACTTCAGCCCTCAATATGTGTTTGCATCATGAAAAAATATTATTTTTTAATTCATGGTGGCTCCTGTGGGGAGAGCTAATGGAGTTTGAGTTTTAAGCCTCCTAGATCAGATAAATAAATATATTGGTTTTTTTATTTCAGCCCCTTAGACCTAAAATAAGCAAATATATCTTTTCAATTCATGTGCACACTTGGGGTATGGGAGCTTAAGCCCTTCAGACTCAAAATTAGCATATATATCCTTTTTAATTCATTTTCAAATCTACTGGTAGGGATGCTTATGACCCATATATCGGAAAAATCAAATATACCCTTTTGTAATACATGGGCTAATCCATAAGGGTTTATACCACCCAGACCAGGAAAAAGCAATATTCTGTTTTAATGCAATATCCTTAATCTATGGGCGTATCCACCCATCCCAAACCTGAAAAAGCTAATTCATCCTTATTTGATTTATCTAACTGTTTTTAAACTGACATACTGTTTCTGACTCCCAGACTGGCTTAATTCGGTTAGTTACTTTATGTTGATATTCATTAAGCTCTTTTCATGATACAGTACACTAAAGATAGATTTATGATAACCGATCAGCATTGCGGACAATAGAAAGAAATATAGGTATTTGCAATTCTCCCTTAGGTTGTATTTATTTACGTGTTCCTTTTCTGGTTCCTTTAGTTGTCTGGCTCCTGCAAGAAAACAGTCATGTTCTTTTGCACGAGTGTTCTTTAAAATACTTCTACAACTGATGTTTGTAGCATGGATTCTTGTTCTGTGTTTATTGTGAGATGTTCTAAGTATCGTTAGCGATACCAGAGATAATCAATTAGAAAAACCACCCATGGCGATTACGAATCATGCTTTTAAGTATAGCAGCCATCTCCTTAATTATCTTTCACTTCTTTTCAAAAATCGACTGACCCAAGGTCGACTGCCTTATTCAAGCAGAAGTTTTTAATCAGTGAGATGAATATAGTCATACCATTTTCCAGCCATCCGGATTTTTATTGTGTTGAAGGTCTCTAATTTAACTGACAGGTGCAAAGTTACTACTTACTTTAGTAAAAATTTGCTATAAAGGAGAATACCATCTAACAAATAATTACTCATTTGGAGGTAAATTTAATCTTACAGCTCTGACAAGGTGTTGAATGCAGTTCTACTGTGATTCCCTAAGTTTATCATCACAGAAAATTACTTTATAATCAGATCACATTTGTACCTTAGAGGATTCCCTTCCCATTTGAAAAAAGTATTATCCCAAGTCATGGATTCTTAGGTTTTTACCTATTTAGTTGTATTCAGTCTGTTCAAAATATGTTTAACATGTTTTATGATTTAGGAACTCGAACGAAATATGCAAATTTTATAACTCCTAAAAATGCCCGATTTCAGGATTCAAAGTATCTATAAATACCCAAAACTATTTTAGAGCCTAAAAAAGACCTAAACTGACTAGAAATCTACAAAAACCTTTTCTGGTATAATTTATCCTGCACTTAGATTTTACTATTATAAATGGCGAGCTCCATCAAAATTTAAAAGGTTTTTTATCAAATTTTGTTACCCAACCAAAAGATTTTTTAAAAAGAGTAGCTGATTGAACTGTGCACTGCTTTTAGGATATACATTTTTTCATACACCTTGATAAAGTACCATATTTGTTAGCAATATTCCTTATAAAAATGTGGTTGAAGCTGGTGTTTAAGGTACGCCTATTATGTTTAAATATTTTTGTATAAAATAGGTCATAATCTGTGTTTAACTAATTAAAAACATTTTCTAAAAAATAAATTCAGAATGAATACATTGCAAAGATAAAGTTGCTATATAATGAATATAAATGTTATTAGTGCAAACAAAAATTAATCCCAATCAATTATTAATTTTGTGATTTTTTTTATTAATATTAAGATTAAGCACTAATTAGGATAAATTAGCTGAATTGTTTCAATAAATAATTTAATTATTTCAATCAATCCCCTTTAAAAAAGCTTACAATATTTGGGTAGCTCCCCATAATAAAATCTTGGATGTTCCCCTGTGATAATTTATCCTTACTTAGTTAAAGTTCCAATATTTGTTATTTGATGAATGTTGTACAAGTATAATACATTTAGCACTTGGTGACTTCATTTTAATGATCATTATACTCTTAAAAGTATGTAAAGATAGCCAATTGATGTGTTCAGTCATGCTTATACCTACAAGATTTTTAAGTATTTATTTAATTTTATTTAATCCATATTTTATCACCTCAGACCTCTATTGAGCTTCTCGTTGACTGATGGCCAAGAGATTGGAGACAGGCATAAGATAAAAAAAAATTCATTTAAAATGATTTATTCATAGATTATGTAATAATATTCTAATAGGTTTCAAATCATTTGAACTTTAAAGAAATATATGTTATGTTGATTAAAAAATTAATTTTCAGTTTGTTCAAGTTTGAAATGAAAAGCAAACATTTTTTTACATATTTATAATGAATTTAAAATTTATTCCATGTGAGTGCAAAATCAACATTTGGTTTTTGTTCAGTTCTCATTTGATTTCAATAGCACTGAATGCTCTCACTTTTATTTCAGTTGTCAACTACAAAGATGGCTGAACACTTAGCTCAGAACGTTCACGAAGACTCTCATGCTCAGGAAATTTTTCAAACTTTATTTTCTACGGGATCTCCTGTTCCTGAAAACAAAATCAGGGAATTTGAAGTCGAGATGGAAAGGCTGAACAGCAGGATAGAGCACCTCAAATCTCAGAATGATCTCCTCAATCTAACTCTCGATGAGAGCAAAGGCCAGTGTGACAGACTTTGTGTTCTCATTGGAAAATACGAATCAAACAATACAGCTCTCCAGCTGGCCATTTCTTACAGCGACCAAGCAATAGAGACTTTTGAAGTATTACTTGCACTCATGGAATCTGAACAAGATCAAATACGAGCCAATTGCAGAGCTGTGGGTCTAGGTACTGTTTCTCATTTGTATTCTTAGAATTTAAACTATAAATTCAGAGAAATAATGGTTGAAATTACAGTACAGTTAGTGGCTAATATGTTCCAAAACCTGTCATAGTTAAATAAATCTGCTGGTAATACTAAACTCGTATATTAAGTGCTATTTGTTTAACATACCTAGATACAATGAAACTTAATTAAAAATTAGGACTCTCGTTTCTAATAAAAGTAGGTATTTCAATGTTTAGCCTGTTCCTCAAAAGAAAATGGAGCATTAAAATATCGTCAATGTGAAACACATTCAGTCAAAATCTTTGATATGTGATATTTTTAACTTTTTTAGACCAGAATGTGGTGATCTTTGGACTGGTGGACTCTTCACAAATTCGTTTTTCATTGCACTGAGATTAGATTTCTTTAGAAGCACACTTAGTATAACGCAGTGAATAGAATTTCCCCCTCCCTTCATTTCTCAGAACTATGTTGCTTGACTTCGTGTTTCATGTGTAATCCGACAATGAATAGTTTCTGTACTGCAAATATCACATAGTTTTAAGAGATTACAGGACAATAAAGATCACACTTTTTCATCAAAACAACGAAAAAGGCGTTATTGATAAAATTTTGCATTTAAATTTATACCCATGTACCTGCACAGGACCTGTAGTGGGAAATTTGTATTTCTTAAAAATATCTTAGTCCTGTTGTAGGTACTTTGTATGATTCATTATCAATTGGTATGCATTTTGAAATTTGGGAATGGTTCTTTTGTGTTCCAATTCTCTCTTTTCAGTTCCCTTTTTTTTCATTTTGACTCTATTTTTGTTCCATTAGATCAGGGATGAACAAGTCAAAAGTTGAATCCCTTATGATTGTCATCAAATCTCTTATGTTTAAATTGGGTTAGTGCATGTATTAAAAATCCAAAAAATGGTAATACCCCAATGAATGGATTATAGTCAAATGTGAGAGAGGAGAAACATGTCCCTTTTGATCTTAAATGAAAATCGGCTTGCAACTCTTAGCTGCTTTATGTAGCAAACTTTCTTCCGTCTACTGAAAACTCAATCGATTATTATCCAGTTTACTTATTGGCATAATGCCAAATACTATCAGTTAAAATGATAATTTCTTTAAAAAAATTTAAAAACATCTTTAGAGGATGGCTTAAACTTTCAAATTAATTTTTATTTATATATTTTTTGGTCAATATGCATGTAACAGAAGTATATATTATTTGATTGGTTAATTTTATTTCTTATTCTTTTGCAGTCAAATCTGATGATGAAAACCAAGAAAAAATAATGGAGCTGTTAAAAGAATCGCAAGAAAATAGAAAATCAGCTGAAAATGTTGCCAGGCATTTCTTACAAAAACTTGATAGAAGTTATGGTATCCCATCTAGAGTTGGTGCTTGCCATATAAGTCCATGGGAAGATCTCTCATCTCACAGTCACACAACTAGGTTTGTATAGGTGTTTTTGAAAACTAATTATTACTGCCACTATATAGAAGCAATATTACTATAAAAGATAAGACAAATTGACTTTTTTCGTTAAATAAAAATGATAATTTTCATTTGGAAAACTTATTTAAATTATATTAAAAAATAAGATGAAATAATTACAATACTTAATGAAACAATTATCAAAAATTGGGTAAATGGTTGAAGAGCGACAAACCAAACCATAAAAACTAGTTTTGCATAGTTTTTACTGAAAACTAAAAATACTTCTAAAATCTCTTTTTTTCAAAGAATAAATACTAATTCTTTCTGTGCATTATAATTCAGTACTTCCAGTTCTGTTTCAAGTAGCTGTGATGGAGAATTCACCAAAGCAGATGAACGTCGACTTCGAGATTATATAAACCAGCTGAAAAGTGACAGAGCCTCTGTTCGTACAACTGTTGTAGAACTAGAAAGTATCCATGTTGATCCTGCATGCAAAGATCCACCAACAATTATAGATGCTCAAAAGTTGGATCTTGAGAATGCCGTCCTCATGCAAGAGCTAATGGCAATGAAAGTAAGTGAACATGTTTATCAACATTTGATGTTGCTTAGAAGTAATGTGAAAATTTTTTGTCCATAATAACTTAAATTAAAATATCAAATTGGAATATAAGCTATGCATTCAGAGAAGAATCAAAATATGCATTTCCCTATTGTTATGTTATGATAAATCTGCCTCAACCATAGCTATGTATGATGTAATAAAATGATGATAGTATTTGTCATTATTTCCTATCAGTAAAAACAAAACTGACTAGTTTTTCTTTCTATTTGCAAAAATCTGTATCCTTTAAACTTTTATAAGAAAACTTCTGAAATAATAAATCTGCTTTTGTTCATTGCGAATCTGATATAGTTTGTCAGTTGAAGCAACAACTTCAGAAAAAGATATTCTAAGTTTAATTTCTTTCAGATTGTTATAAATTCTCAAATATCTCTAAAATTTAATATTTTTTGTGGATTGTATTGCTTTTATTTTTCAGTATTTGTTTCCACATAATTTTTTTGTAATAATGCGTTTATACTACTATTATATTCTTCATATTTGTTGCTTTCATTTACAATAAGGAAACAAACTGTAGTGGTATGGAGGTATTCAGAAGTAAAAATATATTGTGATATTCTGGTCTGACAATTAACATTTTCTTTCAGGAAGAAAAAGCTGAGCTGAAAGCTCAAGTATACCTGTTGGAAAAAGAAAAAACTTCATTAGAACTTCAACTAAGTAGTAGAGAAGCACAAGAACAAGCGTATTTAGTTCAACTTGATCATTTCAAAAGTGAGTTGCAAGAACAATGTGAACTGGTGGGAAAATTAAAGGTATGTTTTCAATTTGTGAAATTATTATTTATTCATAACCAAATTCACTTAAAAAACATAAATGATTTTTTGTGTCCCATTTTCTTGTAATTACTATTTCATAAAACATTTATCACATTGCACTGCTTTTTGTAATTTCCATCTCATTCCTAAGTTTTTACTCTGCCATCCTTTCTCCAGATAAAATTTTAGTCACCATCTAACTCAATGGAAAGTGCAATTTCGTTTGCTAAAATTCAGGAAATCAAGAAATGCATGCATTGCATAAAAGTTTAAAATTTATTAATACATAAAGAGCGATTTCAATAACAGTATGAAAAACAGAAATTGTGATTTGATAGTTAAAATACATGTAGATCTTGTAATTTATTTTCTCAAAACAAATAAAGATAATTATTTTTAGTAACATTTTCTATTTTTGCATCAGCAATATCAAAAAAATGTTCTTTTGATAAAACAAAGCTCTGAAATCCAGCACTTAGTGTAATTTATTAAAAGAAAGGTTCATAATTCTAATATATATATATACTAATATATATATACATACTATATATATATATAAGGTGTAATATACTAATATATATATATATATAATATTTTATATATAATACTAATTGCTGAGACATTGCTCTGGTTCAGTCCTTAACTCAAATATAGAATCAAATTATCAGAATTTTTTATTGGATTATATGAATAAATTCAATGTGCATTTTAAGTGACTAGTTTTCCCTTTAAATTTATCAGCAGAAAAACTGAGAAATATGTTGACTTTACTTCCATTTATTACAGAATACAAGTGAAAAAAGTGATGGTCTTATGAATGTCACTGAAAGTGAGAAACTGAATGAAGCAACAGAGAAAGTGTGTAAATTGAAAGCGAGAATCCAAGAGCTAGTGTTAACCATGGAAAAAGTGACTAAAAATTCTGAAATGAGTGCTCAACAATCTGTTGAATTTGTTAATGATCTAAAGCGTACTAATAGGTATTGTTACCATTTTATCAACTGTTTATCCATTTTTAGATTGATTAGAAAAATGAATTAAAATATTTAGTAGGTTTTGGAAAAGGTATAATTTATAGGTTTTTATCAATGCATAAAGACTTTCCTCCAATTTTCATGTATCATTGTTCCATATGCATTATTTATTTGAGGAACAAGAAATATTTGGATCATAAAAGTTGTATGCTTCCTAAAATAAGGTCTTCTAGGCCTTACTAAAATTTAAAACATTTTACTCAAAATATTGCAAGGGCTCTGTTCTGAGGAATAATTTATTGAATTTAATATGTATATTTATATTGTATATATTGATTCTTTAAATAGTACTTTGGAGACAAAGGTATGCATTTTATTGTGAGAAATATTATTTCTATTTGACCAAATGTTTAAGTTTCATTAAAACTAAATATGTGAAGCCATGTAATCCCTTTGATTTTTACTGAAAGTTGTAATGATTAAGAAATATTTCATGTTATGTGTTTTGTAAAAGCGTATTCTTATTCTGATTTGAATGTTTATTTCCTATCTAATACATTTAAAAAAATTATTGCACTTTGAATTTATTTGCTGTCTTGTTTTTCAGTGCCTTGGTTATTGCCTTTGAGAAGGCTAAGAAAAAACAACAGACCAAAGTAAAGAAACTAGAACTGCAAATGAGTTCACTGACTGAAAGACATAATGCTCAGGTAAGAATTTAAGAAAAAAGTAAACGTAATTAGTAGACAAATTACTGTTCTGTTATGTACCAATAAAAATTTTTAGCAAATAATATTTTTAATTTAGAAAGCAACACTGATCATAACCCCAACAAATAAATATTAACCATAATGTAAGAAAACACATAATTGATGAAAACCAATATTTAAAAAATTGAATCAATTTTTTTGAACTATTCAAAATGTGTTTCCATTGGTTTATGACCCCTATGATATAGTCCAGATTCCAGAGAAGGCAATCTATTCATGTGGTTTTGGATGAATCTATTCAAATAAGGGGATAGGTTGAAACATAAACAAAGTGCTTCCAGAATTGGCCATCTAGCAGGGAGTGTGGTTTCAAGTTTATTGTTCAATGCCTAAGCAGTAGCAGTGGTGGAATTGGTGAGGGTAACCACCCTCAGCAATTGCCATTAATGCTTTTGCATATGGCAGTCCTTGTACTAACGACTTTTCACACGTATTTAAAAATCGACTGACTCGAGGTTGACTGTCTTGTCAGGGCCACACTGTAGCATGTTTATTGTCATAGTTTCTATAAAATTTGTTTTTTGGAATTTGTCTTTCTGTTACTTTTGTTTGCTATCTTAACATCTTTCATTGAAAGTTTCTTTACAACTATTTCTTTGTCCCTGTTCAGCCCTGTTTTAAACTAATTAATCTGTAAAAATGTAAAATTTAACAATGCGGCTAATAAAGATTAAAAATATCTTGTCTATGGCCATTTCTGTAGAGCAAAATGTCTACCATCTGGACATAAGTAGGGCTTTAGAGGAAAACGTGAGTTTAAAAGTTATTCTAGTAAAGCTTTGCTATAGTTCACTTTTTTAATAATACCTTTCCAAGCCGCATGTAAAGGCAGGGTAGCACTAATGTCATTCAGTAATGTGTTCCATAACATAAAAAATAGTTAAGGCTTCTCTGATGTTCAACTCGAGAATGGATCTCGTAGATTGGGCCACGACTATTTTCCTAAGTGTTGAGCAATGGCAGATTTGTTGATTTTCTTGTTTAATATACTTATTAATAACAATTATTTAATAATTAAAACATGAGTTATGGCAAATCTATTCTGGAATAATATTTAAACTCGTGTTTTCCTCTCATGGCCTTCGGTACGGTGTGGACGTTTAAAAAGTGGGGTGCAGGCTCAGGTGTGACTTCATCACCTAACCGTAGTTCAAAATTATGTGGCGTGTTCTTCGGATCTTTCCCTTCGGTTTTGATCCCAGACCTTCTCCAATAGCCCATTGTGTTGCTCCAATGTGACGTTAATTAAAATACCTACCTTCCTCTTACGGCCTGGTTTTGTCCTGATAGTAGACATTTGGCTCCACCATAATGGTCATTGATGATTTTTTTCACGTTCTTATTCTTTATTAGTCCTATTTAAAAATTTACTACCAGCTTAACTAAGATTTCATCTGCTTATCTACTAATCTATACCTGTTTTATATTTTACTCATTGAATTTACGAATTTTCAGGTTAGAATGCTGAAACAAAGGATTGCTATGTTAGAGGGTGATTCTGGTCACCGTCTTCTTCAAACCTCTTCCAGCTCAGACCTTCCTATGTGATGAAAAATTTGCATGATGTTTAATTTAGTCAGGTGATTTTTGAACTCCTGATCTCTGTTAAAAGCAAAGATTAAAATGTACATACCATCCAGCAGTGGCATCAATACTTAAAATTTACCTTTATCCTCATTTAACCCCCTTAAATGGTCTGAAATCATCTTCCTACCTCCCCATTCGCCTTCACTAATTGTTAATTTAGGGCTTGTAAATAATAAAAGCTATGTGATGGGTAATTTTAATATCGTTACTTGAATCTCTGGTGTGTCCCTCTCTCATTTCATCGTCAAAATAGGTTCATTTAGCAATTGACTTTTCTGGTACAAGTAAACTTGATATCAATCTAAATATTGCTTGGAAAGCCCTTTTGAAAAGAAGTGGCAACTCTTCCAAAATGTTGGAATGAACTTTTGGATTTTTGCTGGAATATTTCTGCAGAAACGAAAGACGTCAGCATTTGAGAGAAATTGCAAGAACAAAAGTAAGGCTGCAATGTTCCAGATAAGAAAGGAATGGAAATTCAGGTCTTCAATTCCAAGCTGAACTGAGTAAGAATCTTGTCTTAAAAACCTCTTAAAACGAAAAATGGTTTGAAACCTTGAACTTACCCAGGTTCTTATTAGAACTACTTTTGACAGACATAATATTAGCATTTGGGTAGATATTTAAAAATTCCCTTATTGCAGTGATACATACAGTAAATATTATTCCCAATTGATATACTTTCATTTGACAGAACTTTGTTCATAAATGACTAGCAGTGAAAATCATCACCATCGTTTTTCTCAACTCACTGAAATTGTTTTGCTGTAATTTAAATGAGATTATAATGTTTCAATTTATATATTTTAAATTGTTTCTGGGAACTTAAGCTTTCGAAATGTGTTTTTCTCAATATCATATCTGACATCTACTCTAAAATGTCCATGTTCACTAGTTTGTGGTAGCTAATTACGGAAATATGGTAAATATCGCTAAAGTCATTGTATCATTGTTTTTACCAGTATTGTTTTGCATTGTTTACCAGCCTTGACTTTTTATTTCAATTTTATTGGGCAAATGATATGAAATTACCTTCATTTATATTGTACGGTATGAATTTTTTATTGCCAATATGAATAAGGTATATTTTAGGTTGTTGAATTTCAGTGATAAATGCATTTTTATATTTTTATTTATCATAGTATTTGCTAAGGAAAGTGTATTTAGTTGGTTAAGAAGAATTTTGTAGGGTTTTTTTTGTAGTTCATTTTAAACCATAAATCTGCATTTTTGACTGTTTTTAATGAATTTGCATTTTCTAGGCTGTTATTCAATGTTTTGTTCTATGCCAAATGTCCGAATTCTGATTCACATAGCCTAATGGCCCAAACTGATGTGTGATGTGATTTTCTCACATGCATAGTTTGTCATTTACTGTATTCAGGATAGTAATTGAATGGACTGTAAACAAAGAAGCTGGATTTTTTAATCAATCACAATTAGTTTAAACTATTGTGTTAGTTTTTCTTTCGATTTCACTCTTTGGCAGGTGACAGATGGGGCAACCCAGGTCGCTCTACTTTTCATTGTGACTTCACTCTTGACCTGGGTGATGCCATTTAAATGGTTCAGTAGATCTCCCAATGTGGTAAGGAAGTGAAAGCAAACCAGGGTATATCTCATCGGACATAGACTTAAGAAACAGGTTGATGAGGTGGTGTCTTGTAAGTAGCAGTTGAGTTGCAGATGGTCAACGTTCGTCCCGTCTGTCACCTATTTTAAATTTTTTAGCTTAATGTTATGCAGCATTGCATTTGTTCTTAACACCTAAACTTTTATCATAAATTTTATCTTATCTAGTATTTAATTTTATTCTCGCAATTTTAATGATGTTTACCAATATAGATTTGTTGATGGTGATTTGAAGCAAAGCAGTATAAAAACACCTTTTGGACCAAGCTTAGTTAATGCCTTTTATTCATTTTCCATTAATTTACAAAATTATGATTCCTTGGAATATATATACTTTTATTTATAAAATTGTTTTTGTATGTTTGGAGGTGCCACTGACGTATCAAATTTAAAACTTTGCTCTTCCCTATGAAATATTTTCATGTTGTACATGCAATTATTCCAACAGCTCTAACGAAGAGGTTCCCAGTGCTGTGAAATTGCTATTTACACTGATAAAGCAATAAATCTAGTAGTTTTTAAACTTGGTGTTTATGAATTTGGAATAAACAAAACCCTAAAACGTGTAAGGCTGTTTTTCAGTTTGTTTTATGCTTCAAGTATAGAAAACTGATTACTTAAAATTTACTTATTGCCTGTTGAAGCTTCACTGCATGATGTGCCAAACGGTATCTATGTATATAAGAAAACTACCATTATACCATGCTAAACCGTTTCTAGTTGCTTTCTAAACTTGTTTTTAAAAGCATTTAAGGAACATAATAAAATGAGAGATTTATAAGAACTATCAAACGAAGAAATTATAAGTCTAAGTTGTTTATAATTATAAGTTGTGTTATGGATATCTTTAATTTTTATTTATATTTTGTACTAATTTTCATTAATTTTTCTCTTCCTCAACTACCTACCATGTACAGAAAATGATAATTTATTTGATGAAATTGTTATTTTATATGAAGGTGATGTCTCTTTAAGCATTTTCCCTTTCTTATTTTTATAGTTAATGTTTTACTTTTATGCTAAAACAAACCAATTCTAAGGAACTGCATTTCAGATGTAATGCTAAACGCAAGTGGAATTTGATTTTATCTTGACTTCTTATCTAAACAAGTTTTTATTTCAAATTATTGTATTTCATGCAGTACTTTTAAATTAGAAAGAAAGGAAAGGAAAAATCAGTGTTATAATTGTGGTTTTTAAAATGTAGCCTGAAATTTTTGTTATTAACACTTTTATATTTGTTTTACTTTGTACATAAAAAGTATTTGCATTGTAATAGTTATTTCATATCTACTTTATGATCATTCTTTTATTTCTTATTCAAATTATCTAATCGGATTTTATTCCATATACATACATAATAACATTTACATTCCATGGCCAATTGTTTGATTTTTGAAATTCTACTTAAAGTACAAAGTGTGTATTAGTGCAATATAATTTACATCAGGTATAAACTTTGCATGTAATATTTTATACATTTTTTAATGTTAATTGTTTTGGAAAGTTACGTACAGTAATCAATGGCTAAGATTAATTGCAATTCAAATTGTGTATTTGTTATATTTATGATAAAATCTGACCAATATTTTTATATTAATTTTTGAATTAATGATCTGTAATCGACCATTCTACTAAAAAGGTATAGTGTATCACATTCTTTCACATTTCCTCACAAGAAATTTTATAAATTGAATTTTTAATCTAATTTAATCTAAATTTCTTGTACCTAATGCTTCCAATCCTTCCACATAATATTCTTCCACATCTATACAAACAAAAGCTTTCAACATGCGGAATTTTTTATTCCTTAGAAGTTGAGTTTTCGAATTAGCTCATTACTTGAGTAATTCTAGTATTGAAAGGTCTAAAAACATTCCTTTCAGTTGTTTATTTTTTAGAATTTAATGGTTTACATATTGATTATAAGCATCAACTATGAAATATATATTTATATTGAAGATTCATACGGTAAACAGAAGACTAAGTATTTGCATTCTGTTCTATGTGCCTGTAACATTACTCTAGTTTTCATGGTTCTGTGTAATCAACTGAAAGTATTACTAAAAATTGCATTTAGGTGTCGCGGTAAAGATTTTTTACAAATATCATGTCTTATTTTTAAATTTTAATGTACTCACTTAATTGTTATTAAATTGCCTTGATAGTTTTTGTGTATTTTATCATAGTTGCTTTATTATGATTGTAAATAAATAAAAAAGCATACCATAGGTTTCTAAATTTCAAGTATGAAAAAGATGTTTCATGAAATATTTATTAAAGAGAAAGCAAATTTTACTTAACTGAATCATTTTTACTTTTTGCTATAAAATTTTGCCACATTTTTGTGTAGTTTTGAGTAGAGAAACAATTCCAAAATGCGACTTCTGATAGTGTGAGTTTGGGTAATTGTATAATGTATGTTGTATTTTATGGGATCAGGCTTGGTGGATGTTTGCAAGTATGATTATACAATAATCTGTCTATATATATCTATCAAAAACTATTCCACTCAATTAAAATATAGATTTAATTGAAATCGGTTTAAATGCTTAGAATTGAAATTCGTCTCCTATATTATTTCATTTGAGTGCAATAAACATCTGTTAATACTTGGAAGACTGAATTAAACTTTTAATCAGTACACTTGTAGTTGGTGAACATAAATGACTTATATTTCTTTGTCAAAACTTTTCTGTTCAAACTTTTGATTTACACCTAATACGCATTAATTCTAATTTTCACTTCTTCAGTTGAAAACTGACTAGATACTTAGTATTTGATGAGTGATTGTTTCTCTCTAAAGAAAGCAAGAATGGGATTGATTCTTATGCCAAAATAAGTCATGCCACATTTGTTGATTGCTGATTTTTTCTGCAACTATGTAAATAAATTTAAAATATGTAAACATTGTTGTCTGTTTTATTGTAGCCCTTTATTTTTTCCAGACATTTGCAACTATAAACGTACATTTAAAATTTCAATATATTTTGCTGTGGTTTTTACAAGAACTCTAATTTATTTAATCTGCATTCAAAAAACAAGATCAACGATACTCATCCAAGGTCAAGTGTGTGTCATCAAAACTCAGTGACATAATAGTTATAAGTTTGCTAAAAATGATGTTTTGAAAACTTGGTAATGAGATACAAACATAGCACTCGTCAGCGTGTCTTCACATGTGCACTCATGTGTTATCTATTACAATCTATGTAAAATGATGTAGCCTTTAAAATGAAAAATAACCATGAAAAGGCTCTAATCTTTGTTTTGATTGAAGAGGGACCCTGAGATTCTATTCAAGAAGTTATGAACTTGAAGTATATGAAAGGGCCTATGTCCAAATTCGATTATTTTTTAGTTGTCCTGCAATATATTATGAAAGAATTAACGTTGGAAAGGGTTTTTGTACACTCAAAAATATTAATTTTAAAAATTAAAATTACTAAATCAGGTGTTATCAAAAACTTGCAAAATGAACATCGGCCTTTTTTTTTCAATGTGAAAACTCGTGGAAAAGTGATTTAACTTATGGAAACGAAGAGAAATTTACGACATATTTGTTTCGTTTCATATAGAGTTTATTTCTGCTTTTGAAATTTTTTCCATTTCAGATTTTAATTCTGAAATAAATTAAGTCTCCATTTTCTAAGTATGTTTTACATAAAAAAATTATACATGTAATTCCTTGTTACTCATGTAAGCTATTACAATGTTAATGACTGCATTTTATGTAAGATTGTATTTACATACTTTCTACTACTTTTTCAAAAAACATCAGTTATATTAAGACTCACTGAAAAGTATACAGAATAAATTAAACTAAAATTATTTTAAAAGATTATACAAAGATGTTTTATTGTTTTTACATTTCTCCTATTTTAACAAAGCATTTATAAAGTTCATATCTAATGCTGAAAATGGAAGTCTTACGATGTTTTTCGTAATTAAGAACAATTTATTTCATAAATATATATTTTCCATAACTTGAAGGTAATGTGCTATTACCACCAATTTTTTTTCAGAGTATTACTGTTAAACTATAAAGTTCTCGTTTTCTTGATGCCTTCAGTTAATCACAGCTGAAGTAGGCCCAAGTGTACGAGAATTTGAAAATTTTGCTACTCGTTCTGCTGCTGCAGTTGCCTAAAAGATAAATATAATAAACTAAAATAAATACCATGTAAAAGGATTTGAAAAGAATAAATACAGATCGATAAAGTTGTTTTTCAGTTAGTTAAGTATTTATTTCTACAATGAATAACCAGAATAGTATTTATGCTAAATTGCTGACATTTATATGGATTTTGATTCGAAATAACATTTCAAAAAATTTCTGGAATCTTGGTATTTGGTATTTTTTTTTTTTTTTTTTTTCCAATTAACGTCACACTGGAGCAACACAATGGGCTATTGGTGACGGTCCGGGATCAATCCCAAAGGGAAAGATCCGAGGACAACACCACGTAATTTTGAACCACGGTCAGATGACGAGGCAACACCTGAGCTGGCACCCCACTCTCCAAACTTCCACACCACACCAACGTGAGGACGTTTGAGGCCACGACAGATTTAACGTGCACCAGCCCCCTTTGTACACGACGATGTTTGGCTGGATTCGAACTCGCAACCCTTCGGTTGCTAGTCCGTTACTCTTCCAACCGGGCCACCGCGGCCCTTCTGGAATCTTGAGTGTAACTTAGAACAAATATTTTTCATCTGTTGCATTGCTTTTGCTTAGAAGCATTTTTAGTCAGTTGTTCAGCAGAAACAGACATTTAACCTTTACAGTTTGTTATATGTAGACTCCAACATCATTATGTACAGATTGGTCTGATTTTTGTAGTGTTTATTATATATTATTTTTTTAAATACATCAAGGTAATTAAATTTTCAGTTCAAGATTATATACGGGACTCCTAGAGTTCATTTTTATTTTGAAAACACCCATCGCAATTAAAAGGAATTAGTCAAAATAAAAAAAAATATTAGGTGCTTAACATTCTCATGTAAAAAGCTAGTTTTATTTTTGTCCTGGTACTACTATTGGTATCATTTAGCTGCGGCTATCATCTGAAACAATGCAGTTTAATGCTAGCATAAGGTTAATTACAGTAACTTTGTCTACCATAAAGAATTTCATGTTAGACACAGGTTACACTGCCTCATATACTACTATATTGTAAGAAAATTTTTGTAGCGGTTAAGTTCACAACACTCCCCCTCCAGAATTTAGCAGTGGCTGAATTCCGTAGACGCTACCACTAGTTGATAGATTATTACCAATTGCACGAGACAGCTGTATTAAGATTAAAGGTGTACTTCTGTATAGGTGGTCATGCAATAGATGATTACGTTCGTGGACTGTTGTGTGAAGGCTGAGCAACACAATGAGTGATGCTCTGATAGGATCAATAACTGTCTGTTATCACAGGGCATCGATAATTGGATTTAATCGCCAATTCAACGAAATTGTAAGTTAATTTTTGTAGTGGTGGCTGTTCGCCTCGAACTAAATCTCTGTGAGAGGAAATTTCACTTTCTAATTTTTAAGGTTTTCGAACATCTGGGGAAATGTCGGAGCGTGTGCAAGCGCGATCCATGAATTTAATTTTTATTGCGCCCGTGCAACTGCTACTATTGCATTCGTCAAAGTTATTGTCTTGATATATTTATTAGACACGTGCAAATTATAATATTAGTAAGGTAGGTGTTTTAATTAACGTCGGCACTGGAGCAAGACAACGGGCTCGAACCCGAAGGGAAAGATCGAGGGCAACACCGCTTAATTTTGAACCACGGTCACCTGAGCAGGCACCCCACTCCCCAAACTTCCATACCACGCCAACGTGAGAACATTTAAGGCCACGACAGATTTAACGTGTATTAATATTAGCATTATTAGTAAATGTATTTTTAATTATGCTCGTGCAAACTGTTACCATGGTATGGAATGTGATAAAAAAATTAATTGGAATTTATATATAGAAGGATCGGACATGGAGGTGAAAAAGAGTTGATCGATGTTCTTTGTACTTTTGTATCGTCTTTAGTTTTTTTAATAAATGTCTTAATTTTTCCTGACAAGCTTTCGTCTCAATGTATGCAACCGAAAAGCCTGTCTACAACTATTTAGTGTAATAGTACTGATATTCGGATCATCCAAAGAGTAGAGTGAGTCTTCTCCAAGTGAATTAGGAACCGACTTTGGATCTCCACACTATCTCCTCGACATTAAACTTGGCAACGATAGGATTCGTTTAATATCCGACAATGTTCTTATCCAAACATGCCATGCATAAATTGAACATTTAAATCAATTAAATGATCCTTTATATACATGAGTAATCATTTATTGCAATGTAATTGGTAATAATTATGCTTGAACAATTATTTCTATGTCAAAATCATTCTCCATGCTTTTTTCAATTGCTGAGCTGGAGTACAAAGTTAATAGTTTTGGGAATGACAGTAAATGTTAAACATGTTAAAAAAATTGCATTTATAAAATGAGACCCGAGTTTTTCCACTCAACAACTCCTTAATTTTGAACCTTAATCTCATTTTTCAAAAATCGATCAAGTATAAAAATTATGGTGATTTCGAATGTTCACTTTATTTGGTTGGTTCTGTGAAATCTTTAAATTCGCTGAAAATTAAACCATTATGATTAAATTTTATTGAACAATATAAATTATCGATTGCATAATAAACTTAAAAATTTATATTTTATTACTTAAATTATTTATTAACTTAAATATTTATATTTTATTACTTGTTATTTATTAATCAAATATTGCTTTGCTCTGTCTCAGTTTTTCTTTTAAGAAAAATATGTGTAGTAAATATTTCAATTTTTTAATTAAGCAACTCTCATTTGAAGAAAACATTCATTTGGTTTTGTTTATTTTTTGCAAAGATAAAAACTAGAGGTTTTATTTAAACATTTCAACTTCATAATTTGTCTACTTAATTTTCATTTGAAATCGGACGGTTGTAGAACGCTCTTAAATGAAACTTACTGCGTGATTTCATATTAGTAATTTTCTGTATAAAAACTATTTTATTAAATTGCTGTTAAGTGTTCAAAAATGGACAATGTTTGGGAGCAGTCGACTTACAAAATGAACTTTTGCAGCCACTATCTGATTGCTATAAAGTTTTCACATCCTATGTTTTCTATTAAAAATCCTCTATATAAAGTTTAGTCTAAAAGTATTAAGCTTTATTGTCAAAATTTTAATTCGCATAGTAGTTTGTATACATGAAAATCAAATTAACTCCATTTGGTGAGATTGCAAGGATTATCCAAAATATTTTTATGGAAATCAACCTGATAGGCAAGAAACATTTTGAAATTGGAATGTCAAAAAATCCCCAATAGGAGGAAAATGCCTATTTCTAGTTGACTTGGCATACTATTTATTATATATTTGACGTATAAGTAACTCCGTCAAAAAGGATCGTAATTGAAAAATTATTTTTGCTATCTAGAGTTTGATATCAATTTTGAATACTAAAATTTAAAATCTATTTTTCAATATAATTATTTTGAAAATCCACTGTCTCCTTAATTAGAATAATTAATCTGAGTTTTTTACAAGTATACATTTATCTTCTATGGATATTTAGCTTCGGATTATATAAAAAACGTTACTATTTCTTTAGCAAACATACAGGAAACGTTATTAATTAGTGTAATCGGAAATAAAAATATGCGACAATATTGTGCAGAAAGGATCTTAATTTATCTTCATGTTTAACTACAAAACTATTTTATATATAAAATATGTGAACACATCAGAAAAGCATGGGGTATCTAGAATATATAATGTTTTATGTTATGCAATTGTCTTAAATTTTTATTTTTGTGTCGTTCCTACAGAAAATCTACTGTCAACATGGGTGTCCCATAAATTTGTAGGCAAATAATATCAAATCAACAAATTTCGTATTAGTGCGGTTTGCATCAAAAGGCTTGTCGAGGAATCAGATATTTTGGCATAAGAAATATTTTTAATTCTAATTATCACCCACAGACAGCACTGTACCTTTTGTATGACGAAAAGATGTAAATTTAATTTCTTTAAAAGGAAATGTAAAGTTGCCTTGTCAATAGTTCGTGCGAATTAAGTTATTGCGTTTGCTAAACTAAATGTGGTTGGTGGATAAGACACTACTGGTGAAATTGTTTTATCTAAGCAGTGAATCGTTTACAGAAATCTTACGAAATTTTCGAACTCAAAAAAATGTAGAACTTGAAGTTCCAATGACTGTTACCGTACTTAAAAACAATACAGCGTTTCGAGGACTAAAAACAGGTAGCTTGGCAGATCGTCCTCGTAGGGTTGGATATTAGGGTTTTATGGCGCAAGGTCCCAAAGCGGACAAGCTTCGTCAAACACAAAACAGAATATGATCCAATTAAAGTACGAAATATTTAAAAATTAATAGTCTAAGATAAAGATAAGAGGTAGATTTCAAACATGTGAAATATATAGATGTGAATAAAAATATTCAAATAGTCAGATAATAAAACAAGATCATCGTTTGCAGCATAACGAATGAAACTGAATAATTTAATTTTCATAAGTATAAAATTTTGAGTGTGAAATTTAAAAAATGGTAAACAGTTAGATGAGGTTTGAAAACCAACTGAAGGTAAAGACGCGAAAAGGTTTGAATGGGGATTTCCCAAATCAAATCTCGCAGATTTAAAATTGTGATTTTAAAAAATTTGATACTTTGATTAAAAACAGGACACAGTTAAAATGTGATAAATAGAAAATGGAGTAGAGCATGAGTTGCAAATGGGTGCACTCTCCCTTATTAGATCGTCCTCGTAGAGGCAGGCCAAAGTTTTCAGAGGATCGTGCTAATGGTATAGAATCGCAAATGTAGATTCTCGCAACAGAATCAACGCGCTGTGTATGTAGTTCATTGGAAGTTGCCAGAAACACGGGTGTACCCACGGGCGTTCCGCGTCGTGCATGGTGTTTTAAATTTGTACCGGTACAAGCTACAATCCCTTCAGTTGAAACCAAATGATGTTGCGAAGCGGGAAGAATTCGTACAGTATACACTGAAAAACAAGGAAGATCCAATGACTTTTTACCATTTTTTGGTCAGATGAAGCCCATTTTTTATCACATGGCCATTAAATGCACAAAATATTCTAGATACGATTACGATCATGCATGATGAGGCACCCCACATATAGCATCTCCTGTAAAGCAGTTTTTGATCAATATTTTGGTCAAGAACGACTGATTAGCCAATTTTGTGAGAATGAATGGCCCCGTGGTTTCCGGAATTGATCCCTGTAGATGTTTGACTATGAGGTTACCTAAAGTTTCGAGTGTATACTAGGAGCCCGTCTTCCTTGGCCCATTTGAAAGATGCAATCCTCCGTGAGGTCACTGCAGTGGCGACTTTTCAGAGTAAGAAAGGGAAGTGCCACTTCCCCAACATTTTTCATCAGTCATTTTTCAAATTACATTTCTATAATTAGTCTCTTCAGTATTTCATATATGTATAAATTTTCAATATTTCTACGTAAAATTTCTCTTTTTTTTTTCTTTTACGATTTATAAATTACTAAAGTACTTACAAATAGGAACCAATTTAATTTCGCAGAGCGCATTATTCAATAAACGGAAAATATCTTACAATGCTTACGACTGTAGACAGCGAAAGCTTAGCACGGAAGTTTTTGCTGAAAAATAGCTGCGCATATTCCGTACGCCAGATGGTTGCTATGACAACACCGCCATTAGCAGCCAAGAGATATTTAGACTGTCGGCTCCGAAGGAAGGAAAAAGCTAGAAACCGCGATTACCCTTCCTCTATATGGTTGCCGGTTGAATTCTAAAAATAGATGTCCCTCGTTTCCCGTTGCAAGCAGAGAATACAGAAAACCAAGAAGAAGCTTTAGCGCCAAAAAGTCTAGCCAATCGCGCCGAAACTGCCGAATATTACATGAAATAGAGCAATGATTTTGTTGACCATTTTGTTTTAGATTTTTCAGCGGAATGAATCCAATTAATGATACTGTGTGTAATTTACTGGAAACTCCATTTAGCCGGTGCAAAGACGAAGACAAAAGGGACGTATTACGTCAAGCACGTCCAACGGATTTATTGACGACTATGGCTAAAAAAGAAATTTTAAAGAGCGGTAAGTCTTACAATATTAGTTTTCAAGAGTGTTGGTTTGCTAAGTATAAATGGCTATGCAGTAGTTTAACCTTAAGAAGATTATTTTGTTGGCCGTGCTTGCTTTTTAGTAATAAACATTCTGTTTGGAATAAAGACGGATTCGCAGACTTATTAAACATAACACGAGCACTTCATAGGCACGATGATTCTGCTGAACATCTGAAGTGTGAATTAATGCTAAGAAGTTTTTCTGTATATCAACACGATTGACGATGCCCAGAGGGAGAATGCTATGCTGCTTTTTAAAGTGCTTTTCATTGAAAACGTTCGTTTGAATAGACTGTTTCTACAAACAGTGATTGATGCGGTAATATATTTGAGGAAACAAAAAATGGCATTCCGGGGACATGATGAAAGCAGTGACTCCATAAATCGCGGAAATTTCAAGGAATTACTAGGATTGTTGATATCAAAAGTCTTTTAGAAATTCAATATCATTACAAAAAGGTTAAAACGTCTTCACTGGTGACTCCAAAACTATTCAAAATGAAATGATTGAATGTATTTCCGATTATATAAACGATCACGACGAAGATGAAATAAACGGGGCTAAATTCTTTTCTATTCAAGTGGACGACACCACTGCCATAAATCAAACTTCCCAGTGCTCCTTAATATTAAGATTTGTGAATTTTGTAGGCGTATTAGTTGAGCGATTTTGGGGGTTCCATGATGTGAGTGAAGACAGAACGTCAGAAATGTTATACAAAATGTTGGACAAAATTTTGGATCTATTTGATTATCAACACAAATTAATAGGACAATGTTACAGTGGGGCCAATGTATGAAGTGTCCTGTGTCAGCCAAGTCAAGTGTCCAGACATTACAATGTAATGTTTAAAAAACCCATCGCCTTAAAAATGAACTGTCTTCTATATACCGATGGAAAATTCAGGAATATATCGACGCAAGAACTTCGAATGCTTTATGATAAAGAAATTTTCACAGAAGCTTATAATTTGTTTTCTCTCGTCATAACAATTCCATCTACAAGTGTATCAGTGGAAAGGAGTTTTTTTGCCTTAAAAGAATAAAAATTTACTCAAGAAATACTATTTCGCAAGAGAGACTTTCTTCTTTAGCAAACATTTCTATTCAAAAAGACGTATTAGTGGCGCTTATGAAGAAACAGCCATTTTACGATGACATATCAGACAGATTTGCAGCATTAAAGGACAGAAGAATTGGTTTATTTTACAGAAAATAGAGGTAAATCCTCATGAACTAATTTTCGGAACTGGTATCTTTTCATATCACTGGCATAGCCAGGATCTAATTTCGGGGAGGGGGGGTGATTTCGGGGAGGCCCTTCCCCTATTTTTCCATCCACAAGCCGCCGCTGTGTCACCACTGCCATCCCATGCCATAGATCCTGATATGCTTTACTCATCTGCGAGTGGCGTTATGAAACGCTTGCACAATTTCCTTTGTTGTGGTGGTAGACATATTATATAGATGCAATTGAAAGATGTTCACAAATGTAAAGTAATAACTTTGATGGACGGGATAACAGTACAAGTCAGTTGTGATGTGCACAATTTTCTTGGTACGAACAATACAAGTAACTTAATTTTGTCACAGGGCACATCCAAAATTTCTCCTTAATTTTCCCTTTAAAGTTGTCAGACATAAGATGCAGAAATGATTTTATAAATTTTATTCATTCGCAATATGGAATATTAAATGGGTTTTTGTGCTCCTAAAAAATGCCATTTTTTAACTTGTACTGTTATTCCCCCATCAAAGATAAATGCCGCACCGTGTTAACTGCTTATTTAAATGTTGTTCTGGTTAAATGATAATATTATCGCCATCTATCAGTGAAAACTTGGAACTAATATTTTCTTATGCCCCCAAAAAAATCCGATCCCACGACAAGCTTTTTGTGCAAACCGTACTCTAATCCGCCAATTATTTTGATTCGAAAACTTATGGGACACTTGGAATATTTCATTTATCAAAAGATTAGTATGTTAATAATTTTTGTCTTTTCTAGAATATTTTACAATGGAAAATATAGTAAAGATTGAAACTTGCCTGCAAAGCGTTTTGGTACCACTGTGCAACGATGTAAAGTTCAATACTCGTAGTTAAACATAATCCGCTGAAAACTGCAGATGAATAGTAATTTGTACCACGGAGGTTGAAACCTAAGGAAAAAAATTGAAAAGTTGTTATGAATCAACACTGCACAGTATAGCTCTAGGTTTTTCATTACTTCAATTCTATAACATAATCTTTGTAAATTTATTGATATGTGAAGTTGAATTCCTCACACAACGCTATAGGAATGACTATTTTTTTATTCTGAAGTGTATAACAGATTTTTATTAGAGGAAATGGTGAAGCTTTTTTCTAATCTAGCTGGAGAAAATATGTATGAAGCAATTATATGTATTAGGTATTTAATGATGAATAATGGAAGCATTATATACTACTGAAAACATACTTTTCTTACTTTAATGAAATACTGCAATTTAACTACATGTTTCTCGAATGATTTAATAATTTATTTACTTAATAAATCTTTAAATTATTCAAAAATTGAAAGAAAATCGGTATAAAGATACTTGAATTAGTTGTAATCTGTCTTGTCATCTTTTTTGAGAGATTAGATTACTTTTATATTTTGGTGCAGTGTGAAGCTTTGAATATCAAAACAATTTTATCAGTGTACATTTTATCTGCTAACGATTGTTTTGGTTTGTCTCGCCATAATCACTTTTTGCTGTATGAGAGGAATCACTTTTTGCTATATGAGAGGATTAACAGGATTGAGGCTCACTTAAAAGTGGATTTTAAGTTTAACCATTACCTTCTTAGACCGGGATTTGTACGTTAAGATTTGTACCAGATCCTGAACCACTTAGCCCACTTATCTCATACTGAGATTTAAAACCATATAAGTCGCCCTATCTCTGTATATATCAGAATAGTGTTACTTTATAATTAAGAATTGTTTCCACTGTTATTCAAGTGTTTAAAGTAATCGAATGTCGCACTGTATCGAATAAAAATTGTCAAATACACTAAACAAATAAATACGACAATAATTTTATGAATAACAGCATGATTTCATGTTATCAACCTGGATATTAAATGATGTTGTTGAGAAATTTTTTCATTTAATTAATCTTAACTTAAGTTGCGAAGACATTACAATTATGTATACCATCATCGATGAAGTAATGTCTGGATAAGGTAGGATGTCTTTCTTGAGATGAAAGCTACGCACTGTTCTAGATTGAATAAATTTGGTAATTTTTGCATTTTATAATATTCATTTTTGTTTCATGTGGGACATAAAATTTTAAAATTGCAGTTTGATCCCTAATACTATATTGTAGATGTGAGGAAGGCAGGTTGTGCTCTGTTTCTTCAAATGATGAACTGACGGAGATTTTACATCAAACAGCTCATGTCTTATAACGTCATTAAAAGTCTACCAATGCCGAAGGGGTGAATTTAACTGTTAACATGCCATTCTCTCGAATTATCGGATACTGGCAAGCATTATTACGAAAAACAGCAACCTCGTAACAGATTCAACTTTGAAGAGGTTTCATCTACTATACACTGATTTCGTCATACCATGACAAAATCAAGTTTAGCAGATGACCGTCTCTCTCCTACATCATGCCTTTTTACTGCCTGTAAGATACAGAAATAATAGCTGAAATTTGAAAAAGTCAATCGCTTATATTTCAACCATGGAAAACTGGAAGTATGTTGTCTGGCCTGACGAATTAAAGTTTCAATTTCATTATCATGATAGAATAATTTAAGTTTGGTGTAGATAACACTCATAGGAAGCAATGAATCCGTCTTTATGTATATTAATAGTCCGTATGTCGTACTAATGCAGATTGGCGCTGACTACGTAACGTTTGAGGGACTTTATATGAGAGTTCTTGGTATCAAGTAATTAGAAATCCTTACTGAGAAGATGAATCGTTAGGAGGCGTTTGTAATTATTTTATAATATGCATGTATGGAAGGCATTTTTTATAAAGCTAAATATAGGTGGCGGTAGTGTTTCTGATGTGATACGTGTTTCCTGTACGTATTCTGAACTTGATGTTAATGTGTTGGCTTGTTTTTCAGATATCATTTCAGAACATTGCCAATAGAAATTCCAAAGAATCAATTCCGAATTGACCTGTGGTAATTGATTGGTCACCACCGATTGCATTAATTCCGAACGTTGCCAAAATGGCGATAAATCATATGTTTAGGTAACCCCGATATGCATCATGTGAGAGCTCGTAGACTGTTTCGTTTGTTTACACTGAAAATCCCTGTTTGATATTTCATCCATTCAGTTTAATTTATTTGTATGTATTTACTCTATGTTATTGGAAAACGAAACTATTAATCCATAAATGCATCCATAAAAGTTATTTCTTTCTGCAATTGTAAAAGAAAGTGTTGAAATAAGATTGAAAAAGCATACTTTGTTTATTGAAGAATGTTAGAATTGTGCAGACGCCCAATGAGATTCCAGAAGCGACACTCATGAACATGCTCAATATTTTGAGTCCTTCCAAAGAGCTGGAATCATGGCATTTCTCCATTTTCCTGAGCAAATGAAGAATGAATAGGGATAATGTACCCGCAGCAAGGCAGGCTGAAGAATAAACAGCAGAAATAAACAATATGTATTACACAATATATATTACTTCTAAAAATGTATCGTATTCACACGTTTTAATATACATAGAAAGAAATGGCAAGTGTCTGAACGAAACGTACCAGGCCTACAATCTTTCAAATACAGTTGTATTAATTATAATAGGGCTGAGGTACGTCCTTAATAAGATATTCTAGTATACACGTATTGATTGAATATAGTTTATAGAGCTCATAATATTGTTTTAATATATTAGTGTACTTTTATTTGGAGTATCCTTCCTGTACACACTAACAGCACCTTTGAGGGTGTATTTAACTCTGAAATTTGCCATATTCTATTTGCAAAACTGAAACAAGCACACATAGAATTTTATGGGATATTTCTACACAGAAAAAGATTATATTCATGTTCAGGGTGGTGTAGTTTTCTGTTCAGTGGCGTGGTGATCAGGAACCCGGCATCTCCTAATAAAAGGAATTTGAATTCCGTGGCAAAAAATCGATCAAACCTGGAGCAAAAACGACTATTTTTTAAAGTAAATCTGAGTGAGACGTCAGTTTCTATTTTAACGCCCTTGATTTTCACGGCCAAAAGCCAACCAGAGAATGCTGATACCCCGTCCTTTCAGCTTCAAGTGATTTCTTACTGTGATTGGTTAACAGTGTTTGTTATGAGCAATGGGTACCTTTAATACAGACTCTTCTCTTCTTCTCCATGCTTCCTACTGAAGTCAGCATCCAATCCATATATTACGTGCAGTGGGTCCTTGTGCATGGTCTATCATTCTCTCATTTCCCCGCCTTTGTAGGACTGCCATCAAGCTCTAAGACAGTGCTTGGATGATGCATACAGAGTTGCCAAAATTATGCGCAATTGCGCATTTTGGGCTCGTTAGGGCCAAAAATTATTTGCATTGCACTGTCTTTACTGAAAAGCAACAACGGCGAATTGAGTTGATTGTTGTAAGCATTAGATTTGTGTTTTGCTTTCGATCCAATTTCAGCATCCCCAGTGGGGCCGTCGGGGCTCAGTGGGTATGCCCACTACCCTCGCAACCTTCGAGTTGTAGGTGGCGCAGGTTCGATTCCTGTCAGGTGGTGCATTCCTCCCTGGGTGTATTTCTCTCTTCTGTATCTGTAAAAGCTTTCATGGGTGTGCCTATTACTTGATATTGTATATCTTCTATCTGGCGCAGCATGGCCAGATATGGCCCTTGCGCCATAAAATCTTAAAACAACCAATCAGCTTCCCCAGTTAACAATGCTACTGACTCTGTTCCTCTTCCAACCTCCACGTTGGCTTGGTGTGGAAGTTTGGAGAGGATGGTGCCTGCTCATGTGTTGACCTCATCATCTGACTGGTTCAAAATGACAAGGTGTTGTCCTTGGATCTTTCTCTTCGGGATTGATCCTGCACCATTGGTAGTATCCCGTTGTGTTGCTTCAGTGTGATGTAAATTGAACTACCTACCAACCTCTATCCAACCCCTCCTTCATTTCGTCCTACCCAATTCCTTCTACAGTGTTGCCTCGTCATCTGACCGTGGTTCAAAATTACGTAGTGTTGTCCTCGGATCTTTCCCTCTGGGATTGATCCCGGACCGTCACCAATAGCCCATTGTGTTGCTCCAATGTGACGTTAATTGAAAATACCAATACCTTCTACAAGTCTAGAAGTAAAATTTTACTTTAATTTAGAATTACACCTGTGTTTATTAGGTACAAAATTTTATTTTGTAATATAAATTCAATATAATTTGATTGAAAGACGGTCCCCCTCGTAGCGAAATCGTCGGTATTGGGGTTTGTAAATATCGTTAATTCCATGGGGTTTGGATTTTTAAAACCGCGCTACGATTACAGAACTGCCACAGCCAAAGTACAGGTGAAATAGTAGCTTAAGTGACATCAAATTCTTAAAAATAGTAACAAATTCGTCTCTTAAAACTTTTTTGTAGCAATTTTAGTTACCCCAGCAGCTGCATCTTGGTGCAAGGTCTTCAAAACAACATGGAGTAGTAGGAGGAAGCTTTTGGCATAGCTTGGCCCTTAGCAAACAGTTTATTATAATTTAACAGAAAAATACTATTCCTCTGTAATATGGAAGACTAATTTGAAGCGATAAGATCATTTATATTTACCAAACGTTTTTGATTCAATTGGAGAGCATTTGGTCAAAGTCACAAAAGCATTTTCCCCAATGAAGCAGAAGGCATGAATTGGTGACTGAAACAAGGATTTGTGCTAATATTGATTCAAAAAATAGGGGAGGCTGAATTTTTATTGAGGTTAATTTTTAATAAAAGAAGTCATAATTTTCAAAATAGGAGCTTTTGAGACTATTTTGCTTAAAAAAAATACTTCTAGTCGCCAAGGTGGAAAAATAGTTGCACAAAATCGCCTTTCAGTTGCCTCCGGCAGCCCTGCGATCATGTAAATATGCATATTTTCACGGAAGTTACATTATGCAAATTTCAGTAAACTGGCTCAGTTTTGTGGATATGAAGACAAAAAAAGTCGTGCATATAAAATGACTCAAACGCCTAATTTACTCCGAAAATGAAGCTTATATCACCATTTTACTCTCTCTCTCTCTAGTAGTGAAAATCTGCACTATTTTTTAGAAATCAAAACCCCATAGTCTATACATCCAACCCACATAGTCTTGTATTTACGCCAAATTTAGTTGAGTTTATCCCAACATATTTTTTCTATCGGGCTCTAAACATTTTTAATTATGGCACAATACACACAAAAAGTTCAAAGCCAGTCCATTTTGGATTTAGTTCGTAGCACAATGTATGCAATGCATGTGTTTATGTTATTTAAATATTAGGTGCTTCATATTTAAAATATTGTGTATATTTCTACAATAACTCTTTCAGGTTAATTAATCATTTCACGGAGGGGGGACGTCTAAAACCCCACATTCTTGACATGTTTAAGGTTAGGGGTAGTGTATAAAAATTATTGGTTCATATTAATGCTAATGAAGTAATTATTTAATTTAGTGAAAAGACAATATGTGGTAAACGTGTTTAGTACGTCACGTGGTGAATGGAAACTGGCCTGGAGTAGGATAGCAACGAGAAAAGATTCTTCTCTCCCTCCCCTTCGACTACGGGAGAGGTATACTAAGTGTTGTTTCGTTAGGGTAGAATACTAGGTAAGGATATCTTTTCTCCGTCCTGTGTGCGGAGACCTGTTTATGACCCAAACACATCAGGGATATGGGAGGGAACGGTGACTTAGTTCCCTGAAGCTGATATGAGTTTCTCCTTAACATAGAAACAAACGATTTATTTGTGATATCTTCAGTGGTGTTGTTTTGAGAAGACGCTATCCGTTTGCAGCACGAGGCATAAAAAATGTGATATAGATATAATCGATATATTTCTGTTACCACGACATGCATGAGACCGTTGCTACTTTTTGTGACGGAAAAACCATCTCTTGTACTAGTTGAGTCACTGCTCCCAAAGCAATCACAAACAGAATCAATCGAAATCCACCCCAGTGAAGAACTTACCTGTGAAAAAGGAAGGCACAGCAGCATAGTAATTGCCGTCCACCATGAATATATCCGTAAAAGCCGCTCCCACTATCAGAGGCACACACGTTACGATCACAAACAAGTACACTAGTATCCTCGCAAAAGGGGTGTGAGAAATCACGCAAGAGGAGACAGAAAAATTGGACAGAAAACTGCCATGGCCGTGTTGCAGGTTGAACTGGGGTTCGACCCCAGCGAACGCGTTCATCTCGTGGTGCTCGAACTCTATGGCTTCCGTCGCCTCCTCGTCCATGGTGGTCTGATGAATCTGTGCAACTGTTCCGATGCGGGGTTTGGGGTTTCACATCGGAGAGGGTGGTAGATAGAATGCTCCAGGCGATAACGGGGATGTGTAATCAAGAGAGGCGCTATTATCATGGCACCGAAACAATACGGTTTTATCAGTGAACTTTTCATCATTCGAGTGGGAAGAACTCAAAGCGATGTTAGGACCTTTGTTGTCATTGTGTTTCATTAACAAGAAAAGAAAGCAAAGAATAATCTCATGTTGGTACGATCTAATTGCATACACAGTGTAGCATAACTTCCTCCCTAAATCATGAATGTACCCAGAATCTTTGTTTTGTAGAGGCGGCTAAGAAAGTGGTCATCGTCATTGTACTGATACAGCCATTTTTAGGGAGAAGGCAGGGTCGTTCCTGAGTGGTATGCTGGGCATGCACTTGCATGTTGTCAGAAAAACAAGGGCAGCTGAGAGACATGCGTAGTATGCCTTCAACTTGAAGTAAAAAAGGTAAGCAAAAAAATTTACCATTAGTACTTTTATACTGGTTTAGTCTTCGTGGGTTCTTAATAAAATACGATTGTAATAAATATACGCTTAAGTATGTATATTTGGTTTTAATTTACATTGGTATATTCAAAAAGCACTTAAGGACAGGGATGTTTCGATGGGAGAGCCCGTAGTGCTCAAATGATTTTAGAATTAAAAAAACTATCAAAAACACTTAATGAAGCTAGTCAAATCAGGGACAATCCAAGTTTCGTATATTACAGGTAAAATATACGTCTGAATTCGTCAATAGTCTGAAAATAGTTGAAAAAATCGTTAAACGTAATGTTCATTCAACATTACGGCATGTAGGAATGCGAAGAGAAAGATTAGGTACATAGAAATTCTTTTGATACATTCTAGACTTTCTTTTAGGAAATAAACTGTTTTGAGAATTGGAGTGGCTTTCTGGGGTTTGCACATGAACAGTTCATAACCTCAGGAGCGGCCCTGTATTGGGGAACTTTCTTCCCAAACTTCACAATCGCTCTCCTGATTCAATAATCCTGTTTAGGGCGAAAAGATGGTATTATTATGAAAATTAAAAACAAAAATTTTGGTTTGTGCATGTGAAATTTATGTACAAAGTTAATCAGAAATTGATTTTTAACAAAATCAATTTTCTCTTTACAAAATCAATTTTAGCTTAAAATTCAAAACCTGCAAATGTATTCTTCTGTACCTACAGAAACAAGCAATTTACTACAATCACTATTCTGATCTGATTCCTTCAAGTGAAATAAATTCCACACCCCTGCTTTTAATCGCGTTTTAAGAAGTATCAGCTGAAAAATAGAACATTAAATATAGTAGACTGTTCCACCACAATGAATAAAGATTTGTATTGCTTTGAGGGTGACTGATTTCCATCAGTCATCCCCTTGGGTGCACCACTGCCACCAATATTTTTTATGATCGAGGAACGGCTTTACAGTAGAATTACATCAGAAAGGTAAAAAATTAGGTTGTAAACCCCCTCTGTCGGTGATATATGGCTGTACACAGCGAGGCATGGAGTCCTTATGCTTCCATGTGCAAAATTATACAAAGCACTTTGCAGCTGCTGCTCCAGATCTCTTATGTTCTGCGATGGTGCAATTGACGGCCCAGAATATCCTAGTCTCAATGTAAGATAGATCTGGGAATCTATCTGTACAAAGAAGAGTTTCAACACCGCGGAGATACTCCTGGGAGAGATAAGCCAAGACCATTTACAAGTACATCTTCTAATCCAATGCCATCTCCTAGTGTAATGTTGTGGGGTCTCCTCTCGTGGTTTGAGGTACTTCGGCAGCAAAGCGATACGTCTAAAAGATTCTACAACCCGTAGTTTTGCCTTTTACGTCACGTGCCCAAGGGGATATTTACCAGTAAAACACCCAGGAGTGCCTCCGCGATGTTGAAATTCTTCCTTAGCTAGAGATCCCGAGATTTCTCCCTCTGAGCGTGTCTGGGATACACTAGGCAATGAATTGCGCCATCCCCGGAATATAAGATACATATACAACTTGCTCAGGAGCAAGTTGTAAAATGCTTGGTATAATTTGCCAATGGACAGCATTCATTTTATTACATGCTTACCCCGTATGTCGGTATGCATCACAAGAGGGGCTTCACAACTCACTAATTTATGACCTTTTTGATGCAATTCTATTATAGACCTATACACTGGTTGGACAAAATAATATGAACACCTGTGAAAAAACAACACTCGACGGAACCTGTCGTATACTCCCGCCCTCTAGTGTGGAAGAGTGCCACCTAGCGGGCGAAAATATGCACACATCAGTCTATTAGTAGCAGTGATAGCGTTCGGATGCGAAATATATTGGGGCGTTAAATCTTCGTTATGGCTGACCTCACAGAATTCGAAAGAGGCATGATTGTTGGTGCCCGTCTTGTCAGAGCCTCAGTAACGAAAACGGCCACCCTTGTTGGTGTCGGGAGAAGTACCGTGTCGACGGTAATGACAGCCTACAGCAAACAGGGAAAGACATCATTTGCCAAACATAACAGTGGACGAAAGTCGAAGCTTACTGATAGACAGAAGGGTTTTGAAGCGGATTGTGGCCAGAAAGCACAAGACAACAGCATTCCAGATATCATCTGAGATGAACACACATCTACAGGAAGGTGTATCGACAAAAACTATCCGCCGTGAACTGCATGCAACAAACATACACGATAGAGCGGCTATTCCAAAACCATTGGTGACACCATGCAATGCCTTGAAACGACGAAATGGTGTCACGACCATAAGAATTGGACACAACAATGGGAGAATGTCATCTGGTCAGACGAATCGTCGTTCACATTATTCCAGACTAACGGACGTGTTTACGTTTGGAGAACGCAAGCACAAGTCTGATGTTGACTGTCTCCTTCCTACTGTTAAGCATGGAGGGGATCAATGATGCTGTGGGGCGCGATGTCTCACCGTGGTCTCGGCCCACTTGTCCTGTAAGAGCGGGTTAGAGTACAGGTTTATATCAATATTCTGGTCGACCATCTTCATCCAATGGTGCAAACTTTGTTCCCTGAGTCTCGACCTGTGTTCCAAGATAATGCGCACATTCACACTGCTGGAATTATCGGAGACTGGCTTGATGAACACGATGATGAGCTGCAACACCTCGTGTGCAGTTCATCATCGAACCACCCCTCTTAATTCGAGCAATTTTAACATTAGAGAAAATTCAATGATCTTCGAGAGCAACTAGTCTTCTATAAATTCAAATGCATAAAACTTGCATAAGGGGCAGTCTTCATATTGAATTGAGCATCAACTTACAATTTTCAATGGAAACCCCCTATTTTGACACACAATTTCGAATCTATATCAAAATTTAATTTCAGATAATAAATTTCTTGTCACTTGGTCTTACCTTTTCGAAATTGAGTACAGAAAGATTGGAGCTCCTAATGTTAAATCGGTTTCTCAGACTTATGGATATCTTCCTAAATATTTCCATAGCGCTGATATTTTGTAGCATATTACTGTTAAGCAACCCAAGAAAATCCACCTAATATTTTATTTTAAAAATAGTTTTTAGTATGCAATAATTATTAAATTAATGTTTGAAAAAATTATGAATTGGAACCTTACTATATTTTGATAGGAATCAATTCAGTAGGACGTCTAATATAATCAAGCAAAATTTCAGCTCATTAAAATAATTAGTTTTTGCGTTACATTAAATTGTCCTCGTTTTGGCAATTTTAGGGGACAACCAAAAGTTTAAAAAACATCTGACAAACCTGAGAAATGTTTGAATTCCTGAAAAATGGTTGGAAATTTCATTTATGTAATCTAAAATACATTGACCTATACCAGTTGTGTCGTATAGATGAACTCTAATAATCAATTGAATGACTCACTATTCACTTTTTGGATGATCGGAATATCAGTTCGATTGTATTGAATTGTAGGTAAGCTTTTTGGTTGCATACATGGAGACGAACGCTAATTAAAAAAATTAACATTTATTAAGAACACTAAAGACAATACAAAATTATACAGAACATCGATCAACACTTTCTCCGTTTCGAATTGTTCTCAATTCCCAAAATCCTTCTTTTATTACATTTTAATTATGGTTACAATTCACATTATCGTTTGTGCTCGTACAATAAATAATTCTCGGATCGTTTGCACTTGCATAATAAATAACAATTATCGAATCTTATTCACTTGTATAATTCTCGGATCGTTTGAACGCGTTGAAAAATACGTTTGAAATAGTGTTTAAATTTAAAATTCGGGTAGCTATAACTAGTTAATCTCGATCTACGAATAACGATTTTCAATGTGGAGATGATCTCTGAAATTGACAGTAACTTTAAGATTGAATATCTCCAGATATAAAGATAGTAAAGTCAAGAAATTTCATATTTAGACTAATTTAACGATTCGGAATCTGATTAAGGCATTAAAACAGGATATTTCTATTGGAAATTTTGTTTGTGTAAAATTTTATATGAAGGCTTTTTATGCAATTTTTTTGGCATTTGAATTTGTAGAGGACGTTATTCCCTATTGAATATCTTTGAATTTGCTCTATGAATGGTGCTCGAAATAAAGGTGGTGGTTCGTTTTTTCTCCGCGACTGTACATCACACATGCGAAATTTCATTCCAATCCAACATTTGCTTAGGGGTGCTTCGATGTTTTTTTTGTAAAACATGAAAAGGTAGATTGGTTCGTTTATTGGGTTTATGGCTCAAAGCCATTTTTGGTCAAGCTGCACCAAACATCAATTTTAATGAATTTTAAGGACATCAAAGGATTTTAAGGACTTGCTTCGAAGACCACATGAAACAAGGATTTGTTAGCGATGTACAATTGGGAATCGGGATGTAACAATAGTTAAGTGTTGCTGGCATGTCATTAAATCTTTGTCGAAGCTGAGACTCAATTTCAACACGAGTTGAAGTCATCTAAAAGAACTTGATGTTTATCTATTAAGCCATGAAAATTTCATTGCTGCGACTGGTTACAGGTGCGTTATCAATTTCATTGGGGCTTACTTGCAAAACAATAGCAAATTTACTTTTACTATATCAATCTTTTACCACAATGCTTTCTTTGAGTCATGTTGAGTTTACGTACCTTTTTAACTGGTGAATTCCCTATCTCCTGTAGACTGTTATTGAGTTTCTCGTATTACTTGCCTGGCGTTTCCATTTTTAAGAGAAATTTTTTCAAATTTCTTAGCTCAGAAAGTTCTTTTAAACAGTTGTTTTTACATAATGAATCTTATAGCTTCTCTAAAAGGTAAAATTCCACCCAGGTCACTGTTTGAAAAATCAGGCATTTTAAATTGATTTTTAATGACAAAATTAGACATTGTATTTACGTGTCTAATGCATAATATTTACAAAACGTATTTAATATATTCACATGTAACAGTATGTAATAATTATATTTCCTGCGGATATAAACAAATCACACATCAACAAAATACACTTTCTACCGACTGATTATTTCAATAAGATTAATCAATGCTCCTGAGATTGGCAAAAAATCAGGGTGTACAAATGTACCTTTTTATTTTTCGCATTTTTTTCTATCGAAAATTGTAACGTTATCAGCTGCGATAATAAAAAGCCGTTTCCGTTTAGATGAAAATTTCAGGACATTTTGGTCAACAACGTTGAAAGTTTTCCTTCAGAGTTAAATACGCCATTTAAAAATATTGAAATGATATTCTTCCATATTACTTTTTTTTACTAAGGTAGGTAGTTGAATTTACGTCGCTCTGAAGCAACACAACAGGTCATTGGCGACGGTGCGGGTCGTTAATTAACGTCGCACTGGAGCAACACAAAGGGCTAATGGCAACGGTACGGGATCAATTCCAAAGGGAAAGATCCGAGGACACCACCATGGTCAGATGACCAAGGTAACACCTGAGCTGGCACCCCACTTTCCAAACTTCCACACCACGCTAACGTGGACATTTGAGGCTACGACAGATTTAACGTCCACTGGCCTCCGTGTACGACGGTCTTTGGTTGGAACAGGTCTCGAACTCGCAACCCTACGGTCGTTCTTTAATACATATAAATACAAGCACCATAATTACACTACATTTAATTGTTATAAAAAGCTCTTCATTAAGAATAATTTTAAATATTCTTTCCATTTCTAGATACCAGAGAAATTTGAAATTGTAGAAAATTGGCACTTTCAATTTTCCTTGATCTCTAATATTCAGCAGTGACGGCTATTAAATTATTTCTCCAAGATACGATGTGTAACGATGTACAAATTTTAATACTGTGTTAACTCATTGAAATTATAGGGTCGGAAACAGGCTACTTTTAGTGCTAAAACACTACATTTGTGCGACGAACTTTAAATGTCAATAAATAACAAAATATAAATTTGTTTGTTTGGGGGTTTTATGGCGCATGGGCTATATTGGCCACGCTGAACACAACACAAGATAACGTCAAGTAAGAAATGTGAAAGGGGATTGAGGAATAGTGGCGATGAAAGATGATCGCTTGGTATAAAGAGAGGGTGACCCAAGTGTTTACCAAAGACAGTAAAACCCATGTGAATAGAAAAGATCACTAGGGTACCTCGAGTCCGTGAAGCCGGTAGATGGAAAAGATGTGCTCCTGAAGGCATAATTTCTAAAACCTAATATTTTGCCGTTGCTCATTACTGGACCTATTTAAAAACTGATTTTAATTACAATCGGTGATGTCGGTCATTAGTTGATTGGCTGATTTTACATGGAATGACCCAAGAGAAATACACCCAGGGGAGCAATAAAACCCGACAGGAATCGAACTTGTACCTCCTGCGAATTGTAAATTGCTAGCGCAGTGGACACGGGGACTCCGCAAAATGAAAAGGTTCAACAGATGTTAAAACATTTAACACAATAGTTCCATTTATTTCACCGCAATTTGCATCGCATCGGACCTCCAAATAACCAACAATGGCCATAAAATAATTTTACGAAACATTTTCATTTACGAAACCTTAGTAAAATGCGAGGGAATTCACTTTTTTTAGGGAACTGGACATCTAACATTCTTGTAGTCACTATATTACTGATTTTTGCTGAAAAGGAAAGCAATAGATACTTCATTAAAAAATGGTACAAATGTTACAAAAAATCATCAATGAGCTGAAAATGTCTAATTCTATGCTTCTGAAGCATACATACCTATCAACATTTCATTTCAAACTCGAAATATGAGCTTATTAACAGCTTTCGCTAATTCTATTTTGAAAATCCTAAGTGAAATTAGTAGTTTCACTCCACCCCTTAATGTGTATCCATTCCAATAACGTTTTCAAAGCTTTTTTAATTATTTACCCTTCATAATGGCCAACAATAACTTGGAAAACTTAGTTTTCAAAACTAAATGCCATAGTGATCTGGGATGTACATGCAAGTATCAAAAGCAATCTTTCAAATTTCTTTTAATTTACCACCCCTACTTTTATTCTAATATATATTTATACTTTTTAAAAACTTTAAATTTCATTATTTGTCAATGCACAAATTTAGGAATGCTTACCAGGAATGTCTTTTGGTCCAACCAAACAAGTAATCTGAAGAATTTATGAAATTCGATTTGCAACTCGAATTACTACTACAGAATATTTTTTAAAATTTCATACAGCATAATCAGTACTAAAAACTAGCCAAATGTATATTTTAGTTAACAAAATTAGGCATTCTTGTATATATAATTATAACAAATTCAGTTTACATAAATTTGTACCACTTTCAAGGTGTATGAAACCCCCAATGTGTTTTGAATCATATCAAAGTAAGTTACTTTCACATTTTTTGCTAAGACATGAACTCTTTACTTCTATAACAATACTTAGTTTCTATGAAAGTGAAATTAAGGAACACTTAATGATAATTGTTTTTTTTCATTCCAAATAGAAACTTTTCCTGGATTTTTCAATTGGCTAAACATCATTTTACTTCATGAACTATTCCTTTTAATTGATCCATTTATAAGCAATCAATTTGCATTTTTAAGACAAAGTTCACTATAAAGTAAAGTGTGACTGCGCAACCAGTTACATTTTAAAAATACCATACTTTGATCAATGCTTGAAAAGACAAAGAGAAGATGTAGAGATGAGATTTGTATTTATTACATTATATAACAACTAGGAAGTAAAACATTCTTTCAATGCTTAGAACAATCTATGAACACTATACACATACTTTTATGAAAATTCATTTTTAAAAAAAATTCAACACAGAACATATATTTTCTTATACAAACAGATCGAAATATCACATTTGTTTCTGATGCTATTTTTTCCAAAAAAGAATTTAAGATAAAATCACAGATATTTTTGTAATGCAAAGGTATCAATGCATTCTGTATTGGCTTGCACCACTAGGTTTTCCAAACTCTACATTCTTCCTTATTTCTACACACTTGCATTTTAAAAACATACACAAGTCAAAACAGCACAAAGCACATTACTTTCAAAAGGAAAACGTATGCATTAGAAAATGCATTATGACCAGTTTTCTCATACACATAATTTCACGTAATAATTTTCAAAAAAATAATCAATTTTTCATTTTAAAATAAATATATGAAAAACACAATTGTAAAATAATCTTAATCATTCAACTCACCTTTAAAATTATACATTTTAGAGGCCATTTATTTATTGTATAATCAGCCTGCTCTTTTCACAAATGTATTTTAAGCTCTATAAAATATTTACAACCCTATATTACCGACAGTATGGCATTTTTTCAAAAGTGGTAAAACTATATACAATTGAGATAATAAATAAAATATGATATATCCTTGAACATCGATATTTTTACAAGATCAGTTGAAATTATTAAAATGAAACAGGTCAATAAGAGTATTGGTTCAAAAATGTCAACATTGCAGAATACATAGGAGGAAAAATATTACATTATAAGAAAGGCACAAACTGAAATGCATAGTTTTAGGATCTGTGTATAGGTTATTGCAATGTTAAGAGTGTATTTTTTTCATTATTGCCTGGATACTAAGATCACATATTCCCCAATGCTGAAAACATAATTTCACAATAATATAAAGACGAAAATTATTAATATAATTTATAGGACAAATAAGATATTTAATTTATACTAAATAATTTATTCACTGGGAAAGTATTCTAAAAAGTTTGCAACAAAAATAATAAATGATTAATTGTTCACATCAAGTGAATCGATAATTTAAAAAAAACATAACAGGTTACTCTTGGAGTAATTATTCCCTAATTTCATGGAGAAAGGGGAACACATTTATTTATTAATAAATAAAAAGTGTAAATGCCTGGCAGTTGAAAAGCACGAAGCTGCTGGAAAAATTATATGTATGTAATAAAAACACAAATAAAATAAAGAAAAATCATTACATTAACTATATTTAGATGGATAGATTTGTACTTGACTGAATAACTGAGTTGTTCTTCAGCATGTACAAAAAAGTATTAGACTATATACATTAGTAAGACTGCAAAAGTCAATACTTTTTGACAATGTCATGCTTCATAAAATTTCCCAATATTGAAACAATTCTTAAAAATTAAACTTGAAGGGCAAAATACTAATATTTAGCAAAAGCACATTACTTTTGGTAAGAAATATGAGCCATATTACACCTAAAGCAAGACAGTAAAACATTTAAGCATATTTAATAAAGATAACTTCACTTAATAACTAATGAAATTAAATAACCTTAAATATTAGACATAATTTTTATCTAATAAGGTTTACTCTAATTTTTGAATGGCTACGTATAACAAACATGAGAGTAATTAAGTGAAGATAGTGCTCAATAAAATTATCTCAGTAACGAAAAACATTGTTTATGAAAGGAAATTATTCGAATTTAGTTGCAAAGAATTACACCTATTAAACCAACAAAATTTACGATAATTTGCAACCTAATTTTACAAATAAAAAGAAATTGACAATGGGTCAAGTAATTAATTATACACATTAAAATTATGAAATACAGAAAAGATTTTTAATTATGTGGAGAGAGAGAGTATGTTTTACAAAGGAAAAAACAATTTCCATACAAATAATTCAAAAGTTCAAGTAAAAGTGTAAGCTGTATATTGTGCAACTGTGCAGGGTTATATATGAACAGGCTTTGCCCCATATTCTACTCCAAATTAGTTTTAAAGGACATAGACATTACGACTGATTGCCAGGTAATTTATCTGTGCACATACAATAAAATAGAAATGAATAGATGTGATTCAAGATCAAATTTACAAAATTTCTTTTTTAACCCTCCGAGGGGTTCACACATATATCCGTTCTGCAGTCTTCAATGCATGACTTCTAACCCGTTTTGACCAAGTTAACCAATAGAATCTTATCTTGGAATCTTTCAGCCAATTCTTGGTCATTAAATGACCTTCGAAATTAAATTAAATGGGGAAAAAGAATACTATTTGACTTGAAAATCTTATGATGCTCAGAGGGTTAAATAGAATTAATTAATCTTTTAGCAGAGAATAGAGCTATGTAAAAAAAAAAAAAATTTTAATTCAACAATTCATTCATCTCACTGCAAATTTGTTTACAGAATGATTCTTAAAAACATACATTTCCATAAAAGTAACATAAGCAAAAGCATACTTATAAGCAATATCGATTACCAAAGCTTTACCTAAACAGATAAAAACAAGAAAGAGTTTCAGGCAATGAAAAGTATTAATGCAACATACCTCTATTTATGTATATGATCCAGGATGAGTTACAAATTATTCATTCAAATCAAAGTATAAAAATATTTTTCAATTACCTACTTTTTGGAAACTTCAACATCATGCAAAACCTTTATCCACGAATACTGGATTATATTAACAATATAACTAGATAAACATTTTTAAATTCCTTTAAAACTAAGTGCTGAAGAAATTCTAATTAGGGTTCATTACATTTTTCGATGCATGATTTAAAAATTCATGTATAAGTAACACATAACAAATGCAAATCTTTACAGCAATTGAACAAATAAGTGTACTTTTCAATGACATCTGTTTATTAATAATTTTTGTAGTATCCTCAGACTAAAGTTGCTACTCCAATTTTAAAGTTTGAAAATAAATGCAGTCATTTTTAATTATACGATTATATAATTAATATGACCCACCAAATAAACAAATTCCAATGTTATAAGGAATTAAAAACAAAAATTGGGAACTATATACCAGTTAGCATGCAATAAATTTTGAGATAGAATATATTAAAATTAGTGTTGCATGAAAGAAACAATGTTCATGAATTTAAATTCAGAAATATTTTCTTATATTCTACTTTTTAAGTTAGTTAACATACACAACAGCATTTAATCACACATCATTCGACTAATTCCTTTTATTTTTCAAATTATGAATCTTAAATTCATGAGGAGAGAAACTTGTAATCCTACAATTAAGGAGCAGAACAATTAAAAAACTGGGATTTTTAAATTTAGTTTTAAGTTTAATTTTTAATCTCTAAAGATCATATATGATATTTTTGTGGGATGCTCATCTTTCAAATTCATATAAAATATCTTCAAATGCCTAAGTCTGCATCCTCTATTTAAACACAGTTTTTCTTTTAATAAGCATTTTTACTTTATTTCCATGAAATTATTAGACAACCCTTTTCCCCATAAAAACATTAAAGTTTATTATTGAAACTAGTCATGTGTGAAACACAAAAGGATTTGTTTTGTTGTCAATCATAATACATACTTAGGAATCAAGAGCTCAAAGTAAATTATTTTGGGGGTTTTGACAATTGGAAATCAAAACAGCTTAGAATAATGATGAAGCCGAACCTATTAATCCTTCGCAGAGAAAGAAAAACACATTTGAAACAATGACGATATCTTGAATTTGAAGACTTTTAAATCCAGAAGGTATTTTTCATGCTTCACATACAAAAAATATATCACATTAAAAATATTTCTAATAGTCCAGACAAAATTAACACTTCTACATAAAGTCTGTATAGTACATTTGGGATGCAATGGATACACATGTATAGGTAAATAATTTGTGCATTATAAAGTTTTAATTTTATTTATACTTCCAAAAACATAATCAGAATTGTGATGCATCATCTAAAAAGTTCATTGAAACAGTAATTTTACGTATTTCCCTATAATAAACTTTTGCAGGGTCTTGCAACTTTATTAGATTTAACCACAATTTTGTATGTTTAAGAATTATATATAAGCATTTAAAAATTTTTTACTTATAAGCAAACAAAGCACTATAGTTGTTAATCAAAACCCTGAGACTAAACTGTTCCTTGGATACAAAGCAGTCAAAGTTCGGCGCAATTCGAGAACCTTAGTTCAAGTAAGTTATTTCTGAGTTGATTTTTATTTAAACAATGTTTAAAATTGCCTTTTAATATAAGATTTATGAAAACAATACATACCAACAAGGATTTAGTATGCTGCTCTGTGGTCTCAATTCTGTGACAAGGCCAATTAGATACCAACAAGAATTAGAATACACACAATAGGTACATTAATTTTTTGCCTCAAGATGAATTATGTCATAGACTTTTAGGAATTGAGACATTTATAAACGAAAAGAGACATATTTTAGATTGGAGGATGAAAATGTGATATATGGGGTTGGGATTTAATAATTTAGATTCTCGATTTTTCCAGTGGCTCATTTAGGTACTGAAGTTGAAATTTTAAATTTACATAAAATAACACGTTTTCTAAAGCTCTACAATGAAAAACCTTTGTAAAGTATTCTGCTTATGCAAACAAGTTCCCACCTTTACTATCCCCTGAGCAAGTAGTCTGCTATAGATTACCTGAAAATTGCAAACTTAAGGAACACTTTGGGAGATTTCAGGAACTCACATAAGGGTTATCAATACAAGGATTGCATACACTTGTAGAGATATCACATAGATAGGTCAAAGAATAAGCATTAAAGGTAATAAGTGACATTTGATTTGTATACATTTATGTGAAGGAAAGTAATGATTTTTGGTAAAGAAAATTCTTAAACAAATAATTAAAAACCACTTGTATAATTTTAATATACATGTAATCATTAAATAGTAATTATTTGTAGATTGCCTCCAGTGAAACAAGTATATTGACAAGGGTATTCATTTCTTTTAAATGTTAGTGAAATACAGGATTTACATTTGGATTTTTAAAAATAACTTGTAATACAAAAAATACCTTTGTATAATTTTATTATGATGCTGAATTTGAATTCAAATAACTAAACAAAAAATAGAATTAATATAGATAGATGGTCATTGAAAACAAAAAGTACATCTAAACAAGCTTAAATCGGCATCCATTTTTACCCAATTTATAAAGGTACTGAATGACACATTTAAGAGCACTGTTTAAAATCTTAGATTCAGATTAGATTATTGATGCAAATTTCATTTCATTATTCAGCAGAAAAATACGAAGCCTCCTCTTTGTATCGTAACAAGGTTTTGGCAGTGAATATAAATGCACTATTATTTAAGCTCTTTAAGGTACATGAACCCAAAGTAAATTTCATATTATTTTTCTCAGGTTTCAGCAAGCACATGCTGAAACCTGAATGCATATGCCAGTAACAGAAAAACTATGCTAGTGCACATTTTCATCCTCCTTTACTGCTTGAGAGAAAGCTAAATTCCATCTTTGAAAAGACACTGCATTGGCTAATATTCAAAAAAGAGACATTGTGAGCAGAAAGGTCAAACTCAGCAAATAAATATCGAATATATGTGAAATGCATCAGCATAAGGTTATTAGGAGTCAAGAATTTTGATTAAAATAGCTGAAATCTAAAAGTGTTTGACATTTGTATATCATTGTACTGAAATGGTTAATTGGCAAAATAAAATTACATACAAGATGTATGTAATAAAAATCAGGTGAATAGTATAAAAAGAAACCTTATTTTGCTGTGTTTGCCCTTAAACTCTTAAAGCCAGATACATATAACTAAAAATTTATAACATACAGTACCTTAATTCCTTATTGAACTAATCCGAATGAAGTGAAGATAACTTACACAGGAAAACAAAATCGAAACATAGCCAAATTGGTTTACAATTTTGGAATATGCAACTACAGTAGTGATATATTTGATAATTTTAAGCATTAATTTAAAAATAATCCTTTTTTTTATCTGGAATTACCTATAGGTTTAGTTTTAAAAACACATTTACAACATAAATAGGCACTTTAAAAAGGAAATGGAAGCTACTTCTTTGTAGTCTTGACACAATACAATTTAGAAAACACACTAATCAGGGATACACATGCTGAGAATGTTTTTAAATTTAAATGGCATAAAACTAATTACAGCTGTTAGCTATAATAATGCAATTTTAGTCAGAATAAAGGAGATTTACCTGACAGTATGGGATGTTCTCAATAGATAGCCTAATAATTTGCTGACATAGATTTCAGAGCTATTAAAAATTGAGTTCTCCAAAATACATTAATAATAGTTTTGAAACAAAATATCAGAGAAAACAAGTAATACCCCTGCTTACATTAAAACCACATTTTAACCCTTTGCACTCTGATCATAAAAATTCATTGTAATGCCAACATTCAAGTGCAAAGGGTTAATACAGCCAAGTCTAAATGCTTGTATTAAACCATAGATTAATACAAATACAGCCAAGGGATAATCTAATTTATGAAGCTTAAAAATGAATTTTCCTGTCTAAAAAATGTTTTTAAAGTTAAAACTCCTAACATGGCCAATGGCTGAATCTGTCCGATTTTGTGTCGATGCATTGAACTGCTGAGCAATTTTATACATATACAAAATGAAACTTAAAAGACCAATGTGTCCACATTTTAAATTAAGAGATGCATGTACATACTGGGTTAATGTTTTTATATTCAATATAAGTTATCTTTAAAATATAATTTTGAATAAAAACAAAACAATGAATAATTTTCTTATTTTTGTAGAAACAAATAGCTATATTCATTTTGTAAACTGCATAAATGTACAAATTCTAATAATAAAAACGCAATATTTTTAAATGTAAAACTTTTGCCTATAAGATTTTGTTCTATTCCTTGAATAATTTAATGATTGAATACCCTAAATTAATACAGTTACATAAGATAAAACATATGCAGTACACATAAACTTTCTTCAATAAAAATTCAAGTCCTTACTAATAAATATTGCTCACTTACCAACAGAAGCATTATACCTAAAGCTAAAATTTTAAAACATAAAAGCATTATCTGGTGCTGTTATTGACAAAAGACAAAAATAACATTCTGACTTAAGGAAAGACAACAAAATCAATATTAAAATGACAAGACAAATTCAAATATTCATTCATTGCTATCAAATTATTTGCCTTTTTCATGAGGTAGGCTTGTCAATCAAAACTAAATTTAGAGCTCAAGAACAGAAACAATGTAGAGTTTGGAAACAGGTTTACCGTCGCATGACTGAGTTTAAAGACTGTGGTTGCAAATTACCACTTATGTGGTAGCTATAAGTTGTGTACATAGCATTTTGTGGCCTACTGGGTTGCAGAGTCTCTTGGTATGGAGCCTGGCCATGCATGTTGACATTGACCATCCCCATCTGAACTGCTGATGGTGGCAACTGTGCTTGATTGATAAAGCCAGCATTCGTAATATAACCGGTATTTAACATAGCTGCAGACGGAGCTTGCTGGATTCGGTAACCAACACCGTTGATAGTCTGGTAACTAGCTACAAGGTTAGGACTAAGAGCAACATTTGGATTCCTCTGCATTTGTCGATGATGAAAATGATATTTGTTGTAATTGTGAGAACTAGATTGCATAGGTATCTGCGATTGAAGACCTGCCATTGCTGGAGTCAAAGAGCGCTGCATCTGAGGTGGGGGCGTCATGTTGACTTGTGGGGAAGGTGGGGTCATATTTGGGGGAGGAGTCATTGTGTTGCAGGGAGGATTGGGAACTATGTCCATGATCCCATTTGTCAGTTGCTGGAGCTTTGCAAGACTACAGCTTGTGCCGATTTGTGAGGGTGTGTTAGGTGTGGGTGTAGGAGTAGGTGTGGGTGTGTAAGTGTAACTAGGGGACTGTATGTGAAAATTAGGTGTAACAGAAGAAACAGGACATTGATTCTGAGCTAAACTAGGAGAAACACCAACATGGGTCAATCGTTGCATAGCACCAGAAATATTGCCAGCTGGATGATTTGCCACAGAGAAATTTTGAGAAGACTGCTGAAGTTGGTGATGATTTTGCATAGATGCAGCAGCGAATGCTGCAGCTGACTGCGGTTGTATCACTGTGGCAACTGGAACACCCACCATGTAAGATCCTGCAACAGGACCTCCACCAGCAGTTGTATTACTACATGGAACACTCATATTCATGGCATTCATGTAGCCGTTGTTTGTATTTGGTGCAGGTCCCACGAATAGAGCATTCACAGCAGTTGCATTTACACTTACCATGCTGGATTGCATTAAGCTAGACACTGGCCCAGTCGGAGGTATGTTAGTGACTCGCTGAGTCAGTCCAGAAGAATGCTGTTGCCTTTTACGATTGGAAACATTAATGCAATGACCAGTTGGGTTGGTGTGATGGGCCTGTGCCTGAGCTTGCACAACAGCCGCTTGAGCTGCTGCAGCAGCTGCTATCATCTCTCTCCGAGTAGAATTGGAACAGACCTCAGATAGTGAAACCCCAGTGCAGTAAGGAGATGAATTATTTAGCTGAGCACAGTCAGGGTAAGATTGCGGTGGGGAAGATCGGGCTTCTACAGAATTTTGTTGAGCTATTTCACTACTGCAAACTGAGGTAGGAGATTCGAGTCCCAATTGGCAAACATCTATTTCAACTGAATTATAACCACTATTGGTAGAGGAATCAGGTGTATAAACTCCCATGCTTGACATTTCCTGAGGTGTTGGTGTATGCTTGGTGACTATGGTTCCTACAGGAGTAGACGGGGATGACATTTGTGAACTTTGAGATAGGGGTTGAGATACTTGGGGAAGCTCAACAATGATTTCTGGCTGCTCCATCATCTCCTCAGCATAGTGCTCAGCATTCGATTGATGCATATCTTTGTGTTGTTCAGAGTATGTGCACTCTTGAATGTCATCACTCATATCTTGAACTGACACATCTTCGGTTATTTGACAGTCGGAATTGCTAACGTCATCTATCTCTTGAACCTCATTTGAACTGAGAATGCACTCTTCGTCTTCTTTGCATTCATCTTGTGACTGATACGGACTTAGATTTTGGTAATTTCTAGAATGTTCTGATTCAGGAGTCTGTGGTGTTAGAGGCATATCTATGCTGGATGTATGCTCCATTTGCTCATTTAAGACTTCTACAGCTTCCCTTACTTCATTTTCCTCATCTTCATTTTTAAGCTCATTTTGCATTGAAATCCTGTCTGTGTCATTCAACACAGTTTCAGACACATGAAGAGAGCATTTGTTAGGTTGATCATATCCATCAATATCCTCAGTTGTATTATGAAATGTAACATCCAAACTTGTCTTATCAAAGTTTTCACTTGCTTTCATGTCTTTTATTTCTTCAACTTCCAAATCCTTTGAATCATCGGTCTCATTTTCATCAGGTAAGAATTCATTGATGCCTTGTTTCTCCACTTCTACAACATCAACTAAATTACTGCTCTTATCTTCATATAGCATGCTGCTCTGATCCTGCTCTTCAGAAGTTTCGAGAAGTGGAGCTACAGCAGCTCTGTTTATGTCAGTGCTATCACTATTTTCATCCGCTTCTACTGTATTCACAAGCAAGTCAACATCTTTTGCTTTATCTTCATCCTCAAATGTATCCAATACATCAATATTTTCTGGACTAGATGGTTTCATGGAGTTGTCCTTATTAATTTCATCTTCTTTCACAGAAGCTTTATTTTTTAGGTTTTCTTCAATGGCAGGAGCAACATTATTATCTTCATCATGTGTTTCTTTAATTGGTAAAATTTCGGGCTGAAAAAATGTAAACATTTAGACAAAGCAAAATATTAAAGCTTGAAATTCGATTTTTTTTAAAACACAACTGAAAAAAGAAAATTAATTGAGCATGTATCAGGGGCAACTATCTCTGTAGTCTTTGAGGTTATAACATTAAATAGAAAGAAGTTCAAAGAAAATAATTTAAATTTATAACAACTTAGTTTCAGTTCATTTTCTCCTTCTGGATATGTGTAGCCTAAATAATTATATTTTATCAAAAGGCACTATCAGATTTCTATTTCAGTATGAATGCTGGTTGGTTGATTTGGGTTTTATGGTGCAAGGTCCAAAAGCAGACAAGCCGTGCCAAACACAAGACAGAATATAGCCCAATAGATGAATAAATACTTAAAAATTGAGTCCAAACAATGATAAAAAGTATGTTTCAGAATATGAAAAATGGGAATAAAGATATTCAAACCCATAGTCAGCATCACTAGTTAATTTAAAAAAATTTAATGAAATGGTGAGTTTAAAAGGTAAAGAATAAAACCACTAGATGAAATTAGAAATTTTATAGCATGTAAAAATTCAAAAAGATTTGTGCGAGTGATGATTCTCCCCAATCAAATCTTGCAAGTTTAAAATTGATTCATTAAAAGTATTGGCAGTAATGATTAAAAATAGGACCAAATCAATTAAATTATGGCAAATAGTAAAAGGAACCACACATGCAATACACACAAGTATGAATGCAAAATATGATATACTATTTATAGACAAAAAAATATAAATTATAACTTTCAGCAACTTAAATGTTTCATATTTAATAAACAAATGGAAAATTAAAATTCATTTCTTTATCAGCGTTAAAGAATGATTTCACAAGTAAATAAGGGAAATAATGCATGCATAATTTTACCTCAGTGCTGTTGTTTTCATAAGTTTCATTGTCATTTGGCTTGTCTTCAATCACAGTTAATTTTGCTTTGGATTCAATACGCTCAACCACTAATGCCTGAAGTAGTGGAGGTGGTAAAAGATCTTGCTCGGATGCAGAATTAGCTTCACGGGATGAATCCTCATCATCTGACAACACAGCAGGTAGCAAAACTGGTGGTGTTTGAACTCCATCTCGGTCTGTATCTTTCTCAGTAGATTTGGATTCCTTCTTTTTTACTTTTACTTTGTGTTTTCTCTTATCTTTGGTTGATGTTTCAGTATATTCTTTGCATTTGCTTTTCTTCCTTAATTTTTTGCAACGTTCCTTTCGGATGCGTTTGTGCTTTAGTTTTCGTTGACATTCTATATTAACTTTGCTGGATTTTCTTAAGAATCCACGAACCTTAATTTTTGAGCTCTTGTGTTCCCCTAATACAGCATACTTCAAAATATCTATGGAAAATAACAGATCTTAAATCATTTTAGAAACCTACTATAAGCAACAAAGCATAACATACTATATATATACATGGGCAGACATGGTAATTCAAAGTGTGTTTTTTGTCTCCATCGGAAAAGACATTAAGGCTGCATGCTTTTACATGTAAGTCATTGCTTCCCAACAATGTGAGAAAATTTGCCTCTTTGGAATGTGCTTTGATTATAGACACCAAGCTCTGATGATTTGGAAGAACTAAAAAATTGATTTTTCTCTAAATAAATTTACCTTATCCATCCAAACTGCTGCACAAGGTCATAGAAGCAGCTGCTGTTAGTCTGAATGAATATTACTTGTATCTAAAATGAAATAGCTGCAGAAAAATCAATGAAGCTGATTGATAATTTAATGATAAATTGCTTCAAACAGTAATACATGGAAAACTGAGCTTCAATCATTAAAGCTATTTGATTCACTGTCATCATTTACTGCACTAGGGCATAGTTGAAAGGATTTGGAATTGAACCTGGAGTGCTGATTTGAATACAAAATATGCCAAGTCTATTAAAAAATTTGGAAGAAAAATATGCCAAGGCCACGTATACAGGATTTTTAGATTCACAAAAATTCCTCAAATGTCTTCAAACCCTTGTTTTGAAGGAGGAAATTTCCTGAAAATACTTGGATACAAAACACACATTGGGCTCTTCTCAGATTTTGTGTAATGTTATATAAAATCTCTCCCATTAAACAAAATTACCAACTAATGCTCTACACTTCAGGGATGTTTTAAAAGATATAATGCAAAAAAAATATCCAATAAGTAGATGATTGTAAAAATATGACTTATTCACATTCTCCAGAATGTGAAATTGTGATCTTTGAAAATACAGCTAATGCCAAAATGCTTTAAAAATACAAAACCTAAATTACTTTTATTCTGTAAAAAGATAATTGTTATGGGAATAAAATTGTTTGCTCTTTTGCTCTCTTTTATATGGATAAACAAATATGTACCAAGTTCACATATTTAGTTTCTGAAAAACACAATTGTATTTACTCCCAAAATGTATAACTTCACACAATAAAGCAAAGAATTTTGCAATATTGGCAAGTGAATTTTTTCTAGGATAAATGTTTCATTAACTAAAAAATAAATTATCAACATATGAGAGGGATTTTCAGTGTGATCAAACAAACCAAATGGAAATTACATCTATCTGAATGCTTTATTATAATACATATCGGTTATACCTTAAAATGGAGTTTCTTACTGTTTATGCATTTAATCTAATTGATGCTGACCAATATATATATCAATTCGGAATTTTTATTGGCAAAGTGCTGAAATTATATTTAAAAAAAATAAATAAACTGCAGTCATATTCAGAATAAATACAAGAAACATGATTGCTGCAGAAACACTACTGCCATCTACATTTAGCTCGACAGAAAATGCCTCTAATAGTGAGAAATTAGGTACAATTTAATAAAGAATGGAAAATATAAATAACACAATGTAAAAGTGAGATTTACAATTGCAATTATAGCTAAAAATAAGATAGTACTATTTTAATGTGAAACCTAGTCACACAAAATATTACCTGTTTCCTGTTTATGTTCCTGATATTTTTTCTGCATTTTTAATTTGTGCTTTCTCAAAAGTTTCCTCTTGAGGTTGCGAATCTTGGCACTTGTGTACCTAAGGTAATCTATAGAGTCATCACTAGAATCTAAAATAGAACTATGTAAGCTAGATAACTTTAACTTTTTCCTCTTAGGCTCGCCTAAAATGGTATCTAGCTCTATATGCTTCTCAGACATTTTCCTTTTGTTCTTATGCTTCAATAATTTTCTCCTCTCCCTCTCTTGAGACAGCAAACAGGTCTCACACTTTATTTTCTCTTTGGAATACCACACACCACCCACAAAAACCTTCTCCACTTTGTTATTGGTTTTCGTGCGCTCTGTCAGGTACTGCCTTTTCTTGTCACGGATTTTGGTGGTTTCTTTTCTGCATTTTTTACAGTTATCATTCTTAAAGGTTCGCTGCAAAAGAAAAAAGAAACTTTTTATCATATTATTGATGAAGATAATTTAAAGAGTAAGCATACCAATCTATTTGTACTGCATATCAATTTTTGTATTCCAAAGTTTGTAATTTTAGTAGGAAAATTCAGACACCAAAAAACTAGCAGACCATTAATAGTATATGTGCATTGAAAATTACTAATTACTTATATTGGAAAAGTGTCATTACTCACATTTTATACCTTATTTCAATCCATTGATAATGAATATAGCATCCATATTCACATAAATGGATTTCATCTTTAAACGAAATAAAATTGTCCAAAAATAGATAAGATTTTGCTTACTTTTACTGGTGTTAATTTTTATTTCCAAAAAAATATGGCAAAAAGCACACCTCAGTCATGTTAGCCTAATTGGAATCTGAACATCAACTTCAATTTTATCCCTTTCCCTTGTTCAAAATGTATCAGCATTCATTGATGCTAAACCTATTTTTGCTCGTATTTTCTTATTGCATTGTTTTCTATCTACAGATTTCTCATTACTTTCTGTATTTCGATTGACTTTGTACCTCTGTGTACTTTTAACAATATTATGCAGTTCCATAGCTCATGTCAAGCATATTTAAACAAAGTGACAAAATTGGCGAATCAATCATATTTATGTTTATATCCATCGCTACCATTTGACAATAAACAATTAACGTCGATTTCTATGCCATGTACGTTAGTGAAATATATATAAAGATTAGTCAAAAAATAAACCCCTTTTTATACACATTGCACACTGATTTTTATAGAGTCAGAGTAGAAATAGAAGGAATCAAATTCTCATTATTAAAATGTTGAGTCAGAACTTTCCATGAGTTTGAAACCTACTGATGGTTACATGCAATTAATTTACGCAATGTAATTAATTAAAATATTATGTTATTCCTCAACTTTGGGTGATGAAAGTTACATAGTAAATGCACGCAAATCAGACAGATTTAACCAGAACGTGGGAGAAACAAAAATACAGTGAAGCACCATTTAAACATATCTAAAGGGACCATGTAAAAAAGACGTATAAACGAAACATGAATGAAACATTCGTCACCAGGTGGAAGCCTACTAAGATCTTTAAACATTGTAAACAATACTTTTTAACTTTCAGTATACATAAAATAACTTTACTGAGAAAACTTACCTAATTACTCACAGGAATAAAAATATTCCATTAAAAGTTAAATTATTTTTTCTGAGGATAGATTTTTCTTTAAAGAGGACTCCCTTCTGAGAAAGGAAAGCTATCTTTAATGAAACAGTGGAGGATGGTCTCATGCTTAACTTGATTCCATGCTGATGACATTAGTCATTATCTGCAGAATATTAAGTTTCCTATTTTCAATTTCAGGATCAGATGTTAATTTGTCTAATTTCACTGGACCAACATTCAGCAACAAAAATATGTTTTTAAAGTTTTCTATGATTCCCACATCTAAAGGTTGCACATGACTCAAACAATTAACATGGAAGAAAACAACCTTAACCTTTTGCAGAAAATATGTATCAAATGGATGCGATGGACAATAATCCAGAGTATTATTTTTCGTTTATCATGTTTCATTTTAACATCCAGTTTTATTAACCAGTCTAAGAAGAGTTTTTCAATCATCTACACCTTTTTATTGGCTTCAGACAATAAAAGTAAATTTCTTATGTTTTAAAAGCAACATGGGCTTTTGAATTTGCCTTTCACAAAAGTCAGCTTTCCAGTCATTTGAATTTGTGCTAAGTGGGAGATGATCTTTACTTTTCTCTACTCCATGACACAACTCGCCTTTCAATGCCAGACTTCTTGAAGGCAGCATATGATAAAACAGATCTAGTTTCATTGCAATTAAAAATGTCTTCAGACTTGTATCCAATCACTTTTCCTGGAAGTTCATGAAACCATGAATCGTCAAATGGTAAGCACCAATCGAGAGAAAATAGCCTTGAGAAGGAAGATCCTCTTCCAACATTCTTTGGTGCAATGTGACTCCATTGTGGTATGACCAAGGAAACGAAGCGATTGATAAAGCTGTCATGCGCCATAACATGTGTGGTTATTGCCATGGGTGATTATTTGTCTACCCAAATCGTTACCACTGCTATTGCTTTTAGCACCAACTGATAACCTGAGCCAAAATCCGTGCAAAAGATGGCTGTTTATGTTTAACCTTTCCATAATTTGAAAAATAGACTCAAAAACATGTGGCTCAAATTATCGACCTTCAAAGTCCATTAGAAGGTCAATGATTCAAATGTTGCCACATGACTCAAAAGCTGAATGCATAAAAAAGGCATTTCATTCTCAAGATTCTAATCGAAGCATTGTACAAACGAAATGTCACAGAATTTGCAACGAATAAATGAAATAAAGCGGAATGTCTTTTTTCCAGACTAATCCAATTCGATGTATAAACGATAAAGACGTATAAATGAGAAACATATAAAAGGTGCTCCATTGTATACCTAGTGCCTGAAATACATTATAATTGTACAAGAAATATACAGGTTGTTATAAATAAGAACTTCAGCTTAAATTACCCAAATGGCAACAAAATATCAAACGCTACAAAAAATATGGACTAACCCTGGGTTCCCATGTTAAACAATCAGCATCCAATGTAAATCTTTGGGATTTTTTCTTATTCCATTTAGAGATATAAGACTTGAAAACATTTTCATCAATAGCAACTACATACCTGAAAGAGAATATGTATTAGAATAAATATTTTAATATTATTTATATTATAGTCAAACAAAATTAAACACTTTTATTTGTTTTTATCATTGAAATTTGCACCTATTGCATAGTATAAGTAAAATAACTACTCACTTCCCCAATTCATTTCTGGTTACCATATCAAGCAGAGTTAGAGTTGAGACAACATCCAAGAAAGTCATACCCGTTGCCTTACAAATGCCTAAAAATATAAATAATTAATATTCTAGCACCTAAAGTTGTGGGTTATATAGAATAAGGAGTTATTTAAATGAAACTTTAGTATATTCTTTGTTATCTATTTGCTTTATAAAGAAACAAAACCAGACAAACTTAAAGAAAATGTAAATAATAATTTTGCAGGGGAGAAAAGAGGAAAATTCCTTGCTCTTGAACGTAAAACAAACAATAACTTGAGATGTTGCAAGGTTAATATTTAAGGAATTCAAATCCATATGAATGAGATGATAATTTTTATAACACAATTTCCATTGGTGAAAAAGTAAAGGTGTAACACTCAGAAAGAGTTCACTGTTTTAACACTAAAACCTTTCGACTCTGTACATCATTGTCCCAAACACAATAAGAAATTTTCAAAAATTTATTAGGGAACTTATGAGGCCAAAAGATGAACCCCAAAACTTAAAATATACAAACATAAAGGTGAGATAATTTTTTTAAAAACTTTGAAATGGTCAAAGACAATGTCCAATCTTGGTGGTAAACTGTTTACTACCTTCATAAATAGGGCAATTAATCGATTTTTCAAACCCAAAGAGTTTCTTTAGAAATGATTTTTTAAATATATATAAGATCGGACCGCCTTTATTGAAATTAAAGTTGTGAATGTATTAGTAAAAATGTAGCAGTTTTTGTGCTGGAAATTCAAATATGGTTTCAATTTCGTTATTTACTTGTTGCAATTTTGTATTTTTACACAAATAAAATATAATACAATTAAGATGAAAACACCTTTTCATTTACACTTTAATAACAATGCAATCTATACATATGTATGTACCACAAGGAATTCTTACAAGAATTTATATTACAAGCAGATAAATTTACATTAAAAGTCATCTTGACTAACTTATAAAATACTAATTTTTTTAATAAAAAGATCCAACATTATAACACAATTAGTATCTTATATCTGTAATGCTTATATTTATTAATTTAGTTTTAAGATAATATGAAGCGAAAAAGCAACAATTTTATATATAAAAGCTCCATTTTATAAAACTCAAGAAAAAAAATTACATAAAAAACCTGTGTATGGTGTGTAATTAATATTTCATGTTGATTGACATTTCATATAATCAATAAGAAAATATTAGTTGTTTTAAAATGTTCCGGTCAATGTTTAGACAGCACTCACATGATAGCAATGAAACATAGTGTAATACAAATACAAACTTTTAATTGTGATTTTTTTCTTGCGATCCACTTTGTTGAGATGTTCTAAAACAACGGATTCCCAATATGAAGTGTAACAAATACGACCAAGTGCTGAAAGAGGTTTTTCTGGAGTCCCAAATCTTCCTTCCTTTCGTGACAAGAGATAACCTATATAGAAAAGCCATTTTGATTAGGAAAGCAAAATGTGTCTTCAAAAGATGACATACATGTGTCTTAAAATTTTTGCATAAGAGTAAAATAATATTTTGAATACTTGAAATGAATGACTTTAAGAACAGTGTAATAAACTTCATAGAACAATTAATTAAACTTACTGAAATCAATGAGAAATCGTCCATAGCCCCTTTTTTGATGCTGAGGCATTACCATCACACAAGAGACATTATACCTCTGCTGACAAAATCGTTCCTAAAATGTAAGATTAAAATATCATAATAGAACTGTGTAGTAAAAGAAAACTATCTTGAACACAAGTCAAAATTGTACTAGCAAAGTTAAAATCAAATTTCAAAGAAACTTCAAGTTTATCTTGTAATAAATTTGCTTTTCAGCAAAAAACATGTAGTTTTATTCCTTCAAACTTCCATGTGTAGTAAAAATTTATATTAATATACTTCCTTAAAGTTTGGCCTTCCCTCTGTGCAAAACACATGTTATGTGACATAAGTCACATAACATGTGTTTAGTTTCAAACTTTTTTGAAATACCATTGAAGAAAAAAACTAGTGTCACCTTACTTTCAGGGCAGTCATTGAATAAATGTAAAAAAATTAAAATTATTCCTACTTGTTTTCTTCAACTAGTATTGGAATGTCCTCACTGGTAAAAACAGCTATAATAGGTCTATTTTTCAGATATTTCACTTGAATTAACATTTAATACAAACAACATTGACAAAATACACTTTTTTGCTGTCCCAAACTCAAGATATTTTTATAATTAGTAGTTAACATAATTTTCCACTTTTTTCTATGTTGCCTATGATTTCTAAGTCAGTTGTTGACAACTGTAGAAACTAAGACCATTCCGTAGTAGTTGATAAGTATATACTATAAAAAATATGTTATGTAAAGAGACATTGAATACTATGTATCAGAACTATCGAGTTATTTAATTTCAACAAGTGCATGTGGGGGCATCCTACCTGGGGCAAATACCTCAAAAAAGTGAATTATGGATTTATGTCAATTGAAGAGATGACCAAAAAATTATCATGATAAAAAAAAAGCATTATGTGATACATATTATAAATATGAAAAATATATAAACATTCATTATTTGTATTTTAACATCCTTTTCTCATCAATGTATAGACTTAAGTTAGTTTACACTGTTCAAAGTTAGACAATTTAGAATAAACATAAAATAAATGGCACATAACTTTCTTAAAAATAACTCGTCAAATAGTATTATCTACCATCAATAGAAAAAAATTTTCACATAAAAACTTACTTTGGAAAAGTAACCAACCAAATGACATCCTTTTTTATCATTTTTGGTTAGAATGTAAAAGAGGAAAGGTTCAACATCAAAAAACAATGTTTTATGATCCAGAAACAATTTAGCAAGTAAACACAAATTTTGGCAATATGTTTTATTGATTCCGCCATCCACTTCAAACACACTTAAATCCCCTTTCCTATAGATTTCATCAGCAGGAGGATGCCTCAAATTGCATTTTATCTAAAAATAAAATTTGAAAATATATAATATATATTTATGAAAAAATCAACAAGCACAGATGAGTTTTGGTGAATTGGCAAAGATTTTAAGTACAATTTTTCTTAACCACCTGGCCATCACCATATCATATAAAATGATATGAAAAATTCAGATAAAGAATTTCAGGAAATGCCCAGTACTTGTTAGCAACAAGCACTGAGTGTTACTCACTTCCTCTAATTTATTTTATAAACCCCCTCCTGAAATAAATCAACTGAACTTAAAAAGTAGGAAATTTTTAGTATTAGCAAAATATTCATCTAGTATCATGCTTGAATATGAAAATTCCAATAAAAGCAGATAATTTTTTTGGCTTTATCTTTGAGAAAACATTGTACCTCAGATTTCTCCTTTGAATGGGGGAAACTCATTCAAATTTTTCAGTGTTTATGTAGAAGACAAGAAACCATTCATAAAGCTATCTTACCCCATAGCTACTTTTGTATTGTGGAAAGAATATTTTCAACGAACAGTTTTTGTTCTTAAAACTTTGAAATAATTTGGGTAACGAAAAGCAAGGAAATTTATAATTATAATTTATTTAAAAAATTAATTAAATTAATGAGATTAATTTTAATTGTTTCAATCTTTCAAAAATATACTCTGCTATATTTTTAAAAACCTCAAACTAGTTTCACATAAATTAATTTTATCTAAAAACTACAGGCATGACTTATGCATGTCTTATGTTTAACGAGCATAATTGATAGGAGCAACAAATTAATTTAAATCATATAAATCTGATTTTTTTTGTTTAAAAAAGGATATTTTTTTTTATTTTACACATCCTGCTCATCAATTACCCAACGTAAAAGTGCTTTGATAAATAAGGTGCGTGAAATATTAAATTGCCATTTTATACAATTTATAGTACGAGTGAAATTTTTATTCATTAAAAATTATACTGTAAATTAAAAAATATATACAATTTTTATTAAAGTATACAATATACAAATTGTCAGATAAATTACATACCAAATGCCTTTGGAGTGTCTTCATAGTTTTCATAAACTTTAAACAAAATTCACAAAGATACAGTTTAGATAACCTACAAGAAATCAAAACACAACTAATGGTGAAATCATTAACATTACAGAAATAATAGACCTAAAAATTATTTTAAAAACAGGTAACAATTGTTTGTCTCAGAGTTTTTTAAAATATACTTTCACGCAGTTAAGATTTTTTAAATTCTAATTTCTTACAAATTGATAAAAGATAAAAAATAACATGTACCTTAAATACTCTTTTGGATAAGGTGAAGTATAAAGTACAGAAATTTCATATTTTCCAAACTGTAGCAGTGCTGGCTTACGAGGTATTGGTGCCAATCCAGTTTTAGGTTCATGAACCTATCAGAATAAAAAATAAAGAACTTATTGAGTTAGTAACTCCTGAACGAAAATAAACATAATTTACAAAATGAACAAACTGTTTTAATGTGTCTATTGGCCAGTTACTGATTTAAACACTAATTAAAAGTCAATTTCATAAATAAAAGGTGCAATCCGAATTTTCCAAGCAACTTAGAAATTACTATGTTAAGGAATTTTTACCTTTTCAGCAGTTTCTTGAACTCTTTTAAATAGAAGTTCGTCTTCTTCTGTTACATTTATAGATAAATTTTCATTATCTTTAGTATTGCCTGAAAAAAATAGTATCAGCTTTAGATTCACTTTAACAGATTTAAGCAGAGTATACTTAGTGCAAAATGTTAGTTAATGACTGCATGCATTCACAGAATTGGTATTCTTTTAAAACTATTTGTATGCAAGAATATTCTTATCCAAGACGTTAGATGCTGTCCTAGCAAAAAGCCCTGACTTTAAAATTATTGAGATTGTAGAGTTCATCGTGGAAAACGATCTATGGTGGACAACCACAGAAATTTGCCCCCTGACATTGCTCCATTTAATGAGTTTTTTCAGGATTGAAACGAATTCTTTCTGTAGATCTCAGGAATTTAGCAATGTAAATTTCTCTATGTATTTGATTGTACAATGTCATGCAAATATGTAACAAATTACTTTTATCGGTATAAAGTTTAGTTTGGCTTGTCGCTTTAGAATCATTTTTTGGTACACAAGTATTAAATTAGATCTGTGTAGCTTAACCTAAATGTTACAGAGAAGGGGTTCAGAGGGATAATTTTTTTTGCCAATCACAAGAATAGGGCTGGATAGAGTGAATTTGTTGACACGCACAATCAAATACAAAATTTTAATCCGTCTTCTGTTTCAGATAAATCTAAATTTTTATTGTTAACATCAATACTAATACTTGTCCAGTCTTGCTCCATTTCGAAAAAATCTAACTGCTATTGTAAATTCTGGACCTATTTTTAAGTATGTTTAGTTATTGTTAGTTAATTAATTATCAAATTAAAATTGCACAATTGGTTGTCATCCCACTAGATCTCTGAAAAATTGCACATTTTCAATGTTGTTTACAAAAACTGAGTCATGGTTTAAAAATTGTCTTAATATCCATGAAAAAAGTGTTAATCTTACTATATTAGGATCTAAAGTGATATTTTTTTGTTAAAGCCTATATAAACTGAAAATAGTAGTCATTTAAAAACCTAAAACATCAGTTGAAAAACCTAATTTCAGATTTAAAAACCTAAAAATTCAGGGCTTAATCATGAGTATAAGATCACACAGAAAGCAATAAATTTTACTGTACTTTGTTCATTTAAGTTCACTTAAAAGAGATACTGAACACTAGAAGGAAGACCAGCTATATAGATTTATCCTTTCAATATAATACAATGTATCTTATTTCATAAAATGATAATAAGCTTATTGAAGTACATGATTTCATTTTTAACATTTTTTTTCATTATAAATAAAGTGTCATGAGATAGTTTTAAAATATTTATTCCAATTCTTGCATTTGCCTCAAATTAGCTACCATTTAGAAGTCAATTTTCTAAAACATTGCTAATAACAGGGTACACAGTAAAAGTTACAATAAAAACTTCAAAATCCAGGAAATAAAGTAAAAAATTTGCTAAAGAACATGGCTGATCAGCACTTGAAAGGCAAAAGAAGCAATTTATAGAAACAATTTCATTTGAAAGAATGTAATTTGCTGCTTATTATTTAAATAACTACCATGTTACTAAAAAATGCAGAATCTAAAAAATATTGATTGTTCTTACAAAGTTTCCATGTAAATAATTTTTAACATGAGCAAATGTCTAACATGCAACATGAACTTCAATAGAACTAGGCCCTACAATCAAATAATCACTTTCAATGTCATGCACAGTATGGTATTATTTTAAAGAATAAGTCAACCCATTGACTTTAAGTTGCCTTTTGGAGAAACTGGGCCTACATCTGACAAGACTCTGGACAGGCCGACATGTATACTACTATGGTTTCTGTAGAAACAGCAGAAGCATAGCATAACACTGATAACAGAGAATGCCAAGATTGTATCAAAAGCAAAAAAATCTAATGCTTAGCTTTAGACAACCTCATAAGTCAGCTAGATTTGTAATTGTTTCCTCTCCTCAAAGAAAATAAAACACAAATCACTTTTACCAACTTAAAATGGAGTCCTAAAGGTGCAATTGAGCTCAATCCTGGCAACTTTGTGTGAATGATCCAAGTGCTGTCTTAGAGCTTGAAGATATACTTCAAAGGCAGGAAAATGATAGACCATACTCAAGAATCAACTGCATATACTATCTGGACTGGATGCTAACCTCAGTAGGAAGCATGGGTGAAGAGTAGTCTATACACATCTAATGCCATTAAATTCAAATAAGTTTTAAAATTTGTTCCTACTCAGTAACACTTAAAGAATGAACTTTTTTAACTAAAAATAACTGGATTCCCTATTAGAGATGGTAGTACTAATTGGGATGCAGTGGTGCCAACTTGGAGAAATTATTGGGGAATTAAAACACTACTTGTTTCATATGAGTGCTTCAGAACTCTATTTTGTTAATATAAATAATTACCAATATTATCAGTATATTTGTAATATTTCAGGAACTGTCACAGCCAGAACACTTGTGAAATAGTAGCATAAATGTTAAAAAATAGTAGCAGTCTCCTCCTAAACCCCTATTTAGTAGCAATTTTAGTCATTCAGACATAAAATCAATCAGCTAAAACACAAAACATGCTAATTAAGTAGGAAACAGATGTTGAAGATCACAATTTAGCAACCAGATTCCAAAGTTTGCCTTTCATGATTGCCATGGCTGGTGCCAAATCTTCGAAATTGGCGTCGCTTGGAAAATTTTCTCCAATAAGAAAAATCCTAAAACATTTTTCTATGCACTACTATTAAGAAAAGGACTAAATTTTTGCTGACTTGTGGTGAATTTTCAAAAGTAGCCAAAACTTTGAAAATTGGAGCTTGTGAAATGACTTTACTTATAGATATACCCCTAATCAAGAGGTAGAAAAATAGTAACGAAAGTCGCTTGTGGCAACCCTGATATTTAGATTTCTTTGTTAGGGACCAGGCCCCTACTAAAAAATTTCAGTACCCCAAGAGTTTGGATCTAGTTTGAGCCAATATGGTAAAGTGATCTAAAATAATAAAGCTGAGAGGTCGAATCTGCATATATTTGTGGTTACTCTCATACTATTTGTAATATTTTCCTCTTATGTTTGGATCCACCATAAAAATTTTCAAGGGGATCAGCCTCCTAGTGCATGCTTGATGTAGGTGTTAATTAAATTTTCTTGGTTTCTCATTGAAAATATCCTCTCCCATTTGTAGGGGCACAAGGGTTTTGGGCCCCTAGGAGTTTGTACTTGTGTTAGGATGACAACTGACCAACAAATATTTCTTTTTGCTCACTGAAAATAGACTGTTTGGGGTCAATTCATGCACTGCAAAATCTTTTCGGTTAATTTTGAATCTTCCCTATGGAAAGGTTGCATAGGCTTTAACTGATGCCCTTTCAGGAAGGAATTAGTTATTTCTGATAATGGAATCATCACATAACAATTGTTTTCAGTATGTTAAAAACAACTACTGGATGCCCCTTACTTCTTAGCTTATTCAGTAAACCCTTTGGAAGAAAATAGGGTGAGCTTAAATAGAAAGCACTTCTTAATATTTGCAAAAGCATAATATTAATCTACTATCATGCCTGTAATTAAGAAAATTCAAGAGAAAGCAGAAAAATTTCTTGATTTCCTCCTTGCGAAAACCAGAATTCAAGATATCTCCTTTTGAAAGGGGAAGCTCATTTAGATTTTAGTATCTATGTAGCAGACACGATATTCATAAAAAAAAAGTTGGGACCAGAAAATTAAATTATGTTTCACTTTTTCATAATTTATATTTTAAATAAACTTTCTACCTCTTATTAAAATGATTATTTATTTTAATTTATGATTTCAAGTATAATGGATTTGTATCACGAAATACAATTCAAATGAAAGAATAACAATGTTCAATAATAGTATATTAATTATTAAGTTTAGCATAAATCAATACTATCTAGAAACCAGTGATTTTATGGTCTCATATCTAACAAGTTTAAACATACAGAGGCAACGAATTAATTAAAATCATTAAAATATTTTTTTTATAAAATCTGATTTAAATCAAATAAATCCAATTTTATAACTTAAAAAACCATGATTTTTTCATAATCTGCTAACCATTTGAGGCTGTAAGGATGGGCATCAGCAGTCCCGTCCCTGGTTGGCATTTTGCCATGAAAATCAAGGTCGCTAGAATAGAAACTGAAGTCTTACTCTCAAATGTATACTTAAAAATGAATTGAAAAAGGTTTTTGGGCTTCTGGGCTTCCATGGATGTTATGCCACAGATGGACTACTGCATGTATCAGAGGGGTTTTAATCATATATAAAAATAATTGAATTTCAAACCTACCATGTTCTTGAAGTTCTGAGTTAGAGAAACTAGGCATGCCCTGGTCATCTTCCATCTGCACAGCAGCAGGCGACCCAAAGATCCTAGTTTCAGGCACTGAAGAGAATAGCTGTGTGTAGTTCAAGTTATCACTGTGAGCAAATGTGGAAAGTGATCCTTCAACTTTAAATATCTCTTGTTTCTTAATGCTCCATGAACAATCACTAGACACAAGCGATGACGCATCAGACTCCATGCCTGTCTGCTTCTCGTCATCTTGAGATTTGGATATCTTATCTTTACCAAATGTAAACATATCACCGGTACTATTTCTATCACAAAACATCGAAGTATTAAAATCTTTGTCGGCACAGGTACTATTAATCTTTTTACAATGTCGCTTTGGCGACGATACATTATTTACAGAACTTTTAGACCCTCGTTTACGGGAATCGGTCGATGCAGTGTACAGATGTGATAAGCCATCAAAAAGGTTTTTCAACTGTCCACTGCCACTAGGTTTGACTGTATGGTGCAGATTTAATGAAGAACAGGAAGTTGAACTAGATGCTGAGCTTGCACAAGATGGCGTCATCGCACTGGACGGGGAACTATTGTTTGCAGTGGGTAGTGGAGAAGGGTCATTGCATGTTTGAAGCTTACTTTCAGTCAAAATGTCAGCACTATTGGCTTTCTTTTTCACCACAGTTTGATCACAAAGTGGGGTCCCTGAGAAGCTGCTTTCAGCTGCATGTGATACTTGAATCTCTTCATCTAGAGTAAGAGAGTCACCCAATGAAGAAATTGCTACACGTGATTTCCTTTTATTTGTCGGAGTGAAGAATCGCGAGAGTCCGTCCACCAGGCCTTTCGGTTTGGGGCGGAAGAACCCCAGACTCTGAGATGAAAATGGCTGTATTTGAAAATCATTTGTCTTTATAAAAGTTTCACTTGATTTGTCAAGATCTTTTAAACAGCTGGAAAATGGCTCAGTTTTGGTGTTTTCCAGAGCAGCAAGAAATGGATTAACTTTTTCTGAGCTAGAATCAAGGTTGTCCATGAAAGCTTGCCGCCTGTGCCACTGTTTCTTCAATGGAATTTGAAAGGATGGCCACCTAAACAATTAAAACACAAAAGTTAAGAAAATAGTAAAAATACCACTCATTAGTCCTAATTTTAATGTAGTCTCTTGTGTATAAATAATGCAGTATTTCAATTGTTAGCAATTAAGTGTATAAATGCTATTATTTAAAGCTTGCCTCTTAATGAATTGATAAAATTAATCAATTTGAAGAATTTACTAGTGTTTAAATTACTTGTCTGCTTTATCTCTCAGCTATTTCACTATTCCCAATCAATCATCTAATATATTAGGTAACCAAAAAAAATTCAAACACTGTTTTGTATGAAAATTAAAATATTGTAGAATTATTTTTAAAAAACATTCTACTCATCAAAATAGGCCATTCAAAAACACCTTCCCAATGAGATTTGAGCTATACCGTTTAATAAAAACGTAATTTCATTAAAATAAAAAACTGGACTATCCAATTTCATCTCTGCCTCATTTCTAAAGTTTCTTTTACCACAATAAGAAAAAGGTGATAACGGCGGAATTGGGAGGATGAGGCAAAAGTTCTCATTCTAAAGAACAACCCAAAATGTGAATAACTTTTGCTGAATGTGTTTCGGCATTTTCCTGAAAACCTCACTTTAAATGCTGTTCATCAGTGCTAGCTGCTTGTGAATCAATGCATCCTGCACATGTTCAAATTGACAAGTGCATATCTCAGCTGTAAATGTTTAACCCTTCGGGAAAACTCGTGGTACACAATACCAGCCAAAGCCCACCATACACAAAGTATAAATATTAGGATAGAGAGGAGATTTTGCAAATGGGGAATTGGGTCTTTTGGAAACAATGTATCGGCTTGTTGCTGGAATACTGGATCCATTTTGTATCACATGTCAAGAAATCCAAAATCAGTTCATTTTTATGACAGGAGATAAATGAAGAGCTGATGGTAAGTCTGAAATTTATTCCTCACTGGCAAATCATGTGGGACCCATTAATATTGATGCAGATGAAAGCAGATGTTTTCTTCACTTCAAATCTTCATCATGAATGACAGGACTTCTACAGCTGTTTGCATCTTTAGCAATTTATAACCAGAAAAAAAATTGTTAACATCACCTTCGTGTATTGCTTCCAAAACAATGCATATTTTTGCAGTGCAAATGACATGCCCCTGTAGCATTTTTGCCATGTCTGAATTCATAAAGAAAACACAAGATCATAAAGATACAAGATTTCAATAAATAGTACTGCAATATGTCCAGTATCTAAGCATTCATGTGCTGCAGATGTTTTAAGTACACAAATAAGGCAATACATCATTCACAACTTTAAAGTGCTCGACTTACGTAAGAAAATACAAAATTAAAAATCACAATTTTGAATTGGCATTTCAAATCATAAATTTTGACTGAAATATAATAGTTAAGCATTATATATTTTCCAGAGAAATCCTAAAACTGAAAAACTTACATTTTTGTAGAACAGAAGGAAGAGCTTCCAGGAGTAGAAGCAGTTTCCTTTTTTTCATGCTGCTTGTTTGCCTCAGCAGGAACAGAAACTTTGTTACTTTTAAACCTCATATTTTGTCTGTCTACACATATACAACACGACCAAGAATCTAAAAGGTAAAAAGAAATCTTTATCATGACCACTAGCATAAGTCACATAAACATTGTTACTTCATTACTTTCATTTGCATTTCTATTTGATTTAATAGCAATTTCCTACTATACAAGTAATAAAATATCATTTCTATTTGATGTCAACAATATATAGGAAAGATTAAACTATATGAACCAAGTATAAATTACTTTTACTCTATATATTCAAATGAATTTATTAATATCTTTGATACTTCAGGTAAGTAGTTGAATTTATGTCATATTGGAGCAACAAACAAAATGGGCAATTAATTGGCCATGGCCTGGGATCAATAACAAAGGGAGACACATAATAGTTCCAAGGATAACACAAAATACTTTTGAACCATGGTCAGATGTTGTCAACATCTCTGACTGGCACCCCACTCTCTGAACTTTCAAACCACACCAATGTGAGGTGGTAATGGCAATTAAAGTCGCACTAGAGCAACACAGCGGGCTATTGAGGATGGTCAGGGATCAATCCCGAGGGGAAAGATCCGAGAACACCACATAATTTTGAAACAAGACCAATGTGAGGACTTTTGAGGCCACAACATATTCAACGTACACCAGCCCCTAAGGGCACAATGGTCTATGGTTGGATCAAAATTTCAAATTCGCAACCCTATGGCCACTCTACCAATTGGGCTAGAGGCTCCTTTGATACTTGAGATATTGATGACAGGAAATATGAGAAATATTTTTATTAAATATTTCACCACAAGTGTTACATATTTTATACTAAAAATATGGTAGCCAGTACTTATTTTCATTATTCCCCTTGAAATCCAATAATTAAACTTGTCAAGGTTACTTCTATCACAGAAATTTTCAATTCTTATGGAAAATTTTGGAAACCTGGAGCTGAGATACTCTAGTTTTACCGATATATAGAGTATTTTTACATTAGATTAATCAGAATAGATATTTATAGATTATTTACAGGTTGAATGCTGAAATTTACCAACTTTTGTAACATTAAGAAAACATGATTTAAAATTTAAAACACTTTGCAAGTCAATTGTAAGACCTTTTAACTTCTATTGGAAAATTTAAAACCAAAATCTAAAGGATGATTTGTTCTTCCCCTTTATACTTAGAAAACTTGTTAGATATGAAAAGCAGAAAATATAATTATACTACAGAAAATATGAAAAGCAGAGATGCCAACCTTTGGCTGTCCATATTAGTAATAAGATGTTTGATTTTCAGTAATGATGCAAAAAATTTCTGTCATATTTTTAGTAATGATTGTGGAATTTCAGTAATATGAGTAGTTAAAAACATTTATACAAAAACAATTGAGCTTTAATATACATTGTGGCAGAAAAATGGTTTGTTGGGTTATGGCGCATGGGCCATATTTGGCCATGTTGCGCCAAACGTAGAAATGGATGACAAATTATTGCATTCATTCAAGAAAATCTGCAATCAGTCTTTGTGACTTATATTTATGTTACACAAGCTCTTACAATTTCTTTATTAATCTATCGAATCCCCACTTGCTTAAATTTTACCATCTTAAGGTTGAATTTTGGTAAAATCCTTGTTAAGTAGCAGCCTTGATGTGATTTCAATTTTTCATCACCTAGCAACTGCCAAATGATAACAATGGGCCAAAAAGCACGTCACATTGTGCAAAGCTTTTAAATATGGATGGAATTTTTTAGATTGTATAAGTTACTAACTTGGCGACCTTTTGTGAAAAAAGGAGGGTAGATCATCAACGGCAACTTTTGATGACCACACCATTTTCTTTCCAGTCAGATTTTCCGGTCAATAATTTCGCTCTTCACAGTAATTAAAGGTAAAAATCTATATGGTCGGCATCTCTGGCAATGCAATATGTAAAATACCAAAGTTTTCTGCATTAAAATACATTAAAAACTATTTTAATGAAAATAAATGAGAATCTAGTTGCACTTATAAGGCATGTTTTCCATTTAATTCATATGAAAATAAATTTTACACTTACATGTATTTAATTTTGTACAAGGGAGGTGTGAACAACCCATGTGAGCAGAATGTTTGCAGATACTGCAAACAATTAAATCCCTCTGCAATAAAGACAGAGGACAATGAATTATCAGAATGTAAAAGTAGACTTTTTCTGCAAATAAGAATTCTTTACAAATAAAGTAGTATAGGTCATTTTAATCACAACACAATTGAGAATTCGTTAAAAATTCATATGCCCTCCTCATACTTTTAAAATTAATACTTATAAATTTACATGAGAAGCAGATTAGCAATTCAAGAACATTCTAATGAAGAATCTCAAAAATATTTTCCCAGACATATTCAAGTTAAAATATATTATTACAATTTGGTCCCAGCAGCCATGGTCTTTAACAGATTCTTGAAATCAACACTTGTCTTGTAAAACAAAGTGTATGTATCCTCCTTGGCTCCCCCATAACTGTTAGCTTCCTGTTTAAAATAGAAAGCATCTGCAATAAAAGAAAAATATAACTTTAGTAATCAAGCATTTTAAAAAGGCACAAAGTACAATAAAATAACATTGAGTAAATTGTTAACAAATTAGACCTTGTTACATGTCACTTAAAATATATTTTTTAACTGATAATACGACAAGGATATGTCTTCGAAAACAAACTCCATCTTTAGTTCAAAACAAAATGGACTGTATTTGTGCCACACATTTAGGTATATTAACTACAAGAAAAATCATGGTTTATAAATCACACTCCAAATGTAACTTTGAATCATTTTAATAGTAAAGTATTGAATAACTTGATGAGAGGCTTTTGGGGTTAATACATCACAACCTGAAGCTAAATACTGTTCTTTTTTGTTTTATTTACAAAAGTTTATTCACTACATGTTGACAGCATATATCAATTGAAAAGTTTCAGATGAAAACAAGCACACATAATTCAAATACTGTATACAATTGTAATGGGTTTTTTAAATCAGATAACAGTTTAAGATGTTTTATTCTCCCCTTTCTTGCAATCTACAAAGAAACTATTAATCATGAGTTCAATGAATTTAAATTATGCTTTCATTCTTATAAGATTATCACAAAGAGGATAAATGCAAATGTATCATTCGGTTATATATTGAACGTAAACGTATTATTCAGTTGCATTTTGAAAATACTTCAATCTAAACCAGAGTATTAGAGTTTGGTAAAAGGTAAAGATGAACAAAATAACATCTGAAAGTAAAGTTTGTGAACACTTTAAAGAGATGTGAGATTTTTAATTTAACCATTTAAGGAGAAATTGAAGGAACTTTGCAAGGTATTTGTAAAAAATATTGTTTTTATGAATTAATTTAATAGGAAAAGTAAAAAGCAAATTTTCCAAAAGATCGTAACGCTAAAAATTGCAGCATATTTAAAAAATAAGCAAGACAGATGGACATCAAATAACATGCACTTTTAAGAATAAACTAAAAAAGAAGCTATCAGTACAAAATAATCTGAAAGAAAAACTTTGCAAATTATTGAAAGGAAGTTTACAGATTCTTACATAAACGTACAAAAAAGATGTGACCACTTCTGAAAATAGCTACAAAAAATACATTCTGATTTTCCCCCTCTTCTGCTAAGGAGATTATTTAGAGACTTACTCCCAACAGTGTAGCACCCAAGCATGGACACATGCCAATAACAGCAACACACTGCTGATTCTCTTTAGTTTTAAATACCCACGTGACACATGCGGTCAAATGAAAAAATTTTACCCAGAATAGTTTGCGTTGGACTGCGTTTGCCAAAAATAAAAAAAAATAATTGTCTAAAAATATAATTCAATTTACTTTGCATAATTCGTAACGACTTTGCACAGAGGAATTCGTTTCGACAGAATTATTTATAGTATACATCGAAACTCCTGTTATATCACATTTGAAGAAACATGTGCATTGCAAGCTATGACAAAAAAGAGGCATAACATTTTTCCTCAGTTTTATAACTGCCAAAGCAGCTCTTGGAGAACAATAGATAAATATTTAAAATATTCTGCTTAAAATGTGAATGTTAATTTTAGTTTAACTAAATTTAGGATTAAGAAAATGTTAAACTAATAAAAAAGCATAAATTACAATGCTTTCTGCTAAAAGTATAACTGTGCAAATGTGGTTGCAGAAAATTTTTGATTGGAATCTAATGCATAAATGTTACAAAATCTACTGATTTTTTCAAAATTTTTTTTTATTGAACTGATGTTAGTTTTAGTGAAAACCTCTGGTTGCTTGGGTGATTTCATTACAAAACATAAAAATATCATTTTATGACTTATAACCAAGGTTGTCAAGAACTCTACTTCCTTTCTTTGTTGTGGGTAGTCTTATAATGTATGTGATTCAAAAGGCATTTGTATAAAATTAAGTTTTGAATTAATTAGTTTACAAAATATCCCCTAACTTTGCTTTTACCACTTACATTGTTTTGTCATATCAATCATGACGATATTTAACAAAACATCCAATTTTTTTACTTCTGTATTGCCATATCAACTGAATGGGCAATGTGAAGCAAAAGGATTGACACTTGAGAAATGGTATAAAACATATTTTGATTAGAAATACTTGATATGGGCAAAATTATGTAAGTTGACGTGTTTAAAGTATGAGCACATTTTTCTTTTGGGAAAGTGTGATATGCGAATAAAAAAGTAAATTCCATTTGTGTAACAATTTGCATGGAATTTTTATATAAGCCAAGCAAGACGCAGCCATGGGCATCATGTTTAAAGGTTGAAATTTTGAAGCAAAAATCTCAATTATAAAGGAAGTTTAAATATTAATTTATTATGTACTTAAGTCAACAAACAGTTCACTAAAAATCAGTCGAGTTTAATAAAAGCAGAAGACTATACAAAATGTAATTTAACAGATGAAATTATCACACCTTACAATCTCATACCAGCTTTAATTTAAGTATGCCCTTTGGCAAAAACTAATAAAATTAATTTAAGAACCAGAATATTAAAGGTAAAAATTATGTATCTTAAGATCCATCCTGCCATAACAGGACTGAAAAGTCTATTGGATTCCAAAATTTTCTCAACCTATGCATTAAAGATGAAAAAGATATTGATTCATGTACAATTGTTATATGTACTTTCATGTAGTCAACCTGCTTGGATGTAAAGTGAAATAGAGAGAACAAGTATATAAGTTGAATGATTTATGAACATTTATCTTTTTCAAAAAATTAAAAACACCCAGAAAAATTTGGTCAATATAGCTCTCATTCTAATCTCCTATATTCAGATATCATTACATTAAAAATAATTACACCATCAACAGAACCGATAGATTTCAAACTTGGAAACTACCCAATAACTCAACATGTTAGTGAAACATCAATTATTTTGGTTAACAAAATATTTATTTAAACATAAAATTTGTTTAGCTCATTGTAAGCAACTTGTGTCCCCAAACAGTTCACATTCATCCAACCTTTGAAGAACACTATTCTAAACAGATTTTTTAAAGAAAAGATAAACTGGCAATGCCACAAAAATTGATACACCAGTCTAATAGTTGGTAGGCCTCCCATGGAAGTGTAGAAATATGAGGGGGACATGGACTCAATGAGCTTGCAGGAGTATTTTGTAGGCTTTGAACACCATTTTTCTTGCAGTGATCTACAATTTTGCTGTGTTCCGAGGTATAGGATTGCTGTTTCACAGTGCTTTGTATAGCAACCCAGATATGTTCAATAACGATGAGATTTGGTGACTTAGAAGGTGGTAGGTGGGAAAGGCGACCCCAAACTCAGATGAGTGTTCCTCAAACCATAATTTGGCATGTCAAGACTTGTGTGGCAGTACCCTATTATCCATTTGGAAGAGGTCAAACCCATCAGAATGAACATAGGACATGAAAGGGGGTAACTCGTCAGAAAGGATGCACACATAGCACTCACCTGTTAAGAGACTTTAGTAGGTGTACTTGGAATCCCATTAAATGCCAACTAAACAAAGCTTACGGAGCACAACTTACGGAGTACAATTCCCTGTTAACATGTGGGATCCAAAGTTTCGGGTTTTCTCCACACACAGATCTTTCCATCTGCCCAAAACAGTCGGAAATGTGACTCAGCCCAAGCTACATGTTTTCAGTCATCAAGTGTCCAGGAGTAGTATTCCCGAGCCCAGACAAGGTGCATAGCTGAGTGTCGAGTATTCATCAAGGGTAATCGAGATGGGCCTATATCTTTGAGGGAACATTGCAGTCATGCTGATGTCTGTTGATGGCTCAGAATTGAATTCTGATGTTATTTGAGTCAGTGTTGTATGCCTATTCGTGGGATGATACTTGCCAGCCCACATTGATCACATTCAGTCTTTTAATGGCCAGACTGCTGTAATAAGAGGTTCTGACAGAATTCTGGTAATCACGATACATCCTTGAAATGATGGAACTTCTTAACCTCTGGAATGCTATGACCTATCTCACAAGCTCCAACTATTAACCAGTGTTGAAAATTGCCTAAATCGTGATGACACCATTTTCACTAACAGCTTTAAATGTTTGCACAGATGTCTATTACTTTATATATGCACCGGCAGACACAACCAATGATATGCATAGGTGGCTTTGATAAATATTTTGCATAGGCTTGTATGTACCAGTTTTTATGGCACATCAGTGTGTATGAGTGAAGACCTATTACCTTATATGAATTTTTTAGCACATAACACAAATTTAGTACCTCTATTTTTAAGGAGGTGGAACACTATGTCCCAATGCCCAGCTAGAGCATCCCTTGACATCAGGGATGTCCTGATGTCAGGATCCCTTGACATCAGGACAACTGAAATAACCCCTACAAGGGTTAATTCTAAATGTGTTAAACTTTTCTGGTTAATTCAGGGCTAACCTAAGCAGATTCAACTGTGCTTATTAAAGTCACAAGATATACTGATATGGGTTTACTATAACAATCAGAAGTTTTGAATACTGCATACCTTTTGTCAAATTTAGTCATACAAAAAATACAATAATCAAACATCTTCGAAACAATAAAAGATATATCATTGCAAATAAACATGATTAAAAATGTCAAATCATTTTAAAACACCTTGAGTTGTTAAAGATTTATTGCTGAATTTATGTCATGCATAATGTGCAACCACTATCAATACTGATACTAACAATTTTTGGAGTTTTCTTTATAGAATTAAGTTAATGTGATTCTAATACAAACTAGATATTTCATAAAACAGCATATGAATATTTTCTGAGAAACATGAATTTGCATATTAGACACTAACAGCTATTATAGCAAAATACAATAAAGGTACTTCACAAAATGCAATATGTAAAAAGGTATGTAAACACACAAATAAAACCAAAACCTATCAATTTATATTTTAAGCAAAGTTCTCTGGAAGTTTTCAGTTGCATACATAATCACTACATAACTTAATACAAAATGTTTACATGAAAACATTAGTAAACACCAATATAAAAGGTAAGAAAACCACTATAAAAATTTGTAACACACATGATTGATAGTTTCGTAGATTTAGGATCTACATCTAACAAAAATCTGATATTAAGCTCTTGTCAACTGATTCCCTTTTTTTAAGATCCGAAGATTTAATCATGTATTATCACACAAACATTTAATAAACAATTCCATTTTACGCTAAAAGTCTAATTTCATGTTCCGATTAGGATTCAATTCAATATTTGATCAATCGAACTCAAATTGAAAACTTAAAGTAATCAAGATAACAAAACAATACAGTATTCACGGAATTTATGTTAAATGATCAGAAAATTACGTAGTTTTTAACTTCAATTATAACAAGTTTTAATTTAAACGTTGCGAAGGAAGAAAGGTTAAATTTGGAGTATAAGCCTAAGTTAATAACTCTCGTATTCTTAATAACATACAAAACTAAAAACTTAAAATCGTGCCCCTTTTGTACAAAATATGCAAAACTTACATGTTTGCTTCCATCATACTGTAATATTCTCAATTACTTGAAGCATCGTGTTTAATCCATAATGCTACTACGTAAAATGAATACAGCACGTAAAAAATTAAATCATTTCACCACACAAAAAACAACAAATCAAAATTTTTAAAATCATAGGATCGAGCATTCTCAGCATTCTGTCTGGCGTTATGTTATACTTCTTATGCAAATGAGAGAGTTAAAAACATAAAATGAGGTCTCTCAGTCACTGTGACTAATTTTTGTTTACTGTAATATAATAAGTCATAATAAATATGGCTGAACAGCAGACAACTGTAGAGCTTTTACGCGTATGCATAGTTTCACTTCACTTCCATGGACAAATGTCTGCTGAGTAATTAAGCTTTCTCTCAATTAAAATAAAGTCTGTGTTTTATATAAATTTTGAAATTATTTACTCCCTACCTACTATGTTGGATCAATAATTATTTTTTTAATCCATTAGTGGTTTGGGTATGTAGGTACTTTAATTAACGTCACACTAGGGATTAATATTCGAAGAAAAAATCCGGTTTCATAGTTCACCTCAAAACTTGTGAAAGTTTGCAAAGAAACTCATAGTGAGGATATTGAGTTCTATGGCAACACATATTGTTTAGTGTCGTATTATTGGATATATTTATTGAATTTAAAGTTTTGTTTGTTTATTGACAACTGGTTGTTCTGTTTACACATTTCTGAATGAAATGCCTTCACGTTGGCGTAATGTGAACGTTTAGAGTGGGGTGCTATCTCAGATGTTGTTCTCGTTATCTGACCGTGGTTCAAAATTTCGTGGCTTGTCCTCGGATCTTTCCCTTAGGTATAGATCCCGAACCGTCTTCAATAGCTCGTTGTGATACTGAAATGCGACGTTAACCTATCTTTTACACATTTCGTCAACAAATCGAAATGTCAATGAAATAGTATGGTTGACCTTTGTGTTCTATTCATTCTGATTGTCATGTTCTGGATTAACATATTTGAGAACATCTTAGCAACGCTTAAACATTGGCGATAACGAGGGCGTCTGTTATGTGTTGCACAAGTTAAGATGTTGCAACTCTCCAAATAGACTTCAGTTGGAACAATTCTATGACACTGATGACAGTATGACGGGATTTTCAGTGTTTTCAAACAACTGGACGGAAAACGGGATTTTACTTACTGTTTCCAGAATGCTCAATCATAAACAAGTGTTTAAGGTTAGTCTTGCCTCAATGCTGAATTTCGAAACTGCGCATGCGCGTGCACAAACGCCCATCTATTCTATTTTTCCAGTCAAATATAAGGGGATATCAGGAAGACCCTTTCTTCCACCCAAAACAAAACTACTCTTTCTGGAACACACTTTTTCCCTTTCACCGTTCAATTCTTTTCTATTCAATTCATTTGTTGTTTTATGCGAGATTTGAAGTTAGTACTTGCTTCCATCTAATACTACAAGTTTCAAGAGAACGAAAAAACAGGATTTTGAGACGGCGGAAACAGGAGGAAAAGTTTGATTTTTCTTGTACCCCCAACTTAACACATACCTGAACTCTACACCAACAACAAGGCCGCGGTAGTCCGGTGGGAAGAGTAACGGAACAGCAACCGGAGGGTTGCGAGTTCGAATCCAACCAAAGACCGTCGTGTACAAGGGGGGGCTGGTGCACGTTAAAACTGTCGTGGCCTCAAATGTCCTCACTTTGGAGTGGTGTGGAAGTTTGAAGGGTGGGTGCCAGCTTAGATGTGACCTCGTCATATGACTGTGGTTCAAAATTACATGGTGTTGTCCTCGGACTTTCCCTTTGGGAAAGATCCCGGACCGCCACCAATAGCCCCGTTCCTATGTGACGTTAATTAAAATACCTACCTATCTACCTCATTAATAAGGACTGCTGTTTTTGGCGATTTATGGCAGATTCAAAATATAAATCAGTCGCCATTGAAGTTCATCCTGCAATTTTGCGCATGCGTAGGTTGTTATTTCGTAAGAGCCCGACTGGATATTACTAGTTGCCCGATTGGAAGTTCGTTTACTGGAGCCAGACGCAAGTGTGCCTACCACGAATCACGCCAAAGCATAACATCTTAATAGGAACGGAATTGTAAAATATTACTCTCAAAGGTTCCCAAATATTCTTTTAATCAGATGGAAAACATAACTTGTTCAATTTTGTGTCCAGATTTCACAAAATGGCGCATATCACATTTTACCATCTGTGCAGATTTAATAGTCAATAATAAAGCACAATAGTATTTGCAAAACCAAACTTTTTAAAGAAAAATGAAACTAATGAGAAATGAAATTTATTACACAAGTAAAGCTTATCTTTTTGTTCAAGAAACAATCGAGTACGAAAAAGTTGTACTCAAAAAATAAACGTTCAACTAAGGTAGGTAGGTAGGTAGGTATTTAATTAACGTCGCACTTGAGCAACACAACGGGCTATTGGTGACGGTCCGGGATCAATCCCAAAGGGAAAGATCCGAGGACAACACCACGTAATTTTGAACCACGGTCAGATGACGAGGCAACACCTGAGCTGGCACCCCACTCTCCAAACTTCCACACCACGCCAACGTTCAACTAAGGAAAACTACTGCCACTGAAGCTGAACTCGATTAGAAGACTCCGGATACTGTATAAATATCCGATAAGAAAGAGTTTGGATAATCGTCAAGGTAATCCTTCATTTTGTGTGAAAGAAAATCATTTGAGGTTCCTAATGAATTTTATGTGCTGATAAACTACAATTAGTTTAACAATCTCTATAACTTAAATCAGTACAATGTTTTGGATTTTTAGTTTCAAATGCAGTAATAATTACTATATTTTTAGATCAAATTCTCCTTTACAATGTATTTTTTATTTATAAGTAGGAATCTTTGAATGATTGATTAACAAGATAACCATACCTCCCATCCGAGATTGAATTAATTAATGGGATCCATCCGGAAGTGAAAGATCCGAGAACACCTTATAATTTGGAATCACAGTCAGATAATGAGTTAGCATCTGAGGTGGCAAACCACTCTCTAAACTTCCATACCACGACAGAGGACATTTGAGCTCAAGACAGATTTAACATACATCAGTCCCCAGGTACACGACGGTCTTTGATTGGATCAAGTTTCGAACTCGCAACCCTCCATTTGCTAATTCGGTATTCTTTCAACCGGGCGACTGTGGTCCTTAAATAAACAATTGAACATTTCATCTGACTACCGAAAAGTAAATTTCGTATGGTAGAGCATTTAAAAAACAAGGGAGCATGTGTCGGAAAGCAAATAAATCTTCAATTTCAAATGTAAATTTTTTGCTCATCTAGATTTTGCTTCGCTGTACACAACACGCCACCATTAATTCGACTGAAGAAAATGGCAAATGCTGTTGGCCCGCACTTCCAAGACTACTACACGTTGGCGTGGTGTGGGAGAGTGGGGGTACCACGTCAGATAAAACGTGCACCATCCCCTGTGTACACTACTGTCTTTGGCTGGACCGAGTGACCCTCTGGTTGTTAATCCGTTGCTCTGCCAACTGGGATACCGTGGCCCCTCTTTCCCTTCGTCTTTTGATTCCAGACCATCGCCAATAGCTCGATGTGTTGCGCCCGTGGGATGTTTATTGAAACACCTACTTACCTGGACCACTGCCACTAGTCTGTTGTGTTGTTCCAGAGCGATGGTAGTTAGGTATTTTTATTAGTGTCACACTGGAGAATCACAACGGGCTATTGGTGACGGTCCTGGATCAATCCCAAGGGGAAATATCTGAGGACTACACCACGTAATATTTAACCACGGTCAGATGACGAGGCAAGTTCCATTGTGAAGTTAATTACCTAGCAATCTTTCCAGGATTGCTAAATTTCTACTATAGATTGGCGAAAAGAATGACGAAATCGCCGAACTTTACGCATGCGCATTGTAATTTTGGCTCCTCGAAAAACTTCTCGTTGGTACGAACTTCTTCCGCTGATGAACCGTTGGCTCTACCGCAAACGGATGGACACAGCAAGAATCCTAAAGTTAAAACACGAATTCTTTTCGAAGGTTCGCACATGCGCATTGGTTCCGTTAGTGGAAGGGAAAAGTTTGAGCGGGTTTGAAAAAATCCTAAAATAATGGTTGTTTATTTGCATGTTATTTCATTTAGCATGGTCTTTTAATCGAGACCAAGGATTATATGAATTTCTGATGGTGGAAAAATGAAAGTTCACTCGCCCAAAAGAGTACTCGTTCACAAGACTGGATATAACTTAAAGGTAAGCACAATCTATTTTAATTGTGAAATTTTATTTTCGATTTCGTAGATATGAAAACTGCATAAAATTATGGAAAAAATTCATCGTTGCGCAGTTCATGTGAGAAATATTGATCAGTTTCTGCTTTGATTGTTAGTTTTTTCTAAAGCGCATTAAATAATGTTTACGAAGGAGAGTTTTCGATGGATTTTGAAAATGAGGTTTGATTGATTTACTACTGTTTGATGTGTGATCAGCATTTTCTGCGAATGATCTAGAATTGAAAGGCATCTAATGAAAAATGTTGTTTTATTAATGTCCTTTTATACTATTATGAACAGATTTTATATTATTTTTCGATAATTCTTTTAAATTTTGTTTAATGTGTTCATGGTATAATTAGATATTGCAATCTGCAAAATTTAGGGAAGTTCAATTTGGAATATTCTTTAAAAAGAAGCGTATCTAATCAAATATTTGGATAGATGTTCATAGAGTCGGATGTTCACTTGTTGCAAAAACATGTTGACACCGGAAAAATCAACTCTGGGTACAGGTTTTTGTACCCTGAGAAGTGCAAACCATGCTGCTTGTTGTCGCAGCATAGGTCATTAATATCAAATCTAGCAGACTCAGATGTACTGAAATTACATTTTCACATACCTGACATTACATCGTTGAGGTATTCCTGAAGATGATTGTCACTTTTTGTTCAGTCTATCCCATTTGGGCTTTTTGAGTCCTACTGACTGGAAGGTGATCTAGCAAAGGTACCATGTGTGTATAGTAAATTTTGGAATGTTTTACTGTCACATATTTGAATTAGAGAAGGAGTTAAAGATTAAATGTTGATGTTGGTATCAAACTTCATGAATCCAGAACTTGAATCTCAGCAAGGAAATTTAAAAGGGATTCATTAAAAATAAGTTACAATTTTTACATCTAGAAAATATGCAATGATAGATTTCAAACAGATATTGGAAGTGAAAAGCACCCTCACACCTTTGTCATGAAATCCATTGGACATTACCCCTTACTTTATACATCGTTATTTGTTTAACTCAAAAATAGACACAACAAAAATATTTGTTTAATGAAGAGGAAAAAGCTGCAAATTTAAGAAAGTTTTGTAAATGCACTAGATAAAATTTGTGCCTGCTTAAAAGTACTTTGAGATCACTAAGACTAAGTACATTTAAAAACCCAATATGGCAAAATTCTAAATTTAATGGATTGAAATTGAAATCTCTTTGAAAGTAGACACTTCACTTCTCGAGCAACATTTATCCCCCTCTGTCAACATATTTCAGCAACAAGTGCAAATGCACTTAAGAACACACACTCACACCTCATGTATATACAAATCTTTATATGTAAAATAAAAATTTAAAACATTTTGATAGGATATTATTCTTTTAATTATGTTAACACTAGAAAATTGTCATACCTAGATAGATGGTGGAAGGCAATGTGACCCCATGGCATCCATGGTGGATCAAAATCTTTGCATCCTGAATTTTGATCTTTTCTGATCTCTTATATGCCTACATCAAAATCTTTGTATTAACTGCATTATTAATTCCAAATGCCACATAAGGAGTGCAAATTCTCATAGCAACAGAATGAAATATCCCAACTAAGTTTCTGCTTCCCTGTCACTTTGTATAAAATCCAAGTATTTACCACAGATGTATCTAAAATATAAAAGCATACACATTCGCCAACAAATTCTTTTTCTTGATTTGGTAGTAAACAAGTGTATCATTTGGCCTACAATGTCCATGCCATACTTGTATCTAGTTATCATCAGATATGTCTGATGCACCAAGTCCACAACTTTGTGGTTTATTCGTAGATAAAAGAGGTTGAGATCTAGTTTCAGCTTATCGGCAAAGCTACTGTCACCATTTCCCACATCTATTTCATCAAATGTTAGAAATCCTTTCAAAATATCGTCATAAATGAGACCCCGTCTTCAAGCCTTCTCTATTCTTTATCAGAAAAGAAAGTGACAACATGTTCCTTAATGGTTCACGTAAGATGTCAGACTTGCAAACATTTAGAAAAGAATTTCTGGTCAGCTGACAGTCTGCCATCAAAACAGTGTCTACAGCTGGGGAGAGGAACAACACTTGTAAACAAAATGTAAGGGAAAAGCAAGGTGAAACTGCTTTGAATGTGATTGACAGGGAAAATTTCATGGTATTATACCATGGTATATAATATTTGGTATAATACCATTTCATGGTATTATACCAAAATACCATCTCTAGGAATATTGTAAGATATCCCTGGTTCTATTTCCAGCCAGGCCAGAATGATTAAATACATTGACCAAACAATTAAGTCACAAAAAATATTCAATTGATTGATAAGGGAGTTTATAAGTTGGCACACAGCGTGAGGGCCCCATACGTCTTTCTCATGTTAAAAGAAATAGCATGTTTAATGTAATTATCTTTATCTTAGAAAACAAAACGTATTTAGGAGGAAACATACCCAATCTTTTATAAAATTTACGAATGATTCTTTCCTGTATTATTCTAACCCACTTTATTTTTAACACTTGTGCCAATAAGTTCAATTTAGCTTAGGAGCTGTCGTGGCTCAGTAGGTTTGTTCACTGCACTAGTGGCCCACAAGATGTAGACGGCACAGGTTCGATTCCTGTGTATTTCTCTTTTTTGTATCAAACTTTCCTTGTGTGTGTTATTACATTCAGTTGACACAAAAAGGTATGTGATCTTATTTAAATTGTACTCTTTTTTGATGTGCACTCTTTATATTTTTAGGTTCCTCGTTCATCAGATTTCTGACTGGCCGTTTGTGATGCAATGTGTTTATGTAATTTCTATTTTCAAAATGTTTGCTTCAATATGGTTGTTTTTATTTCTTAAGGCAGGTGTTATTCCGATAGCAGTTTATAAGTTATTGCAAATCAGTCACCGACTATATTATTGAAAAATTAAAAGAAAACGACTGGTGTTTTTCCAAAGGAGTGATAATTGTTGAACAAATCAAGTATATATATATATCGTAAAATAACAGTTTGCCCTTCTGTCTGTTTACAAATGGGCTGTTATTTTTGTAGCTGTTAAATTAAATGTTATATTAGCAACTGGTATTGAAAATATTACCAGTTATCACCAAATGTTAAGTAATTTTTAAAATGACCAAACCTTTACAAAAATAAAGTCCCTTTAATTTTTGAAAAATGTAATTCTTTTAAGATATCAAGAAAATAAAAGTAGAAGTTTCTAGATTAAAAAAAATCATTTAATGGTCATTAATTGTTAAGTTTTGTCATGCAAAATTTTCTCCTTGAGTTTTGGAATAATTTTTAATTAATCATATTAAAGAATAAATTTTTGCACAGTATGACTGAATTACTTTATATTTCAAGTTACATTGTATATTTGATTGAAAATAAAGTTGTATGTACCAATTCTTTCTTTGTTTTTCTTGTATAATGAATTGAAGGTATAATGAATTGAGTATTCCTGTAACTAACATTTGTTTTTGTTAACCCTTATGTGTTTGTACGTAAACATCTATTACAATGTCAGTCTCAAAACAAAACAATCTTCTGAAAATATAAAATGTTACTGCTTACAATTTGCATTAAAAGATTTATCTTGATATATTTAGTATACTCAATTTTATAATTGTTCAAGTTTACCAAAGCTGTCTATGGTACACATAAGTATTGATAAAATCAAGAGTTGTTAACTTTCAAGTAATTTTTCTGGATTGAACTGTTTTGAAATGTATTTTAAATAGAATTTTGTTTACTGAACTAATTACTCATTTAGGGAATATGACAGATCAAGTGACTGCATGGATAAAGAGGTGATTTAGATTTGCAGGATTTGGATTTTCTTGCAGTTGTATTAATTGGCGAATGTAAAGATGAAAATCCAGATATTTCCCATACTGTGTTTGGAGATTTCCTACTTGTGTACGACGTCAACAGAGGTCCCCCGATTTTTCAATAACACTTTATCATACAGTATCAATGTTTTCTTGGGAACTTGCTGTGTAAGAGGTCAGCCAGGCTTTTTCATATCTTGCAGAGAACAGTGTTTCGAAATTTTTTGTTACGTCGTGTTTGCTTTGAAGGCACATGATGCAATCTAAAGGAATTTTATAATTTTCTTCGAGTCTCCACCATAGACAATGCATTTTGATAAAATGTTTTAATTGCTAAAACATGCTGAAGCTTCAAACTCGCCATCCAGAATCATCAGCTTCCTAAATAAATGTCAATCAAATCCAGTAAATGCTTTAGAGGAAAATGGTCCGAAGAAATCATGTGGTGAAAGAGACTGAATTTGCAGCGTTGCCAATCATTTGACCGATGTCATATTCCATGAATTTATTAATTGAGTAAACAAAATGAAATTGGAAATGTTTTATTTGAAAGTTATTCCAAAACAAAATGGTGTCCTTATATAAACATCTTGCATAACTGAGGAAATTGAAAACCAATTTTTAGTTTGGTAAATATCTAAATCATAAAATTTTCTGTAGCTGCAATCTGATGGGACAATTCTTGTAACTTTAGAAACATTTAGTAATATTGGCTTTGGTCAGATTTGCATTTAAAGCTAATCTAGTTTCTCTTCTGCACTATTTAAGAGAAAATAAATTTAAATAAGCTTTTTCAGATGTATATGTTTAAAATAATTGAAGAGGAAAAACTTTAGTTGAAAATTTAGTTTTTTTTTTCACTATTCTATAAATAAATATTATAACTCTAGTAATATGTTAATTAAATTTGTATTATACAATCAATAATATTCTAAACTTGTTTAAAGTAGGACTTCCGTGAAACGTTACATAATGTGCTTGGGCTATCTCCATACATGTAACTCACTCATAACCCCAGTGTGTCTTATCGAAAACATTAAAATTTTGAAAGACAAAGTAATTTTGTAATTTGTATCAGAATTTTGAATTGCCCTTTTTGAAATACTTAATTTAGAAATAAATTAAATTTGCATCATGCTTCTTAGTTAATTAAAACCCATTTAAAGTGAGACATTGTCCAGATATGTATCCTATCTGTTTTCTTAGAAAATGACTGTAACAATCTCAAGATGCAGTAATTTTCATTAAAATCTAAGCTTAATGATTTTCGAACAGAAGGTGAAAAAGTTTTTCTCTCGTTCTTCTTTTCCATTCATAACTAGGTAAAGTGATTAGATAAACCAAGTTTCATCAAAATCTGAGAGGTCATGGACTAATCAGTAACATGGAATGACTAGTGAAGTCTTGTGAATAAATTATTGCACACTTAGTAATTAATTAAATTAATAAGAATTACTCAGATTAATATTTTGTCATTTTATTATAAAATAAATATTTTTCTTCTGTTCATAATAAGAAAAATTACATCAGCAAGATATCTTACCTCAGCAATGAAAAATGATATATTTAATCATTAATTATGCATTTTTTGGCATATAGAACTGGCACCTGATGCAACTCCTAAAGATTTACACCCTATTGGTACAGTTAATAAAATCTCAATTTGTTCATCTCTTGGCCAACAAAAGAACAATTTTTTCTGAATACAGGGACAGTTGGAAACCAATGCAGTTTTTGCACTTATAAGAAAAAAAATTGCAAGTTAAGAGATGAATGGTTCTAAATGAGCTCTAATATAATCAAGAATTGTGGTGGGTATGCCATTTACTAGCATCAAAGCAAAACCTCCTTGCCAATGTTAATTCTATCCAAGTCATCATGACCAACATTGATTTACACATACAAACCACTGCTATTCTGTGAATTTCATCATAGGATATGTAGAACTAATTTTGTTGGAACCTATCAACTCAGTACTTCTCTTTCCTATGCTGTAGAAAATTGACCACTACAATAACACTAAAAATAAGTGGTGCAGGTCCCATTTACTTTTGCTGTTCCTCTGCTCTTTACAAACCTGGAAAATATTTCTTTTTCAGTCACTTTAACAAGCCATTAATTTTTTGATGGAAAAAAATTCTTCAGTTTTCTGAGTGAAGTCATTTTTAGATGTGTTCCTCCAAAGAATTTTTGGAAGGAAATGTAATTGGGAACAGACGCATTTTACATTCAACTGGGTTTCACACTTTCGGATGAGGCAACACAAATTGGTATGGTCGAGAATGCTTTATCATCCTTAACACAGGAAATTCATCTCAATCGTGCTGCATTTATATCAACAAAAGGAGTGACTGCTTACAAATCAAAACTAATGACTCAATACTCCCTTAATAAACAAGCAATACTCCCTTAATTTATATCAAGTAATGCTTTTAAATCAAAATTAATAAAATAAAACCCCTTAAATTTATTTGAGATAGAAGCACAAGAAAGCTTTGTTTTTGAAAGGAAAGGAAGGACTCGGGAAAAATTGTCAAACTATTTTTAATTTATACAAGTTTCACGAAATTAGATCGAATTATGAATTGCTTTAATTATATTTGAAGAATACAGTTAAATGAAATACAACGAGCGAAATTTTTTATCTTGAAAAAGATAAAAATTAAATTTACGGATTTGTTGATTCGCGAACAAGAAAATATATGGCAGAACAGGAAATGCAAAATGCAAGGTAATGTTATAAAAATCAAGTTTCAAGCAAAGTACAAAATAAATGACAGAACAGATATATAGACCCCTCAATCCATTTGGCGACTTTTTTCGTCGCCAACCCTGACGTTACTTGGCGACATTATTTTAACCTCAAAAATATCAATATAACAACAGATGCATTACAAAAAACTACATAAGTTGACTAAATTTATTCCGATCTTATAAACAGATTTCACTGTAAATGAGTGTTTCCTGTTTAAACGGAGCTGCCAGTCGTGAACTGAACCCTCAGTCGCACCTCATTTGATTTTTTTGTAAAATGGAAAACGAAATTTCAAAGCAAACCATAATAGAAAAAATTCCCTGGATTATGGTACGCGGTCTATATATACATAGCGTAGGGACCCTGTAGGGTTGCTGGAATGAAGTGGGGGTTACCAAAAACCACATAAATCGAAATTGAGGTTTGGCGACGAAATAAAGTTGCCAAATGGATTGGGGGTCTATACTACATCTGTTCCCAAATGACATTTTTGGCGTGGTGTGGAAGTTTGGAGAGTGGGGTGCCAGCTCAGGTGTTGCCTCGTCATCTGACCGTGGTTCAAAATTACGTGGTGTTGTCCTCGGATCTTTCCCTTTGGGATTGATCCCGGACCGTCACCAATAGCCTGTTGTGTTGCTCCAGTGTGACGTTAATTGAAATACCCCCCTAATGTTAAACGGGCCGCGGTGGTCCGGTTGGAAGAGTAACGGACTAGCAACCGAAGGGTTGCGAGTTCGAATCCAGCCAAACACCGTCGTGTACAAAGGGGGCTGGTGCACGTTAAATCTGTCGTGGCCTCAAATGTCCTCACGTTGGCGTGGTGTGGAAGTTTGGAGAGTGGGGTGCCAGCTCAGGTGTTGCCTCGTCATCTGACAGTGGTTCAAAATTACGTGGTGTTGTCCTCGGATCTTTCTCTTTGGGATTGATCCCGGACCGTCACCAATAGCCCATTGTGTAGCTCTAGTGTGACGTTAATGGAATTACCCCCCCCTAATGTTAAACTTATGGATGCCGAGATTTTCCCCATTTTCACGAATATCCCTCCAAGTATTTTTCCCCATTCAAAATCACAACTAATGCGCATGCGCTAACCTTCGAAATTTCGTGTTTTAACATTAGGATTCTGTGTCCATCCGCTTGTGGCCCTACCTTACCGCACCGCTGTTCAAACATTGCAAGCACTACTTTACCATAGTAACGTGTCAACGTGCGTGCTTTGTGATCAGAGCTAATTTGTAGCGATATTTTTTCCTGAAGTAACTGTCGAACGATACTCCTGTTCATAAAAATGGTATTGGATATCGAAAACTTCCGCGCCGACAAAGGCGGTAATCCTGACAAAATTCGGGATAACCAAATCAAGCGATTTAAAGACCCTGCTTTGGTAGATAAGGTGGTGGATGCTGACAGCAAATGGAGAAAACTTCGACATGACTTGGACAACTTGAACAAGCTTAAAAATGTTTGCAGCAAAGAAATCGGCAAGAAAATGAAGAATAAGGAACCCATAGGGGATGATGACATCCTTCCGCACGATGTTATGTGCAATCCGAGTGCCGTCGATTCAGATTACATCCAAAAAATGACTGTGAAACAAATTAAAAAGATCAGTTCCTTGATGGACGATGCGATCTCCCAATGCAACCAAGATATGTTGAAATTTGAAAATATTCGCAGTGAGTCTTTGAAAGAGGTGGCGAATTGGGTACATGAATCAGTACCGGTTAGTAACAATGAAGATGAAAATGTTGTGGTTAGAACCTGGGGTGATATCGAATGTAAAAAAAAATACTCACATGTTGACTTGATCACAATGATTGATGGCGTAGACAGTGAGAGGGGTGCAGTTACTGCTGGGGGTAGGGGATACTATCTACTTAGTGCAGCTGTGTTTTTAGAGCTAGCTCTGATCCAGTTAGCCATGCGGAAATTGCATGCTAAAAAATACAAGCCTCTTTATACCCCTTTCTTTGTGCGTAAAGATATAATGCAAGAAGTAGCGCAACTGAGCCAGTTTGACGAGGAGCTTTATAAAGTGATTTGTAAAAGTAGTGAAAAAGGTGATGGGGTTGTCGATGAAAAGTACTTGATTGCTACATCAGAGCAACCAATTGCTGCCTTTCATCGAGATGAGTGGCTACCAATTGAATCTCTTCCGATTCGTTATGCTGGAATCTCAACGTGTTTCAGACAAGAAGTGGGTTCTCATGGACGTGATACTCGAGGTATATTCCGTGTCCACCAGTTTGAAAAAGTGGAACAATTTTGCTTGACTTCTCCTCATGACAACAAATCTTGGGAGATGTTTGATGAAATGATCAGCAATGCGGAGGAGTTTTGCCAAGATTTAGGAATTCCCTACCGTGTTGTCAATATCGTGTCCGGTGAGCTGAATAATGCTGCTTCCAAAAAATTGGATATTGAAGCTTGGTTTCCAGGATCTGGAGCTTTTAGGGAGTTAGTGTCATGTTCCAATTGTTTGGATTACCAATCTAGGCGTCTTCAGGTGCGGTATGGGCAAACAAAAAAGATGAATGCACAAGTTGATTTTGTCCATATGTTAAATGCTACCATGTGTGCAACTACTAGAGTTATTTGTGTGATTCTAGAAAACTATCAAACCGAAACTGGTGTGAGAGTTCCTGAGGTATTAAGGCCCTTCATGCCTCTAGATATGCAAGAGGAGATACCGTTTGTCAAACCAGCTCCCATTGATGAAGAGTTAACAAAGAAGCAGAAAAAGCAGAAGGATGGAATGAAAAAGAAAGATTAATTTCTTGCAATTTAAGCCACAATTATTTACATGCCATATTATGGCCAGCTATTCGTCAAATTCAAAAATTATCAAAAGTAATTTAAGACTTAAAATTTTTGTACTATATTAGCTTGCTTTACAAAACAATAAATCGAAAATATGCTATGCTAAATATAGCTAAGTTGACATCAGTATAAAACTGAATATACCACATAAGTATTTCTGAAATATTATATATGAATCATGAAAAATAAATTATAACTGTTTGTTGATTCGACTTTTCTACCCGTGCTCTTTATTTTCTGCATTCAAACAAATTTTATCCTTTCTAGTCACTTGCATGTATTTTTTAGTAAAAATATGCTTATGAAATCAATTAACTCTTCCTTGCAAAGTTCACACAATGCAGCGATAAATTTCGTTTTGATGTATCAGTTTTCAGATCCATTCATTTTCTGAATGTTCTGACTGATAATCTGTTCATTCTTCCTTCTAACAATGTATTCTCACATTTAAATCTACTATAAATTCCAATATCCAGGTCTGATTCATTACACTGTGCTAATACACCCACATAATAAGAATTTTAACTTGCACCCAAGTAGAATACTTTGGCAACTGAGTGAAAATATTTAATTGCCATTGATGCCTGACTTCCTATGAATTTTTTATTTAGTGTAGATTATTTACTATGACAAAAGCTTTAATATATATACCAAATTGCTTTAGAGCAAGTGCATCAAATCTTTTTTATGGATTTTGGTCTAATTATCTTTATATTTTACTTCTAGAATGGATAGTGAGTGTAATGTTAAGATGTATAAAAATAAGCATTGCTTATCTGTTGACTAATTAAACTGATAGGTCACAGAAATTTCTATATACTCAGTCTTATATATGACTTGTGATCCATGCAACTTTTTGCATCTTAATTTCTAAAAATTAGTAAATTGGGCTGCATGTTTCATGAGAAAACTTGCAGCCCATTAGGATTTATTTATTTTCAGACTTTATTCAAATCTTACTTGCATGTTCTTAAATTTCTATGTAGACAAAAATCATTAAAATTAATTTAGCTAGATTTTCAACAAGGTATGATGATTTAAATCAAGGAGTCTATTAAAAATGATTTTAATCAAACTTAAAATTTTCTTTTTTTAAAATTGAAGCTTAATGATATTAAAAATGAAATAACCTGTGACAGAATGTAGAGGTTATGTTCAAATAAGTTTAAAAAATTTGCTTTTACTCACACACACACAGAAGCACCTGAAGAATGACCTATTTTAACTGAATTCTCTATTAGAGATGGTAGTATTAATTGGGGTGCAGTAGTGCCAACTTGGAGGAATTTTTGGAGATAAGTAAAACATCACTTGCTTCATATATAAGTGTTTCAGAACTTTATTTTGTTAACAAATAATTACAGGGTACTTGCGTATTATCTGTGCCAGAAGAGATAAACCTCCAGTTAAAGCAACCCCTTTTTCCGTAATAACTGCGTAGTTAGCCGTGTCTCGTGAACAAATATCGTCATAAATATTTTTTGTTACCGAAAAACGCCAACTTGGCACAAATAATACGTAAGTACCAGTTACAGATATTGGTATATTAGGTAATATTTATATCTCATGGAGGTGACCAAGCACCAACCAAAAAATTTTTACGACCCAAGGAGTTTGGGTCTAGGTCTTTGCACCCCTTCTGATAAAGTGATCTGTTGAGAGAATGTATTACTCTGCAATTTGGTTACTTGTATTTAATATTTACCCTAATGCTGTGGGTTCCTGGGTCTACCATACAAATTTTCCAGGGGGTCAGGTTCCTAGTGTAGGTATTTGTTAACAATTTATTTAGTTTCTCATTGGAAATATTTACCTTTTCCGTTTATGGAGACACAAGAGGTTTGGTCCTGTAGGAGAGATGGTACCTCTCTCCTAGAGGTACTATCTCTGTATTGGGATGACAACTGATAAACAAATATTTCTTTTTGCTAGCTGGAAGCAGTCTGAGTGTAGGGAATGTTCATGCTCTGCGCAGTGTTTTTAAATTTTGATGCAGTCTTCCCTAAAAGGGTTGCACAAGCTTGAATAATGCCCTTTCAACAGGGAATTTGCTATTTCTGATAAAGCAAGTAGCACTGTTTAACATTTGCTTCCAGTGTGCTAAAAACGAGTATGGGCGACCTTTTACTTAACTTATTTAATAAACTCTCTGGAACGGTGGTTCTTAACATTTTTAGTGATTGGCACCCTTGAATCTAAAAATAAGTTCTCGCACCCCTTGAAAAATGTGTTTCTATTTCTTTGGGATTTCTATTGCAAGATTATTTATTGAAAAATAAACATACATATACATACAAAATAATATCTCAGTTTTTTAATGGCTACATTGGTTATTCATAATACTTTTGAAGCAAGACTCCTTTCTTGAAAGAGCCATGTGTAAGTCATCACTTGCATTTAAGCGATTTCTGGTTTATTTTTATATGCAAAAGTGATGAAAATCCCATTTCACACAGCTAGGTGGTGGCAAATGGTAAAAGTATCTAATTCTGCTGCCAGCTGTGTATAAGGTTCTAACTGTATACCAGAATTGTTCCAAGTCCAGTTTTTGAAATTCCATTTGAATAGGTGCATTGGCTCGTATTTCAATAAGATCGTCTTTTATTAAATCGCTGTCATCCATCGAAACTTCTCTCGTTCCTCTGGAAAAATGCTTTCTCGCATCCCCGGGTTAAGAACCACTGCTCTGGAAGAATATTGAGGGTACAGCTCTGTTATGAAGCCTTTTTGTGCACTGCTTTTGGCATGTTTTTTTATGTTGCCAAGGAAGAATCTCAAGAAAAACACCTTTTCAGGCTTAGAGGAAAATAATTAAAAAATTTACGAAAAGAATTTAAAAATTCACACAAATGATTATTCTTGCAAGGTGTCTACTTTAATGAAAAAATCTTTACTTTTTCTGAAATATATAAGTTTGTCCTAGTTAAATAATGTATTAGTTTTAAGTCTAAAGGAACCAGGCTATATATGAATGCTATAAAAGATCACTAGAACTATTTAAGCATGGTAAAATAAAAAGAATGATTTACAAAAATTAATAAGAAGCAAGGTTGCTATAATCCTAATAAAGCAGGGTTGCCTTTGCCTGCCACAACTTGCTACAAAAAGTGTTGCAGCAAAAAGGCTTGTCAAAGTTGTACTCGACAGCTTAAATAGAAAGAACCTCCTCATAGTTGCAAAACATTCAACTACTGTCATGCCTAATTCAAGAGAAAGATTACAAGTTTCTTGATTTCCTCTGAAATTTATTGCTATTGTATTCCAGAAATCTTGTTTTGAACAGAGGAAACTCATTTAGATTTTGTTTAGCAGACAAGCAAGATATTCATAAAGCCATCTTACCACCACAGCTACTTTTGTTTTTGTAGAGAATATTTTCAACCTAACTTACTTGAAATAAGTTGTGTAACAAAAAAGCCAAAAAATTAAAAATTTATTTAACTTACTTATTATTTATAAAAATTTATCACATTTAAAATTAAACTTTCTTCCCTTTATTGCAAAAAGTTTAATTTTGGATTTGTATTATGAAATATAAATAGAAGAGTAAAATAACAAGATCCAATGATAATTTTGTTTTAATCTTTCAAAAATTTGCCGTTCTATTTTCTAAACCCTTTGCTATATATTAATGCTTAACATAAATCAATACTATCTAGAAACTAGTGATTTACACATCTTATATCTAACAAGTTTAAGCATAGAGTCAACAAATTAATTAAAATAATAAAAATATGATTTAATTCAAATAAATTCAATTTTCTCTGATTACAATTCAAATGCATACTAATAGATGTTGAAATTCTTGTTTGTGCTTGCATCAGCTTCACCAATTTATTGTCATGGGTAGGATACTTTAAAAGGCCTTTCTAAACAGTACTCAATGACAGTCAACTCAAATTAAACATAAGAGGTAATGTTCGTAAGTGAGCTGTATTTTATTTATTCCTCAGTTGCAATTGGTCAGACCAATGCCACTCGATATGCTGTCTATCACAAGAACTCACTATATCTGGGCAGTGGCATTACAGGGCTTTCTTTTTGAGTAAGGGAGACTGGTGTCTTAATTTTCTTTTGAATGGTAGCTGTTTGGAAGAGGTAAGCTGCTTTGCTATCTTAACTTTGATATATGTCTCTTCCTTCTGCACCCACATTTGAACAAATATATAAGGTACATTTCTGATTCGTGTTATGTATTCTAAAAATCGTTTTTTTTCTTGTTAATCAACCTTTCATTGAAAATCTCTCAACCGCATTGAAGATAAAAATATTTGGTTACATCCCAGTATTTCTTACAACAAATTGATGTGAAACATCACAAGGAATGAATTTTGTTCTTATTTTTGAATCTAAATATTTGCACTTTGGTGTCATCTAATTTGTGAAGTTTAACTTTATAGTACATTATAGATTATCCATACATTTTAGATTGCATTTAAAGACAATACACAATTAAGTCTACAGAATTCCAAATATTTTGTGTATGAATAATTTTTTAAATTGAAGTTACTGGAATTTTAACATTTGGGAATACTTGTTTTGAAGAAAATAAATTAAGAGTTTTTATAGTAGGCCATTAAAAAAAATGGGTGTGCAAAATTCAGTAGTGTATCAAAATATGAACAAATGTGAGTACTAAGTAGTGTCTTATTTAAATGTTTATATAGAGAAAGTTTGCTAGGTAAAAAAAAGGTTTTTGCTCTATGGTCAAGTTTTTCTAATGAGGGTTAATTAAGATAAGGAACCATGGCTTCAAAATATTGTGTGAACAATAAAAGTGAAAATTAATTCAGCAGTAAATTTTTATGTATGTGAGAAAGAAAATGCATTTAAAAGTTATGTATACTTTAAGGGGAAAGACAAGACAAACAACATACACAAAGACGTCTTTTAATTGTATATAATTTTATCTACACCAATTATCAAACATTTTATGGTAAAAATTCCTTTTTTAAATTCTAAATCATGTAATAACAAACCAAAAATTTGTGACAATGCTTGTTTTTTAGAGGATGTTTACACTAGGAAAAACAAAAATCTTAAACAGAGGGAGGAAACAGTATGTTATTCACAGCTGGATTATACTTACAATATTTCATCATAAATGTCACTGAAATCTAGAGCATGGACTTCATATTGCTATAAAATATATGAGTTCATTTAGATTTTTCATTCAGCCTTTGTTAAAGAAATGTTTCTTTTTCACAAAAATAATAGCAATACTTAATTCCTGCTGATGAAATAAGTCTTGGTAACTTAAATTGCATCAAAGGGTTGAAAACTATCACTTTTAATGTAAAATAAGGGTATTTAGTTTCACCTTCAAGACTGTTGCATGTCAAAGAAATGATTAAACTTTTTGAATGAAAAAGTTGCAAAGTTATAATTCTCAAGTGTTTTGTGTCAAAACTATGGCAGCAAATATTTAAAACATGTGCATAAGATTTATAAAATGAGTACTTAAAGGAATCTTCACAACTGCAATGAATAGTATTACATTTTCAAACTACTATAGCTTTAGAAAAGAAAGGTTCAGTAGAATCTGATTTTTCAAACATGAGTAATGTAATGAGCAATAAAGTTGTAACTCCTTTGTTCTATTTAAATTTTTTTTATTAAAATACTTATTTTTAAATTTTAGTTTTGTTTAAATATGGAAATTCATATGCGAAATACTTATCCGATGTATTTTAAGGGAAAATATGATCGAAAAAGTCTTTTGAAAGAATTAAAAATTAATTTATCATTTGCCTATTATATGATTTACAGAAACCAGCATATTTGAAAAAATATAATTTTGTACATTAATTTCAAACAAAAATACAGAATACTAAATTTCAGTGTCATGTATGAAAATATCAGTTTTAATCATTAATTTCCTATATTTTAAAGTAGTATTAAATAAAATACAAAAATGTTATTATGGTTATCTATATTATGAGTAGCTTCTTGAAAATCAAACCATCCCTAAAAAGCTGTATTGCAAACAATTACCATGGCTAAAGCAAGATAGACTTACTAGCAAAAAGAAAGGGTGTGTTGTTTCATCATGACAATGCACAAACTCACAGCATGAGAAACACTGCAAAAATTAAGACAATTTGAATGTTAAATTATGACTTATTCACTGTTATTCACCTATCTATCTATACCATCTTTTTTGAAGTCTTCAAAACCACCTTAATGGAAAAATTTTGAATATGAAACTTTAATTCATTCTTTGGATTAAAACACAAGAATTTCTATCGCACAGGGTATTCAAAATTTAAAACTGAGATGGGAGCAAGTTGTAAATATAATAGTTAATGTATATTAAGGTTGAATGCTGTTTTGAGCGTTATTGCAAAGCTTATTTATTCCAAACTGCATTACTTTTGGTATGTCCCAATATATAATTTTATTTAGAGTTGGATTTACCTCTTTAATGCCTATAGATTAACCTAAAACCTGTTGTTCCCATATCTAGTTTGATTACATTCCTTTATTTCTTCCTTTGATAAATACAAAAGTTGCCAAGACTTTTTTGGATTTTAGTCATAAAAGCAGCATTGACGAACTAGTAAATTCAATAATCTTATTAGGTTAAAACATAGTTCTCAAGATTTTTTTTTGTATAAACAGGAAAAAAAGAAACACATAATATAAATCAACTTTTGTGAAGAAGCATTAATAAAAACATCAACTTTAATTTTTGAATCTTTATTGATTTATTAAACTGTCAATTCTTCAGCTTTTAAAAAAATTATTTTTAAAAATTCAAGAAAAAATATTCTGAAGACACTTAGATACCGATTAGATTTATTTTAGATACCAATAAATAATTAATGATAAAAATATACCTATAACATGTATGATATAAAAGTAATACGTGTTAGATTCATAAAGTAAAAAATGATATAAGTAAAATAAACATGGAGTTAATTATAACAATTGTAATATTAAGCTCCAACAGTGATATTTCCATATGTGAACAGTATAAACTTTTAACTTTTCCATAATTTGGAAGAGATAATCCATAATATTTCATTCACCAATAAGTATTTTCAGATACCTACAGGCCTTTATTAAGAGTTAAATCAAATGTATGGGGAGCGCACACACTATACATTTAAATATAAACATTTGCATTACTAAACTGTATGGCTATATACTTTAGTAATGAGCTTTCAAAGAATTATAGCATTATTTTAACCACCTTTAAGTAATTTCATATTACAATGTTTTGAAAACATATTTTGCAACTATACACTACATTCATACACAATTGAATTTAAAACTGATTTTAATTGGTACCAAACAGAAGTTCCAAGATATTGTTATAAAGAACAGTTAGGGAGTTAAACATAATTTCATGATATAAAATATAAGTAAAATAGAATTACCAGTCACCCCAACCTTCATTGACAATAATAGTCTGATATGTGTTAGGGATACAAAATTGTGCATTTGAAGTAATTTTCTTACATTGAGGGCAAGTGATAAATCAAGTAACTCTATCATTATACAAGTAAAGAAAATAGTAATAAAATGATAATTCACATATAAAAATTCGACTCTTCATTTATTAGAAAATGCTACCATAATTTAAAGATAAATGATATATGAAATACAGTTGGTCTGTAACAAATATCATTGATATGATAATTTTCTCTAAACTTCAGTAAAACTACTGGAAGACTCAGAATTTTGAATTCTTTTGATGGTTGTGCACAAACACATATTTAAGTAAGGAGTTATATCAACCTTTTCTACTTTAAAGGTTTATAAAAGAAATAATTCTTTAACCTTGTGCCAGCATCATATATACATATAAAAATCAACGTCATTATTATTATTATTTAACTGTACAAACACTAATTCCATCCACCTATTTCATGATATATATTTTAAATAAAGAGTATCAAATAAACCACAAATAAATATACAATTTTTCAATACACAGGCCATAAACATTTAAAGTAATCAACATTATCAGAAATAAAATATAATTAACTTTTTACAAAATGTAATGTAAATATCTTATAAAAGATCAATACAAAGAATCTCGTGGATAAAACAATAGCCTCAATTTATCAATAAGACTGAAATACAGAAATAAATAATACTTTAATGGGATTTTTATGTTTTAAAAACTTATTCATGTTGATGACATTTATTAACTTGAAATTTTATCAAAAAAGTTTCATGAATTTCATAAAAACTTACTTTGTTTCTAACCATGTTAACAAGAAGCACCTTTTACATATAATTATTATTGTTCAAAAGTATGACAGCTTAAATTTTAATTGTACACTGAACAACATACAAAATAAAGTATAGTCAGTGGCTTGCATACTTACATTTGACAATTTAATGTTATTACAAATGTGTTTATTCATATGAATACAAACAACATTTATGTCGCTTTTGTGTTATAAAAGGCTACACACAGCTGTTTAAAAAGCATTATGTACACACACAAAAAGAAAATTAACAATTTTCATTCTTAACCCATTAACGGCCAACGTCCCTTTTTTGGGACGCATATTTATATGGCTTTAAAACCATGACCATTGTAAATAAATTATTATTCTTTTACTCAGCAGATTATTTATTATGTATTCTAACTATAATATAAAAATAGATGCGTTAACACATTTTGACCCCAGAGGGCCACAAATTTGGTTAATTTTAGCATGACTCACGTGAATTATCTTCAATAATCATCAGTAGATATAAAAAAAAGTCAGACTTGCAATTAAAATTTTATATGTAAGTATAGTATTAGTTTTGCGTCACATTTATGGGACATTGGCCAAAAGTCACTAAATTAGCTTTTTTCCAAAAAACACCGATTTTCGTAAACATTTGTTTATTATTTATTTTGATTTTTAAAAATTTGAAATATAATTCTATAATTTGACTTTATTTCTCATAATTATTCCTTTTGGTACAAGCTGATGGTCGAGTTCTTGTTTGACGCTAACCCCATGAGGTTATGGATCCAACTTATCAATGAGGCATTGTGTAAGCTGGTGGTGGTTTCATAATGGTATGGGGAGTTTTTATCTGGCATGAATTGGGTTCTCTGGTCAAATTAAACCCGTCAATTGACAGAAAATCGCTATGCTGGTGATCATTTGCAGCTCTTTTGGACATCATTTTAGCCTTGATTTCTAAAATATCTCCTTCAAACCGCAAGCGACCTGTCCACAAAGGAGCAAGCTGTAAAAAGGAAGAGTGAGTGAAGATCTGAGGTACGATTGTGGAAATCATTTTGTAAAAATTATCCAGACTCAACGGTGTTGTGCGCAGTGCGAGAAGAAAACAAAAAGAATTTGAAGTAGATGTGATGCTCCTCTTCAGGATGCCTGTTTTGAAACTTCTCATACCAAATAAAATTCAAAGTTTCAAGATTTATTACAAATTATTATTTTCAATAAGATTTTATTATAAAAGGAAATTATTTTTTTATTATCTTTCATAAAACGTATGCCCTCTTTTTTGTTTACAATAAAAGGATATTTCATTTTCTCTATTTTTACCCAAAGATACTATTTTGTTTCTTGTGACTAGTGACCAATGTCCTAGAAATGGAACGGCAATGTTACGAGCCATTATTATGAATGGCCAATGTCCCAAAAATGGGACGGTTGTTTCAAGCACAAACATAATAACAATTAAGCTTAAATGCATACAGCACCCTTCTAAAGACTGAGATGGGAACAATCAATATTTTTCAAATAATCATGGTTGAATTCCGGCCCTTAATGGGTTAAAACAGAAACCAAAATATTTGAGAAATAATACACTTAATAGAATCTGTTATTGGCAGATCTTGGAAATAAAATGCCTAAAACTATTCTCAGAAATCTATAATCCTAACATTATTAAGAAAGCGTAAAACTAACAGCTGTATTTTTAAAATGTGAGGGCAGCCAACTAGTTAAACTATTCCCTGAACTTGCTAATAGCATGAGAAAAACCTAAGGCAGAAAGTGTTTGAATATTATATTGTGCAAATAGTCTTCCCATATTAGTTTTCTTACTGAGGAGCAACCATTTTAAACTTTATGTTTTGGAACAATATTTAGCACAAATACTATCAATTCAGTCACACATTTACAACCTGGATAAACAATTACACAAGATCACATTTAGCTGTATTGTTTGAGGAATTGAAAAACCTCCAAAAAATAAATATATCCTAGCATTTACATTATTTTGTGATGTATACACTTGCAATATGCAATATTTTAAGATAATAGAAAGTGGTAATTTTTTGGAATGAATCCTTAGAAATTTAATTTTTAGTGATTTTAAAAGTGCAAAGCTATTTTTCAAGGGGCATAAGACTAATAAAAATATACATCACATCAAATTTTATGGCATGTCCTAATGCTTGGAGGAAAACAAAGTCAATAAGTAAAACAGACAAAGTTGGCAACCCTGAACAAATAAGGGGGAGAAAACAAGCAAACTGATTAGTTAAAAATATCTGAACATTTCAATGAAGGAATAAGCTTGGAGGGCAAGAGTAGATGAAATATACAAAAACATTTATGCTTGACCATTGTGTAGTACAAGCTGATGAGCATACAAAAGTGATATATTGAGATCTTGCACCATAGCTTACAATCTTAGAGCTCTTTCATCTAAAGTGACCAACACTTTAGAAATTATGGATTAGATAGAGCAGATAAAAGGTCTCAGATAAGAAATTCTTTTTAGCATGTATAATAGTTTTCCTCATTATACTTATATGAATAGCTCTTGATGAAACATTTCAATTATTGCATTGCAAAAATTCTTTGCAAGCAATATATATATTAGCATTTGAGAAAATAAAAATAGTTATATTTCAGATAAAACCTTCAAAACCATCTAAAATTAATTACTAAGCTACAATAGATATGTTTCAGAAGTGATATTATCACCTTCACAATTAAAATTCAATACTTTATCAGATGAAATTCTATATGGATAAGTTGAAAGGAAAAATAAACCACTCAAAATGAAATATTTTTTATTCACTCGCATTATAGTATTTCATAATTTAATCAGAATTTCATCCCATTACATATCCATTTTATGAAAAATATGTATATATTTCATGTATCTAAAAATTCTCTAAAATTGTGCTTAGTATGTCAAGGTAAAATAATTTTATCATACTGTTATTTATATGTATTTCCCAACTGAAATTTTTTTGTTTTCTGTACAGCTTCTTAAAATGCAAGACTTTAGCAATAATCAGTTTATCAAACTAAATTTTTAAATAAAATAGACAAATTGAATAATTTTCATATAAGTATTTTGATGTTATTTTAATAAAAACAAGACATACTAAAGGTATGAATAGGTATCATGAAATTTGAACAAGTTGATCTTGATAGTTAATTTGAATTAAAGATTTTATTTGTTTATTTTGGATACATAAATATCTAAGATTTCAAAAGAAAAGGTAAGCAAGTCATATACCTGTTTTCATTACCATAGTACTTCCAATTCTATTAATGCTGGTGTGTAATGTATATAATTTTCTTTTATTTGAGATCTTTTCTTTGTTGAGCATTGATCAATGGAATGTAAAATTAATATACATATACTCTTGATATGTATTTCTAGCTTAGCCAAGTAACACATATTACTGGTGTGTGCAAGCAAATTTTTACAAATTGTTTGATTTAGATATGATTTTTCTGATATGAATAAGATATGGCATCATACTTCCCTAAAAACACTGAACAATTCAGATGTTTTTTTTATTTCTGCTCTAGCTAATCCACAACTTTCAAATATATACTCAGAAGAGCAAACTGAGCCTCTCATATAGTATCACACATGGACCTTTATTCGAAAACATGCAGATGCCATTTACAATTCACTGAATACTTTTCATTTCCAGTACTCCCAGACTGGTTGGCACAGACACACAAAATATAACAATTTAACAACAATGTCTGAGTCAGCAAGGCAGGCAATACGCTGAACGAAGCCTTCTCCAAACAAGGCAAGACAGACTTGGTGTTTGTTCAGACGTGGAAACATTGCAGGATGTGGTAAAAAATTGCAAGTACTAATATTAAATTAAAGATACTAAATGCTTTAATAGTACTAGAGCTTCCACATTCATGGTTCATGTCTGCTTCCTACAAGAAAGAAATAGATTGGCGTGAATTACACTGAAAAACACTCAGCAATACAAATAGATTCAAGTGCACAGATAAAATATTTACTCTGAGTATTGCTTCCCTTGTGCATAAGAATCTTGATTAACCAAAAGTAGAAATGTCGGTACTGCTGAAGGTTTGGTGGATTATATGGCACAAGGGCTTCTGCTCATACACTTCACCACACATCAAGTAAATGGATATCCACACACAAGGAAAGTTTTACTGATACAGAAAAGAGAAATTTACCCAGGGTGGAATCGAAACCTGCACTATCTACAAGTCATACATTTCTAGCACAAGTCCACTGAGCCATGGCAACCCCAAGCGCTGCTGAAAGTAAATTTAAGAAATGCCTAAATATTACATCTGAGGGTCAAACTTTTACTCTTGATCTTTATTTTCAAGGTAACTTTAAATTAACTAATGCATAATGGCACACTGTTTTTATTAGTATTCTTAGATTTTAGAGTCTATCTTAGGCCCTTTGTCTTAGAAAAGGGGGTGTTCTTCGACACCTTCATGACATCAGAGGCCCTTACATACAAATGGGTTCTGCTACTGTAGGAACTCATCCAAAACCACATTCTCTGCAAGTAAACATGTTGCAAAGCATGCATCAGCCTTTTGTGTGGTCGTACAGCCTCCAAAGGACCACCTCCTCTCTTTTTTTAAAGTTTTTAGTTACCCTTCTGTTTTGTGGCACCCAGTGCAATATCACCACTTTAATTGAAAGACTTTTTTATTGTTCACTTCTGTTTTTGTCGTTTTGTATTTTACTTATCGGTTCGGTAACTCTGGACATACCTCATATATCATTTTCCCACATCCAGGTCAATTCACTGCAAAATAACTGAAAACATGAACTGTTCCTTAAGTTTTGCACACCAGTATATAGTAAAAAAATTGCTTCCTGCATTTTTTATAAAGCTTCCTGATTATACAAATCTCCATATTTTTAATTGAAATATCAAAAGTTGTACAATGTAGTAACATATAACACTTACTTCTGGATGGTAATTTAAGCAGACACTTGGACGACGTCTATAAATATTTTGTTTCATTCTCATACATCTTAGAGTATCATTCTGCCGTACTTCTTTGGGTTCCAGTTTGACTGATGTAGTTTCACAAGGACATGTAGTATAAACAACTAGCATAACAAGATTGGTATAAGGGACTTGTTGCACAATGAATTGCCTAGAAGAATGGAAACATTTAATTATGGAAGAAAAAAAATAATCCAGGGGCCACACATTTTTAGTATTGGTTTCTTTTGACAATGCACTAGATTCATCAATATGTATATCAAGAATCAGTTTTGAAAGAAAAATCTGTGCTAACTTCAGTAATTTGTATGAGAACCCACACAAAGGTAAATGTGAAGAATATTCAACACAGATTGTAAAATCCAAACCCATGGTAGGTGTTATATTTAACTCTCATAACTTCTTGAACAAACACAGTGTGGGTTAAATAAAACTCATATGGCATTCAATGCGTTAAGCTAACTTTGAAAGATAAATATTACGTACAAACTTTATAAATGTCAACAGAATTTAAATTCATTTTTGAAGTGTTTACTTAACTTTTACAAATAGACTGTATCAATGAGTAATTGTTATTGCAGAATTTAAACTAATTATTTTTACAGAAATGGTTGGTTGTTTCACATTGAATTTGCAATTTAGTGTTGGAGACTAGACTTTAATATAATGTACAATTTTAAAATACTTTTCTAAAACAGCAATTTTAATTTGTGAAGATTGATTATTTCTTATATGGGAAAGAAACCATTGAAAGCTAAACATTTTGACCAGGGACTGGATTTCATTGACCTAAAAAATGCAAAAAATGAACTAAAAAAGTGAAAATGTCGTACAAATTTAATTGATGCACTTTTGTTAGCAATAATTTCTGATACAAATTCTCAAACATACATTTGAGGGCCTCAAAGTTAAGTTCAAGTTTCAAAACAATTTGGTAAAAGGGCTTAGGAGATTCACTTGTTAACCACAAGTGACCATCAAATCAAATAAATCCTCCAGAGGATAAATATGTTGCAACAAAATTTGATTAAAACCCAGAAGAAAACTAAAACTTTAATGGTAAAGACTTGAAAAATGTCCTATAAAACTCAACAAAAATCTTAAAAAGAAATTATCTAAAAATAAAAAATGACCCACAAATTCAATAGAATTCTAGACTCAAGAGATTGCAAATGAAATTTCCATGTATATGGATATTGTGTTTGAAATGCAAACAAAAGACGACATGTCAACAAAATCTGGGCCCTGATCTGACTAGAACCCCTTTGTTCCAATGCAATTAGGCATTCATTTTATGAATTTCATCTTAAGGTACCAGTAGACATTGGAAATCGCGAAATTCGGTGAAAATGAGCATTTTTATTTTTTTATTCTAAAATATTCTCCAACTCATCAGCTTTAAAATGATACCATGTTCGTTACGAAATTCAAGATACTTTTTAAATAAAGTCCATTTTTGTAAAGGTACACAGCGAAAATTTTGGTTTCGTTTTCGTTCGCGTTAGGCCTAACCAAAATATAAATGTGGTATAAATCAAATATTAGATATAATTTCAACATTTATTTATTTAGAATAATTTAGACAATTTCACATGTTGCCGAATGGCAACAATGTGTAACTGCAGCTTTAACTAATACGTTTGTGTTTATTTTGAATTTGAAAATCGTTTGCACGTTTTACGTTCAATTTGCTTGTTTTTTCATTTGAGAATTATTTTTGTTTTGTTCTACATTTAAATCATGGGAAGTTCAAAACCAAATTCTGACAGAAAGAAGAAGCGTACATTTAGAGGAAATCGTTTCACAAAAGTGAAGGACACTGTTAAAACTCCATCGCATGTGGATACTGCTTCGACAGTGAAATTGAACAATATTCCCGCTGCTACGAAAGACTCGCATTTGCTTGGACAGATGTTTTTTATGGACATGGAATGTTTAAATTCTATGTTCAGAATGGTTTGCTGTCCTTCGTGTGCCAGTTCCAGCTTGAGTGTAAGTGATAACCCTTCAAAAAGGATGGGTTGCTCACTTGAATTGACAATTACCTGCGCTAAATGTGGATACTTGAGTGACAGCTGTCATACGTCCAAAAGAATTGACAAAGTGTTTGAAGTTAATCGACGTTTGGTGTATGGACTGCGGCAAATTGGTTGTGGATATGAAGATGCCTGCACGTTTTTATCTACAATGAACATGCCGCCGCCACCCCATAAGAATGCCTACAATGAGCACACAAAAGCCCTACTGAAGGTAGTCGAGAGATTAGGCGAGGAGATAATGACGGTTGCAGCTATTCGAGTTCGCGAGAAAAACAACAGTGTCGAATGTGGCGTTTCTGTGGATGGCACTTGGCAGAGACGAGGATATTCTTCTTTGAATGGTGTAGTTAGTACACTTTCAATTGACACGGGAGAGGTTCTGGACGTCGAAGTTCTTTCGAAAGAATGTACTGGGTGCCGCAAATGGGGAAATGTTGAAAAGGCGGATCCAAAATATGCCTCCCTGATAGCAAATCATGTGTGCTCAATAAATTATGAAGGATCTTCACCTGCGATGGAAGCTGTTGGTGTGGGAAGAATCTTTCTTCGATCCCAATTTAAACGGGGTTTGAAATACGTCGATTTCTATGGTGACGGGGACAGTAAAAGCTTCAATACCGTTCAGGAGCTGGATCCCTACCCAGGAATCCCTATCACAAAAAAGGAGTGTATAGGACATTATCAGAAACGACTAGGTACAGCTTTACGTAAGTTAAAAAGCACACAGAAAGGAATTGGCGGTAGAGGCAAGCTAACTTTTGCCCAAATTAACAAAATGCAAAACTACTTCGGAATTGCTCTTCGAAACAACACCGAATCCGTTGAGCAGATGTCGAGAGCAATTTGGAGTAGTTTTTACCACTTGTGTTCGAAGGATTCCCATCCTCTACATTCCAAGTGTCCGAAAGGAAAGGAAAGTTGGTGCTCGTACCAGCGCGCCATAGCGAACAATAGAATCTTCAAACACAAGGGAGGACTGCCCATGGATGTAATGAAAACAGTGAAACCCATCTACATCAAATTGACATCTCTTGAGATGTTGGGTAAGTGTCTGCACGGAAAGACTCAAAACTGTAACGAGAGCCTTCATGCCCTAATTTGGAAGAGATGCCCCAAAACTAATTATGCGGGCATCAATGTTGTAAAATTGTCCGTATATGATGCTCTAATACATTTCAACTTGGGAGCTAAACCTCAATTGGAGATTATCACACGAATGGGTATGATACCTGGGCAGTATATGGTTCAAGGTGTCCAGCGAAAAGACAATCTGCGGATGAAAAGCAGCCTGTGCCAAAGCACACCGTGCAAGAAAAAACGCAGAAAATACCTCAGGGGCCAAAAAAAGAAAAAAGAAGACCACAAAACTAAAATAGAAGGACCCACATATGAAGCTGGCGCATTTGACTAAGCAGTAGGTAGTTATTTGTAATCATAAAATTTTGTTTTATTCGAAAAATTAATATCGCAAACTTTAAACTTGATTTCTGAAGAACTAGTTTTTGTCAGTGTAAGACTTTTTTCCACCGGTGATAACTTCAGTTTGAATTAACCGATTAACAAAATTTTAAATGCAATTTAAAGTGCATAATGCAGAGCAGAGACTGTACTAGAATCAACTATGCAAGTGAAATAATTGATTTTTAAATTAATTTTGAATCTTACTGTTTTTGTAAAAAGTATTGATTTTTAAATACTTCCAAAACAAAATTTTCTTATTAAAAAGCTATTTGCTTTAGATGTACAATTCTAGTAGGGTCCCTGCACCAAATCAGTTGCTTTCATTTGCAATTAAAATCAAAATTATAAATAAATTACAAATTGAGTTATGACCGGTACCGTCAGACCCTAATTAGCTCATTAAATTTTAATTAATTAATTTAATATGACCAATTTGAAAAAAAAATTTGTGCAGATATGTTAGTTTTCTAACACTTGTGAAGTATAAAAATTTTTGTTAGTCTGGCTCCAAAATTAAAGAAAAAAAGTTCCAACGTCTACTGGTACCTTAACAGTGTTAACTGTTCTTCATATAAATGTTAACACGAGTTTTGATCCCTCACAATGGCTATTACCCAGAAATCAGGAAGTGGTGAGGCCATCAAAAGTTTTACTCGCAAAACACATTTTATTCTAAAACTAGCCGACCTGTTCATAGCATCTATGATAAGCTTTCTTAATTGCTTATATTTATTGATGACAAAGTGTTGTTAATCATATCTTATATATCAATCCATTTATAATGAATATAGCATCCATATTCAAATAGATTTCATACCTCTAAATGAAATAAATTATCTAAAAATATATAACAGCATTTCACTTACTTTTACCATTTTCCAATAAAATGCGGGTCAAAAAGCACACCTCAACCCTCTTGCCACAGTTAGATTCTGAACATCTACTTCAATTTCTTATTGTTTTCGTTATAATACTAAAGAACTACTACTGAAGAATTTCACTAGAATGGCAAGCTTTTCCATGTAGGTTTAGCAATATTATGGAGCTCCATAGTTCAAATCAAGTATATTTGAACTAATCATAAAGATTTGCAAATAGATCCCATAAGTCTATTTTATATTGCTTATTAAACAATAAACAAATAATATTGATTTCTGAGCCACATATTTAGTGAAATATATATAATGTATATATAACATATGTATATAATGAATATATATATATATTATTGTATGTGTGTGTTCTGCAACCTGGAGGATATAACAAGAGCTTACTTATCACAGCCTGAAGAATGGCACATCGAAAGACGTCCCTTCACTGGTTCGGCAAAATCACGAGGCAGCATTTCATATAAATCTATCTCTTTCTCACAAGGTTGAGGAACTGTTTTGTTTGGTCTATCATCACCATTGTCATCATAATCATAGTCTGAAAAATAAATAGAAACAATAAGTAATATTTTAAACATGTTACATTTCTATTTCTTGATTGAAATATAGATATATAATGTATTTTTTTGAATAAGTTAATGATTAAACAAGGACTTAAAAATACATTGATTTTCTGAAAAATTTTTAATGTAGTGATTTTAATGATTTTGAGGCACTTTAAAGTGAATACACCATTTAATTATGAGATACACCGAATTTATCAGTCTAGATCAAAGTTTGTACACTGAATTTATTAAAAATCCCTACTCGATTTTACTGCATAAATTGCTAGAATTTATTTAGGAAATAAGATATTGTCAGAGTCCCAAATTGAGCATAGGTAGTTAAAACCTTCATAACTCTGGTGAAATAAAATGGGTCTTATGAAGAAACCAACTCTTAAGGTCAACAAAAAATCTCACTTGTAGGATTTTGATGTATTACAAGCAAGGTATGAAAAAAAAAATCATGATTAAAAAAATCAGATTTATTTGATTTAAATCAAATTTTATGATTTTAATTAATTTGTTGCCACTACAAGTTCAAATTTGTTGGAAATGAGACACAAATCAGTGTAGTCTATACTGATTTGTGAAACGATCTAAGTTTCTAGCTAGTTTTGATTTATGTTAAACATTAAATTTCAGAATATTTTTACATTATATATTTATTATAAATTAACAAAATATATGCAATTTCTTTAGGTATTTTTATATAACACAATTAATTGGTTAAAGATTTATTTTTGAGAAAAATCATATCACCGATACAAAATAAAATAAAAGGAACTTGTGTCAAGTTTCATGATAAAATTCCTACTATTAGAATAGTACTTAATAGTTAGAATGATTTTTTAATAAAAATAATTTGATTTAAATTAAGCGGATTTAAATCAGCATATCCTGATCACAGGTATCATATTTTAACAAATCTAAAGTCTCCATTCCATACAGTATCAAATGTATAACTTTTAAGTTGATTGACGTAAATTAACTGAACAATTTAAAACCTTCACTAAATCGACAGACTATATCAGTCTTACAAATTCCATACAGCAAAAAATGACTAGGATAAATCCAAATTTAAATATGCTCAATTGTGAATAAACTCATTCTATTGAAATAAGACATTAAGTAGCAGCTATTCAATTAATAAAAGGCAAAACATAATGTATGTATTTATTTATGTTTTTGGAAAACAGTGTAACAGTAAAAGAAATACTCTTTATTTCCTGAAAGAGTTTAAATTGTTTATAACAAATAGCTTTGGATAATAGTTGCATAAAAGTCTTACCTCCTGAAGCCATTACCCAATCTTTAGACCACCATTCATAAAGACTAAATTGTATGTATAACCTGAAACAATAAAAATACTTTTAATATTTAGTATGATGAAATCACAAAATATTGTGACAGAGCTGTTTTTAAAATGATAAAAGCACATTTCAAATTGTATAGTTTGAATATAATGTAAATGCTAATAGTTTGCATATATAATGTAAATGCTAATAGTTTGAATATAATGTAAATGATAAATATAAAATATTTCTATAGAAATGAAACACATCATAAATTATATCAAAGTGAGAGCAATCACTCAAAATGAATTTTTTCTAGAGCTTGTTGGTTGTTTTTAGGTTTCATGGCACAAGGGCCATATTTGGCCAAGCTGTGCCAAACATAAGACAACAAAAGTTTAAAATGACGTGAAAAGAAAAAGAGTGGATTGGGGAATATAATGGGATGAAAGCAGAAAAAGATCGCTTGGGTATCCTGGGAGTGCTGCCCATGTTATAAATTTAATTAATGGAAATATTATTGGTAATGAGTTGTTGGAACACTCACACCTTTTTTATCCAATGCAAATATTAACCTGTAAAATCACTTGGCATGGTAATGATTGTGCCAAACATTAGCCCATTATATCCCTCTTCTCATAATTATAAATTTATCTATGGAACCAAAAACTCTTAACAGCAAAAGAAAGATGTTTTTATATGGGATTCCAAAACTAATAAACTAAATAAATTATACATTTATACTTACAGAGCCAATTTGCTCCAAATCCAATTTAACACATTTCGTATATGATGGAAAGGCTGAAATTATCAAGATATCTCTACATTATTTTTTATAAACAAGTAAACATTTAGTCAAGAGAAACAGACAAAAATTTAATTTGAAAATAATTTTTGAAGAGGAAATGTATAAAACCCTCTTCACTGTTAACTACCATAATGAAAAGGATTCCGAAGCCGCTGCCTACAAGGCATAATGGTCACAGCATTTATATGCCATCTAGGAGATCACAAGTTTGAATCCCGGTTTGTAAGAGCATGGATATTGGTGATTGTCTATGTTAGGAGTAATGGTGGCTCATCCACTGCCTGCTCCTTTGCAAATAGTTACTCCTTATTGTAATTGGCATTAAAAAATGCTATCCAAAACTTAAGCGCGACTTCATTTCGTAGGCAACTCACAGGCAATATGCGTTACCATTACAATTTACAATCATGAATTTAGGACAAACTCTGATGGTTTAAAATGCTACTCTAAGTCTGGAACTACATTACACAATATGCAATTCCAAATATTTTGAATCATTTCTTACTATTTGGCCTTTATTTCAGTTCCACAATATTCCCTACCGAGATGTCTTGAGACAAGACAAAATTTCCAGCCTGTAACTATTCTTTCACAGCACGATTTTTCTTCAGATGCACTTTTAGAGCCTACTATTCATTTAACTGACATCACAATTTAAAAATTTCTATGTGCAGTTTTCAATTGAACATTGGTAGTTATGTCATAAGCTGTTTTATCGATCTTTGTTATTACAACCTATGGCAACAGTGTCCATCCTTAGGTTTTAGACACCAATGCTCTATGATATGGGGAGTATAATTGAAGAGCTGTTGCACTGAACCAATAAAGATAATATTAATGTAATTAGATTGTGAAATGAGTTTGACTAAAGTTGCAGTCAGAATTCTAACACCAAACAATAGAGTTGTTACTTATTCCTTAAGGTCTAGCTAGACCAAACCTGTGAGTCCAAATGTGCTCAAAAAGTCTGCTAGATCAAGACTATGACAGCAATCCTTCCTTGTCAAACCAATGCAGGCCAGAAGATGACTCAGGAAGGCTTGTCCAGAGTTGCATTTTAGGCAAGTTTGAAAGCCTTTTGGGCCTTGAACGAAGGATAGGATCTGACGTGCCCACTCATGAGTCTAGAAAGGCCAGTCTGACATTTTCTGCCAATATTTCAGTGAGGCTCCAGGGTGGTACCTGATATCAATTATTGGGATTTCAAAATTTTATTATTTAAGCTTTTCTTTATGGCAAATAACTCTTGATAAGTAACTGTGCAAAGTATTAGCAATGGTTGCCAGAAGAAACAGTTTTCATGAAAAAGTTTCAATAGTTTTATAAAATATATTTTTTGATGCTTGAAAATGTAACCTTAGCTTTCTTATTGAGCTCTATTACTGGAATATACAAACTTACTAATAGATTCACACAATAGTGGCATTAGTAGTTAAAGAACTAAATTCAATAATTTAACATTTTAATATTTATTTCAGATTAAATATCATTGCCGAACTTAGTAAAAAAAACTGAAATATATGCATACTGTTAGAAGAAAGGGCGAAAAACCAAAAGTTGGATCAAGTTGTAAGCAAACAGCCTGGTAATCAAATGCATGAACTCTGAAATATAACGATAAATACTCAATAAAATAAAATACAAATGAAAAATTCAAGCACACATATTTCTTGGAAAGAATTGTTACCTTTTATAGATTCCAATTTCTATCATTGAGTCAAATAGAGTATAATCTATTTCTCCAAAGAATTTTCCAGTCTAAAAAAATAACTTTAATATACATCTAGAATTTTTAATATAATAAATCACATAACATATATGTGCATAAATGCAAATAATTTAAAATTATGCTTTAAAATATCCATTAAAAATGACATATTTCTCTCTAACAATGCTATCCATCATGAAGTGTTGCTATTGAATGTTTCAGACTTCTAATAAATCTTGACTCAAGGAAATAGTTTGATGCGTTAGAAATGTTCTAATTTGTTTAAACCAAAATACATTTAAGTAATTTGAAAGTACAAATTACAAAAAATGAGTCAATAATTTCCTTGAAAATATAGTTTGGAACTCTAATGTTAGAGGTTTGACATAATTAAACCAAAGAATGCCAAGATAAAAGTGCATGAAAATATCAGAAATATCAATTTATAGCAGATTATAGCTAGCAGAAATTATAAATAAAAAAAAATTCTGATGTTTTGTAAAAATTCACAAAACAATCAAAGTTGATGTAAATTTAAGATTAATTCTTAAGTTCATATTTTACACACTCCTACTCAAAGCACAAGAGCTTTGAAACACTGTGTTGCTTTAAATGAAAGATACTTTTGTGAATAAAAAAATTAATTTTTGTCTGTCTTTCAATGGAGCAAACTACAACACAAGATTATAGATCTTAATTAGTCATATCAGTGAGTAGACATACCATGAAGGGACTAATCCTCCATGCTAAGTTTAACTTTGCCAGATTATCATTCATATAGTATTTTTGATGTGAAGCTGTTAAATTATAATTTATTTTTTCTAAGAGTTTATTAAACTAGTAGAATCAATAATAGTACATATATACTTTTAAATAACTACACTAACTTTTGATAGCATATAACATTTGAAACATAAGCATGAAAAAAACATTAAGCTCACATGTTCATGCGTTTCTGAAACAATTATGAATCCATTATTATCCAGTAAAAAGCAATCCAATGCCTGGAAATAAAAACAAAGATTAAAATATTAAAGTTTAATTAAAATATTTTAAAAAGCAATTATTTTTAAAATTGCAAAAGTGAAAGAAGTTACCTCATCCCTGCATTTATATCTGCATGACTGCATACACTAGAAAAGTTAAGGGGAGTTTTATCAGCAGAGCAAATATAATAATGGCATACATCGTTCAAAAGACATGAATAAAATTACATTTACTGTAATATTGAATAAGAAAAATATCTAAAATAATTAAAATTAGCTATTTTTACTTTATCCTTTTGCAGACTTCTTTCATTATTTTTGGTAACTGCAACCTTAAGATTATAATATATATATTTTTAGCAGTGTAGCACTTGAAATACATTCATTCACAAGAGTAAACACTCAGCACAAAAACTTGGAGACAAAGAACAAAGGGACAAAATTAAATTAAAAAGCATAAACAGTAGTTAGTCTGTAGTAGTTAGAAGTAGATCTCTTGCCTTCCAGTATCTTTGAAAAAAGCCTCCTGACAATTTTGGGCAAACCCCAAGGTAGATGGGGGGGTATTTCAATTAACGTCACACTAGAGCAACACACACAACGCGTTTTGGGACTCCTTTAATAACTGGCTTCTGGTTACACAAGTGTCAACAATTGCATAACAAGCATAATTGATTTGGAATGAAGCATAAGGAATTTACAAACTGGATTCAAAATACTGAAAATTGGGGAACTCAAACTCCTAATTCAAGAGCCCTAAAAGACAGATAAGTTTTAAAATGGCTAATTCTTACCAACATTTGATAGGTGTTTAGGCAGTTGGCAGAAAAAATGTTCATAACCAGTGAGAGGTTAAGTCCTCAAAAGACATAGTAGCAAATTACTTTTACTTTTGCTACTTCTAAATTCATAGTCATATTTTGTTTTCACAAAGGGATTAAGTTTCAAACAAGTGTTAGACAACTAATTCTAAAAGTAATTGGCTATGAATGTTTTAAGTTTGATGTCAATCAATTATTTTCTTTATTTATTAATCTAAAACAATTCTCTTACCTTTTATGAAAACCTCAATGATTATTGTTACCACTTATATAAATTTTACCTTTGATGTAGTGTCAAAAAATTTCTCAGCAAATTTAGAATGATGAAATTGCAGTCCTACAACTGCAGCAGGGGCTTTCTTTTTGCCACTTCCAAGAAATATTGCATGACTACCAGTAACCAAACTAGTTTTCCTACTACCTATGATTACCAAATGTAAAATAATAATTAATTGATGCAATAAAACAAAGAATTATTAGAAATTGTATAATTCTGATAAAAAGGAGGGTACTGAATTACTAAAACTAATCCTTATTGATAGGTTTCCATAAATATTTAAAGATAATATATCTGAAGCATATAAATGAAAAGTTAGAATTAGTTTGGTATATAGATTTTTTCCTTTAATTCCAGAATCAGTGCTTAGTTTAAGAGATTACGTATGAATATTACATATGAAATTGAATTAGAGACTCCATACATAGCTTTGACCTTCAGTCATCAACTAATTCTTATATACTATCTTCAAATTATTAAGGCTTTAGTACAATTTATTTCACTGCACAATAAACATTTGATAAGACACATGGTTTGAAGATAATAATGAGCACACAAGAAAAATTAAAGTAAGAATGATAAGTTTATTCATTCTTTAATTAAAATCCTACTTCCAAGAAAATACCAAAAATTTTATACTATCAATTTACTTTCCATGATCAATTGGTATCTTGGAAGAGAATACAGAAGAAACAAAATAACGCAGTAATTTCTCCACAATCAAAATCAGAGATAATTTTTGAACATTAACTGAGAGTAAAGAAAATCAGTGGTTTCATTAATAGTTTCATTTTAAGTTTAACCTGATAAAAATATTAATTGTTTCATAAATTATAATACTTTCTAAATTGAATAATACTACACAAATGAAACTCACTATGCTTTGTAATCGTTGAGTTGATTTAATGGGATGTTATAATTCTTTCAAGTTTAAAGCCTTTCCATTTATTCAATTGCTTAGTCTTTAAGAGGAGTCAATTTTAGCATTCGAAGGAATTTCACCCTTGACCTGCATCCGGTGGGGGATTTGACCTTGACACCTCGTTATTTTAGCTAAATTGGTACTATGAGGCAATTTTCGTTCCAACAGGTGTGTTTCATTTGTTTTTTAACCTTTCTGGGAATGGGAGACTTTGATGACTGATCACTGGGAGTCTTACTTTTATGCAGAGGTTTACCATTGGATGGGTGTTGTATGTTTTAGCTATTCTGTTTAAAAGGGAGTAAGTATAAAAAGGCCTTACATGTCAATTATTGTAATCTTTTAGCCTTTGCTCCAACCAAACATGTGGGTAGGTGAGGGGCCTCTGCAGCCCATCTCTAATTGAACTTTTTTGTCTCAAGAGTTTGTAAAAACACCCACGCAGGCTGCCTGATGATCTCTTAAAAAAATTTCTAAGAAGCTATACCACAGATGTTTCTGTCAAACATTGTCATCTATTTGAGTGAATGCTCCATGGTAAAATTCGTACTGATGGTTAATTTTCGGGATACATTCCAGAGAGGGCTCTCATCAAACTGCACATTTTGATGTTTGAGTAAAAAGAATTTGTTCGGAGAATGTGGAGTCCAGTTTGACTCTGCTTGTATTGGGTACCTTGCTCGTCCAGACCTTGATCATCTCCCAAATAATGGATAATGGACAATTCGTGCAGGACAATTCAGCAGGAATTATGGGATGCCCCAAGGATGTGGATTGACCCAAGGGCATTTGAATGACTTGAACCTCATGTACAGTGGAAAGCCTTAGCATGCGAGTGACTGCAGGTTGTCCATGTGGGATCATATGTGACTGAGTTTTGTAGTTTTTCCTGATGCAGAGTTGTTTCTTGATGGTGGGATGGCTCTTGCACTCATCAGGATACATCCAACCCAGTCAAAGGCCAATGATGTTTGTCTTAGGATGGGATTAGTTCTTTTAGTGCCTGCCATCATGTTCCCCCTTCTTCACAAAAATGTTTAATCTTATGGGTAAAACTTTACAAAAACTTAATGCAATGTTTAATTTTGTGTTTTTGTTGGGGCAGCCTATTGTTCAATATATATTTTATATCCTAAATAATTTTTTTTCCAAAGGAAAACAAAGTGTTTAGTGCATTATAAAGGTATTTAATAAATTTGAATTATTTAATCTTTCCCCTATCTTTAGATTTTGAAATACTATATGATCTATTAAGTTAACTTGATATTTTTTGGGGTATAAAGGTATCTTTCAATAATAACACAGAAAACTTAATCATAATATATGATATGAAAAAGAGATCTTTGAAGTGAAATGAATTTGATCTACAATTTTTTAAAAGTCTGATCAGATTGTGCATCACAGGAAAATTCTTATGTCTGTTAGAAAGAATGATCACTTTCAGCATTTGGGAGATATAAACAATCATCTTGCATCACAAAATATGCTAATTGGAATCTGTATCCTGAACCTGTAAGGCCTGTGCTACTGTGCAGGTATTAGAGGTGCATTTAATTAAAGTCAAGCTGTAATTTGATCTTACTCTTTTAGCTTTTCCAACGTAGCTACTTGGCTACCAGTGCCAAAAACCATAGCAACAGTATAGCATTTTATTAAATTTAACTTACTAATTTGCTTGTTACATGTAGTTTAAATAAATAATTTTGAGTTTTTCAGCGCTTGTCTTATGTTATTTGCTTATTAACACCTGGTAGGTGAAAGAGATATAGCTCTGATCTAAAGTCATCAGCTAATCCTTACATAAATTAAAGTGAAATATTCCAACTCAAAGTGGGCTAAGAATTATTCAGATTTTTTGGAAGTATTGTAATGCTCCAAAATAAAAATATAAATTTTAATATATTTTACATCTCTAGAAATATGATTGTAATTGAAATACATTATAAATGAAATTGCTTAAGAATTGTAATAAGATACACAATATAAAAACATAAGAAATGCTTACCAGCATCGAATGGAACAGAAAACACAAAAGCAGAACTATTTATGTTGTAGAAATCGACTGCCCTTTTGTAATATTCTTCTTCTGTAGCTTTTGTGTATGACTCAAATATTGGTCTGAAAGAAAACCAATTATTTTAGTGACACTTAAAATAACATAAATTTTGAGAAAAAAGGTTTAGGAGAAATTTAAATAGTTCATGATTGGATAGAAAATATCATTGACCTAGAGCAAACACTCATTAACTGATTTTTTCGGAGACACTAAATGTGTATTTTAATGATGGAAAATACATTAGTTATATTCCAATCAGTTTGAAAGATATAAGACTGGTGCTTATAATCTTCAATTTTTTATCTAAAAGTAATAGGTAGTCTTTAAACAGCTGCAGTGGAAATTTTGTTTTGTCAGAATGAGTTTCTCTAAAGCCAACAATATGTATTAAATACAAAACAGTTAATCTACCTTTCTTATTATGTTTCAGAACATAAAAAAATGAATAAACTGCTAGTTAATGTTTGATTTTATAACACTATTCTAACATTTTAAATTCAAATCTGTACTAAAGTATAAAAACATACAAGCAATAATTTTAAAAGAAACTGAATTCTTCATTAAAGGAAAAACATGTGATATTACAATCAACATTTACTTTTTTACATTTGATAGATTAGTTCTATGACAAATTTCTTTGAATATAAGAATGATTAACTATGTGCAATAACATTAAGTAAGAAAATTGCTATCAGCTATAATAATTATAGTATCTAAATGAATCAAAGATGGATGACATAAAGGATTAAAAATCTCACTTTTCAGTAGTGTTTAGCTTGTCAGCAGCAGGACGATGGTCAATATATCTTAAAAGACCACTACGAGTAGCCACAAATGTCACAGTAATTCCGAACATCTGTACGAATTTGTTTCTAAAACAGCAAACTAAGATATTATCATACAATATTATTATATAAACACAAAATAAATTTATTTAAAAATAAAACATGAGTATGGTCTTATGCAAATGTTTCCTTTATCACATTATATAAAAATAGGATTATAAAAATAAAAACTAATTTAGAAGATACAAAATGTATGCTTTCTGATCATATGGGAACAAAATGTAGAGTATGTGAAAAAAATTCATCATCGAACTTGGAGGTACATCAAATTGGAATATTGATAAAACATACTTTTCACATATATCCACAAAACATGCAATAAAGTAATTGAAAAATAATACCACCAGAACATGTGCATTGGAAAATTGAAGGAAGTATATGAGAGTAATGCTGGTCATCAATAAATACAGTACATACATACTGTGAACAATACTAACATGCTAAAAACATAACATTGGTGGGTTATAAGTGAAACACACCAAGTCAAAATTTTCAAGATGAGTTTTAAAATTTTCCTACTAGAATGTGACTGATGATCTTTTGACTGGCAAAGTCTACTAAGTCATTTTTCTTTGCATGAAGTTTATATTTCTTCTTGATAAACATACTTAGAGAGTTTAGTTTGATGAGTAGAATTTCTCATTTTTTCCCCAGAACTATGCTTTGTGACTTAGCCTGTTTCACTTGTAAGCCAATGATATAAAATTGAATACATGCTTAGAATTCTGATAAATTGTTAAAAATGTTTATTCCATATTATAGGAAGTATGAAAAAGATGTTATTTGTATGTCTTTCAAAATTATAGAAAAAGGAAAAGAATAATTCATGAGACTAATGAAAGATGTAATTTTCTTGAGAAAAAATAACTTTTCAAATTTATCAAAAACATGTAAAAATGTCTATTTGACCTTTGCCTTATTTAAATACATCTCTGACAACTTTTTTCAGCCTTTTTAGTATCAAGTGAAATTAAACCAATGCCCAATTTACTTCAGTTTAAGAAACGTTTTATTGATATGAATGAATAGAATGCAAACCACAGACCAGATGTTGTGAGCCTTTCGTAAATAGTTTGATACAAAACCCTAGCCCCTGAGATGGCTCTAAGCAATGCAGCAAGTTACCTGGGAGAACTGGGGTAATGCCCTGAAATCACTATCATTAATAAGTTGAAGGGCTGTGAATCTTGTTTTGATTAGTGTCTAATTCTCTTATGTCAAATATTTTCTAAAATTTAGAGATTACGCTTTGTGGTACATTAGTGCTCAAGAAAGTTTGGTGTATGGCTTCCATCTGAGACTCATTCATTGGTACACACCATGAGACACTTCATTAGATGACATCAATCCTTATGTCACTGGATTTCAATCTGGTATAAATTAGATTTGTCGTCATTTGCTTATATTAATTGTATATGTGAGCAAACATTATAACCTACAATTTATCAGTTATCTTTTAAATAATACTCATAAAATATCTAACAAATAGTTACAAAGTAAAGTCAAGAACTATACAAAATAAAAAGATAATACAAAACCAAAATAATACTTACCACATTCCTGAGATAAAAGTTGTCATTATATACATATATATGAAAAAATATTACTTTTCAGCAGAGGAAAAAAACATTCAAATTAGAGTAAGTATTCACTATGAATTAACAGAGTACAACATTTAATAATTTTCATCATTTCCACTTATGATTTAGTGATAAGGATTTGATTTTTAATAATTGTGAATGTAATATAAGATTATATTACATAAGATTTATATGGTATAAGCTGAATAATTATCGTGACTATTAGGTAAAAAGCAAGAACTATTTATTTGTTATTAATAATATATTTTCAATGATGTTATTTTATTTGCCAACGTTTAAAATAGAGATAAACTTTTCCACATTAATTTTTAATTAAATAATTTGGTTTTTCCTACATGCAATGAAAAAGAAGTCAAAATCTTAAGCCTTTGATTTAATAGATAGAAAATCATGACTATCTTGTTTTATTTTTACAAGATACCAAGTTCATGAGTTAATATATATTCTATTTAATTAGACTGATATAGTCAGTGTTGAACAAACTGTATCACAACTATTAATGGGGTTATGACAAAATAGAAAAGTGAAGCTGCTTGTTAAAAAAAGATACTTTTATTCTTTAGAGTTGATCAAATTTAATACAATAAAAAAGATTGTTCAAATCAAAAAATTAAGCAGAGTATATACACAACTGTACAGAGCGATTCAAAGAGCTTCAGGATGAATTATGTTAAAAACTTGACTTGCTTTGGTAAAAAAAATTGTACCATTTAAGAAAACAAATGGTTCATTTTATTGATTTTTAAATATTACTTAAAACCACAAATATAGAAATTTTTTGACAATTAAGGCATACAAATGTTAAGGAAACATTTACATAAAGTGAAAAAATTGTTCACTCACATTTTGACAACTATTTTATCACAATTATTTTTTTATTTATATATAATCATTGAAAAGCTTGTCAACAATTTTTTCTATTTTTCAACTTTTAAAAAAATAAATTTTTTTAAAAGGCAAGGTTCTATTTTGGCATTTAAATTTGAAATAATGGTAAGAAACGCAAAGAAAAGATTTATAACAAATAATTAAATAAAAAGGAACATTTTACAAGAATCATTGAACATATATTCAGATCTTGTAAGAAGAAAATTATGGCAAGATAACATGAAAAAACCAAAATATTTTTATTTGCTTTAAACCTGTCAATTACTACAGAAAAAATGAAACTAAACAATCTTTTCTGAACATTTCATATTATCATTTACAAACATGTATACTAAAGTCAAACAACTTGATGCAACAATCAATGCAATTCTAATCTAGTTGCTGTCATTGAACTTTGAGTTACAGATTAACTCATTTACACACTTTACCTTGGTAACAAAGACATCAGCAGAACTACCGGGCTTAGCAATAAATGATAAAGGGAAGGTTAGTTATAAAGTTAGATACAAAAAATCAATTAATTAGCCAACGATATACACAAAAATAGCCTCCATAATAAATGCACTGGAGGTACTCTTTGAAACCATCTTAAACTTGAATGACTAAAATGCACCCTTTCTGTTGTTTTGTGCAAATAATATGACAGATTTATATGAAAAAATGATTAGAATTGAGGATAGTACTATCACAAATAAGACAGAAAGTATGCAATTCCTATTGTTACTGGGAGAGTAATGATGCAAAGATCAATATCTTTTTATTTTTGACTAAATTCAATCAATAAATTAGAAATTTTAACAAAACTATGCCCAAAAATGAAGCATTGTGGCACACTGTGAGCCATGAAGCGGGTAATAAAAGCATAAATCTGTTCAAGTGTTTACAGGTGTCCATTTTAAAACATTGGGAACTTCGAAACATGGTGATTTGTGACCACTTGAGCTGAGAGTCAGATGAGCTCTATCCAATCAAAGGCAGCATTCACATGATAATTAAATTAGCCAATTCAATTCCTATAGTTGTAATTCATTTCTTTCTGAGCTCAGTTTGAGGTGGTTTAAAAGAATTATCTCAGCCTAAATATTTGTCATGCATAAGACTTGCATGAGCATGTCCTCTAAAGATGACAAAACGTTCACATCCATGCTGGTATGATATAACTATTGTAATTGTTCATATGTTGAATATATAGCTATTGCATTGTAAATAAATCTTTAGCATTAAATATTGCTAAAATCTGTCAACTTTCAGAGAAGTCGCACTATGCAAGGGTACTAACAATACATGTGACAGCATCATAGCTTTATATATCCAAAACTATTTTTCAACCATTTTTTTATGAAATACAAAATAGAGAATCTTAAGTGACTGAGCGATTTTGAACAAGCTAACTACAAAATTTCATTATTGGTGACAAGTTCACTGCTATGAACAAGTAAGTATGCTAATAAACCAACTATCCATATTGTATTTTTTTACTAGAATCTTCTGGACAAATAGCAATTCAATTTTTTTAGAGGAAGGGGACATTAAACAAAATGGAATGAAGCAACAAGGGATCATAGGCGAAATAAATTGTGTTTTATAAGAATGAATATAATGGTCTGAAAGACAAATAATTGGACATCAGTTAAATATATATTTTTTTATGAGCATGAACACATAATGTATTTTATTCAAACACATAATAGATCCAGTACATTTGAGTAAAAATGATAACCTGAATTTAAAATGAAAATTCAATAACTTGAAAGACCTTAGATCTTGCTTATCATCAAGCTTATCAATAACTGAAAATTCACAAATGAACGCCCACAGAAATGAGTTCTGATAGGTGTTGTTTTAATATTTACAATTAGTATAAACTTGAATAAAGAAATACTTAATAGCTGGCATCTGTCTGTTCTCTATACAAATCAGACTGTTTGACCAATCCACATCAAATTTGGAACACTTATTCTTTAGAACCCTGCAAGTAACTTAGGTAATATATTAAACCTCCATTCTACTTGTCCTAGGTGTGTAAAGGGGGCTAAAAACAATTCCAAATCCCCATAGGAATAACATAGAGTATTACGATTGCAATATGCAACTCAGATAGTTTTTACCAATATTGCTGGAAAACCAACCAAAAATAATACCCCAACCCAACTAATCAAATTTTTTCTCAAAAAATTATATTTAAAGAATTTAAATTCTAATACATGTTTGAACTTATTTTTTATTTCTTTCCAAAATATCAAAAATTTATAAATATTTGACAAATGATATGAAATGAGTAAAACACATTTTGTTAAGAAAAGAGTCTATTTAATGCGAAAAGCATAAGTGGAAAATCCACTGATAACAAAAATGCTATTTTACTACTTGGTGTCTGGCAATGCCAAAATTAATGTTTTATTTTCTAATTTTATTTAGAATCCTGAGTTTATGTATCCGAGTTAAGATGGAAATGATGCGGTCATATTTTAACATTTCTATCACTTATGTGTTCCAATATTTTATGTAGTGTAAATAAATTATTTAGGAGTTAGTTTTGGCTGGGTTAAGACATGGATTTATTTCTTGGTGGTACGTTTATATTTCGATCAACTTTCCATAAAAGTCATTTATTGAATACATAATTTGTAGAATTCTGCTTCATAAAAATAAATTAAGTGCACAAAACTAAACCTTTTAAAATAAGATGCTAATGTATTACTTAAAAAAAGAGAGAAATATTATAATAAAGCTATTTTAAAATAAAACAACTAACATTTTAAAATAAAATGTGTAACCATACATTGTAATCCAAAGATTTTTAGAATTTTGACCTAGGATTCCATTACATGGCAATTAAAATCAGTAAAACTTACATTTGTTCAAGTTTCAAATTATATTATTGAATTGAAAGCTACTCTCTAGTCAAAAACATCTATCATTCTTCTAAATAAGTACGCAGTTTCCACAGATACAGGACCTCTGAATTGACGAAAAAAGTGCCACAAATAATCGATTTAAAACTGCACGCCAGTTGGAGTAAAGCAAATTTTAAACAAAACGTTGCTGATCTTGGAATAATTTCACGGTTATAAAATATTTTAACTAGAATGTTTGAAGAGTTGAACGTTTTTGTCAAAAGTGACAGAAGATCAAGGTTACTTTATAAGTTGAAGCTATTCTCATGCAACTTTGCTGTCTCATTCATTGAAAATTTTGATTTTCTTTTTTAAAAACACTGTCAAATTTACCTTCCACATTTGGAAAATTGTAATGATTAACTTTGTTTCATCTGTTCCGAAGACATTTAATATTAAAACAAGCTGCTATTTCACATGCAGAATGGAATTTTCAAGAAAAAAATGTATTTGCTTGTAAAGAAATTGACCATAAATATCGTATATGATTTGTCAGCCTTTTATATTGATGGTGAAATTCGGAAATATCGCACTCTTTGTGTAAGAGTGGTACAAGTCAAAATGTATTGATAGGAAAACTGACTGCAATAATACGCTATAAGTTTGTCATTTTTACAGGAGATGAACTCAGACATTCACAATAACTGCAAATAATCACACTACGATCTTTTGTAGTTTTGTCTTACACTAAAGTGTGATGCATGAGAATGGATTATATGGATGTATAAAGTAAGCATAAGTATTTCGTCCAAAGTAAATGGTAAAGTGTGAAAATGGAGTTCAAAAAATTATTTTTTGCTAACTTATTCTTTTCCTATATTTGCATTTTCCTATGATAAGAGAAAAGTAATTTTTCTGATCACTTTCAATCAATGCTTAACCAATTCAATCATAGATGCTGATGCCCACTATACACATTTTCAAACTGTAACAATGGACATGCAGGTCAATACATATTTTTTTTACCCAATGATAAGTCATTGTTGATTTAAACATTGTTTTCCACGAAGGATCAATCGTATCAGGCATATTATAAGGGAAATGGGAAAAATAAAACTATATAAAAGAGCATTTAAGAGAAATTGGAACAATTATTTATATCAAATTTTAAAGTGATTAGAATACTATAGAAGATGAAATTACAACAGATTTCCACTCCAGAATTAGATTCCGTATTAATCAATAATCATGCTGTCTTAATTTGGAAAATACTAACATTGCTGAAAATTTTTTGGTCTATAAAAAGATTCCCAGATGCACAGCACTTTTTTACAATACCCACATTCCTACTTTAGTGTAATTTTGTAATGTTTAGAATAACTTCCATCAAAAATTTGAAAGTTTCAAAACACAAATTTTAGAATTGCAACTGAAAGTAAAATACATTAATAAGAAGCTTTAACATTTCAAACACTAAAACTTGGAATTACAAGACTCAAAAATTATCACTGTCTTTTAATATACAAAGTTAAGGGCAGCATATCTGTTATCTATTTGAATTAAATATGGGAAATCGAAACACTTGTCTCTCAATAAACATACAATTAATAAATAAAGCTTTTGTAGGAGTTTATCCAAATATCTATAAAATGAATCTTGCTTTTTAAACATTAATTATAAATTTTTCTTGACCAATCATGTTTCCCTAAAAATATTTGTTTTATTTTTTGTTGTAATAGTATGTTTAACCTTAATATTTTCGTTATAAAAATATTAATAAATTTAGTTCTAATGCAAATTTTTAAAATGTACCTCAACTTCTAATGTTATGAGTTAGATTTTGTAATGACTGAATAACAAAAAGGATGTTGAATAAATATTTAAATGGGAATACAATTCTCCACCAAAATTTACATGGCATAGAATAGAGAAAAATGGAACTTACTCATTATTGTTTTTGTTTTCAAAGCATTCCTCATAATCAACTGAAGTTGCTTTGGCATCAAAAACCAGACTCTGTATAAGATCTTTTTCGCCTAAAAAGAGTTAATTCAATAAACTGAAATTCAATAATTGTAGGACTAATTCAATAACTTAATTTCTAATGTCGTAAAAATATTTTTTTACTGATATTTATTTCAAAATAGAAAGTTACAGAAAAAAAAATCTATCACTTAAATTTAATTTTTGTTGTTACGTTGACAAGAATAAAATTACTTTTGAATTAGTTATGAATCACTAGATCCATGAAATCTTGAAGTGTAATCGTTTTCTCAGGCCAAAATTAAACTAATTTGTACTGATCTGCATGGACATACCACAGCAAATTACCAAAAATTCATATTTGTTGCAACACCTTCAATATGAGATTTTTCAACACAAAAATTAAGCATCTTTTGTCTGTTACTCTTATTAAAATTTAAATATGCAGGCCTATTACTTTCAAAAGAACATGTCACCAGGGTATTAAATCAAGCATTTACACAGCAATGCGAATTTGCAAAGAAACAGTATTCAGAAAAAAGATTTGATAACTGGACAAAGGGAAGTGAACTGCCTTGATTTTTAATTAGTGGAAAAATTTTCTCTAAACCATACGTTTATTTGGGAGGTGTGGATTAAAAAAATAATTTGCATAACAAAATCTTATGGTAATAAGGGAAAGCCAGAGAGCAAATTGTCAAAAGTAACAAAAGTCAATGTTTTTTAAATGCTATTTTAAATTATTTGTACATTAGCATGATAAAAGGATATTTGTAAGGAACTTTTCCAAATTTAATTTAGTTGCATTACCTGTAAGGCAATATTCATTGGGAAATGATGATAAAAAATATTACACAATTTATATACTCACATATTGGCTTATCGAATATAGGTGGACGAGTGCTACTTGTACGCCACCTAAAGTTTTGAGTTGAGAGAGAATCTGCTAGAAATACTCGGATATTTTCTTCAGCAGAAGTATATCCATCATCTTTTTTCTGCAAATTTTCACAATACACCCTAACAAAATCAAACATCTTGACTGTAAATGAATGTTTTTTATACATCACTATGAATAATGCATCATATGAATATGCATAATTATTAAGGGAATAAAAATTTCAATGTAACATTGCAAACTTACCAATTAGGATGAACTCTCCAAGTTTCACCTCGAAAATACTCTAGCCCTATAAGACATAAATTATAAGATTAAATTTAAACATATACATTAGTAAGTATTATTTATCCATATTTAAAGTTAAAAGGAAAGTATTTTAATTCAGCTATTTAAAAAAATTTAAATAGATACATCTGGCCAGTTTATCTATCCTTATTGAACAATTCTTCTTTGAGCAAATATCTTCACAGAAAATAATTTTGACTATAATTAGACTGGAAAACTTTTAGATAATACAACACCTTATAAAAACTAGTTATCTAGAAGCTACTTACAGACAACACATGCTATCTGAAATAGCCCAATGATGGTTATTACGTAATGCTAAAAACATCAAATATATATATATATATATAGATTCTTGTAAAAATAGATTGTTTGAAAACTTAAGAAGACATCCAGGTCCTCATGGACCAGAGAGGCCTAAACCACTTGTTTTTTAGGATCCTTATAAAACCAAAAGTAAAATTATCCAAATTAAGAGTGAACATCAAACATGCAAATTTGAGGCCCTGTGGCAGGCTATGTTACCCTCAGAGGTTGGTTGGATTTAATGGCTCAAGGGCCATATTTGGCCATGCTGTGTCAAACACAATACAGACAACATCAAGTAATGGACATACACACGCAAAGAAAGTTTTACTGACACAGAAGAAAGGAATACATCCAGGGAGGAATTGAACCTGTGCCACTTACAATTTGCGGGTTACTAGTCAGTGGACCAACAAACTGAGCTATGACACCCCCCTCAGAGGCCCTGATGACATCCCTACCTAATGCATATGGATAAATGATGCCCAATGATATTTAATGCAGCGATTTTTTAATATTGAATTCAAAAGACTGCCATATTTTTAATCTAGTTAGAGCAAATATTCTAACAAAACTATGCACAATTTTTATATGTGCAACTCAAATAACAAAAAGAGCATCAAATATAGAATAATAAAATTCATTAAAGCTATTAAAATTAAAAATTTTAAAGTACTTACAGTCTTCCTCTCTCCTTTTCACTTCAACCTGGCCAACAACACGATAATGTCCATATGGCTCAGGAAGAGACACTGCCAATCTATAGAAAGAAAATTTGAAGTTGATTTGAAATTGGTCATTTAGAAAAAGAAACTAAACCAAAAGAGATTAAAATGATGCAAATAGCTTTTGAGTCCCATTCTTTCAATTTCACAGAAATATCAGATTTTCAAAGTGGAATATAAATACTTTCGCACAAACTACTATTGCGAAGTTCTAGATTGCTAAGTTTTTACAAGATGAAGAGCTACTACAGATTTTTTGTCTTTTTTAAACCCACAAAAAGTACAAAAAAGGAAAATGATGAACATGTAATATCATTTCTAAATATCATTTAATACATTTATCAGAAGACTTGCACTTACGAAAATGGAGTGGCATCAATGGGTCCATAATAATATGAATTATTTCGAGTGACAATTCTTTTCTAAAAAATGTCAAATAATTTAGAAAAAAATGGAAGCATGTTGAACTTTACAATTAAATTGAAAATATTTTATAAAATAGCAAAGAATGATTATATGCTTACAAAATTATCGATGGGTATTTTTACAGACATTTTCCCCCATCCAATTCGTCTGTCCACCATATTTTTCCTAATCTGGAAGAAAAAATTAGGGAATATTAATATGCAACTCAATATCAAGATATTAAATTAATTTAAATAACTACGATAAACAAAAGTACATTATATAAATTGAGAAAACATTCACTTACCGTCAGAAGTGCTTCATCAAATTCCTGTATGAGAGAAATTAAAAGATTTTGTTATGATTCAAGACACATATTTTATTATTTACATATAGAGAAAGTACTCTTATGCACATCAACTTTAAAAGTCATTATTGTAACAATTTTTATCAACTGAATCTGTTTTAATAGGTTAAATTTTATTCGAAGTAGATAGAGTCAGCCATTTAATTTCACAAGGCCTGTTGATGGAAATTAATAATTGATTATTTTTTGTTGTAATTAGCATATTCTTGGAACCCTCTTGAACTTGTAAAATGGGAAAATCTCAGTTTCAGAAACCAAATACCCATTCGCAGGTATATGCATATGCCAGCAATCAAATTCATCTAAATTGTGGGCTCAAGACATTATTTAATTAATATTAATGAAAGATACAGCTTCTAGCTATATATCACTACAGCATTGACCAGGCATACATGCAAGTGGTTTGGATTTGTATACCACTAATACAATGGCCATTCAGTACAATATAATAAAGAATGCAAATGTATTATTAAATGTATCTTCGAAATAGCAACATTTTTTATAGGAAGCCCCTGTGCTTCTCAAATCAAATAGCTTTCAGATTTAACAATAAACTTAAGTAGAATACTCTAGATCTAGACAGTCCGCGTGTGGTAATAGCCAGATTCAACTGAAACGTGATGGATCTCTTCGATTGACTGAAAACACAAGGATCGAGTCTTATTTTGGAATTCATTTCCCCATTTAAATATGATAGAGGCTGTTAGGGTTACCACAGTAGTAAGATGATTGCTTAAATGGTTGTGACGTCACATGATCGTCAATTGACAATAGGAGAACGTGAAGTTGAGTCATGTTTGCCTATTTTTTGGCAGTTCAGTTTGTCGCTCTGAAAGTTCTACGAATGATAGTGTGTAAGTTGGTAAAACCAATTCCTGATTTCACTCTCCCAATTTTAAACATTGACTATCTTTTCACAATCTCCTAATTTCAATACACCTTCCTTTAACAATTATAGAATGAGCAAAGAAAGCGAAGTTTTGGTTGCAGCGTTAGAAGTCTGCCCTGATCTTGTGAGCAGAAAACTCAGTGGTACTTATGCCACTTTAGCCGAACAGTGGAAAGGATGGAATGAAGTGTCTGTTAATTTCGTCAAACTCGTAAATGTCGAGGAATTCTCTTTCTAGAAAGATGAATGATATCCACTATGTTTGGAAGAAATGTAAACAGAAAATGATCGCATTGAGCAAACTCGCGATAGGGAGAGGAGTAGAATATCCTCGATCAGTGAATTGAGTATACATGATACAAAACATCGGCATTAAGCCACGACCAATCAAGTTTCAAGGCGAAATGATTGAGAAATGTTGCAGTTGAATCTGGCCCTAAATTTCAGAAGGGTTAGGCGAGTACACTTTGAAGGGCAAAATATTTGTTCATAAAACTTAGGAACTTAAATCTTATACAATGATTATGATCTTTGTTTATGGCATGAGTTGGTAGAATACTATAAAATTTTAGCCATAAGATTTTTCTTTGACAGTTGAATACCTTCTGTATAATGGAATATACTACAATAAAGAAGAATATTTTAAACAGGTGATCTTCAAATTTTATGAAACATCCTTGGAATAGGATGTTACAGATCAAAGTAGGTGGGGAATTATTTTATGCAACTAATACTGTATCAGTGTTAAGAAAAAAATTGTGATACTATTTGTGATACTAATTGTGTTTTGCTATATATTGTAGTTTATTAAATCTTATGTTTAAATGCTTATTTGAAGAGACACCTACTTACATGTAGTTCATTTTTCAAAACATATAATTTGACTATTTATAAGTAAAGTGAGAAAATAAAAAAATGTGAAAAATACAGTTGATGTTTCAAGTAGAAATGATTATAAAATTTTAATGATATTTATGTATTACATGCCAATGTAACTATAGCAAAACAATAAAAACTACACAAAGAAAAGTCATTCTTTAAAACCATCAAATGTAGTTTGTAGTTATCTCTAATCTTGGAATTATGGTTGATTTTCAAATGTTGCAAAGTATTTACACAAGTATAAAATACCAACAAAAGTACAGACAAACAAGAAATATAAACAATACTTACATATAAACCAGAGTTTGTATCAACCAATTCAACTTCTGTCAGATCAACATTACGATACCCAGGTTTTAATAGTTCTTGAAACTAAAAAAGAAAACAATAGGATTAACTAAACTACCTTTGCAAACATTTTAATTAATAAAAATAGGTTTCTTTCTGAAAATCAGGTGTAAGACAATTTCTTTATGAAAAGTAATATCAGATTATGTTTCGACTCATATTAACGTCAACTAAAGTTAAAATATATTTTGTGTAATTTAAAGATTAAATGCAGCAGATCAGAAAAGCATATCATATAAATAATAATTATAACCTCCATTTGTAATGGTGCATGATCAATTCAAAGTGAAAAAGCAATTTAAATATCAATCAAACTCTAAGCTATAATGTACCTATTATACATTCAATGTTATTTGCAAAAAAAAATCACAAATTTTAAAACATATTTTAAATTAAACTAAGAAGTTCAATCACAGTAACAACACAAAAATAATGAATAAGAGGCAAGTGCACATGTTTCAAATACTAAAAAGAAAATAAATTGAAATAACATCTAAAACATAGATAATACAAAATTCACATTGTGTTACATTAACATTGTTATCCACAGTAAATTAACATTATTGTTACATAACTAATTTACTTACTAATGGCCGGAGTTCAGGATGATAAAGTACATGGCCATTGTTTGTTATGGCAAAAGAATATGCATTTACACCAATCTAAAAAGAAACAGAGCCATACGTGATTTCATGTGCATAGAAATGTTTAAAATAGCTAAATAGATACTTAAATACATATAGAACATGAAGTCATAAACAACTTTTTGCTAAAACAGCTACAAAGCCAATTTGTTTTCCTACAAATAGAACTATCTTAATATAGAGTATCAGTCATACTTAAATCTTAAATTTAAATACACGACTTAATTCAAATTAAAATATTCAAAGGAGAATTTGCTGATACGATTTACTTACAAAATTTATAAGGATACTAGCAGAAATATCGAGTATTACTCGGGTTGAATTGGTTAAATGTTGATTGAAAAGTGATCATACTAATCACTTCTCTTTCATAGAAAAATGCAAGCATCATTTAAGTGTACAGAAAATAATTTTTATACATCATTTGAAATTTTTAATAAACTTTTCCAATTTATTTTGGATGCTATATATGCACTACAATATGTATATATGTATCTTAGTATAAACTACAAAAGTTTATACTAAGGTGACTACTACAGAAGATTTTGAGTTGTGGGAATTACAAAAGCAATGTAAGTTCATTTTCAGTAAAAATGACTAACTTCTGGCAAAAAGTCTTGCACTCAGTTTTCCTAATAATATTTTTTGATTTCTGCCACTCTTGCACCAGAGATGAGATGTTTTCGAGTTTCGCCATCAATATGAGAGGATGGCAAATTCAATTTTTACGGTATTTGCGATTAATTTATTTGAAGCATATACATTTTATCTTGAAAATTCCATGCAGCAGCAAGTGGAATAATGGCATTTGTTTTAAAAATAAATGTCATCAGTGTAGACAAAGCAAACTCAATCTATTAATTTTTCAAAAAAGGTCGATTTTACAATGTTTAAAAAAAATCACTGCTTTCAACAAATGTTTCACAGGTATCTAAGTTGCATAAGAACAGCTTCAACTTGTGAAGTAGTAAACAACTTTGACCTTAAGATATGTCACTTGACCCTCTGAATTCCACACCGACTTTGCATCCAGACATTCGGTAGCTGCAGGTGCGACCGAAAAAATAATCTGCTTATCTTCCCCTCTACCTGTGAGGAGGGTAATCGGTCATCCCCACTCTACAAAGACTGTTCGAACATCTCCTTATCACCTGAAGCATTGTTAAATGATCACAATGTGTTAGGGGGTCGATTTCTAACTATGTACATCTGTTAGTTTGGTATGCCTGCGGATTGGATAACCTCATGTGAGATTTGTGTAAATTATGGGTATGAGAGACTGAGATTCTTGTCTATAATTAGCTCCTCTTAGAAACAAAATCACGTCCTTCAACTGGTTGTCAGAAATAGTACAAGGAATGGGGAAATTAGCCCAGGAGTGTGCGTGTAGAGTATGCTCTAACCCAATACTCAAAATTATAAGAATGTATAACATAAAAATAGGATGACCTTGTTAATAATTGACTTTACGTTTTCCCTCATCGGAAAAATTAATTTAAGCCCCCTTGGTCTGTTAGAATAGGAGTTCACAGGTTTCTAACAAAAGGTAGGACATATCCCACACCTTTTTGTCTATAGTCTTAAACTCAAAGAGAGTGAAATTCAAAGAATCTACAACTGATGATGTCACTTGGATAATCTACCCTTAAACATTTAAAACCTTTTCCAGACCCTCGGTACTTCAGAATGGGAGTTCTCACGAAATTATAACAATGGAAGAAACTATCCTGCACTACTTTTTGTGTAACGTATACACATGACCGGTGCTTTCGACACAGAATTTGAATAAAGCACATGTTTTGATTGTTTTTTACATGAAATTTAATTCCATGATATTTTTTTTGTGCCTGCACATGTATAATAACTGGAAAAGATATATTATGTAAAGAACAGCTCCAAAATTGAATTACAGTCCAGAAATGCTAATTTCGCAATTTATTAGTGACAGTAGGATGATGGTAATAATATAGAACTTATATTTCTAAAAAGCAAATTTTTGTCACCTTTCAACTTTATGCCCCCCTGAAAGTGCATTACAGCAAAGTATTGCTCTGTCACTTTTGCACTTAAAAGTGTGCCTATCTTAGTGTTCTTAGGAAAAGATATTGAAAAGTGTCCACAAACCACCAAAGCTTTCATTTCAGGAATATAATTGGACAGTGATCTAATGAAAGTTCATTGATGTACCTGTATGTTTTGGGTCTACAATTGGAAAAGAAAACCATTACCAAAAAATTCACGCTGTTTTGAGATTCTATTTCTAGGGAAGAATTATTGAAAAATGACCATTTGTATCGTATTCCATTATTTTTCTGATTTTCTTTTTCAGACATCAATTTCAAAGCAAAAGACATTTTTACTTTAAAATATTGTCATGAATATTTTATACACTGCTTTAAAAATAAAGTATATAGTTTCAAATGGCACAACAGAAAAAACTAAACCCACTGTATAGCTGTAGCGAATGCTTTGAAATAAAAGGCATTGGAAGGAAAATAAATAAATGAAATTGCTCTTTTAAAACATTAATTGAAAAAATATTGACTTAAAACTTATTCTTAGAATAATGTGTTTGATCTAAAATTGAAAAATATTTTCCTAGTTGTTACAAATAGTTTCACATTGTTTTAATTTTGCACTATACTTCATCGAAAAAAGTGCTCTTGCGTGTAGGGATAAAACTGTTTTCTAATAAATTTCTTTTGATTCATGAATTTAAAAATGTTACGTCTTACATATTAGATTCCAAACATAAACATGTCTAATTCCAAATTCAACATAAGTGGAAAAGAGCACTTTATGTACGACCCCCATCAAAAACTAGCAGGGTTTTTGGACCCTGTGTAGGGTCCCCTGATGCTTATAAAATAAGTTGCAAACGAGGGGGGAAGAAATAGTGGTGATTGTACTAATGATTCTTGTCCGTTTTGGATTTTTGACAACATGGTCTTGAGACGCGTACGGGTGTGAGAGGGTTAATGATGACCTTAAGATGTCACTTAAGACAAAAATTTTAATTTTGCAAAAGTTCTAGTTCATATATTTCCTAACTGCCATATTATTTCAAGATCAGCAATATCAATTCACTTTACTCGAACTCACTTTATGCAGTTTTAATTTGAATCCTTATGGATTTTTAAAATTCAGAGATTCGGTTCCTAAATGGAACCATGCACCTATTTAGAATGATAGATGTAGTTACTTAAGTATGAAGTACAGCTTTCAGTACCCATGAAACATGAAAAACAGATGTAAACTTAATTGATTTAATCGTCTTGTAATGAAAATCTATGGAAAAATTTAGAAACATCTTTGAACTAAAACATATGGCTACCCATTTTAATTTAACGTAACCTCTTGTTTTAAAATGATTTTATTTTAACTTTATACTGGTCATTTAAAACAAAGAAGTTATGCACCTTGTTCAAAAACATTTTGTTTTGTATATTTTATTTATTTTTATGAAACAGAATTCAATAAAACATTATATATTTAACTAAGGACTTGAAGAAAGTTGGTCAAAATATACATATGCTGCCAAGAAATTACCCAGTGATATTTTGCAGAAAATAAATAATTCATTAAAATCAAATTCCTAAATAATGTATATGCATTATGTAAAATATTGGAGTGCATAAATACAAATAGAAATGAAAATCTGGTCGTAGAAAAAATGTAGAATTCTGAAAAACAAGTGTATCAAATTTCGACTTCTTGAATATATTCAGAAATAGAGCAATCCGAAAAGACTTTTGAACAATATTGATAACGATAAAATGATTTATTTACAAAAGAACACATATTTATAATACTTAGAAATGCTCAAAATAAGACCGCAACATTTCGTTGTCTTAACTCACATGACACTCATAAGCAAAGAATTCTAAATCAAAATGAAACATTTATTCTGGTGCTGCCAGATACCGAGTAGCAAAATTATGCTTTTATAGTCCATAAATTTTTTGCTTGGGCTTTTAGTGTTAAATAGACTTGTTTCATTACAAAAGTAAGTTATGTAAAATTAAACATTTTAAATCAAATGTTTGTAAATTATTTATATTTCAGAAAAAACATAAAAAAGTTCAAACATAAGTATCAGAATTTAAATTCTTTAAATATAATGTTTGGGAAAAAAATTATTATTCCAGCAATCTGAGTTGCGTACTGGAATAGTAATAATACCAAATGTTATTCCTAAGTCGATTTTGAATTATTTTTAGCCCCTCTGCGCAAACAAGACAAATAGAACAGGGGTTAATATGTATTCTTTGTTACCCACAGGATTCGGAAGGATAAGTGTATCAAATTTGGTGTGGATGGATCAAATGGCATAGATTTGTAGAGAATATATAATCAAAAAGAAATATAAAAAGCAAACCTCAAAATTTATGAAATCACTTGTAAATAAAGGACATTAGTAAATTCTATTATAAATACCTTATAAGCTCTAGTTAATTTTGTGATTTCTCTTATAGGAACATCAGTACCAGCTACTCCTAACAAACAAGCTGATTTCGGCTACAAAAAAGATAGAATGAGGGTTATGAATAACCATTTTTAATCACAATATTTCTAAGTCTTAAAATAATACACTACCAATAGTACTCTTAAATCGATCTTTTATTCAAGAACTATTAGTTTTTTAAGGAAATTTTGGTTGTTAAAATAAATTATGAACAAAAATTAATTGCTGAAATGAAATCAATATTAAAAAAAATTGAAAAAATATTTTTGAGAAAGAATAGTTTTTATATTTTGAAAAATAGTAAAGAACTTGGCAATTTTGCAAAGAGGTATGAGAAAGGATAAAAGAGTAGATAATTTGATGTAGAAATTGCTTAATTAACAGAATTCATCAGTTCTGTCAAAAAGTAGTGTTTGAAGAAAACAGAACAATAGAATGTATTCATTAGAGGCTCATCAAGATAAAATACTGCAAAGTTAGCTTTTACAACAGTATAAAACAATTTTTGAGGAAATACTAAATTTTTAAAAATGCTATTAATGTGTACAATCACATCGACTTGAAACATAACAAACAATGTATTAAAATGTTGAAGAGGAAAACTATAACAAAATATTTATAATGCTATTCATTAGTTTTCTTCAATAAAATAATTTTTCCAAATTTGGTAGATGCAAAACTGATAGCTTAATATACAAAATTATAAGACCAGCAAATAAACTTACATTTCTTTTATCAAAAACTGGTGTGGCAACAGTTGTCATGAGCTGTAAAGGCTGTAAAGAATGCAGACAGAACAAGTTATTAACTAAACAAACTTTGAATAGTTTGTAAAAAAATATAAAGCAACAAGTACTTATACAGACATTTTTCAAGTCTTACAAACATTAGGAAAAAATGCATTAATTGCATATCTAATATATCAAATGTAATACATAACAATATAATCGAAAAAGCTCTTAATTTATATTTCTTTAAGAATCATTCAGTAAATAAGTTCTAATGTTGTATTATTTTTGGCATAAAATCCATCATCAAAAGTGTTTTGAAGATTTTTTCAGAATAAAAGAAAATTGAACTGGGCATTCCATTTGAAATAAACAAAGGTATGAATTATTTTTGAAAAAATATACTACTTGGAAATCCTTAAGAAATGAACAGTATAATAAAATAAAACATAAACCTACTAATGTGCTTAGATATAGCAATGGATATTATTACAAGAGTTACCAAGTGTTAAATAAAATAAACTGTTACTGAAATTAGATAAATACTAAAGATTAAGCATGCATTTTTTTAATACTGAAAGGTGTGGAAAATCAATGAAACTGATGACAAAAAAAATTTTGGAACATAAAATCTTTCTTCAAAAATCCTTTTCTCACTCATTCTTATAAACATGCAAATGTACTCACCTCTTTCTTCCTATATCTACTACGAGGAATCTAAGTAGCCACGAATGAAACAAATGATGGCAGATAAAAAAGAAAGGCACACAAATCCAAATATGCAGCATGCAAAGAAAATTTAAACAAACACGCTGTAAAAGAGTGAAAATATCTCATTATGGATTACAACCTATTCAACAGAATGCTAAATACATTATAACCATGTTTACATTCCTCCTTTGTGTTGAGAAATCATAGGAAATTAATAGAATCAAATAAATGACAAGAGAATAGATAGTACATATTCATAGTAAAGTAGCAGTATTAGATGAGTATTCATACAAATGGTAGCCAGGACATTATTTATGGTTGAAAAATGCACTGGCAAGAAATTACTCCCCTGTATCTTTAAATTCTAACTGATGTTACTGAAATAGCTTATTGCATTAAGCTTTATTTTAATAGAAAGATAAAACTTAACTAATGTCTATTTAGTTTAATTTAACAATGCAATAAATTCCTTCAAATACTTAATTCAACAATAAAATTATAAATATTTTTATCTCTAATTAAAAAGTTTTGAAAGTAAAGCAAATAAAAAGGCTGGCTCTTTCAACACAACAAGGGTTCAAATTCTTATTTGTGAAGGTGTGTTCAGTGGTTCAGAATTGATATTTAGTGCAGGTTCTGGTGTAATTAGCACTTATGTAGCAGATACTTGCCATGATAAAACCTCATTAAAACTTATAAAAATAACAGCACTGTTGTTTCTTAGCATTCTCCATCAATTTGAGAATTTTAGTGTAAAATGCAAAAGCATAGTATCACTTATTGTTAACACTACAAAAATGTTACTGTATGGATACAAAATAAATATTAAAGAATAAGGTAGAAGTGAATTGACTGTTACCAATACTGAGGGAACATTTCAAGTTAAGAATTCTCAAGCATTACCATGCAAAACAAGACAGGTTACAAATTTAAAGTCCAACCAAAATATCGAAGCACAAACCCTAGTTTCTTTCATTTCCATGAGAGGTTCTGGTGTACTATTAGAATCAACAAGCTCATCCTCTTCCTGTGATGCAAACCAATTCGCCCGTCGCATGACATTCAGTCTGCGACGGATACGCTCGAATTCCCTATCCTCCCACTCCGCTAGAGTCAAATCAGTTGCCTGAATTTTATTCAATATTGTTTGAAACCATATATAATAACACACTTAAAAATCAACACAAAACAAAGAAAAAGTAAAATAAGGAAACATTCAAATATTTTTGTTGAGAGTAATATCATTATAAAGTTAAATTTAATATTATCAATCATACTGCTGTGGTTTACTTATATTAACTATATTTTGAGATGAATTTCAAGCAGTAGAAATAGCCCAAAATTGAAATAAAAATATCAATAAGAAATATAATGAAGTTTAATTTATGGCATTAATAAATTTCCATTGATAGGCAATGAAATTCTAAAAAATGCAGATACATTAGAAGTGAACTCTAATCTGTGCTTAAGAGCAGAATATTACAAGAAATGTATAGTTTGAAAGCAAAGAAAATAAATCAGACAGTTGTGAAAAACAACAAATGAAAATTTTTCAAATTTCTACCATTGGTGTAAGATTAGTATTTAAGAATCCGTTTATGGCATACAAATTGTTAACATTTTGGGATAATTATTCAGCTACTAAATTTTTACAATACTCACAAATCAAGTTTTCGACTTATTTTGTAGCTATTTCAACGAATATCTTATTATATGAGTATAGTACTGTAGACACTTTTGAATAGAATGGTACTTTACTAACCCATTACATACTTAGAGGATATTTAAAACACATCAACATTTAATGTCTTCAAATAAATATTACTAAAAGGGCTATTTTAACTTTGATTTTACAATGCAAAATACTCACAGGAACATCAGCATAAACAGATGTCCAAATGTAAGGATGTTTTCCAGAAAGTACGACAGGTCTACTCATTACTGGAACATATTTCTAAAAGTATTTGATAAGAATTAATATTTTTGAAAATTAATTGTACACAATTAATATAAATATAGAATTTCTTCTAATTTAAAAATAAATACCACATTAAACTTTATACTGTTGATATAAAAAGCTGTGATATTAAGTAAAAACAATTGATGTTCAAACCATCATAATAAAAGTTTAATAAGTTAAAAATAAGATATGGTTAGTTTAAAAATAAAATTTATTATTTATTGATAAAAGAAATGTAACAAATATTCTTACTTGTACTTTTTTTTTTATTGAACAAAAGCAAACTCCCTGTGCACCACAGAAGTACAACACGGGGCTTACAGAAGTAAGTTGATTTAACAAAGACACATTGGAAAACAATTTAACTGAAGTTACAAGATTTTATGAACTTGACAAATGAGTAGAAACTTACTTGTACTTTGTCACGGACTTCTGATAGTGTAGCCATATGTGTATAGTAACCTAAGTCAATAAAGAACACAAGTTATAAAATATACTATATAATTTTGCATACTAGCAAATTTTCATAAAATCAATATATAGAAAAACAGGACAATTCAAAATGGTTGTTAGTGATCATATTTGTAACCATTTGATGTAAAACACACTTTTAATTAGAAAAAAGAAATTCAAATCATATACCTGTAAAGTGCATGCATAAAAAGTTAAATACAATATTTTTCTACACATAATACTACTTGAAATGTAAATAATACATTTAAAAGCCATTCATTAGCTATCCTTCATCTTTTTACATAAACTCTGATTAATTCTTCATGTGCTACACAACCCGTTATTCTAAACGCATTGATTATAAAAATGATTGAAGAAGTTTTTATAAGACTTATATGATTTTTGAAGACTGTCATATGTTTTGAATGAAAAACTACTTGAGAGGTAACTGAATTTGATATTTCTTTAAGAGAAGAGTTTTAGAAATAAAACTTGATTATTTTTGATACACTCATGCCTATTAGTTAAGGAATATGCTATCTGGGATGGTTTTGTTTCATCTAGCAGTGAGAAGTGTAGGTCAAGAGAATGATATAACATAATATATAACAAAAAAAGGGATAAGGTGGATCAAGTATGACATCTCTTGCGTCATAAATGCCACTTTGATGGTTGTAGTTATACATGTTGTACAGTGGTTTGGTATACTGTTGATAAGGAAATTCAGCAGTTCTTGGGGTACGGAATCCCATTCTTAAACAAGCACTCTTCTAAGCCATTCAATGGGTCCTGGTGGAGAAATGTTTTGCAACCCAGCACCCAAGGATGTCCCATACTTGTTCAATGGGTTCTAAGTGCAGTGAACAGGATGACCAGTCCAGACACTTTACATATTCGGATTCCAGGTGCTCCGGAATCAAACTAGCCCAATGAAAACATGCATTATTGGGCATTAAATGCAGCCAAGAACCAACTGCAACCCTAAAAAGCCCCACATATTGATGTAGGATATCCCTATAATCCTCAACTGTTATGGTGCAGCTGTTGAACATAGAGGTGTACGTGACCCTGAGAAGATACCACCCCAAAAGACTCCTTCACCTCCATAACAATAACTTTTTCTGGGTTATAATGCGTCCCTTGCGCTTGTCAGATGTATATGCACCGAGAATCACTTACTAGATTCAAACAGGACTCGCCAGTAAACAGTGCACTGATCAATTGCTGTGAGGGGTCTGAGCACATTCAGTTCTACCATCTTCAGCCATCAGGCTGTAAGTTAAGAGAATTCATACAACAGGCTGTCTTGCACTCAGGCTGATTTCATTTAGCTGTCTACAGAGGCTATTTGGACATTTTATGAACGATTTTGATGAGCTGTAAAAAAATTTTATGCTACAAAAGAATTTTATTTTTGCAGCAGTTAAATAGTTAAAGTATAACTTATCGTCTGCTGACTCAGAGTTTTGTTTACTTTCAAAATGGCACTTTTAAATAAGCAATGGATGGAAGGCTATGTTTCCGCTCTTTCCAAAGAGAATTATGCTTATTCAATTATTCAAAAACGCTGTAAAAGTCATGGTTTTTCGAAATCTAAAGGTACAATAAGTAATATTATTAATGAGAAGGGAAAAAAACTTAAAAGTGGAAAAATACTTCCAAATATGTATCCAAAAAAGAAAAGAATTTCTGAGAATATTTGTAAGGCGAGATCTTTAATTTTAAAAGAGAATCCGCTAAGTCAAAAGACTATTGCAAAGTCAATAAAATGTTCAGTTTCAACTGTAAATAAAATAATTAACAGTGATTGGAATCTTAGAAAGGTAAAAAATACAATGTTCATCATTTATCTCCACAACATATTGCAGAATGCAGAACTTGCTGCAGAATTCTGCATGATAAGCATTTAGCTGGAGAAAGATGGGAAAATGTTGTGACAATAGACGAGGTGTGGGTGTATTTAAATGATTGCAATTTATTATCATAAAAGAGGAGAAAAAAATCTTAAAACTTGGTTCAAAGAATCTAAAGAAACTTTCTTTAAGAAATTTTATGACTGTTACCGGTTTTGCATATACTGGAAAATTAAAAGTAAAGAGAGTGGAAAAAAATGTAAAAATCAACTCCACATACTATCAAGACCCTATTTTATCCCCAATATTCAGAAAAGAAATACCATATCTTTACCCACAGTGCCAACAATCAGTAGAACTGCATCAGGATAAAGCAAGCAGCCACACATCTAAATCCACTATTAAATTCTTAGAAAAAATGGAAACTGGTATCAAGTCAATACCCCTTACTGATATTCCTGCTAAATCTCCAGATGTCTCACCCATGGACTTTTGTGCTTTTAAAAAGGGCATTATCGAAACGTCGACCGAAAACCATTCAAGGACTGGAAAACTGTGGAACAAGAATGGGACAAAATACCATTGTTGATACTACAAGTTATTATTATCATGGAAATTAAGGTGTAGAAAGATAGTTAACAATAAGGGCTATCAAATGGAACATTTAAAGCACCAAAATTTCATGTAAAAAATTGAGCTTCAGTCCATTAAACTCGTTCCAAAAAGTCCGAACAGCCTGTGTATAAACCATGTCTTGCTACGGAGATTCTCAAGCTGGTTGATAGGTCTCTAACTAGTACATTCACTGTACTGGTTGGATCGCATCATGAACTTGTATGGTTAAATTCTGGCCATCCTACAGTTGCAGGGGGACCTCAATCATAATATTTTTCAACATCTTGGCCAGTTTGGAACTGCCTCCAAACCCAACGTATCATGTTTAGAGGAATATTGAGTGATCCTGGAAAATTCTTATCTTGAATATGGCCAGCCTTTACTCTCCCAACGATCCTGCCATGCATGTCATCGATATGGTTTCTTTATGCCATATTTGTTGTCGAAAAATCATCTTTAGGGGATCAAAGGGCAATAACAACGATTTCAGATGCAAAGCACTAATGAATTCTTCAAACCCCAACTGATGTATACTAGCATTATAGAAATTCTTTTATCATGAACTTTAGGGACAACTTCCGTTATTCTTTTCAGGGGTGACAGGTAGCATTATTATTCACTTTATGTTCTAATACAACACTGGCAAATATACATACTGAAGAATTCCTTAACTTATGAATACATGTGTGTTTATGAAACAAATTATTCTGAAAATTTTCAAATGTTACAATATTTGATACTTAAAATATAATACCTTTATTGGCACAAGCCATCCAGTTGACTTCATGAGATTCAGTGACTTCTTTGCCAATTAAATAAGTAAATACCCGTACCTGGAAAGCAAACAATATTATGGAAGTTTACTATTTGAAGGATAAAACATATTATATATTAAAAATATTAATTATATTATATATAAAATATTTAAAAACACAAGTACAAGTCAGATGATTATTTGAATAGATATTTAAATTAAATATTAAAAAAGTATTTAGGAATCTAAATGACACAATTTAAACCAATAAAATCATCTTACAGGTATATTAGGATAGTTATATCTCCTAAATATGTCTTCAAATGTATTGGGTGCACCATCAGTAATAATCATAATTGCTTGATTACATTGAGTGCCAAGACCTGATCGATTGTACTAGAAGAGGAAACAAACTTTTAACACAATAAAAACAGCAAAGTAGAAAAGTACAAGTAAATATATTAATAAATATATTGCTGGCCAAAACAAGTAGTAAAAAAACCCTGAAATCTGCCTGTTCAAATTTCAATGGAGCTGTTTGCAAAATAACGCTATGCTTTGTTACTTTTTAATATTTTTGTCTATAAAGGAGTATCTTCTAGGAGTATAAGTACAAGGTATCAACAGCTACAGATACATTTTGCCTTTGAATTCCTGATAGTACAGGTTACCATCCTCCTTCCATTCAAAGTTGCCTTGAAAGTCATATTGATATGGACTACATTCTAATACTGCATCTTCCATTAGCAGAACATGACTCTGGGGTTGTGAATATGAATTGAAAGACAAATTTTGGTTGCAATGTAAATTTTAAAATTTAAATAAAAAAACATTAAACTAACAAGCACCATGGCAAACAGAGCTAATTAAAACAACAGTACAGAAGCAGAAAATAAAATTTAAGAGAAGGTATAATAATTCAGGATTTTTTAAAATTTTGTATGAAGTTGCACAATTTACAATAGCAAATCCAAATTCAAAAATGAGAAATTGATACTGAGCGTAAAATCAGAAATAAATATCACTGCACATGGTCAACGAACACAAAGTTTCATTTTTGTTGGCATGCACTACAACCCCTTTATCTTACACTTTTTGTTGACATCACCTGACCTTCAACTAGACAACAGTTATTACATATAAATGAATAAATTATTATAAAGAATCAATGATTGAATTTACTTTTTGGAGTAGTTCAAAAGCAGTTGTAAGACTCAATGTAAAGTTTGCAATATTAGCAGTATCAATTTTCCTCATATGCTTCATGAACTCCTAAAATGTATAAGTAAGAATATTTAAGACAATTTTACTAATTTCCACAAAATAATTTTTCAAACATTGGACAGCATGAAACACAAGTATAGTAAAAAAGTAAATATGCCTTTTCAAACATTGAAAATGAAAGTTTTCAAGCACAAAATCCAATTTCTATACCACAGAACCAGACGAACGCAAGTCCAAAAATGACAATTTTCAGGTTATTAGTTTTGCATGTAGAATCTGATTTTGCATCAAGCCATAACAACACAAGTCTGTAAAAAATTCTCCTTTTATGATTTACTAGGGTTATAAGAGTGTAAGTCCTAACCTTTGTTTGAGCCAGACAAACATAAATCCATCTACTCAAAAAGACAGTCTGTACTTTCATGTATAAAAACTAAGCCTGTTGTTAAACAACGGAAAAGAGATGGCACAAGAAACAAAACTGAGAGCCATACATTTATTTTTAATTTTAATAATAAGGAGGAAGTCATTTGCAAAACTTTTTCCTGAATACACTTTCTATTTGACACCTTCATGATAGTTGCTTAAAAAAAGCCAGTGAGTCTAGTTTGGTAATGCCAGACCTTAGGGGAAAATATATTCCAGCAAATAAATTACCGATTGATAACTTAGAATGGATCAAAAACCATATTTTAAAGTTTCCGGTGTATGAAAGCCACTACACCAGGGAAAGATCCAAACGCAAATACTTGGATGACTTGATGAGCAAAGAAGCTCCATTTGTTTCAAGGAAGTAAAACACAAAGAACCATTTTTGATATAAAATGCAATGTGGTTACAGCTTCGCAAAGGAGACAGCAAGTTGCACTATAAGACCGACCAGTTTCACAGATGATATCTTTAAAACTGTAAAATTTAAAAGAAATCAGAGAGAACAAAGGATTGTTATGTCAGCGACGATCCCAAAATTGAGAGTAACCAAAAACAAGATAAGTAATGAGAAGTACAGAGACCTCATGAATTTAATGCAGTGGGTCCCTGAAGAATATAGACTCTTTGAAAACCTTCCACATGGAGAGAAGGAAGGAAACTTTCCTGAGGATGACTCAACCACTCTAGAGTAATGTTTTTGCTTAATCTGTAGCTTTTAAGCCATTTACAACACTCAATCTGTACAATATTAAATATTTTTGTACTTTCTCTATGTTTTTGATAGTATTAAAGACATTGTTACTATGATTGCTCGTGTAGTTTATTTGAAACACCTTTTTAAAGTACTACGTAAGTCCTAAAACAGGTTTTCGATGTAGAACCACAATAATGTAAGTCCAGTCCTGTCTTAATAAGCTATAAAATTACATAAAAATTAACCAACAATGGGTATATTTTTATTGTTAACAATCAATTTTTGCAGGCTAATTCAAATACTAGCTTTGTAGCCAGGCAAAGAGACCCTTCTTTTCAGTTTTTATGCTCTCCTGAAAAGTTGGCATAATGTGACTTATGTTTGTCTGGTTCTGAGGTACAGATTTAACATTATAAAGTAAACAATCTAAAAATAAAATACTTTGTGGTTTTTATTAATATAATTACTTTATAAAAATAATAATGTGATATAAATTTCATTGTACGAAAAATATGCAAGCTTAGGTCTGTAGAGAATATTTAAAGTTATGAATAAAACTTACAGCATATTTTCTTAGCTCCATCCAATTATTTAAATTAAATAATAAAGTTCCACATTTTAAACCAAATATTATACTCAATTGTAAAATAAAAAAGAACTTAAGGACTTCATATTATCAAACATGAATTTGCACAATACATTACACAATTTCAATCCTATTCAAAAGGTTCTTCATTTTTTAAATTTAAATTCTTATTCATGACAAATTCTAATTCATAAATATGTTAAGCTTAGTTATAATTTCATTTCTTAATGCAATAGTACCCTTATGTTTTCTTCATTAGCCTGAACTAGAGAGTTTTCAAAGCACTGAACAACTGGAAATACATCGTCAGAAAACTAAAAGAAAATGCATCACAATTAATATCCAATTGAGTCAGAAATAAATTTAAAAAACACCAAGAAGCAGTTCACAAAATAAACATTCATAAATTGACAAAGAACAATTTTCGTATAAACAAGAAGTATTAAAACAAAGAGAACCATCTAACATACTTTAGAGCACAAATGAAAATTGCAGAATTTGCATAAGAATGTCTACAATTATCTACATATATTAGAATTACAGAAGAAAAATAAAGAATCTCAATTAATATATCTCAATGAAGAAAAAATGTATTCTTCATTGAGAGATAGTTTAATTTCTTCACTAAATATATAATTTACCTTAAGAACAGTAACATAATCATCTTCTGTGAGAGTTGAAAGTATATCTGCAACAACATTCCTAGCTATTTCTTTTCTAATACCAGTCATAGATCCACTGCCATCCACAAGTATGACAATATCTTTTGCAGAGGCAGCTGCTTTAACATACCTGGATAAAAGAAACCAAAAATAAAGTTGTGTGTACAGGTAACCCCCGTATAACACGGCACTTCTATAGCATGGATTCACTCCAACACAGTTTGAGAATTGGGAACATACCCATATAACATGGTGCTTTTATGGAATAATTGAAACAACGATGCGAAAAGGACGGCATTATGAAAGTTTAATTTAAACGGTGTAGCATGGGAATATCCTAAGAACTACATGCGCGGATATTATCTCGAGATAAATTAAATAAAAAATAACTTCACTTTGAAGAGACATGGCGTCTCTTGGGGATCCCCGCTCGTCATCAAAAAGAAAAAATGGCAAGAACGCTTAACACGTTTCTTTCTCACAAAACTGCAACATCGTTGGACTGAGAGCGTATTCTTCCTCTCCACTCTTTTTATCAGTTTTTCAGGGAGTCGCAAATCAGGGGAGATGGTCTTGTCAATCAAGGGAGCTGGACTTCCTGATTCGCTGTTTCTAAACTAGCTCATCTGTAATTTGTTAGACGGACACACATGACATGGCATGACATAATTTTCTGGAAGATTCTTAGCATAGTTGATGAGCGTCACTGGAGCGAGGGAGAAAACGGAATTGAGAAATAAAGGACTTAAAAAATAAATGGCATCACTGATCTCGTGGCTGTCACTCAGAGGATGAGGATATCTTGCCAAAAAGAAAACACCCTCAGTTAATAGTGCTTAGTGATGACGAAGAAAACATGGTTTAATTCATATTAATATGTATTACTTCTTAAAAATTTTTTAATAAAGATATTTATCTTAATTATGAAAATATAATAGCATGCATGTTTTTTAATTTTTGGAACCTAACCCCCTTTTTGTACTAGCTCTTTGTTTTGTATAACACGGATTCGCATAACACTGCAATTTTTTGGAACATAACTCCCGTGTTATACGGGGGTTACCTGTATTTTCATTTTGTGTATATTATATATGTCTAGTATAGTGTGGTTTCAGTGAGAAGGTAGTAAGGGTAACCAGGGAAATGGGTGGCTGTACACAAAACCATGTATGGCAATCCCATCACCATAGGCGATTATTTATTTTGGCAACTCATAATCCCTGATATTGCGTCCAGCACCCAGATCAATAAACAGAATCAGTGCTAAACACATCAGTCGTGGAAATACATTATGTTTACCAACTCGATAGAGCTGAGCCTTTAAAATCAACGTAAGAAAATTAAACAATTTTGTCAGTAAGGTTTATATGAATATTCTTAACCCTTTGCTTAGGGTTAGTGGGATGTGTAGTGCCCCACCTTCTTGAAATGGTTAAGACTAGATATATAAATATTCTGGGTTATTAAGGCTGCTAAGGTAAACAAATATTCTATCATTGATATTCTCTCATAGGATTTAGGTTATCTTTCATTGCACAATGGCCATATTTGGCCAAGCTGTGCCAGACACAAGACAATGTTAAGAAATGGACATGCACACAAGGAAAATTTTGCTGACAAAGAGAGAAATACACGCATTGTAAGCTACAGGAGTCAAACTGTTATTTATAACTCACAGATTGATATCTGATGTTTAGGAGTGTTCTAGATAAGCAATGAGACAGGGCCCCCAACAATAAATAAAAAACTTAGAAGTACTAAATTTTGTTAAGTGCAAAATACTTTCACATAAGGTTATATGTCTTCCATCTTTTATAAATTTAAAGCAAATTCTAGCAAATAGATCTCTATTTCTGGAGAATATTTTAGGCAGTTCAAATATAAATTTATCCAAACAATTTTCATAAAAAGTTCTAATATTGCAGTCACCTATAGAGTATTATTACTCTCTTTTTGGATTCATAAACCTGTAAAACAAGTATTAGAGTAATAAATGTCTGGTCGATGAGCTTATGCTGCTGTTAAGGGAACCTTATTATAAGTAAAAATTACTAGAATGCAAGATTGTTCCAGTGATTTACAGAAATTCTGATTTTTCAAGTTTTGAATATTTCGTATTTTAAAACTATACGTATTATTTCTAAAAAACTGTTTTATTTCTCAATTAGAATTATTGCAGAAATGGTAGTTTTAGAATTTCATCACAACAATATTGATATACGACAATAAAAAATATTGGTTAAATCCTAAAATATGGTGCAGATTGCCAAAAGAGTTCACTGTTTGGTATCTTATGCTAACCATCAGAAACGGAGCACCATTCTGATAGTTTAAATAACAGTTACCAACTGTTATAAAGGATATTAACAGAAACAATAAATGTTAAAAAGTAACTTTTTAAATAACTTAACTTATAAGAAAAATGAATAAATTGAGAAAACAAATTTTAAAATAAACTGCTAAAAAAATTAGGGGAACAGGCGAAAAAGTGAAGAAAACCATGTGAGACAGCCATGCATGGGCACAAAATGGGAAGTACACATATATTAAAACATGGTATCGAAAACGAGAGACCAAAAGATCATGTATGGGAATTTTAAATCTTTGAAATGATGTGACTCTCCAAGGCACTAATTTGGATACCTGTAAATGACAAAAAATGTTGTTTGAAGGGGGTGAAGGATTTTTAATATGGTGTGTGGTCTCCTCGAATTGCTAAGATTGCTGCACACCTGTTGTCCAGGTGTGCGATAAGGTTATCGATAAGACCTGGACAGTCAACGGAGGCATTGGTCTCGCTTTAATGCATCGTCCGAGTGTGTCCCAGACATGCTCGATCGGATTTAACTCAGGAGAGCATGCTGGCCACTCCACATGCTGTATTGTTTTCGTTTAAAGCATGTTCTCCACAAGTCAAGCTGTATGAAGTCTGATATTATCATGCATTAAAAGAAAGGAATCGCCAATGGCTGCAGCGTAAGGTATGACATGAGGTCTCAGTATCTCATCTGCATACCTTTGGCCAGTCAAAGTGCCATTCTGAATAAGGTGCAGGTCCGTACGTCCACTTATGATGATGCCGCCCCATACCATCAATCCACCTTGTCTGTACTGTGATCTTTCCTGTAAGAACATGGGGTTATTTCGAGTTCCCCTTTCCCTCCATACCAGAACACGTTGAGTGTCACACTCCAGACTGAATTGATCGGGACTTGTCAGTGAACAGCACCTGACTCCAATCACGTTGCGTCCAATCTCGATGTTCAGCAGCCCAACTTCTTCGGACCGCACGGTGTCTTGAGGTCAAAGGAATACACACCATTGGCCTACGTGCATAGAGGCCACCCTGATGAAGCCTATTTTGGACTGTTTGGCTTGACACCCTCTGTCCTGTTGCCAAAAGAAACTCTATTTGCAGCTCAGTAGCATTGTGTCTTCTGTTTCGACGAGCTGTTAACATTAGATATCGGTCATCAGTTACTGTGGTAGCACATGGGCGACCTTGCCCTGACTGACGTCTGTTTTCTGCTACACTTTAGACTATGGCTGTTTATGTTTTACGTTAGTTTACGTAGAATTATTTGCATAATTTCGTTAAAACCATGTGCCCCCTAATATTTTTGGAGCAGTGTATATGAAAAATTTGGTAATAATATAAAATGACTCTTAATTTCAGCAATTACTAATGGAATTAACTGTTAATGTAAATTCTTCACAATAAGTAACTGTTAATTTATTAACTGTTATTGCAAATCAGTAATAACTGTTGAGGTTGGTTGATTTGTTGGGGTTTTATGGCGCAAGGGCCATATTTGGCCATGCTGCGTTAGACACAAGACCTACAATATCAAGTAATAGACACACACACAATGAAAGTTTTACTGACAAAGAAGAAAAATACACCCAGGGAGAAATGCACCTGACAGGAATCGAACCTGCGCCGCCTACAACTCGAAGGTAAATAACTGTTGAGACTTATGTTTTCATAAAATAACAGTTTTGCTTACCTCTACTAACCATTACAATTTGGTATTGGCTTAATGACAAAAAATTGAAATCATGACAAAGTTATACCCTTATAACTAGGAACTTACCAAAATATTTGCATATAAATAAGTAAAATAATACACAAACTTACCAAGATCGTGTTCGGCAGTCATACATGTCAGGTTTCTTCCTGCCTTCTTCTGCATAAGTTGTAGCTATGGAAAATATGACAACAAAAATTTATTTATGCATTTGGAATACAAGAAAAATAAATGTTTGTGTAAAATGAAGCAATGAAAATTAGTTTGTTAACATGAAAGCATCATTCATTATTTCATGTTATTTATATGGTAAGGTAAGAAGGAAGTAAAAATAAAGCATTACTATGGAAGATATTTAATGAGATATTTTCAAAATTAAATTAAAACAATCATGAGCACAGCAATCAGAAATCAATCTACCTATTGTGACAGAAATCTCTTTATTAACTGAGCAATGTGTAAGATGCAAAGATATTTACCAGGAAAGGTTCGTAAGAATCCTGTGCTGCTACCAAAATATTGCCAGTTTAAAGATGGATCTACAGCTAAGTTGTTCTTAAAAATGAAAGTAAGATATTCTGACCATTTTATTGAATTTAGAACTTTGGGATCTGAAAATGTAAGATATTCTTATTTCAATAAGTAATTATGATAAAGTGTAAATAAAACAAAATGTACACAAATTAAATACTACAAATAGCTTCATAAATGTTTAAGAATAAAAAACACTTTTCTAATAGAAAATCAGATGAACTTGTTTTATCCAATGCAGATTCTTTAAAACTTTATAACTTGAGTTTAAGTAAATTGAAATCAAATATAAAAGCAAAACATCAATGAAGATGTAAATTACAATTTAATTAAAATTACAAGCTTTTGAACATTTAGCAAAATGTATCAACATATAATTTCAAGTCTGTTTAGTGTAAATAAGTCACATCTGTACTTAGTAGTTAGAAACTGCAACTCTTAAAATCAATCTGCTAAACATTTTTCATATGAATAAATTTAATAAAAAATTACTGCATACCTTGATCATATACATTAGTTGGTACATGAACTGAACTATGATTGAAATTAACAGGAGCATTGGCAAAATTTCTATGAGGCTTCATTTCCAGTTCCCTTATGCTCTTTTGAGGTTTTGGTTCAATAATTATGTCATTGCTGTCAATGTTATTATCCTCCTCATTTGATAGTTCTTCGGGTCTTGCATTGAAATATTCAAACTAAAGTATTCAAAAACACAAAAGAAAATGCATACAATGACAATGAAGATATATACATTTACTAATATAATTTATTTAAAAGTGGGACGTGTGGAGAGAGGTATTAAAATGCAATGTACTTTTTTACTATACCTATAAATAATGCTATAACATATTTCAATACAAAAATTTCAAAATAATTCACTTAATAGATTTTTAAAGGAAAATAACTTAAAAAAGTAAGAGCGAAGGAAAAATATTAAAAATTAAAAAATCAAATTCCACTTTTCAAAACTTATGTAGGTGACTAACGAAAAATTATATAAGTCCTAAATCCAGAAGTATATATAGACTTGATCAAAGCTATATGTAACTACAATTTTGAATTGCTATTACCTATTGTTTCAATTACTCACTAATCAAAATTCAAAGTTATGATTTAGAGTGTATTTATCTGTGATACAAGCATACTTTTATGTACTTTTAGCTTCAGGGTTCATATTATAAACTTAATCAAGGAAACTTCCTGTTTCATGAGCTTCCTTAGGCATTCTGATGAGATTTTAAAAACTAATATTGAAAACGCAAAAATAAATTGAATTTTGAAATAAGACAAATTAAAACATTATTTTACAAAACACTATATTTTACAATAGAGTGATTCAAAATTTTCACGTTTAAATGAAATTTGGAAATTGACATTTTTTGATACAGCACAGAACAAAACAGCTTAGCTAACGATGTTAACATTAGTATATTTGGTCAATATAAATGATTTTTTCCAACTTTATTTGTTATCTTACCTTGATATTCTTATCATGCTGGTGACCGGCTGCAGCATGCTCTGCAGCTTCTCGTATCCTCTGTGGAAAGAAATGTAGCGTTTAATCTCTTAAAAGAATGTATTTCAGATTTTAACTTCAGTTTCCTAGCATCCTAGAATTTCTAAAATTATAATATTGAATGACCAAAATTACACTAAAAAAGGACAAAAAACTTACATCAATAGCATATTTTTTCCATGAAAGGACAGTTTGTACATCTATCCTCATTTCTTCTATCATTTGTGTAGCATCTACCCATTCTACAGAAGCGCCTAAATCTTGGAATTTCTGTAAAAAAGTGTAAGCAAAACAGATTTTTATAAACTCAGACAAAAGAATTTAAAATTGTTACACAATCAAATATTTTTATTCCATACATGGCTTTTGGTCTTTTGCAAGGATAACATTTTAAGTGGTCCAGGTAAAGTATAAAAAGCAGTATCAGCTTTAATCTTATGTTGGTTTTTTAAAGAAAATAATTATCACAAAACTCGATGAATATTCATGCACATATTCTTACATTTTACTATATCATTGAGGAGTACTTTCCCAGATTTAGATGATTGTAGAGGTACTATTTAAAATCAGAACGAAAAAATAACTTTATTACGGATGTGTGTCTATTGACCGAAAAATCAAATAAACTTATCTGCTCCTATGAATGTCAAAAATATGGAAAAGAAAATAACAGATCACTAATTTTAGAGGATTTTTTTAAAACAATAGAAAAAGGAACAATTCAATTAACCAGAGATCACGACTGTCCGAAAATTTATTTTCTTTACCTGTTAGCGAAAGACGACACAAAAACACGAATTACCAATTGAGAACATCGTTTTCAAATACGCCGGGGACTTGTTTACATTGAAAACAACAAATCAATTTTTCAGTTCAGTTCAGTTGAATACAAATAAACCCCTGGTAGGTAGTTAATTAAAGTCATACTGGAGGAACATATGGACTTTTGGTGATGGTGCGGAGCTAATCCGGAAGGGAAAGATCCAAGGACGCGCAATTTTGAACCACCGTCAGATGACAAGGTCAACACCTGACCTATCACCACTCTCTCCAAACTTCAACACCACACCAACGCGAGAACATTTGAGGCCACAACAGAGTTAGCGTGCACCAGCCCCTTTGTACACGACGGTCTTTGATCGATGTCGAACTCACAACCCTCCTGTTGCCAATCCGTCACTCTCCCAACCGGGCTACCGTGGCCCCTGTTACTTTTAAAATATAATACATTTTACATTTGGTCGCAAAATTATTTTTTTTACCATATAATTTTCTCAATAAAAACAACATGAAATATGTTTCTATTTGATGATTTCAGTCTGCTAAAATCTCTGGGGCTACAATTATTTTCAGTTTCATTGATTTCGTTTTCGTTGGTCACAATAGGAAGTTTCCTGCTTTCTCTACAATAGCCCGTTGTGTTGCTCCAGTGCGATGTTAATTAAAATACCTACCTGATTTCTTTACGTACCATTTTTTGATCCACACTTTTACTTTCGTTTTATTCTTGCATTCATAAGTATATCAATGATTATACTATTTCATCTATTTGTTCCATTATTGTTTCGTGATTTCGTTCTCAAACGCTTGTATTTTTGTACTAATAGTTTCTACGTTGTTTTAACTTTTGAGTTTTATATTTATCATGTCTTGTTTTTAGTTTTCCCTCCAGTTGCTTCGTATTTATGTTGTTTCAGAAATTAGCATTTCGTTTTGTTCATACATTCGTTTTTTGAATACGGGTTTTCTGCTTTTCCATTTCTTCAGTTCTATCTACATTTTGTCCTGAAAGCTTTTTTTTTATTTCGTTTTCTGTATCGAGTTTCCTTTCTATAATTTTCCTTCCGCTTGTTAAATTTGTTTATTTGTTCTATTTTAGATTATATTTGCTCGTTTTTTCTTCAAGTCAGTCATTTCTCCTCTTTTCAGTTAATGCTCTCATTCTCAATTTTCATCGAGTAACATTAAAAGAGATATTTTTGATAAAAAAGAAAAAGACGTAGAAGGATTTTTTGGGGATTACCAAAATTCAAACGGTTAAAAGGACTACCACAAAAATATGTAACAAAAGGGCAATGCATGTAACGCGAGGAATAGAGTACCGCTTCCGCTATAAGGCAATTGAGTCAAGTGGTTTTGAACGAGTCTATTTGTTAAATTAGGGAACAAAATTAGGGGGGTAGCGTAAGCAAATCTCGCTTACAATCAGCGTCTTTAGCGTTAATTCTGGTTCCAAGCTTATCATTCGGTGCCGAAAGCGATAAGATTGATAACGAGTTAGCAGAGGGAAAACATCCATAGCGATCGTCGTTCATGCTTTTGCGTATGGCAGCCTTCTCCTAACACGATTTCACAAATATTCAGAAAACAACTGACCCAAGGTCGACTATTTTCTCGCGACTCACCTCCTATTGTAGTGCTCTAAACCTTTCTGATGATTCAGATGACATGGGTCATTATTCATGTATGCCTTTTTGTGGTAGCGAGATGCAAACACATCAACAAAAACAACCATTTGCATTCTATCATTCTTTACATAATATTTCGGTATATTTTTCTTGCTCCATAACATTCATGGGTATGTCTGAATATATAATCATTGTACCATTGTGCAGATTGCGTCATATACTGTAGAATTTTGTATTCTTCGATAAGAGCTTGAGTAAATTACAAGAATTTTCCCGAAAGTGGAAATTCTCGTTTCTTAAAAATAAGATGATGCATTTCAGTAGGGTGGCTACGGAGACTAAGGCCAAAGCCCTCCCGAAAATGATAGTTTCTTATTTGTATGAGAGATTTTCTGTAAGCAAATGAACCACCAGAATTCGAGGATTTTATTTCCTGTTATCCAATACGGAATACTTACAGGAAACACCTTCTACCACTAAAGCACAAACTCTGTCTACCATTTAGCTTTACAGAAAAATTCTCTCAGTGTCTCTTTAGAGATAAAATGTTATAGATGCATAAAATATATTTATAACTTTTTATAATATATAATAGCTATTAAATAAACTAGTAATTGTTCATCATGAAATGTGAAAGTAAGATGAATATGAATATGTTTTTTTCCAGACATAACATCTCACATATTCGCATATTCTACGAATCGCTTCAAAAGTGACAGAAAATTAAAAAGTGAATTTCGAGAAACAAGATGTGAATAGTATATGCTTAATGTTATTTAATTGTCTTTATAAATGTTAGACCAACCGTTGTAAAGTGATTTCTGTATGTAGAATCATTTTTGTATGCTTACAGGAATCTCTTATTCTACTCTCTGAGCGTCATGCACGAATTATTCAGCTAAGACTCTCAAAACAACCTTTAGTTTTCCTTGCATGGTTTCCAACCAATTTTAGTTTTATTGATCAATAAAACATTTCTTAGTATTCTACCAACAAATAGCAGTGGCTTCTTATTCATTAAATGCGTTCTAGGGCTAAAGCAATGGGCACTTTCTAGAAATCAAGTAATATAGGGAATTTAGTTTAAGGACTTAATAAAAGACGAAGACGTTTAGTAAAACTAAAAATCAAATGAGACTAAGTCTTAATTTTGTTAGGGGCCGCTGAAGTCCGGTTGGAAAAGTAACGGATTAACTACAGGAGGTTTGCGTATTCTAAACTAGATCCACCAAAGACTATGCTATACGTGGAGGCAGGTGCCCGTTAAGTCTGTCGTGGCCTCAAATTTCCTCACTTTGGCGCGGTGTGGATGTTTGGAGAATGAGGTGCCCTGCTTAGGTGCTGACCTTGTCATCTACCGTGACTTAAAATTATGAGGTGTTGTCCTCATATCTCCCTTCGGGATTGATCCCCAATAGCCCATTGTGTTGCTCCAGTGTGATGTTAATTCCACAACTTACCTACCTTAATTTGATAAAAACTTGTATTATAACTGGGCCCTTCTGAAATTAAATCCTGATAACTTTCGGGAAATAATATTCCACAGATTTATCTAGTCATGGGATGGGTTAGAATTTATGTTCAGTGAAGGGCAAGTTGCTTTGACTTGAATTAAAAGTAGGACATTTCTTCCGTTTGGTATACCACATCGTTGAGTCAGAAACTATAGTGTAAAGACTGCATTTTGATGACCACACACACGCACGCACGTACACGCACACGCATATGTGGGTGGATCCCCTGAAAGATTTCCAGGAAGTTACTGGCATTGCCAGAAAATTTCAATAAGAAGGGTTGCTGCCAAAGAATTTCTACCATCACCCTCTCGGTAAATAGAATCCGAACAATGTTCCAATATTTTGAGATTTCTGTATACGTCAAAAAATAAACATAATTTCAGCAAACGTTTTGTCAATGTGCGTGAGAGGATTGAATACGAAACTGAAAATGTAATTCCGCAGTAGATCGAGACTAGTTTGTGAATTCCTATATTATCGGATGTTGCTTTGGTCGGGTTGGTTGCTTGAGGTATCCTGTTTCTTGTGTTATGGCTAGTTATTAACAAAAGCAGACTTTAATAATTGTTGTTTTGAAAAAGATAGAAACAAAAATCAGTTATAATTCTATAAATTTACGTTTAATTTGACATATTTTGTTCACCAGATCCTGGGAGGAGTTACGACCCCTCTTCCTTGGCAGGAAGCATCGATATGTTTTCATTTTAACATAGGTATATGTCAAGGTTTGTGAGTTGTATACAGCAGGTACTGAGGATACCAAAGACCAGAAAATACTGGAAATCAGGGTAGTGGCAGAAAATGTAAAATTATGTCCAAGTGAGACTCGTATCTAAAGCAATTGCAAACGATTATTTGACATGCACCCGCATTCCCATATGAAGTACCCTTGTGATGTTAGATGCTCAAGCAATATTCCTGCAAGATATGAGTCCGTCTTGCCTCTGAACTGGATCGAAATTCAAGAGCCACTGAAAATTGTTATGTTCACTCAGAAGGAGAAATATACATAGAGATAGTGGCAAAACTGGTAAACGCCTTTCATTACTAAAATGTACTACGAAAAGCTTCTTGTGGGTGACGTGGTTTTGAAATACTACAAGTCATAACTTTCTAAATGCTAATATAGTTTATTCAGTTTTTCATTCAATCGTTCTGGTGTCGTGTCCTGTGTGGACGTCATCTGAGCGGACATCGGCTGGCAACACTACTGAGGAAAGTTAAGAGGGGAGACTTGGGGTGATGCTAATAGTGAAGTTAATATGCAATTCGAAAATTTTCTCAGTTTTGTATGAAAGTAGGATAATTTCCAGTGTGACAATTGTTTTTAAAGATGACCTGCAAATATATAGGAAGTGGAATTATGCAAACACAATTTCACTATAACTATAGCCCCTTTCTCACTTTACCCCCTTCCAATCCCCTTTCTTTTCTGAGATCTTCCCGGTCTCTCGGAAAGTTGGAGATAACGTGTTCCGAACATGGCCTGAATAGGGCCGAATACAACCCCTGTCTACCTCTGGAGCTTTACGAATTAATAAAATACAACTTTTGACGATTTTAATTGGTAATTTTTGTTTCTTTAATGCTATTGAATAACAGTTTGGATGTGAAGAGATATTCAAAACTACTTTATTTACCTGATCTTAGTATTCTGTTACTGTATAAAATTATTCAAGCAGTTGGCTTACGCTAGTATTTGATGGGTATCATAGCCTCAATCTCTTCGGTAGATCTTGGATCATCCACACAGAGTTGCCAGGATTGGGAGCAAATGCTCTTTATGGGCTCCTTTTTTAAACTTGGAACTAAAAATGATTTGTAGTTTCTTTTCTTTGTGAAAAAGAAACAACAAAGTTGACTTATAACTAGGTTTATAAGGTTGTCTAAAGCTAAGCATTAGATTTCCTTTGCTTTCATCCTCAGTTATCGATGTTGCATTGCGCCCTGGTATTGTAAGTACATTTTTGCAGTGTTTGATAAGAGTTCACCACTTCTTTGAAGTACAAAATGTATTTGGATTCCAGGGTCCAGGTTTGGAGGATGCGTAGTGTCTTTTCAAAATCCTATTGCAAGGTTCTTTTTACATAATAAATGTTATGGAAGATATAAATTTAACTAACTGAATGGAATAAGGTTATTCTAAGGGAAAATTTTATTGTTGCCTATTTATAAGCATTACACAAAAAAAACTAACATTAGTGCAAAGGACGTGAAAAAATATGTTAAAAAAGTATAGAAGAAGCTTAAGCTTAAAGAGATAACTTTCGGTAGCTACATACAAGAGAAAAGGAAAGAAAAAGAGAAGGGGCTGATTTATCATTATTTTTTTAATAATGAAAGGGGGAAGGGCATCTTCAGTACCAAAAAATGTGGAAGTTAATAGATTCAAAGTTATTAATAAACTCCCCGAGAAGTGACTGTGAAGACATTTTTATGTTTTTGTTTTTTTATTTTTAAATTAAGTCCATTAGGGTGCAAAAAATAATATGATTTTAATACCGAAAGTGAGAGGAGAGAGGGAGAGAGAGAGGGAAGGATCATTAAATCTGTATCTCATAAAATTGCAAAAGCTTTCGCCTTTTTATTTTTAAGTCTGGCCATTCATAGGATGGGTATGGGGAAAAGGAGAGAAAAAAAGCAGATACGGCGAAGCCCATCAAAAATCACTTACTAAATGTGAGTTATGAATAAATGCATGCTTGAGTGAGTTTGGTAAATACGTCTTAGTACATGTGTGACACTCCAGAAACTGTTTGAAAATCGCATGTATTCGGTTTGTTTATTCTAATGGATTCAAAATATCAAAGAATCGATTGATTTGAATGTCTGGAAGACGAATTCAAAAATTTCTTTGTTGAAACGAATATGATGGAGAGCATGTATAAAGGTACAATGTATGTCCTTGGAACTGAATCTGTAAATCTATGTATTCATTAAAATGGAATTACAAATTATAAAAATAAAACAGTTGTAAATTTTTATGAATCCGGAAAATATTTATATTTCAGAAACATATTAAACATAGAATTCGTATAATATTTGTTTGAATTGTTTGTAACTTTCTTAAGGAAGAAATTTCTGATAAAAAATTATATTATGAGGGTGAATTTAAGAAATTGAACATAAAATATGCGATCAAAATTCTAGGAAGTCACTAATTAGGATATTTTTAGTTATTCACACTAAACTGTAGCCACCTATTGTTTGACTTACATGCAAGGTTGGTATAGTCTGGCTCTTACGAGTCGGCATTTGAGTCACGTGGTTTTGAATGAGTCTATTTGTTAAGTTAGGGGTCAGATTAAACGTATATAATGCGTTCCAGCAATTGTCGGTGGATTCCAACAACTTAGCACGGATTCTAACTTCAAGTTCATAATTCGGTGTTAAAGGCGATAGTAATGATCACGAGTTGAGTGAAACAAATAATTACCTATTCATACATGTTTTTGTGTATAGGAACCCTTTCCCCTGTCGTGTTTACTATCTTTCCAAGGTCAAATGGATTTCCACAAGGTCAATACCCTCGAACCTAAATCGTACTATAATTGTCCTAACTTCCAGCATACAACAAAGAATAGTTACAATTTAATATAAACTTTAATTATTCCAAAGTCTTGCAAAGGAAATGTAATGTTTATAAGTTGATGCGAAGAAGTTGAAGTAATATTTCTCTTGGAGCATGATTTAAAACAAATAATTCCTATATTTAATTTTAATATTGAATTCAAGAGTCAATATTCATAGAATCAATAGTTTTTTATTCATCGAATCTCACCATTAAAAATTTTTTCCTGTTTACTGTTCCATTTAATTTACAAGTTAAGGACTACTTCAGTCTGCTAATAAATAATTTCCTTAGTTCAGTTTGAAATTGATGTAAATGTGGGTAGGTAGTTAATTAACGTCGCACTGGAGCAACACACCGGGCTACTGGTGACAGTTCGGGATCAATCCCTGAGGGAAAGATCCAAGAACAACGCCTCGTAATTTTGAATCACGGTCAGATGACGTGTAACTGTGGGTGAAGATAATAGTAAAATAAGAAGATAAGATAAGAAGATAATAATAATTCCATTTTGAAAGCTTCATTATTAAATGGTTGACGATAGGTGTATGAAAATTTTCTACACAACAATGATTACCTCGGGCCAAAATATTTGTATGTTTATTTCTGACGAACTGTGTTAAGTTCTACCAAGATGCACAAAAAATGATGACACAAGACCTTAACAAGTTCACGCTGCAGTAGGTGTTTGTTTTTTATAAGACCTCCTGTACTGGACGAGAGTTAAAAATATATTTAAAATAATTTTAAAAATTCCAACTTCCTCACTCTTTTTTCTGCACATTGTATTTTTCTCGTTTTATCACCTCAAATGTAGTGAAATCGGATAATTTTAGAGACCTAAATTTCGTTAAAAGGTGGTAATTTAAAAAGAATTTCCCTTGTCTGCTTAATTTCACACACACACAAAATTTAGAAGAAATTTCCTAGGCAAAAATTTTAACAAAAATTCGAGTTAAGTTTATTCTATACTTTGGTATACAACTATTTGTGATTGACAACGTTTGGTGATTACTTTACAAATTGGTACTGGTAATCCTATTTTCTTAGATAAGACTTAATAAAATTGTAATTTTAGAAGAGAGAGCAAACGAGAATACAAATACTTACTCCTGTAATTTTCTGTAGACATGTTGCTTGTATACTGCCACCGACAATGGATTTTCCAAACCGTAAAGCCCAATTGTTAACTCTGTAAAAGAAAATTTTAATTATTAGCTTGATTATTAATCCACATTTCAAAGTTATGTTAACAGGAGAGCTAAATGAAATTTCAAACCACCATTTATGCAAATAATATGTTAGAATTATTTCTAGTAATGCGTACACATGTGAAATTCATACATCTTTTAAAACGATATTACAATGTATACTGTTTCAGAAACTTGAACTTTCAATCCCTCCTTAAAAAATCTTGAAATATTCTTCACTATACAAAAGAAATAAAGTGTCTAGTATATTAAAAAAGTAGTTTCATTTTAGTATAAATTCGTGAACAACATAAACTTTCGAATATGATTATTACAAAGATTATGATTATTAGAGGTACATATCCTGACCTGACTCCATTTATTTTCGATGTGGTCAATTTGGATTCAATCGTATTTCTTAAAGGAATTATAACGATAGAATAAACCTTAAGGAATCCATCATTTTTGCTAATGAAACCTGGTACATAGAAAAAAGTTAAAAATCTTTTTATTTTAGGTGAATATCTTAGGTAACTTCCATTTTAGAAAAAAAATTGTGTACTATAAAAACGTTTAGAATATTAGTATAAAGCTTCTGATCATTAGAGGTACGTATCCTAACCTGACCACTTGTTTTTGATGTGGTCAATTTGGACTCAATAGTCTTCCCCAAAGGAACTATAACGGTGGAATAAACGTTAAGGACTTCGCCACTTTTGCTAATGAAAACTGGCCCATCAATAACAATAGGGGTTTTTCTTCTCCTCTCTCTTTTCCTTTGCTTTTCCACCGAAATCTCCCGAGTCACAATAGCGGGTGAAAATGTCAACTGCAGCTGACTTCTAAAAATGATTAGTAGCTATTCGCCCCTCTATAACGACGCCTGATGAGCCTCCCCTGAAAATCACTCAACCTAGAAACGGTTTCAGAAGCCACATTTTCACATTATCCGCAAAAGAACCTTTTTTCTCTGCAATTTTTTTTGTTATTTGCTCAGTGATATTTTATTTCCGTCGGTTTGGTCTCGACTGAAAAACACACTAAATATAAAAACAAAAGTAGAAAAGAAAATGTGTCCCTATTTTGTTCTCTGAACAGCGTTGATGTTTTGTTCTGCCAATGAGCTGGTTGTTTGCAGTTTTATTTATTGGATCATGGAGACTAGTGTCCACCTTCAATTCAACCAGCTGCTTAACGTAATCAAATATCCAGGAAAGGATTCGTCAATGCAAAGTCATGGTAAAATCATCGTTTAATAAAGATCAACGCAGCAGCTTATAAAAAAATCAGTGATGATTTCTAGTAACTTGGCAATTAAGCAAAAATAATCAAGAGCCAAAATATTTTGTTCATTCCTTGGAATTTCTCTGATTATTCAGCTAGAGTAGGGTTGCTTTAGAAGGGGGCTGAAAAGAAGTGAGACGTTCGAAGTTACAGATAATGTCATAGCCGGTGCTCGATGAACATTCGAACAGAGAAGTAACACAAAAAATTAGTAAGTTTCATTATTTTAAGAATATAATTGAAAAATTTTATAGAATTAGGTAGGGCAAGTACGAACTCAAATCTTCAAAGTTCATATTGAACCAATTACTACTCTGCCCCAGTCATTAATTTTTCATATTTTTACCACACACTCCTAGACCCTTTATGTATTTTTACATTCTTATTTGTTTAAACTTACCATTGATATAACTTTAAAAAGTACTATCCAATGCTATTTCATGGGGTCGTACTTACTTCCCATGTAAATGCAAAACATAGACTGCTTTCTTGTTTGCAATATGAGTGGGGAAAGAGCATATAACTTCATTCGATAACTTCTTTGGTCTGGACAACTTCCCTGACAAAATTCGAAACACTCTAGAGTATAATAGTTAGCTAATATAGAGGACTCATTCAAGCATTTCCAGCAGATGGTAGTCCTTACTTTAATCAGACAAGTTTTATATCTGGATATGGTTAACTTTCTGTTGTAATTAATTTACTTAAACAAAACTGGTAGTATAATTTTAATTTCATAAATAGCGAATAATGAGAATCCATTTGAATCTATCTGAATAGCAACCGGAGGGTTACGAGTTTGAAACTCGATCCAACCAAAGACCATCATGTACGTGGTGATTGGTGCATTTTAAATCTATCGTGGTTCCAAATGTTCTCACGTTGGTGTAGTGGAGAAGAACCAGCGTTGGTGCTGATCTCGTCATCTGACTGTGGTTCAAAATTACGAGGTGTTGTCCTCGTACCTTTCATTTCGGGATTGATCCCGGACCGTCGCCAATAGCACAGTGTTGCTCCAGCGTGACGTTAATTAATTATCTACCTACCTACCATTTGAACAGTAAACACCATTAGCTACTTTTGAGTTTACGTATGGTATCATTGTTAATCACTTAAATTTACTTGTGGTGTTATTGATACACACACACGCACACAAGCACCCCCCACTCTCTCTCTCTCTCTGTAGATCAATTATTAATTATCAATAAATCTAGAAGTGAAAAGGAATTTCCAAGGAATCGGTGAGGGATTTATTAATTTTGGAGGAATTTATTTAAGTTTCAAAATTTAGCGAAATTTAAAAAACTTTAAGTCAGTAACCGACAAATTTGAAACTTTTTAAACGTCACCAGTTAGAATGTACAAGAATGTATAATTCCGTTAAAATGCCTACCATACTTGTTTTCAGTGCATTATGAAGAATTATTTCGTTGTTACTACCATGCTACTTTTAAAATTTTCCTTACTTACCTTTCTTGTATTTGAAATAAATTTATGCATTTTTAAACCTCTGAGAGTCGAAAGATTTTGGAATAATGTATTGTTGCCTTTACCCTATAACACACATAATGATTAAATTAAGTAATCATTTGCACATAAATATTCTTATTTAAATGATTTCTTAGATTTTTTTATTTATCTCTGCTTAAAAGATATTTGGTTATAAGTAAAGCTATGTAAAATTGGAATTTTTACTTTTGTATTGAGAATGGCCCATTCCTATACACGGTATGTTCCATTCAGTCAAGTGCCCTCTTGACAGATTAACGGATTAGAAACCTTAGGATTGAGAGTTCAAAACTCGATCCAACCAAAGACCATTGTGTACGTGGGGACTAATGCACGTTAAATTTGTCGTGGCTCCAAATGTCCTCACGTTGGTGTAGTGTGTAGGTTTAGAGTGCCAGATCAGGTGCTGACTTCGTCATCTGACCGGGATTCAAAATTACGAGGTGTTATCCTCGCCTTTGGGATTGATCCCGGATCGTCACCAATAGCCAGTAGTGCGACGTTAATTGATTAACTACTACCATTTCGTTAAGCACTTATTTTTCTAATAAAAGCCTTTTTTCAACTAATAAAATTCAACCAGTGGATTTAGTTAATACATCCCTTTATTCTACATAAAAATTGGAATTTTCATTCGGTTCATTTAGTAGAGATTAGGCTCTTTTTTATCAGATATAGAAATTTTGACATTTTGCTTTTCTTTTGGCTTTTTCGATTCAGATGCATTAAGAAAAGCATCAAACACATGAAATAAAAGCCGTTAAAATATCCAACATTTGAATATCTATTAAAGAGGAAACGTAGGCACAAAGAGAGCCGTTCTGATTAGAGTTCCACGGTGGCCCAAGACTGCCTTTTTCTCCTTAAGCAAAAAGTGTCCTTTTGTAATAATCTTGAAATTTGATGAAACAATTTTTGATTTTACAAAATATCGCGTAACGGTTTGGTTTAAAATCTTGAATGCACCCTAAAAATAATTTCTTTATTCATAGCCTTATTTAAAATCGAGTTCTTTGTAAGTATAAAATAAAATCTGATAGCAAATTTTGTTCTAATACATTCTATTCTTATTAGCAGCGATGTGAATATTTCTCTCATTAAGCAGTTAGATATTTATTTTATAAATGATTCACCAATTCCGGTTCATTTTTTATAAACTACGATTAATTGTATGAATGGAATGTACATAAAATAAGTCGAGAATCCTTTCCCTCAAAGCCTTTCCTGAGGTATGAGCTGTTCAGGTGCAAACTGAGCATGAAAATATATGACTTTCTAGAGGATTGCTCTTCTTCAATCACGAATTCAGAAAATAATTTCAGATGGCCCAGCCTTCTTTAATGATATTCCTTGGGATATTGTACAAGGAAATTTATTAAAACTGTCGTCATTTTTGTTGCATCTGCGCCAGCGATTTTCAACCGGTGTGCATCAAGAATGGCATTAATATGCCTTACGGATGGTGAAACGGTTTAAATTGTATAAGATTTATTTTATTTCAACGTTTTAGTTTTGAACTTTGACAAGTATGTTTATAATAAACTTTAAGTAATTACCCGTATCCATATTTTGGAGTATTATTTTTTAGTACTAAGTATCATAGAGAATTGTTTCTAAAAGATTTGTTATAAAGCCACTTTGGAGCAAAAAGGGTTGTTATTTACCGTTATTGTTTTGTAAATAATGTAAAATTACGTTAGATCGGCAAAAATATGTAATATATTTTTGGTGTGTTAATAATTAGTAGGGTAGTATTAAAGGGTAGTTATTTATTATTATTGTTTTGTAAATCATGTAAAATTATGTTAGATCGGCAAAACAATTTTTGGTGTGTTAATAATTAGTTAATTTTAATAATTAGTTTATGTGTGCCATGAGATGAAAAAGATTGAAAATCGCTTATCTAAGGAATATCTGTCAGCTGTTAATATAATTGCAAAGACCATCGAATGGAGACACACCTCCCATGAACTCCTGATAAATCTCGCGATTAGGCAAACTCAACCTCTCGCCGAATACCTGCAGTTTGCATGAACAAACCGCATTTAAAGCCCTCCATCCATGGCTTTCCGAACCTTTTGAGCGCTGTTGAGGAAACAGCGGAAGAGAGCGATTGACTTCCCCACGCTTGGATTGTGAGCGGCCGGTCGTAATCCTCTTCCTGCATGAAGCTCAAGCCAAAGCCAAAGCTCAAAGCCAAACAAAATAGCCGCGGACTTAGGGCTACTATCGCACTTCGAAGAGCACACGAGCCAGGCATTCCAGGGGCCATCTCCACCTTTAAACGTCTTCAGTTACCAGAGGCATAGAGTCGGTGGATTTTAGAGGTTGAAATCAGGAAAGGTCTCAGAAAACGTTTCGATGGACTGTTTTTAAAAGAAATTTACACAGCTTACAGTATTTCTCGAATTAGTGGTCATCGTTACTCATGGATTAGGATCATAAAAGTTTTTTAGCTGATAGTTCTTTTGTTTGTTTGTTGCCGATGAGCAATAGTAAATAAGAATAAAACTTGTATATGCCGTCTATCAGGGATCTCAAATAGGGAGGTCACCAGTACTATGAGTGCCAGTAAACTGGTTCTGGTGTCCAGTACCGGTAAACTGGCATCCATACTACCTGTCCAGTTTCGCAAATAAAATCATAATTTATGAAACAATAAATTAAGTGGAACTCACGAAGTACTTTCTTAACGCACTTGTGGTTACTTAAGGAGTCTTCTAGAAATAATTTCAAGAGTTTTATTTATTGATATTACCCTTCTAATGTAAAAAATGTTTTCAATTCCGATCTCTTTTAAAGACCATCAGTTACATTCTACTTTAAATATGAAAGACTACTTAAATTTTAAAAGCACAAAAATTTAATCAGTTCAAATTATAATTATTTGAAAGGAGTGTAAAGTGATAGACCTCCTCGTGGTGCACCTTGGGTAATGCTAAATCTATCACAGAGCTACAGCTTTTCTTTGACGTTGAATGATAGCGAACATTTAGATACATGCACTGCACTTAATGGCTTTGTGTTGTTCAGAGATATTGGGAAGAAAGAAGGCTAATGGTTTGGCTCTCAAACACCTGGAATTTGTAAATAAAGTAAATAAATAACTATTGAAAGCAACTGTTTTCGTGTTTGAAATATATTCGCAAAATATAAAAATACAAATAATATGAATCAAAAGGATTAAAGTTGAGAAGTAGTTGGTAAAATTAGTTCAAATGAATTCGAGTTACAAAACAATAAAATACTTTGTGAGCTCAATAAGATTTTCAGGGATATATTATATCTAAATAAATTATAGATATTGGAATGGTTTGGTGAATGTAAAAGTCAGTGAAACTCGGATGATATCAATAAATGAAATATTTTTCTGTTACTTATAAACCTTCTTGAGTTAGCAATCATGTGTAAATATTTTGTATAACTAGTTGAACAAAAGCCGTGTTAGAGAGGTAAATAGAAAGTTTGACATATTTGAAATAGCTCAAATTATTCACCACAGCTTCAGTTCTGCATAATAATCTACTCAGTTCCAAAAGTCAAAGGTCTTGGACTTTTAAACTAAATTTTAATAATTACATAGATTCGAGTTGGGTTATGTTTCAATTTATTTAATTTAAACTTAATTACAACTTAAATTAAAAAATTGATAACAAAACAGATTATAGAAGGATGGAATTGAATTAGCGAATACCGTTTCAAAAAGTTTATTTTCAATTAAAAAGTATAGAAATTTGCCAGAATACTTAGACCATATATTTTGTCTTTTTCATTTATTTTTAAAAACTCTTTTATTTTTAAAACTCTTTTATTTTTAAAAACTCTTTTCTAGGGCCTTGCTACACTATAATGGTGTCTTATTAGTAGTTTCCAGTTTCCATAGAGAATGAGTTTGTTTATTCAACTGTAGACGAAACTATTACTACTGCTCGAAAGTAATTCATAATCATCATCGAGTATTTTTAGGAAAATTCTGTTCTCATATTCTGTTTGATGTATACGACTCTGAGAAATAGAACAATGAACAAGACGCGCCAAGTCCTAGATGTCCCGAATCCATGGTTGGAGCTCTCCACCAGACAGACGCCTTGATAGATAAGTATTAAAATATACAGATAACATGGGTAGCTAAATATGCAGGGTCACTTGACCTCACTCATTATGTCGCACGACTTCTATATCAGGAGACAGACAAGCCAAGCCTTAGGTGTCCCGAACCCCTTGGGGTTCTCAATTTTTTATAGTCTTATATATAGTACCCGGGAGAGGATTGACTTCTAAAGTTTATTATGGATTCTATAAAAAGGATGATTTGGTTTGTTACACGAAGGGTGATTGGATCTGACTTAAAGTGAATTTTGTACCACCAGGAACAATTAACCCATCCCGGATTTAGAAGATAAAAAGAGTCTGATAGAAACGATTATGGACTTCAACAGTATATTTCCTGGCTATGTTTTTATTGATTAGAAAAGTCATGCCAGTCCATCCTTGATAATGCCTCAAACATATACAAATATACATATCGTCGGCTTACAAGTGAAACACATTTGTCAAAAATTTTAAGTTATGAGTTTCTTAAGTTTTCTAGACAATAATAGGCTGATCTTTAGACTGTTAAGTCAGTAAGTTATTTTTTTGGCATGAAGGTTGGATTTTTTCTTGAAAAACACACTTGGTGAGTAAAGTTTAAGGAGCAGAATTCCCCCTTCGTTTTCTCAGAACTGTGGTTTTGAGTGTGTTTCACTTGTAAGCCGATGATATAATACTGGCAATGATCTGTACGAGCAAAATAAATTGTTCTAAAACACACTATTTTAAGCAGGTGGGTCTTATTTGCCCTTCTCCTATAACTTCACCAAGTTGGCGCCACTGGCGATATCAGATTCGAACAACCACCTCAAAAGAGAGAAATGGAAAACTTTAAATTTCACAGCTCCGTCAGGCGACGACCCCCCCGATCGGTTCATTCTTTTAATCTTCCTTTGATGTAGTTTCTACAAGAGGTCGCCGATGTCGACACAGACGCGAATTTGCAGACAATTCGTCACATGGGCTAGAACGCAGGAGAAGCCATTTTACGCCCGATAGCACACTATAATTGGTTTTCAGCTAGTCATACGGAAAACGGCCGATCCACACACATCTATGCATGTCCGTATCCACACATCGACTTCTTTCTGCCTGCCCGGGTGATAATGCCCGTTTGGCTGTTCCTTTCCCCAGTTATTTTGCTGCTACAATGCTCTCTCTCTCTCACTGCACCTCTCGAATAAGTGGAATTATTAGGACATCATCGCAAATAATTATTTCGGAGACTATCACACTACATAGGGACAAGTATAGACGATATGAATCTTTTCACCGTAATCAGATAGTTATGTTAATTTCGCGGAATTAAACACGAAATAAAAATATTTTACATACCAGTTTAGTATTTTATCTAAAAATGAGGAATTCATCAGTTTTTTGAGATATTACTTTTAAACTTCTCAGGGACGTCTGGCGTCCCTCTGTGAATGGTTAAGATTTGGTATATAAATAATCTATATGAGAAGGCTGCTAAGGTGTATAAATATTATCTCATCTGTGTTGTCTAGGAGTGATCTAAATGGGTGGTCAGACATAAGGGGGTCTACCCCCTAAAAAACTAAATTTCTAGTATGTACAAAACATATTCGGATACAAGATGATAAGTCTTCCCTATAAAGTTTCATTTCCCGTATCTTTATCATAGTGCTCTTTATGGAGTTAGCCTGTTACAGTTTGTAATTGCATAGAATAATTAGCCAAACTCTGTATTCTAGGATGTTATATCGCATTTCTTAAATTTTTTATCATAGATAATTTAATTTACCTTTAATAATAAAAGGTGGGTAAATTATTGTCCAAAATATTGAACATAATTGTTTTAACATACAAAGTGATAAATGAAAATCGATAGAATAATCAATATAATTTATGTGGCTTAATCACATATCTAAACTAATCACGAAGAATTTTAATACAAGATCCGTTTTCTGTCAAGCTAAATGTAAGTGGCGACAGTGTTTCCGCGGCGGAACGTGTTTCTGTACTTATTCCGAACGTGATATCACTTGGTTTGTTTTTGAAGACATTAGTACTTCTTTAATGAAAATTCAAAAGATTGAATTCCGAATCGATATATGATAGCTGATTGGTCAATGCCAATTAAATCAAATGCCAAACGTCGCACATGGTAAAGCGTTTGTGTAGTGGACTTAAAAATCTTTGCATTCGTCTGGTTTGTTTCTTACGATGAAAATCTCTCCCTACAATCAGACGACTTTAAATATTTAAGAGTATTGTAGTTATATTAATTAATGCTATTATATCTAAGTGCTACTATATTTTCGAACTATTTTCGTTAAATAAAGAACAGAAACGTACGGTCGATTTTTCTTGTTGGGTGTCTGCTTTATTAAGAGGCGATGAAAAGGTCTACTTGAATATGATCAAATATGTTTTGTATTCCCAAAAACCTAAATTAAAGCTATTAAAATGATAATGCTAATTCCCCAAATGGGTACGATTGATAACTCATGCCTAATTACAGTGCTACACTTATTAAGTTGCAATGATTTTTCTAAAAGTTACTTATTTCTAACAGCTAAGAAATTATAAATTGAGATATTCTTGCATATCATTACCTGAATACAAGAACTAGGTAACTAGGTGTTTTGAGATAAAGTGAGAAAAATAGTTAGCCGTGATCCCAGTTTCATATACACATACCTACATTTTTCATTAGCCGATAGATAGAGCTTAAATAGTCGAAAAGTTACTTAGTGCTTGTATTAAATTCTATGATTCTCAGCTTTACTAATTTATGCACAACCCAAAATACCTAATTTTTTGAGTTACCTAGGTCTTACATTTAGGTGACGATATGCATTTGTATAAACATCGCTCATACAAAAAATGTAACAAAATTCGTTCGATTTGTCATAGGAATATATGAATTTTAACCAGTTTGTTCCAAAGAGAATTCAAAGAGTATCCAACATGAAGTAAAATATTTACGCTCCCAATAAATATTTATTCTCAAGCTACAAGAAAACGTCTGTGTGTCTAAAGAGTCATTTTAATCCATTATCGTTTCGTGTTATATGTAAGCGAACGTTAAAAAAAGAAACTGCACATGTGCACCGTTTCTTAGTCTACAGGAAGAAAAAGCAAACAATTCGTCTATTATACGATCCTCTTGAAGGTACACAGACATATTCAAAGCTCCGATTCGTTTTCTTTTCCACCCGAGAGTTCTCTCCTTTTTAAGGACGCCATCTTTATAGGTAGTGACTGTATCGCTATAAAGTTGTATTCTCGCAAAGCAGCGTTTACTGTTGCCATTCGCAATAACCAAAATCGAAGGGAAAATATTTATTCTGCGTTTCTTTTTACTGTTTGCTTTCTTTCCACCCCCTTCTGGAATATTTGCGTATTTATTTCGAAAAAGGAATGGGACAGAGAGAAGAATAGCTCGCAGCGTTTCTGTATCGGTGCGAAAACTCCCTCCTTGCCTGGTGCGGTTTACGGTGCATGCCCCGTAGCCAGTATTGAATTTCTCCGTGGTCGCACAGTTTCCCTCCGAGCATAAAGTGAATGAAATCATTTATCATGTAGACTGAATAAATTTATTCCGCGCTTATCGTTGTTCTTGTATCGGGACTGATCAGAAACGCAGCCGCTCGTGGTGTTTTCTGGAAGAGGGAATTATACTAAGGAGTCAACGGAATGCATTGATAAACTTCCTGTTCCAGAAGGGGCGTTCGGAGGGATCCCGAACAGTTCTGTATTGTCCTGATAAGAAAACGTAGGTATTCAGGCGAGAAAACAACTCCGACAGTAAAATAAACAGTTGGGTAGGGTTAAAAAGTCAACAAAAGTAAATTCGAAATAAAACGGTATCGCGTTCAAATCTTGGCGGATTACGATTGATAACTTAAAAATAAGATGGTTGATTGGTTGGGTTTTTATGACACACGGGTCATATTTGATCAAGCTGTGCCAAATATAAGACAGACAACGCCAAGTAACTGACATGCGTGTACAAGGAAGGTTTTTATTGACACAGAAGAGAGAAGACTAAAGGAAGAAGGAATCGAATTTGCAAAGCTTACAACTCGTTGGTTGCTAGCGCAGAGGGAAAATCCACTGAGCCACACTTAAAAATGAGAAGAAAAATACTAAATGAAAAAGACACCTTTACGATAACTTCAGGACATTAAACAGATTTGGTTTGTCCCACTACGGTCATTTTCTGCTACTTGAAGACAAACTAAACTAGGACTTACGGTTTAAAGTTGATTCACAACTACTACAAACGCTTAAGTCCAGACTGGGATTCGAACCAAGAGCCTTTAGGCCAAGAGCGCCTACCACTCTGCTACGAAACCGGCGACGGGAAATAGACTGTTTTTTATGGTACAAGAGCCATATTTAGCCAGGCTGCGCCAAAAGTAAGACAAACAACGGCAAGTAATGGTTATGCATGCAAAGAAGTTTTTACTGACACAGAAGGACAGTGATATAAAATTACAAGTTATTGTCCTCGGATATTTCTCTTAAGATTGATGCCGGACCGTCATCAATAGCCCGTTGTGTTGCTCCAGTGCGACGTAAATTGAGGTACCTACTTGACACAGAAGGGAAAAAGCTAAGGGCAAGTTACAGGAATCGAACCTGCGCCTCCAATGACATGCAGGGACGGGTAATAGGAAATAGATACATTTTATTAAAATGTAGTTAGGATTTAATATGAGCTTATGGGTAAATTGCGATATCTACTGTTTTACTAACATTGTTTAAAAACATCTCGAATTTTAATACTGGGGAATTATTGATGATTTTTATGAACACAGAAAAGGTCTTAAATTTTTTTCATGTGTTAATCGTTTTTGATTCAATGCAATTGCAATGCTTCAATCATTTAAATTCCATTATAAATTTTCAACTAATTAATTCTTTATTTAAATTTTATTCATTTTGCTCTATCGATATTGTAAGTAGTAATCATTCTAATAGAGACGATAAAGAGATTGAAGCAAGAGGAAGAATAAATCACATAATAAATAATCTATTATTAGTAAAAATGAAACAATGAAAATTTGTAGACTTGAGCTCTACGAATGATGATGCTCACATGAGCTTTTACGAATGATTGGATTGGATTTTGAGTTCGAAGGCGCAAAGTCCAAAAACGGATAAGCTTTGGGAATAGTCACATGATTTAAAGAATGCAAATTTCCAAAAAAGTTTAGAAAGCAAAATACATAATGACTACAAACCCTAATCTTCTCAATAATAACTCTTTTTTAAGATAATTTCCATAATCTTAAGTAACATAATTTAGTGAATTCAGTAACGAAATATCTTCAATTACATACATGCTTAAGAATTAATTATCCGGAGTAGCATAAAGCAAGATGTCTACGTCTAACGACAATCTGTGAAGTTCAGAATTTTTTCTATGGGTGTGAAATATTATTTTTTATGGTTATCTACTCTCGGAAAATATAAATAGCTTTCTTTACTAATAAAAAGGGAAGAAATTAACTCAAATTAAGAATCTCCATTTCCATCACAGACTTAAAGTTCATAAGTTACACCAATGAATATTTTAAGTGTTTAAATGCTGCATTTATGATTAACTTCAAAATTAAAAAGAAAAAGGATGATGTATATCCTCACTAAAAGATTATACAGATTAACAGCGCAAACAAATGAATTACAACGTTTTTAAAATGAGCAGCTTAAGATTTTTTAGTTAATGACGGTATGTGAAAAGAAAAGTGGATTTTCGAAAATTTTAAAAGAAAGTCTTACTTTAGATGCTTTTTCGTAATTGAGCAGATCACGTATATAGCTATGAAGCCTTAGAATTTTCTTTTTTATTAGGACCGAAAAAAAAAGAATGAGCATTATATCGTAAATGTGTGTTGTAAATCTCCTTCATTACAGCAGTTCCTTACTTAATTCTTAGAATATTTTTCTCATATTTGAAATTTAATGAAAGAAGGCTACCTTATTTCCATTTTATAATATTGAAATATTGTATTTTTGCAACAAAAATTACTTTATGACCTTGTATCTGAACTCATTTTTTTTTGTTTTTGTGTTTAAAACGTAAAGTGAACTCTTAAATTCTAAAAATATTTCTTTAAAGATTTCACTATGAGCATATCTCAATCAAATTAATCTTTCGATGAAATATCGTATAAATAATTTAAAACGCTTACTCTTTTATGAGAAAGATTAAGAGGTTAAATTGAATCACAAGGGGTGAGATAGAATATATTTGTCAACAAAGTTTGAAAATCTGAAGGAATCTACAATCTAATCTAATCTTAATTTGCACTCATGCTTTATAGTATATATCTTTTATATTTAACAGGATAATAAGATAACTTAAAATTGACTCTCATTCGAAATTTGTACAATTTTTAAATGTGGTTGTCATTAATCGAGTTACAGAAATACTGACGAGAAGTGCATATATGAATGCTTCTCAAATTCGAACTAACAGCCTTCACAACAAATGCTTTATAAAATAATGCATTTGTTCTGTAATGTAAAAACTGAGTAAAAGGTGTTTCGTTTTTTCAATAGCAAAAATGTGAAAGAAATAGGTGATAGGGGCACAGTAATTATTGAAAGTTTAGCACACTCTGGGTACCAGCTTTTCGAAAGTTGTAAGGTACTTAGGATGTTGGAAGGAGAGTCAGTAATTATCCCCAAAGCAGGTATAAACATTTTAATAAACCTAAACAAGTTACAACGACATCATTTTTCAATTTAGTCTCCTTTCTTTTCAATGCCTTTGTTCCATCGTCGCACAAGTCTTTTTATACCCTCAAATAGAGTACTTCGTATGAACAGAGACACGCATAAACAGCTACGTTCAGTTCTTGGTCCACGGTGAATGACTATTTTTCCACATTAACAATAGTAACTGGTCTGTATAACAAAATCATGTTACTTACACTATAAATTGCAGTTGTCAGTAATGGTGAAAGGAAGCCTGGCTTCTTCGTGCTTAACGCTTGTGACACCCATTTTTTGAATTATTCATTCTATTCGTAGTCACTCCGTTGTAACAAAACATTGTTCCCGTACTGTGCTGAAAGGTTTTGATAGATGTCGACCCCAAATATACCTTTAGGAAAAAACAACGGATCATTGAATTCTGCTCTTCTTTGGTGCAAACGGAAAGTGGAGCTGCCATGGTTAACGTCACAGAGGCGACAATGGTACTCATCCAGCAACTTTAAACCTTGGCAACAATAAGACAGACCTCACTTAGCGATGCGTCTGGGATAGAACAGTAACCAAACAGAAATTGTTTAATTATATGATTGAAATAGCCTTAAGCACGACTATTCTAACAAGCTAGAGGCAGTATCTCCAAGTTTGACGGTTTTTAAAATGATACGTATAAAAGTGTTTATACCTTATGAAGCTGAAAAACGTAGCATACTCAATCAAGAGTTGTTCGAATGATCATACTGTCATTCCTAGTTTTGTGAAGTATTAGATACTTACGCCCACATGAAAAACATCAACCCAGAATGACCAAATCTAGAAGTACTGCCTTTTTGACTAACACAGCAGTATTATGTATTGCACTAGGGTAATCGCTTAATGGTTGGGTTTTATGACTTCAAGGGCATATTTGGCCAAGCTGAGCCAAAAAACTTCAAGTAAATGGACATACGAACAAATTTTTTTTAACTGACATAGAAGAGAGAAACATCCAGCGAGGAATCGAATCTGTGCCACCTACAACTCGTAGGTTGCTTGCGCAGTGGGCAAACCCACTGAGTCAGGGTGACACCTGTAATCTCTTAAAGATGATGCATTATAAAAATACATCAAAGAGAAGGTGATTACACTCGTTGCGACTGCGTAGTTAAAAAAAGCTTTAAAGTTCTGCAAAGGGTTGAAGTTGGTGCATTGTAACCACTGCGAATAAAATGTCTCAATTCATCCAGCAGAGTAATAGTTTCGTTAAAACGGTAAATCAGAGTATCTCTTATAAGAATCTTCTTATATTGCCATAAACAATAGGTAAAATAAAATTCCGAAAGAACAAGGCACTCCTTCAATCTTAAAGCTTTATTAAAATTTAAACGTGACAGCATTCAAAGAAAAGGCGGACCTCCGAAACACACTGTTTCCTTCATCATTTTAAATTCTACCAGATAACGGCCAGATATGAAAAAGTGGTCCATCTTTGTATTCCTCCCGCTGGCGTGGTGCCGATCTCCTGCTCTGTCATCGTGTGCCTGCCTCCTGTAGAATGCGATACACACACCACCATGTCACACTACGAAGTCAATTAGAAATACAATTGAAAAGCTCGAGATGTTAGCCGTATCGGTTTTTCATGCATGTACCTATATTTCGTTTTTCGATAAAACTGCAGTTGTGTCACCTGTCACTGATAGTGGCACATTATTCACTCTAGCTGCATTTGGCGGGGGAAGAACGATATTTCGAGCAATACAGGAGTCTCTCAATGGTGAAATTCTTTGGGGATCTCTACTTTTTTAATATGAATCTTTTGAAATTCAATATTAGGGAGAATTTTTCGTTCTTGGGCTATGTTCCTAGACTATACAGATTTATCTTTATCTAGCACTCATGCCAAATACAAAAGTAGCGAAATTAATTGTACATACTACCAACGCTTATTTTAATTTCAACAGACAATAAAATACATTCTTCATTCATCTCTAAATTTATCTTCAAATATATATTCAAATACATCGTTTAAATTAAGTTTGAATAGAATCAATTTTTTTCACAGACGGCCTTTTATTTCATCATAAATAGTAGGTTCCTTAACTAGAGTTTCAAAAATGTTTTGGTAAATTATTTCGAATATCTTTTGCCTCACGTTTTATATTCTATGTAAATAAGTTTTTCATCTGAAGAATACATAAAATCTAACTATTTCTTTTAAAATATATTTGATGTTTCCATATTTATTCAGGTTGAAACATGGTAACTATTCTTTTACATGCTGCATTTACTTAACTTGACACTTTTAATCCTCCACTGATTGTTTTAGTTTTTTCCGAAAAATGTCACTAAAATACTTTCCCAATACAATTATTATTATTTCGGTTCAATAATTGTTTTTATTTATATTAATCAATCTAGTTTAGATATAGAAGACTATTTGTTACAGTTGTTTTATCATCCATCTCTATTTAAATCTTGTATGCTATGCTGCTACAAATGTTCCAATTTGTAGCATCGATCTCTTTATTTAAAATGTTTTTTTCTGGCAGTATCAAAAGTTAAATCATCAATATCTTATATTCTTACACATTGCTTTGTACTTCTTTAATTGAGCATGAAATAAAGTATTATTAAATGTCAAATTAAAATTAATTTGATCTTGCACACCATTTCTCCCTCATATGAGCAAATACTTTGACTTAATTTCGTGTTACATTAGTAGCAGTTGTTTTTTCATACGCTTCACAAAGGAAAAGTTGCGAATCTAGTTTCAAGAAAACGACTCACCGAATACCTTTTCAGCATGAAATCAGTTATTATTATTAAAATTAAGAAACATTCTGTTGCATATTCCATACACAACAGACTAAATAGCTCAATCCCTTAAATGAATTAAAAAATAATTCATTATGACCTAAAGGTGTCTCAGGGATTCGAAGTTACATGTGACCTGTCTTTTGAGTAATTACATTTTCATTACGATGACATCGTTTTAGATTAGGATTAAACTTTAATTTTGTCTTCGGTTAAAAATAGAAAATAATTTCAGCACTATCGGGTAGCATGCATTATTACAAAATAAATTAATTTAAAAATGATTTTTCTTTATAAAACTGAAGAAGGGATTGGATATAACGACAATTCAATTTATTCACTATCTCTTAAAAGCATTGAAAATGCCAACTAGAAAATGTTCCAATTTTATTTCCATAGCGTCACCGAGACAGTAGGAGAATACTGTACGACCCCAAACTGGCCCAAACAACCTCTTCGACTATATCCTTTTTGAGTCCGGAAGCGAAGGTCATCGCTCAAACGAAGTGACCACCTTGACCATTAGTCAGGATTTAAGAGCGCCCGTGTATGGCTTAGGAGAGTCCAGACATCATTTCTCTCTCCTCTGACAACCGGATTCAGATGAGGACGAATTATCCACACAGTATATCCGGCCCTGCCGATTCTGATGGAGAGCGGGAAGGCCTTCCATTTCTTCTCCATCTCAGTGCTTAATAATCTGATTTATTTTTTTAATTCAAGATTAATATAGTGGATGTTGCATCTTTACCAGTGATGCATAACATTTCATCCGGGAGCCTATATTCGGAGCTCACATGTAGTGGATTCTTTTTTAGTATAAGAAAGAAATGGCGATGGACAGATTTTTATATTTTAAATTTCCACTGCAAATTGGGACTTGTGTGTTGTAAATATATTTCATGGTCATGTATTTGCAAATACCATCGATACCACGGCCAAACTATGAATATACATTTTTAGATGTCTTAACCTTTATATATTTTCTAAGCTATTATTCGATGTGTCTTATACTCTGCTAATTTATAGCCTAAACTTCCCCCTCTTTAAACGCTTTTTCTTTCAGAAAGCGATTTTGCAGATTCGTGTCTAGCGTGATGACAGATGACATTATTTCTGTTTAATGTTTACAACTCAAAAAACATCCTAGCATTTTATATTATTGTGCATAAAATTGTATATCGTAACCTGAATGCAAGGCCTAGATAACTCGAAAAAGGATGCATTTTGAGTTACACTTTAATTAGTAAAGCTGGAATCATGCAGAATTTAATTCAAGCACCAGGTAACCTTTTTTTTGACCACATAAGCTTTATTCTAATGAAAATACATGTGCGTATTTGTGAAATTGGAATTAGTGGCAGTGTTTTCCCTTTATTTCAGAACTTAAAAAATCGAGTTGCCTAAGTATAATTTCTCAATTGTTAGAAACAATATTTAATTATGCATAATATGATGCATAATATATAAGTAATGCATAGGAAATGACAAAAATACTTTTAGTATTAATGAATTATTAAATTAATACTTATTAAATGAATTAATTACTTTAGTAAATGAATTAAAAATAAAACATTGATTCTGGCATTGCCAGATACCGAGAAGTAAAATTAAATTTTTATAATTAATTAGTTTTCTCTTGCGCTTTTCTTAAAATTATCATTCAACTAATCATTATTTAAATTTTCTTTTAAATAATGATTTGTTTCCTACAAAATAAAAGTTAAAGTAGTTGTAATTATGGTAAAATCTGATATTTAATATCAATTTCCATCACTATGAAATTTTCAAAATTAGAATGTTTTTAATTCTTTTGTATCATCTTTCAAGAGTTCGGATATTGTTCAGATTTTGGAAAAAAAAATTAAGTTCAAACATAATTTTTTAATGTAAATTCTCTAAAATTAATATTTGGAAAAATTGCTCTTCTAGCAATGTTGGTAAAGCAATCTGGATTTAACTGATGCCTCTTGAAAGCGCTCTTTTCTGGGACCAACTTCAAATTCGAAAATCAAAGCCCAGGGCACACATCCTCGGTATGTAAGCTACGTTTGAGGTTTCTACGTGACTTAGTTTCTTTGTAATGCGAATGGCATTGTTCACACAACTTCCTTTTATTAAAATAGATAAAAATGATTAATGGAAATGGAATTATAAAAATATCATAACTTGATGTTTTGGTGTTTCGAACGTCTAATGAAGTAGACAGAGCATGTGGGTGGAGGCGCTGACTTTTGAAGGGTAAATCACGTGGACTTACGAATCGACTTTACCTATTGTCTATCAAAGCCCAAAACTAGTGTTTTTGATCACGGTGGATAATCACTTTAACCAATCAGTAATTTAGGATTCATGTTCTTTCCCACAGCGACGTGAGAGATCTTTAAACATAGGACCGGAAAAAGTACCATAAAGAGGAGCGCACATACTCCGTGTATTTCGTTAGAAGATCAATGGCTTGTGTGTGTTAGTTTTTGCAAGTTTTTTAAAATTACACATAGTAATTATTGTTGTTTTCTTCGAATTGCACACCCGAATTGCAGATAAAAAGTTTTTTGAAAGTAACGCTCTAAAAAGCACTCACTCACTAATGAAATAACATAAAACCATTCAGTACACTGAGAATTCCATTGCACTACTATAAAAGAGCAAATAATGATTGCTATATGTACACCAGAGAACTTAGATAAGTTTTTTACAATCTCCATTTCGAACGTAAGAAATTAAAAACTACTTTAGAATCAAAGTTCTATCAGCCATTTTATTCCAGAAGAGATAAATGACGCTCTGGTTCTCGTACAAGCAAATTGTTAGTCTACTTGAAAAAAATTTGGAAGTCGAGGTTGTACAAAAGGGAGTTCCGAAAAACTCACAACGCATAGCTCCAGCTCAATGTTTTAAAAGTCTGTATCAGCCGCCTCTAGAAGCATGAGACATTTTCTCGCTTAATTAAACCATTAAACATTGTGAACTACATTTTGAAATTCCCCCTCCTCCTTTTTCGTCGCAGCTGAATTCTGCTGCCATGCAATCATTAGTTATACTGCCACGGGAATCGTTTATTATTTGGAATTTTTTTCTCTCTCCAGCTCACCCCATCCCTCTAAAGGCGGTCTAGGTTCCGAATTTGTTGGATTTTTATAATTATTAGGGTCCTTGCACATTCTTTTAGACAACCTAGTTAATTATTATTAGAGGAGAAATCTGGCAGCATGCCAAAAGCAAATAAAAAAAGCTTAAAAATCTTTCGAATCGAATTTTTCTCAACTCTCTCTCGCTCTGATTTGCTGAGAATCTTTAATGCCCAGTTTTATCGCTGAAAATTAAATTCGTTAACCTTCAAAGCTGTGTCACCACTTTTAACAAGGCTTATCATAAAATATTTCTTTTCGTAAATCAAGTTCAATAAGCTTTATTTCTATTTAACCGTCATACTATTTACGTGCCATTTAATCGATTCAGTGACTTTTCATTTAAATGAAATATTTATTATCCTGAACATAATGGGCTTATTTTAGTACAAAACCGTAGAATAATAATGGCCTATTGACGATACGGATTTTAACATGGAAATCTATGCAATGTTTAATGTTAATTTAAGTATTGAAGTGAGTATGCTAAGGTTGATATTAAAAGTTAATATATCTGCTATTCTTAGCCTAAATAGATTATAAATATTAAGAGTAACAAAAATACAATGAGATAAGAAAAATAGCAATAAAAGTATAACAATTTATAAGACTGATGCATGTAATAAAAAAATTACAATTTCATAAGATTCCGCCGTAAAATATTTCCAAAGCGATGGAGAATCAGATATTCAAAAATTCAAAGTGTTTTATGATTTTGTATAAAATCAACAGATACAGTATGCAGTTCATTTCTTCAATTGAACGTTAAACTAAGGTAACTTAAAAAACGATTGTGTGTTTCAGCAGAATACTTACTTTATTTTAAAAACACTGAATTATAAAGTGATTTAATGTGTCGAATGTGGTTTGCTGATGTTCATTCAGAGAAAAAGCAAAAATAACAAGAATATATAAACAAAAAATAAAATGAAATCCTTTTGCTCAAATTTAACGTAGTTAGGGTCAGCCCGCCAGGTCCTGACCACTTACCAGTAACTGACCATTTTCTTACATTTCCCATTAAAACAAATTAATTTATTCCACTATAAATTAAGTTCAAGTTCTTACAGCCAATGGACTACTTGAATAAATAGTAACCAATCTGAATTCACTAATTAATATTTTTTTGATAAAAATAAAAACTAAAATCAGACATAAAATCATTGGGATCTATGAAATCACAGTATAGTGAATTATACTGAGGGGTGATGTCTTAATCTTAATTCATCGAAATTCTTTTTCTTATTTTGAACTAAAATTTGGCAGAAAGGAAAATAAATGTCTCGTATTTTGACGTACATAGTAATTTTTCATATATAAATTAATTTTAAATCAAATATTGTGGTCAATTCCTTGGTAGACACAAACTGCTTTTTCTCAGTAATTCACGAAATTGGATTGCTGGATTTTATTCAAACTTTGATTTTAAATTTAAAGTTAGATATTTTATGATGATTAAGCGTTTGGCTATTGTTTTGGGATAACTCAAATATATATAAAAAAATGAGCCTGTATCCAGTATTTGACCAGGTTATCAATTACTGGAAGATGTGATCCAGTACTGAGTATAAATGCAGAAGCAATGAGCTTTTTGAAAAGAAAGAGCACCCAAATTTATACTAAATCTTCTGTTACTCCTGCATTCTAATCCCAGTTCATGTGCTATACCCTAGAAAATATAGTTGCATCTAAAATGTGGTTATTATATTGTGAAAGAAAGTATAAAATGAGAAAGTTAAAAGAAGGATAAAAGAATTTAGGCAGGTTATCTCAAACAAAAGAAAAAGCAATTTCAAACTTATAATAGAAAAAGAGGAAATACTTTCATAGACTTAATTGGTCAAGGTAATGAATTTATGAAAAATGCGAAGGTAACTGGCAAAACGAACACAAATATAGTATAAAATAGTATAAAAACGTATGTTGTAAATATGATAGTTGCTGCAAACCATGCATTCTAAAAATATATCCTTTACAGTTTGGATCTGATGATTTTTATCTGATAACAATGAAGATATCGACTTTGTTTGTGCTGTGTTTTGGAGAAGCTGATGGAATTTACAGTGACTGACTTTAATTACTGCTATGATTAATGCCAAAGAATTCTTTCATATTATTGCAACATTTATTTTACTTGTTTAATATTAGTTTGTTACATAGTCTAATTAGTTTACTTGTTTAATATCAGTACTAAACATTATCATCATATTTACTTGTTTAATATTCGATTCGATATATACAGTTCGTTCTTTTAATAAATTTTATTTAGAATATCATGCAAAATATGTTTAACCTAGATAATAATGCGAATGGGGAAAATGTTTCAAATACAAAAACAAATGCTTAATTTTTGATCCACGATGTCGTCTTTTTTCAAACAACCTTAAAGGGACAATTTATAATATTTATTAGGAACGAAGGTCATTTTTTTGTATTTTGATGACACCATCCTATCACCTAACTCGTTGTTTATGCGTTTAAAATTTAAGAAAAAATAAAAAAGAGTGAAATAAAATTTTTTATTGTTATTTTTTTAAGTAATATTGATGGTTTGACATTTTGATCTTTTCAATGCCTAAAAACATTTTTAAGATCCTTATTTCACGCTTTTTATTCTTAAAATATTTGTTCTTAATATTAAAATATTAAGAATTATTATTATTTAGGAAATACGATTTCTTTATTTAAACTTATGTGAATATATTATGTTTTTATCTTTTATAATTATATTTATTTATTTTAAAGGAACTAATATTTCGTTTCAATGCATGTAGCATTTTGATACAATATTTAATTCATGTTATAAGGATATTTTTGAAACACTTAAAAGAATAAATTTAGGTAACAAAGGATTTCTTGTAATATTAAAGTGTAATGAAATTAAATTTTATATATAATGCTTAAAGACACTGTTTCTCTAAAATGTTCTGCAATATTATTTTTCCTAATACAATGGTAGCCACATTTACCTCTCTTGTTCAATGGAAATGAGGTAGTTTTGTTTGGAAAACATACGTCTTGTAAAATAAATTTAAAATGAAATTCTATAAATTTATTCAGTGCTTCCTTGTCCTCATTTGTTTTGTTTGAAGAACAGTTTAGTTTATGATAAACTAAATTGTGACCCCTGATTTGAGCAAACTAATCTTTCTACATTATAGAGAATATCAAATCTACTAATATATATGTAGAAAATTTGAGAATATGATACAAGTTTTATATACTAGTGGAACATTATAAACATAATGTTTAATAACACATTTTCCGGTTTCTTAATATCTACAATATTTGAATTAGATTCTCCAATTAATAGGTAGCCTATAATCTTTATGTCACAAACTCAAACCAACAAAACTTTGATATCTAATATCTCAATCCAATGCAATAATTCATTCTCCACAGGGCTTTTAAAAATTTCAAATATATGATTTTACTTGCAGACAGTACTTTTGATTTATAGATTGTTGTGTAACGCGTTTAATTTATACTTTATTAACATTAAATAGTCTGCGCAAAATTATAATATACAAAATGATTATTTTAGAAGTCAATAAATTACGTAAAACATAATACAAAATCGAACATAAATGGCATTTTGTATTCAGAATACCTAATTAAATATTGAAGTAAACTCATAAAATCATCGATTAGAATAGATACAATTAAATGGAATCTAGAGAAATTGCATCAATAAGGAATTAGTGATTACATTTTTGTATTATTTATATGGGTAAAAATTTAATTTACATTTTGTATGCTTAATGTAAAGAATTTTTTATATAGCATATAGAATTTCTAATTTAATCTCTTAGGAATAAAAGCATTGCACATCAAAAGAAGTTTAGAAAATAAATTGCTAAATGAACGTTCGAATCAAAGATACTAGATCTACATATCTAATTGTATTGCGATGCTGTTCACTCGCTAACTTTTAATTTTGTGCCTCCACAAATCAGCAAACGATTAAAGTCCTTTCGCTGAACTGCAGTGAAAAGAGGAGGGTCGGGGATGGAGGCTATTAAAATTAGGAGCGCAGCGAATCAGGGGAATTAATTAGACATAAGACACCCTGATTACAGATTAGGTTTTTCATCTTGAGATACAAGACTTTAATCAGCAAAATGCGACCTCTGATGGCGGAAATTCGACGCCATCGGGAATCAGACAAGATGAACAAACTAGAATTTCAAGTTGGATATTTTATTGACGAGTACAGTTTATAAATGCTATACTTGAATTCATTTTCTTACAATAAGTGCAACTTTTGATAAGAAATAAATGAGTTTAAACTTTTCTAGCTCAGAAAGCTGAAGTTTTTTATATTCTTTTAAAAAAGAAGCAACTGTAAATAAATTAATAACACACTTATTATCCAAACATGTTGACTGAAACTCATTATTAACCTCATATGTAATTTTTTAGCCTATATATATATATATATATATATATATATATGTATATATATATACACCAAAAATCAATTAGGAGAACCCAAACAAAACTAAACGCAAGTAATAACAAGAATGAAAAAAGGTACAAAATAACATCATAATAATAATAATGACCATTTGAATGAACAGCGCTGAAAGCTGCAGAGAACAATCAAAAGATTTTTTACTTTCAAATCTTGATAATGTTTTGCTTTTTATAATTTTTTCTTTTTGGTAGTACTTTGAGTTTTTTTTTTTTTTGGGGGGGGTAACTCTTGTGTTAATCTCTTTGGCTAAGCCTCACACAAGCACAGAAAAAACTCAAAGCATCTCTTAAAAGTGACTCCTGCTTTACTCCCTTTGACAAAGTAAATGGGACCACTCCCTCTACATTTACGCATTTTATATCTTCTTTCTCGGAAAAATATATTTTTAAGGTAGTTTTACTTATATTATAAATATATCTTGCAATAAAAATTATGCAAATGTTTTCAAGAGTTGCACTGCGTATTCAATTAACACATTAGTTCTTAAAATACGAAAACTAAATATCCTGCGTCAAAATAATAAAACCCAGAAATATTTACGATCAAGCAGTTTCAAGTTGAAATGCAAGAGTAACAAAATACAAGTATTGCTCTCAAATTCAAATAAAATATTGCTTTTGGTGTATAAACAGATAAATAAGTTAACTATCTTTAAGAGAACTTTCAAAGGAGAATATTGTATAAAAATAAGGTTTGAATTTGATTGAGAAAAAGCTAACTGAATAAACTTTATTGAATTACAAATTGCCATTTAAGTAAAACTGGCCCTTGAGGTGAGAACCTAGAAAGTTTAAAGCAAAAAACCCAAAACATGAGTTTGATTATTTAGCTTGCACTTTTTCCCAGGAGTGATTTTGCATCCTATATTTCAGTTGTTATTAATTGCACAAACTTAACTTGTAGTTATTTAATTACAGTTTATTCATCTTGAAAAATAATAGTAGGAATATTTTTACTCATCGATAAAATTAGATTCCTCTTTGTGAGAAACTTCCTTTAGTAGACAATACAAGAAAGATTAAAGTTATAACAAAGTTTGTTACTCCTATTTTCAGAAAAATGTACATGTAGCTTTTTTTATTCTTGAACAGCTCCAAAATGAAACCAAACTGCTTCAAACTGCTAGCATAATTGTGAAACAGCGGATACGATTCCTCTCATCCATCCAGTAGAAACAAATTCCGTCTCAAAAGAGTTAAAAACCCTTGTGCATCAACCAGACAAAACTTTAGCTTATCTTCTAAAGAAAGATTTATTGCCTTCCTCGAAAAGCGATTTCATATTCGTGCATCACACAGCGCGAGAAATTTATTTATTATTTAGATTTTTTTGTCCCCGAAAGGCATTATCCACGGAACGATTTTCATACCCAGATTTTCGATCCTATAGGGGCTTGTATTGATTTCTGGATGTCTGCAGTTCGCATTTTCTTTTTCCGTTTCTTTAGATGGCAACAGCTGCTGTCGTTGAGGTATAAGCGCCATCTCTACGAGAGCATTTCCACTATCGAGAAGAGTTGGCTTTTTATTGTGAACGGAATGAGTTATAATTGTCATCCTTATAACTTTTATAGCAAATACTTTTATATACGTCTTCTTTATTATACGGCGTTGAGGCATTAGGGCAGTGTTGAAGAATTATGGAACTTTATATCTTTAATAAGGTTCTTAATGTGTCGATCGTTTTTTTTTGTATTGACGAATTCATTCACTCCGTTTGAAGGAACCTTGTAGAGAAAAATTTGGATTAATTTTTAAGGAAATGTCTGCAAAATCATTTTAAAGTAGGTAGATAATTATTTAACGTCACACTGGAGCAACATAAAGGGTTATTGTTGACGGTCCGGGATCAATCCCTAAGGGAAAGATCGAGGACAACAACCCGTAATTTTGAACCACGGTCAGAAGACATGGTGAACACCTGAACTGACATCCCACTCTCCAAACTTCCACACCACGCCTATGTGAGGGCATTTTAGGCCATGCCAGATTTAACGTATAGATATTTGTGTGTAAGAGTGCATTGTTAAAACATAATAAATATATATTACGTTATTAAGAAAACACAAATAGTTTTGATTTTTATGAGTAAATGTTGTTTTCTTTTCTTTCCTGACTGGCAAAACTGACTTTTTAAAGAAATTTTCATTTAAATGTTTTTATGTGTGGTTTCTTTCAGCATTATTCTCACACCCATTTCCTTTGTTCATTTCTATTGTGTTTTATTTGATTCTATTTGGTCTCTAATTGGGTAATTATGTTAGAACCTTTTTTCAAATTTCGAGATTTTATGTAAATCAGAATAGTTTAAAATTAAACTCAAAGCATTTGCTAGGTTATTCTTTCCCACATTTGTTTACATTTCGTTCTTCAATAAATGATAAGCAGGGCTTCTATTTCACCTTCACAAAGTATAAGATTATTTAAAAGAAATTTGCCGAAATAGACAGTTATAACCGTGCTTTTGAATTGCGGTCCACTTTTTATAGAAATAATAAATGTAAACAATTCTTGCGATATAAGTGCGTTATTTCTTTTTAATATTGCAAGAGACGGAGAGTTTGCTTTTGTTCAATGGAAAAAATATCACATAATCATTATTGAAAATAGGTTAACACAAGAAGTATAAGAGTATGAAAACTGAATTAAAGTAAAATATAGAACAAAACAAACTATTTTCACCACTGCAGAATGTGTTGTAGACTTCAACTAGTTTCTCATTTACGCAAAAGGACAAACTTTTTGATTGATTGGGTTTCATGGCGGAAGGGCCATATTTGGCCATGCGGCGACAAGCAATGTCAAGTAATGGACATGCACACAAATAAAATTTTACTGACACAGAAGAAAGAAATACAAGAGGGATAACACATAAGAAAGAAATACAAGAGGATAACACATAAGAAAGAAATACAAGAGGATAACACAGAAGAAAGGAATTCACTAGGGATGAATCGAATATGTTCCACTTACAACTCGCAGGTTGCTAGTGCTGTGGGCAAACCCACTGAGCCACGACGGCCCTCGAACTGTATGGTTACTTTCATATACAATTCGTTTATTTTATTCGCATATTTGTACGTTTCACAACACTGAATAGAATTTTTATCGAATCTGATAGTTTTCAGGAATTCTTTCAATTAAAATACAGACTTAACAGCTCTTTGCATTTATCTTCACAACGTTGACAGCTTCAATCACCTTCATGTTGATAAAAATACAAATTTACTTCATCTTCCAAAAAAACATTTGCTAAAGTTTTTACAGTTGTCAAATCGGTTAGGCTAAACTGTAAACTAACAAATCTTAGTTGCTAAAGTGGTTAAACTAAACTGTAAACTAAAACAAATTTGTATTGAATCCGAGATGGCTCACAAATATAAAACCCGAATAAAAACTTTTGAGCACCTAACTAAAAACTACGCTTCCAATTCAACCACTATTCCTAGAGAACATTTTTAATTAATAACTTCCAAATCTCTTGTTCATTGGGTGGGCCTAACTCTTTCCCCAAAATGCACGTATTGGGAGCCCATAGTGGTTTCGAGAGATAACACTAACATCATCCCCTTATCTTGTTTTGGCTTCCAATGGAATTTGCATAGATATTTTAAAAACAAGGATTACATACAAGTTGTTCAACGAGGTGTAAAACTGCTGGGAAAACTTTCCGTGCGAGTTACGAAATATTTATTTTCATCCGTTGTGTGTTTACGATTTGTTCAAGTGTATAGTAATGGAGAGAGTAAGACCCATAGAGGCAAAGTGGTGCAGGTAAGCGGTGTATTGTTCAGAAAACTGTATTCAATATGCCAAGAAAAGGTTTGAAAGTAGGCAGAAGACAGGTTGAAGCATTTTGAGTTTTATGGAACACTAGTTATTTCTATTTTTATTAATTTCTATAAAGATTGATACATGTTGCACTATATTACGAGCGTTTCAAAAGGTGTGGCGCTAATAAAAAACTCATCAATAAAAAATTATATTCAAAGCTAATTTCAATTTTATAGATGGGAAATTCGGTTCATATGCGAAATATAATTCTGTTAATAGGTTTGAACAGACTCATTACGATAATAATAAATATAAATGTTTTAAGAACCAAGTTTAATTATTGTAATTTCTATCGAACTTATAATTTTTCATAAAAAAGCAGCTGATTAACCTAATGAACTAAAAAATAAAACAATGCAATATACTGTTGAAATCAAGTAATAAATATTAATTACAATAAGTATAATAAAAGTATACTGTTCAAGATTCTTACTTTATGTTGAATCCCTTGTTTTATTATTGATATCGTTTTTTAGTCACATCAATTTAAGAATGAAATTACTCTACTAATTCAAATAACAAATAACCAGATATTATTTAATAAACGTGCTATTTTTATAACTTTCCTACGTGTGCATAATAATTATAAAATTATGGAACATTCGGAATTATATTCAAACTTACTCTGGAAGTTCAGAACGAAAATAATCTTTTCTCATTAATTTCTTCTTTTTTAAGAGTTACAAATCTCAATAGTCCGGTGAAGTATTTAAAATACTACAACTATTTTTCTAGACGTTATAGGGCACAGAATTCTCAAACAAATGACAAAAAACTAATTTTCAAATCCCATTGGCTATTGTTGCCAAAATGGTAAAAATGAAAAACGGTTATCAAACGATTTTTCTATTGTTCCATTTCCATTACAGATTTTCATTACCGTTCATGATAGGTTCGAGACTAATAGTTACTAACATTAGCTATCTGGAATTGAAAGGCAATATATCAGTGTTGAGTTATGAGACAAAATTTTTCCAGAATAAATACGTTTCTCGAATCGTTAATCTGATTGGTTTGTACAGCTGTTTATTAAAATTATTTCTCTTTTACTTTATCTTTTCCTCTTCCATATTATTTTTTAAATACTTAAAAATGCAGTTCATTCTCATATCTGGTCTCAAAAACTATCCACTCAAATTAAAAATATGTAATTATCACGATTGTTTTAGAGTGTATACAGTATGTTTTCTAGTAAAATATTTCCATCGTCATAAAGATTCGTAAAAATAAAGAATAAAACGTTTTCAAGGAAAAGTAAATTAAAACATATGTAGAAAACTTATAACACTGTTTGAACGCTATTAGACGGCTTCCAGTTTTTCTGTGTTTGTTGAACATGAAAGATTCTATTATATGAATGTCTTTAGAACGTTAACAAATTTTTCGAAGTGAAAAGAAAGAAGTTTTTCTTTTTACGTTGGTTGATGTTGTCTGTCTTGTGTTTGTCGCAGCATGGCCAAGCGTGGCCCTTGCACCATAAAATCCAAACAAACAACCTTTCATGTTGAATTCTTAGGGCAAATTTTAAATACTTAAATACTTATATAAGTACTTATTAAATAAACGCGCTAATTTTAAGTACAAAAAATAAGAAAGGGGTGTAGTTTTTGTTTTGAAACAGGAATTTTCTAGGCAAAGCTCAAGTGCTCTAAGTTAAAATACGAAGAAGTAAGAAATTAAAATCTATAGCTGCTTTCCACAAAGAAAAGTATTTTCTTAGTAACTCCAACTACGAGTGTACCAAGAATAAACCAAACATGAATAAAAATTGTGTTTTGATATTCAATATTCGATCTTCAAAAATGAATGGGGAGAATGTACATTTCCCAATACTTGGTATTGAAATAGAAATATATTTCTAGTGATTATAGTCAGTAGAAATACCTTTATTCACAGAAATGGTCTAAGGATGATATTTAAGTTATGCAAACCCTTATATTGTGTGTGGATGTATGAAATAAATTTTATTTATTGAATCACAAAGCTTATTGAATGGAGTTATATCAGGAAATATATGTAATTTTTTAATGGTTATTTTTAACTCGAGCAAATTTGAAACAATTTGTTAGGTTATTGATGAAACCTAATTCCTAGAATTAGCTTTACTAGAAACATAAAGTAGTCTTTACCTTCAGTTACTTGAAAACAGTACAAGTAATCTACTTAGTGATAAACGAATAATTAGATCATACAATATGAAATGGATAAGAAATTACTTAAACCAAAAGAAATGGCTCATACTTTTACAGTTTAAGCCAAAAGCACACAGGTTCCTAAAGATTATCTGTCATGTTAATTCCAATACTCAGCCCTTTCAAGTAAAATAGCTTGATGCTGTTTGTTGCGTTTGGCGCAGCATGGCCAAATATGATCCTTGCGCCGTAAAGCCCAACTCAACCAAACAAGTAAAGTAGCATTTTGAGACCTAAACAAGATTATGTATGTAAGCGAATTTGAGACCCATGTGATCCTGAACTCCCAGTTATAATTAGACATAATTTATTTCCTGGAACGTGGCACAGAACTCATTTTGCATTTCTGTTCAATAAGTTAATGATGCGTAGTAACTTTGAAAGCTAATTCAGATTCCTATTTGTCAATTTCCTTATCTGTCAAATAAATAAAAACATCAAATGAGGACTAATAGACGAATTCAAGTGTCTAAAATAGAGGTCTATGGCAATTTTATAATAGTTGAAGTCTATGAACTATGGATAGAGATCGATGACGACGAGTCTAAGCCATTTCTTATGACTGAATGATGATGTGTTTCGTCATATTAAAGTGGTCATAGCCCTTGTTTTGGATTTCAAAATTCGTCTATTATTTTTTCATTTGTCTCAATTTTATTTATTTAACTATAATTTCAGCTAAGATAAGTTTTGCGTTTGTTATAATATAAATCTTATTTAAAAACAATTAAAATTATTGAAAAATCACTGATTGATTTGAAAGAAATTTTTTTTTGCATAAATTGAATTAATATATTAATATCTTTCAAGATCTGGTCAATTCATCTCAAACGATTGTGATTAATGGAGATGTCCCTTTGTTGCTGGAGAAGTTAAAATACAAAAGATTCCTATCGAATTGACTCATACCACTTTTTCATATCCTCCAAGAGTAGTTCCGATAGCGTAAAATGTATACATCACATCAACCGCCGGACCAGCCAATGGCGGAAAAGACACCTGCTGTTGCCACCGCGAAAGGTGGAAAAGCGGTAACGCGTGTTAATTGTCAATTTGAGCGTAGCCTCTTTCCACGATAAAAGAGGGCTTTTGACATTTCTCCCACTGACCCTTCAGAAAGAGAGGCTCCAATTTTTGACGCAACTATAACTTACGACTCAATTACTCCCTGCGAGGGAAATTAAGGAACGCAAAATGAAATTTTCTTATTGTATAAAAGACAGATATTCAAAGGAGCCAGTTTCTGGGATAGCGCTATTCGATTGGAATGCATGTGGGAAGAAGGGGGAGGTTGTCTGTCGTATGTACACGCCTGCTAGAACATAAATCAATACTATAATTAATCACAGTAAATGTGAACTTGCATTTTGGGCCAGTAATTTATCATCAAGACGTTGAAGCTAGCGTAAACACAAGTGATGGATTTTTAGGGGATTTTCTCAATGTCTCTTCCTCAAGAATCTATAGTTACCATCGTATGTATTCATGGTACTGTAAATTACAGTTTAGATTTAAAATATTGAAATTAATACATCCCTATTAGGCCCTATCTGAAGACATCTATATCCCTATTATACAGTTTGAAAAACTGTCTGAAAATCCAAAAAACATTGCGTAAATTGGAATTAATTAATTAAAACTGAAACTATGCGAAAATTAATGTTAGAGTTAACAGTAAAAGTGTAAACTTAAACAGCACGAAAAACAAATGAAAACAAAAACCAAGGGATTTGGAGAAAAATATCATTTACGAAGTAGATGAATAAGAAAATACGCTGAAGTTAAAAAAAACCTGGTTCATACGAGCCTATGCAAAATACATAGCACGCCACCAATGTACGTCATTGGTTGTTTATGCCAATGCATATACACTGATGTCCATAACTTATGGGTCAGATACAATATGCAAATTTGCAGACGCGAATGTTGAACTTTCGTGGCAAAATATCACTGGTATTAACAGACGTCAGAAGTAGAAACGACCGATTGGTTGACCATAATTAAGATATTTGGAGTCACGTGACATCACAACATTGTTGAAATGCGATAACAGCTGAAGCGGGTGCCTGATGAATGAATGATTGTTTCATGTGTTTAACTGTCCATGTTAGTTATTAGTTGTTTATGGCGAGTGACACAATATCGCTAGAGCACATCTTAGTAATTTTACCCGTAGAAAAATTGTAGGGAAATTGAAAGAACGCTCAACGTGAGATGTTCCCAATGAGTTCGGATGAGTAGGCCAAAGCGCAGTCGCATGGCTTTGGAAACAATTTTCCTAAAGTGGAACTGCTGCCAGATGGTACAGCAGTAGCCGACCACCACAAACAACCCAAGATCGTTATATAACAGCAACGGAGAAAAGATGCCACCACATAACAACTGAAAGGTTAGCACGAGAGCGCCGGACAGGCACGGTGACCATAATATAGCGCCAGACCATGTCCAGGTGATTGAATCATGTTTGTATTCCCGCAAATCAGTACACTGCGTTCCTTTGATTACATCACACAAAGCACATAGGTTTCGATGGTATCGTGAATACGCCAACTGGCCCATCAAGCCCATTGTACCCCAAGGGACGAATGAGCCCACTGGCCCATTTCATATAAACTAGAAGTTTGAACGAAAGTAGATTTTGTTGGTAATCCGATTCGAGACGCCAATACATCTGACATGAACCCGCACTACCTATTCTTCCACCAATATCCTGGAAGTAAACCTATACAGAGGTAGTGGAGTGATGGTCTGGGGTGGTATCATTATGGATGGACGTACCGAGCTTTACGTGTTTGAAAGTGGAACCATGAATTCTGAGCGTTATTATCAGGATGTTATTCCTCTGTACGCAATTTTCGTGGTGTCTTGGAAATTCTTCCATTTTTATGTATGAGAACGCCCGTTGTCGTCGTTCGACGTGTGTTGATGACCAGCTGAACACTGAAGAAATAGACCGAATGGTACCTACGTACTCTCCTGCCTTCAGTCTCATAGAACATGTATGGGACGCTCTAGGGAGGTGCATGGCAGAACGAAATATCTAAACTCGTATAAAAAAGCCTGGATATTGTGCTGAAACAAGAATGGCGAAGCCTAACTCCAGATTTACTGGACAATCTTGTGAAGAGCATGCTCAAAACGATGCATTTTGTGCATTGCAATGAGGTGTGGACATATACCCTATTAAACTTTGTCAGATGACAGTATTAAAAAAATTATGGACGAATCAGAATCGTTAAGCGATATGGTAATACATTATACTGAAGGTGCCAGAAAAACTGATGCACCAGTCTAATACTTTGTAAGCCTCCCACGTGAACATAAAACTACAGTAACACGACGAGGCATAGACTCCACCAGCATTCTGTAGACATTGAACATGCTTCCTGCAGAGCGGTCCACAATTCTGTTGTATTCCGAGGTGTAGGGTCCTCCCTGCATTGCATAGCATCCCAGATGTGTTCGATAACGTTGAGATCTGGTGACTTAGGTGGGAATGGCTTGATTCCAAACTCAGATGAGTGTTTCTCTAATCATAATTTGGCTTGTCTAAACGTGTAACGGAGCCATTGCCCTGTTGGAAGAGGCCAAACCTATGAGAATGAACACAGGACATGAATGGGTATAACTTGTAAGAAAGGATGTACACATAGCTATCACCTGTCAGAGACGTTTGTAGACTTATCAAGGATCCCATTGAATGCCAGCTAAATAAGCCAAACACCATTACGGAGTCATCACCATCCTTACAATCCCTGTTGACATGCGGGATCCATGGCTTCATGGGGTTTTCTCCATACACAGATCCTTCCATCTACCCGAAATAGTTGTAAATGCGACTCTTAAGACCAGGCTACTCGTTTCAAGTCATCAAGTGTTCAATGGTATTCCCAAGTAATTTGGCGAAGTAAAAGCAAAATGTAATATTGAAATTCTAATTCAAATTAGTTTCATTTCATGGGTCCTCTGGGACCAGACATAATTTCTTTTACTATTTCTCTGGTATTCTACAAAAAGAAATTTTACAGAGCTGAGTTGTTTTAGAATAATATAGGCATAATTCAGTACACCTGTACTAGTCTGTACTTTCTATGTAGCTTGTTTTTGTTTCAACTGAAAGATAAAATGCTTTAAATATATAAAAACCTATTCACACGTTAAAGGTTCACAGATTCGTAAGGTTTGATCTATGATCCCAAGTTCATGTTATATTTATCTTTACTCTAATAACATTATATTTTAGTAGTTGAGGGGCCCTTTTCTCAGTAATTTTGAATTACAAACATTTTAATTGAGATAAAGTATGATTTTAATTTTGAGAATAGCTGATAGAGGCATTTGCTCTATTTTCTTTGCAAGTTGTACGAAAATTAACATCACTGAAAGACATCATTATACTTCTTGCTTTGGAAAATAAAAACAAACAAGAAACCCAAGTCTACAACCATATTATACTCCTTGAACCATAAACCATACTTGCTCTTCATGGTAAAATCACTCAAAAATAAATATAACGTATGCAATGAAACTTATTATAGGATTCTTTTATTATGGAATTTTAATTTGGGAATTGACTAAACACCTATGCTCTTTTCAAGCTATCTGAAAATAAACATAACTAACAAATGATTATTAAGTTTATGGAGGTTTCACGTTTTTTCTGTCTGCCACACAGATTTTTTGAAAACCCTGACCAAAAAGCCACAGTGAATTTTACAAATTTACTTGACTCAAAAATTGCATGTTTTGTATATTGATGAATGGAAACAAATGGATATAAACAATATCAAAGCAATTGCTGTGAAATTAATTTGCCAATTGTGTCGCAAAGTTTAAATATGCTTAATTTCAGTTAGGAGCTGCTTGATATTGTTAGCATAAGAGATATCACCACTCTAATGAAATTCTTCAGCAATCTAATTGCAGAAGGCAATGAGAAATCTAGAAGACAGAAATCAGAGCAGAAAAGAAAATCTGGGCGAACCTAAAAATAAGTATTTAGGTAAAAAATATCGAATCGCCTTTGAGCAAGCGAATGAGATGCAGTTGAAATGGACTTTCAGAAGCTGATTGTGATAACACAACTGAGGTGTGAACTTTTTACCATGCACTTTATTTTAAATGAGAATTAACACCAGTAAGAGTGGATTTGAAAAATGTAAAATTGCCGGTTTATATTTTTGACTAATTTTATTTCATTTGGAGGTACATATCAATATAAATATCAATGTTTTTAATAAGGAATGAAAAGTGAGTAAATACACTGCCATCAGTAGATATTAGTAATTAAGAAACTAGCGCAGATCTCAGACGATGTGCCGGTCAGCTAGTTTTCCATAAAATCCCAACCAACCGCAGTATTTTCTTGACTTGAAACTAAGACCTGATCTTCAGTGGTAAAATTTGTTAAAAATAAGTTCCACACATGGAACGAAACTCTGAAACGGACGAACAAGTCATCAGCCTACTTCCTTAGAAAAAATATCCACAGCACGGCAGTCACTATAATTCTGGCACAACTCCTCCTTCCCTCTTACCACAAATACTTGGCGCTCCATTCTATAGCCCCCCATTCTTCCCTACTATTTACTCCCTCAAGAGTCTGACAAGAAAAAAATATAACCAAGAACGTCGAGGCAAAGGGTGAAAGCAAACGTTTACCTTTCAAGAGCTATAAAATTATGCAAATGCTAAAGCAACCGTTATGATGTCGCGGGTGAAAAATTGGCGTACGTTCCGCATGAAAGTTCAAACGAGCGTGTTCTGCAATATATCATCTTTACAAACTCGATTTGAGAGGTGCACATATGTAAACAGGTCTCGTTTTTCTAATATTTGATACCTGGATGAGCTGTAGAATATTCCCATAAATAGACCATGTTCTTTCTTTTCCTTTTCCTTCTTTTTAAGGGGAAGGGAGGAACAATTTTTTTGTAAAGTTAATTCTATATTTTTATGCCTCGCAGAATGTTTGTGAAATGTTTTTTTGTTTTGAATAATCCCTATCTTTTATTTTTTAGTTGCTTGAGATTATGGTTTTTTTTTCTGGTTGGGGAAATTTATCTTGCTTAGTTAATGAGTAGTTGTGATGCTTAGAAAGTCCGAGTTCAATATGAAATCGTCTAGATTTATTTTCTGTTTGTATAAAACAAAGTCCAAACTTAAGAAACCCAATGCAATTGATACTTAGTTGATGTGTATGTGTTGATAGATGTTGTGGAACACTAGGGTTTTAATTAAAAATGCACAGAACTAAGTCTTTTTGAACATTACAATTAAAATCAGGATGCTCCTCAGAGCGATTTCTTTTGAAATTTTTTTTAATGTTGCTTATGAATATAAAATTGCATCTTTAAGCTGTTCACACTTAAGAAACGCAAAAGGATAGTTAGTTACTTTGAAACCATTATTCAGAATTTTCGAACTAAAACGAATATTATATTACAGATTAAAAGCTGAAATTAAAGAATTCAAGTTAAAATTTTATCACAATATTTTCTTTTAAATGATAAATACATCATGAAAAATATTTATTGGATTTGGGTGAACACTGAATTTTCAATGCCCATTCTACTTAACGTGGTTTATTCAACATTTACCTGACGAAACTCAGGAGTGCATGAATTATTTTCCTCCCACCACTTCCTCATATATAAAATTTTTTCTTCAACTTTTAAAGTTGTCTCTCTAGATCTTTTCTTTCATATAAGTATTATTTAAATTAATTAACAAAGATGTTTAAATTAAAGCTTCATTCTAAAGATTTATTTCAATAACAAAAGAATTATTATAACAGCAAATTATTTTATTTAAACGCAATCTGCAAATAATACTCAGAGAGTATCTTTTTAAATTTTTATTGAACATATTTGTTCTCTAATAAAATTTTTCAAAGGAATGCATCCGTAACATAAGTGATAAAACTAAACAGTTTTTAACCGCAGTCGCACAAAATGAAACTATTGCAACATGTTACGGTTTTGTACAATAAGTAGAAACAATTTGAAATTTACACACATTCAGACAAAATCTATTAGAAGCGAACACACCAATTTTCAGTTAACGTAAGAACAAAATCGAATCCCTTTAAATAGTTTCTGTCAGAAACATTAATCGCACCCCTTTCCACATCCCTGATGAACTTAACTGTAATCCCAATTCGTCAGAGATGCCAAAAACATCGCAAATGTTTTGTCTCCAGCGTATCCAATGATACTAAACCCCTCTAATAAATCACATGGAATCCTCCACTATGCCAGACATACGGGCAAGAAGGAAAGAACGAAGAAAAACCATGTGACATTGAAGGAGGAAAAGAAAGAGAAAGGCAAGAAAAGAAAAAGAAAAGCCGACGAAAATAATATTCTCCGATCGTCCGCATTCTCCTCCCTCCCGCATCGATCTCTCCAGACACCATCGATGATAAAGTGAAGTGAAGTGTGAGGGTGATCTTTTATCTTCAGGAATACCTACACATTTGTGGCAGTCGAGCTCCTTCTTCAAAGGGAGTAAGTAATATTAGATGAAGAATCGAAGAGGGGCATTTTCGGGACAAAAAGGGCAGTTTTATGACCCAGAGGGATGGTAAGAAGACTCTGGATGCTTCCAGAACTTTGGTTTCGAGTTTGCAATAAATGAATCTCAGTCAAGTTGAATCAAGCTATCTTCTTACTCAGTTTTATTTTGATATTATTAGACCAGGGATGTGGATTATGCGAACTTTTATGTTCATCTCTTAAATTTTATCATATCAATGTTTATTGTAATTTTGTTTGTTTTTCGACTAGTTTACGTTTCTCGTAGATATTTCGCGAATATTTAAAAAAGATACAAATTCAATATTCCATTTGTAGTATGTAATCTGAACAAGCATAAACGAGTTGTATTTACAAGCAAATGTTTGGAAGATTTTTCATTCGTTTCAACGCTGTTCCCGTTTTAATTGAGTTTTGAACTTCAAATTGCTACACCATTCCAAAAATGACAAAATTCAAAACCAATTTTCTTAGGTTTGGTATGTCATTCTAAGGTCATTTCTTTTTTTCTGCAGGGGCTAATAAACCACGTTGTTTTGAGGAGTCGCTTTTCAAGTTTTGAATTGCCATAGCTTTGTTGAAATTTGTTATAACTTATACCTCGTTATAGGTTTAAAAGGCTCGATAAGTTCTAACTGAAAAAAGTAAATGCAGAAGCCTTTCTCACTTTGCTAGCAACTCAAATCTGACAATTTTTAAGGTATGTTGTTGGAGAAAATAAACAAGTGGAATACGAAATGAAGGCTTGTTCATCCTGGAAATATGTTAAAACGGGAGTTGAATCTTTGACCATCGGATGTTTGACCAACGCTTCATCCACTGAACAACTGTAGCATATGAACGGGTAGATTTAAGTCTACCCATATAGAACGTGGTTTAGAACATTGCACATAAAGTAAAACAGTTCTTTCAATGAACTCTACATTGGCAGTAAAGCAATCTTCTCTGCTCAGAATTATAATATAATTGCGCTTTTGGACTTGTGAAGGGTTAAACTATGTTATGAATCGTCTATCTCTATATACTTGAACAGCAGACACGCACTAAAAACTTCTCAGGAATGCCAGTCTTCACTTTTCTTCAGTCCTAATCCCAAATTACTATAATGTTAAATAAGCATCTTCTCTTATTTTTAGACTGTTTTCAAACATATCTGCTTTCTGTATAATAGGAGAATTGCAAAGTAAACGCCTGTCTGATGCCATAGAAACTGACCGCACCCCATTTTCCAGGGGGATGAGTGGAGAAATGTTTTCAATTTGTCACATTAGAGCACTTTATGAAAAATTGGCAATATATTTGCTGAAATTTTTACTTGTTGACGACGGTCATTACCTAGACTTAGTGGCGAGAGCAATTCTTGTTTTAGACAGACAGTACGTTATTTGTGTACCTGGGATCACACATGAAACTTTCACTTGAACTGAGTACACTAGCACCAGAGTTTATATTTAATTAACTTTTTATCATAAAAAATATTCCGGAGGTGGCTGAGGTCTCTTGGGACCATTCCCTGACAAATAAATATTATTATGATATTCGCAATAGAAAAATTAACAGTGAAAAGTTTTCTAAAATAAAGCGAAGCACACTATGCACGTTATTGTATCAAACACAAACCGAAATTAAAATCGTGAATCGGTTAAAAGACATCCGTGTAATTTAATCGGCATGCTTTCCGGAGACTCAACAGAGACTCAATGGCAAGAGTGTACGAATCATTAGCCGAGTAGAAAGACTCACAATGAAGTCCCACTTTAAATGTACTCCATCCACCGAATTGGGATTTGAGCCTGAGCTCTCGGGGCACTGCAAAGGGAATTAGGAGCCGGAGCGGGAATACAATAGGAGTCCAAAACTCGTGCTCTTTGTTGTTGGAGGCGCTGTTTATCGGAAGCGGAAAGGCGGTGGCATTGTCTCTTTCGGGCCGCGATAACAGCCATTCGAAAGGGTCATTCCGACACTCTCAAGAGCTCTCTCCACAATTTCTGGTTACGGGGAGGAAAAGCAGACATCATACGCTTTCACGAGAGAGACGTGCGACTCCACTTTGTCCACATGAGACGAGTTCCTTATAAACACATGAGCCTGGAAGCAAAAAGAGTATCGGGAATTTCTACGAGTGAAACTTTGTTTACCGATTGTGGAATGTTTAAATGCACATTCAGAAGCTATGCTAGAAAATTGATTAAATTCTGTTGTTTTGTTATTTTGTTCGGTTGTTTAAAAACAACCATTAATGGTTGTTTTTATTATAATTGTATTTATTTATGTTATTATTTTGTTAACAGTTCCAAGCAAAAATTGCGAACTCGATGAGTTTAAATCCTTTTACTACGTGGACAATATGGGGCGACTTACGTCCGACCACCTGTGAAAAAAATAGGTCAAAATTGAAACCTCTATATCTTTAAAAATACGTGCCGAGCACTAATCGTGTCAGCATGTTCGTAAACAGCATGGAGTCCGATTTGCATGCTGCCCAATACATCATGAGCGCTACGCTTTCTTCCCTTCCTTGGGCAGGGGAGATGATACAATATTTTTGAAGATGCCGCCGCGTTTGACTCAGTCTATCTTGGCAACAGTGTGCGTAACAGGACTGTGTGTGGTATAGTTTTAAAGCTCTCAACGGGGAGAGCTTTAATAACAAAACGAAACATTAAAAAATTGTTTGTGAACCTGTATACTTTTGACAATATCCCGGTTTATCTGAACAACACTACGAAACAATTTCCAATTAGCTCATTTCAACTCTCCGATCTGCAAGACATCGTCCCACGCTCCCAACTGACGGCTCAATCAGAACTGATCTTAGTTGGTTTTTCTTTTTTCTTGACGTGAATACGTCTTTAAAATCGGCATGGAGGTCATCTGCAGAAACATGTTCGTCACGAAAAATGTTGATATCTCAAAGCCCCATAACTCTAGGGGAATCGGCCTATGGGGATAAATGGCCTACCATAGTGTAGAGGAAGGTGGACCGCGTCTACCAGGTTGACCACTAATCCACTCCCTCCTCTGACCTTTGAACCGCGAGGCGGGGAGAAATGAGTCATTACGGACAAACGCTGCCCTGTTTAACCGCTGTAACTGCAGTTCTAATCGACGGGTAGTGGCAACTGTGTGTTTAAATTGAAGAGACCGACGAGTTTTACAATTCCATTTGACTAGTTGACAGTTTAAACCATTTGTGTGAAAATTGTGTGCAGTGGAAAGTGACGATTTGTTGAAGATTTCACTATGTAGCCAAAATATCACACTAAATTTCAATTGCGGCATAGGAAACGTAAACAGGTTGAAAGAGCTGTCCAAGACGAACAAAATTATATCAAGAAGTCTAAACCTATGACAAGTGCTGAGAGATCAAGAGATTATCGGAGATGCAAGAAGGAGCAGGCCAAGCAGGCGCGCGTACGCGGCGACGTCGCCGGGCCATCTAACGAGCTGCCATCACGCTTGGAAACACCACCATCGACATTACCTTGGTCAGGAACATCAGCATCGACACCATGCCGTTTGTCTCGTACTTAAGCTATCACAGTCCCATCATCCATGAGTTCGCCATAGAATACTAAGCATTGCCCACACTCTAACACCACTGTTATGTATCCACCAAAACTGGCTAAATAAATAAATGTCAAACAATTACATGCCGTCTTCATTTCACCAGCGACCCACTTACCACCAGGTATTCCTCCCAAAAGTATTCACGAACCAAATCTTACGGTACAGTGGGGACTGTGCCTACCCGCTGTTTTTTCTACATGAGGCGGAGTAGCAGATATTTGGAATTTATTGATTATGCTCTTTATTGAGAAAAACAACACTTTTTATTAATGTTTTTACATCAGGCAAGATGAATTGCACAGAATGTTTCAGTTTTAAAAGCAAGAATTTTTCAGTTTCTGGAACAACATAAGAAAATATATTAGAGTCGTGCATTTTTTGAGAAAAGTAAAAAATCCTCTGTGATTAGTTTAACTCGTCAAAAACGTTTCAGGTCAATCTTTTACTTTAATATGGAAAAGAGGTACAATAGACGAAATATGCGCTATTTGGAACAGAAATAGTTTCCCTCCTTTGCATATCCTAACAAAAAAACTAGACATTGAAAATGCACCTGATGGTCATAGAGTATTTTTATCTATATACAGTTCCTAGCAACCGAAATTTCCAGCGAATAGTAATGATACTTGAGATTTAAAGATTTCAAAATTAACGCTTGAAATTTATGTAAATAGCAAGAATCCAGCTCTCACGGTAACTGATACAGTTAACAAATTTCAACACCTATTTTTTATTGTTGTGATCAACACAGCGAAAAGCCAAAAATGGCGTTTGAAATTTTACATTTATCTCTAAAAACGACTTCGTAATTGCACTGTCAAAGAGAATGAATATGAACGATAAAAGAAGAAAGACACCAACAAACTCTAAAATTTTACCATTATTACAAATGCTAGTGCCAATTTTCATTTTGTTATAGGTGCTTGGGATTTATGAAAAATAAGGGCGTTATCACTACTACCTGTTGCCTTTCTTTCCTCTTGTTTTTCACCCATATCTTTGACAGTGCTCTTGGAAGTCGTTGTTACAGCTAAAGGTATAATTTCAACGCCATTCTTAATTTTCCACTGTGCTGATCACGTTACCATAAAAAAGTAGGTGTTGTTATGCGAAATTTGTTAACTGTATTCGAAACGGTTAAAGCTCGATTCTTGGTTTTTTGCATAACTCTCGAGCGCATACCTTCGAATCTGTAAATTACTACAGTGGAATCCCGGTTATCCGAATCCCAGTTATCAGTAAATCGGCTTAACCGAAAGGCCCTTCTTCTTTAAATATTGAAAATATTTCAAAAATATTGAAAATATCCGTTCATGAATGATAAAATATATAACTCTAAATGACGCAAACTTGAAACAATAATATGTGTCAGAATTGCGAATTTAATGCAAAATATGTGATGTATACATAAAGAAAAGAAATGCCCGCAAAAAAGTAAATAATGTAAATAAAAACTGCTTAGAAAATATGTAGGTTACTTTACGAAATAGACAGTGATTGTTTTGCTGTTCTATTTGGGATCGTTTCAAAGCAGCCTTGTCACGCCACCTTTTAAAAAGAGCACATCCGAAATGGTGGTATCACCTTGTGCTTCAAGTGCTGCATCTAAGATTTTTGTAGCTTCAGTATGTGAAATGCTGGAATTCTCTGTCTTCGAGCTCGGCTTCAACAACAGTATCTTCTTTATTTACTGCCGCAACTATTTCTTCATCAGTTAAAGTCTTGTTCATCGGTGTTTGGAGCAAGCCAGGCTTCGATTTCAACGTTAGATATTTCTCCGGGAAGCAATTTGAACATGCCCGAGAACACTTTATGATTAAGATCAGAATTGTCATCTACAGTTTCAACCAAATCACTGTTCCAAAAACTAGTGACTCAACCGTCGGCCACAATTTTTGCCAAGATCTCAATAATGATGTTTTTGAATTTCATCCCATGAAGAAGCTCCCCAGTAGCCATTTTTTTCATGTCTTCAAGTTTCAAATGTTGGCTAACTTCCGCTCCATCATCTAGTCCTTCAATCAAAAATTGCAAAAGCCGTTTCCTATAACGTCTCTTAATGTTCTCAATAACCCCCTGGTCCGTTGGTTGAATCAGGGAAGTTACATTCGGAGGCAAGAAAGTCGCTCTGATTCTATCCTTCTCAAGCTCATTTTCTGACGGGTGTGATGGACAGAAGAGGAAGGACAAAAGAAGCTTCCCGGTTATCCGAAAATTCCTATGGAATCTCGATTAACCGAAAATGCTTCGGTCCCGTGCTTTTCGAATAACGGGGATTCCACTGTAGTTTCATTTCGATTTGTCAAAAATTGCTATCGCTAGGGGCTCTAGGTATGGTATTTTTTAATTAACTTCGCACTGGAGCAACATAGTGGGTTATTAGCGACGGTCTGGGATCAAACCCGAAGGGAAAGATCCAACTAGGGGCTCTAGGAGAGAGGAGGAAGTTACTTTATGACCACACTACTCCAATTAAGGTGGAACTTTGCAAATACATTGAAATCGTTTGTAAATAAAGGATTTTAATTTTATCCTTTTAATTTAGTGGTCAGTTAAACACGATAACTTGTCGTGACTGAATAGATTGAATGAGTATTATCTGGCGATATGCTGATATTGTGTACTGAGGAATTGCCAATCATGTGGTATTTAACAGATCTATGATCACTCTTTGCTTAGAATAAGTGGAACAGAACATTCGCTCGGTATCGTCACTGTGATACTCCTTTATAAAAGCTCAATGGCATATTGTGTTTCCTCTGTCAAAAATTAAAGTTTTTACTGGCTTATAACAGTAAGTTTATACAGCAAGGCTGCTTTTGGATTAAAGTAATAATTATCACAGTTTTAAACGTATATCTGAGCTTATTTTTGAAATTGCTGTTTACTCTAAATGCTCATCTGTATTGGCATTACCCAATTGATTCTGTGATCTGTAACTATTATAGTTATTTAAAATCGTATTTGATTACTGAGCCCCATATGCATTAAATATTTCAGCTTGTTCTACTATACCTAAAAATTAAATTATCTCTTTGGTTCCACAATATCGTGTAACCAAGAGATAATTCAATTTCTACACAGTTTAAAGAAGGGAATTCCTAAAACTTTATAACTTAAATCTTGAAGAATCAACATATCAAACGTATCTCCGTTTTACAAATTTGTAGTAAATGCTTATTTTAACTTGATTTGAATATTTACAGAAACATAACTATTAAAACTAAGATGGGGATATGATTTAGCAAACAACTAAAATGAACAGTGAATGCCTTTAAATTGGGAAAACATATATCGTTATGTTTAACCTATGCTCAGTGATTATTTACTTTGAATCTGAATATGTGCCAGTATATACATATCTTGTAATGGAAGCTTATCAAAATATCACAACAGAGGCATAACATCCAAAATTTCATTTACATGAATATGGAAATACCCACTTACTCATGTCCTAGGAAAATGTGATAATTACCATAGAAAAATGTATTCAGTTACATAGATGATAGATATTTTACTAATACGCCTAAAATAAGAAGAGAAAAGACAGAAAAACCACTTGTCTTTTATTTTAATATTCCTTTTTTCCATTAACTGAAAATATATTTGAATAATTTTTAATCTGTGTTAACATATGACTTTCAAAATTGTTTTTAATAAAAAATGCATAATTTTCAAAAGCAGTTTACAGAGTAACAAACTTAAATAAAAATTTTTAGTAAGTGGATCGTTACTTATTTTTGTGATGCCCAAATATACAACAATAAAGTATAAACAGTTATTTCTATTCCTTTAACTTTTATTGTTTACATTAAATATACATAGTCTCGTAACCTCTACATATGCGTAAAATGTTTTAAAATGGACAAGAAAACATTCTCCGTTGTTGTATCACGTATTTATACCATGTGAAGTTATTCAAAGTTGATGGATTTTCTCCAGATTGCAACATAGTGTACTTTCTTTTTCATTCCGCTTTGGTATCTCCCACAAAATAGGCATAACTTGATACTAACTTCTTTCCTACCCACTTAAGAGTGGCTCTTTTTTGCTTCTTCTTTTGACCGCCATGTTTTCGATAGAGCTGGCTACAGTTACAGTTTATAAGCACCGTTCGTGAGCAAATGAGCCCATATAATGCGATACTTCCAAGAGCCCAAACCTGCTCCGGTTGGATATTTCTTTTCCTTCCTCTTTACGGTTAAAGTGTTGACAGAACCTGCGAGCATTTATGAGTTTTCTTGCATATGAGTTTCTTCCCCCTTTTGCCTTAACGTTGCCTTCTTTTTTGAGGAGAATATGAATATCTTTTTTAGGGCTTTCCGCTGGGTTCTTGAAAATGTTCTCTCTGCTCGTTAGGCTCGATGCATAAGTTGAATGGCCGAATGCAAAACGTTAATTCATTAAGAGAATTAAATCATGCGGCACAGTTGCTTTCAGAAATTGTGATTAAAAGATGCATTTCAATGTTTCATTTGCAGCTTATCTTAGCCCTTTACACATCATTCTTGCAGCTAATTATTGTTTTGTGTTGAAACTTTAATAGGCATCATTGATTTCAATAAAAATAAAATAAATAGAAATAAACTCAGTGGGAAAGAGAATGATTTCAATATTTTGTAAACGTGTCTTCAAAAAATATTTAGGAGATTGAATTATTAGTTTTTCTCTGGGGGTTACTAGTTTCAACCTTCAAAACGCTTAAAGTGCACATTAATTTATCTTTATTCATCTCGCTCCTTTAGTTTCCAGTGCAAAATTGCTCAGAGCTGATATGAATTTGACGTTGTCAAAAAAATCAATGTACATACTTTTAAAATTTTATTTTGCAGAGTAAGTTTTCTTTGAACTTTCTGAGGAGCTCACACGCATCTATCCATTCCGTAACCTGTAGTCTTCCGTACATGACTTCTAATCAGTTTTGACCTTCTTAACCAACAAGGTATTTCCTAGGATTCTTTCAACCAATAGATGTATTTAATTATTATGTGTGTTGTGGGGTAAAAGCAGTACTACACAACTCGAAAATCTCGTGAAACAATATTAATTTCATATGGTTTTGCGTTTTTGTTAAAATTCTAATAAATAAGTAAGCGTAGAAAGTGACTGAATTTAAAGTTTAAGTCATTTGTTATTTCCTTAATAATTTAAAATCTGCACAGTTTCTTTGCACAACTATCAAAAACACATTTTTGTAGCGCATGATTATGATATTTGTATTAATTCTCAGGGTTAGTGTCTCACATAAGTAAACGGTACAGTAATATTCTAACATACGGTGCATAAACACTAGAAGAGATAACGCCTATTAGGACTTGTTTCTATAAGCGATATCGATAACATGCGGGTGAAACTAATCAGTGGTAATCAGTTGTTGAGATATCTGTGTATAGGGGTTTTAATGGGTAGAACAGCATAGTTACATTATAAGTGCATTCGGAAAATTTTCTCTTGTTTACGGCAACTAGAATGAAGTTTGCAGTTGCATTGCTCTTATTCGTCACTTACACTGCTCAATCGGTAAGTTTTACATTCATATAAAACTGATTATACAAGGAAACACAACCAGATTAGGCGTAGATTTTATTTTTGATTTAAAATTTAGATTTTGTCCAGAACTGGGAATTGTTTAATTCGCCCCGAATCAGAACTTCTCACAACTTCTGAAATTATTCAAAAATTTAGAATAGATCAAACTTTGTAAATAATTTCGATTCAAAGCATTATCTGCCATGTTAAAAGCTTTTACAAATTGTATGACATTGAACTAATTTAATAAATCAATTCTATTGTAATGTTATTTACAATTGGGCTTTACAAAAACCGATTACATCCTGTTACATCGTTATAATTTCAACGATCATATCTATATTCATTCATCTCTTGAATGTAATGATTTGAATAAATATTGTTTCGATTGGTAGTTGAATTTATGTCGCACTGGAGCAACACAACGGGTAATTCACAAAAGTCCAGGATAAATCCCGAAGGGAAAGATCCGATGATCCTACTCTACCAACTGAACTATCGTGGCCCCGTTGAATTGACCCAGAAATACATTTTATAAGTTCATCTTCATTGCGCTTTAATCACTTGATATTTGAATATTTGAGAATTAATTTCAATATCTGTCATGATAATCATTTTATATAAACCCAAATGGCATTACGCTGCTAATTGACCCAATAATTATGTTCTGTCAAACGCTTTCTTGTTCAAACAATAATTTTATATAAACATCATCGATAAATTTACAGCTGTAAAGAAACAGCAACTATACTTTTTAGAAGTACCATGCATAATCCCGTATTTACTAACTTACTTTAAAATGTGTTTGGGAACCAGTGGTGAAGTTAGACATTTTTGGGACTAGGGCAAATGATGCTGATGCCGCCCTCCGTCCGAAACAAAATTGTATGTATTTAAAATATAAAAAAATAACCATATTAAAATAAAAAAGATATAATATCTTTTACGATGCTGATTATTGCTTACAATTAATTATTGCTACTAAATAAATAAATAAATATTTTAAGCATAATTTCTCGATACAGATAATTACGTTGCCTGAAACGAATTCATCTTCACACACGCTTTTAAAATAACTAGACACGACTCAGTTTCAAACAAGAGTATTAATAGTGATTGACCTCTATACTTTAAAAAGTACTATTAAGGTTGAGATTTAGTTTCAAACATGGTTTATAATTACTGTACTTTTAAAATCGAATGCTACTGTGTAATGGGATCTTAACTAGGTAGTTGTGGACCTTTTTGGATATGTTACATAGCATGTCTTACTATGTGAAAGTATAGCTATAATGGGATATAATGAATCCTTACAAAAGGAACCATCACTACAAAAGGAACTATCACTAATTTAACCATTCCGTGAATTCAAAAGTCAAAGAATAAAATTTGTTTTACAAAACATTTTTTTCAAAAACCAGAAGACTAATAAATATTTATGAAATGCGATCCCATAGAGACCCATGGTACTTGTTCCGCTGACCTTGTCGCTCCCCTTATCTACGTCTCTGCTGGGAACAGTATGTACATATAGAAGCTTCCATTATAGGGCAATACAATACTTTTGTGCAATATATCTTATGTGCACAGATGTAATATATGCATAGTGTGAAAATGAATGCAGAATCCTGTTGAAAGGCAGATTAAATGTCAAACAGCTTTGACAGAATTTATAATAGATTTTTTGTACTTAAAAATACGATAAAAATGAAAAGTGGTTTTAATCAGACTAAATTCTTTTGTAGGGAGCTGTGAAAGAGTACGCACAAAAACTCTGCCACACTGAAGACGATTGCGACTGGGACCAATGTTGCATCGACGCACCAACCAGACTTCCTGGCTTCCATGGGATATGCAGCAATCCTACTCAACGAGGTTTGATTTTAATTCCCAATTTTTAAAAGTTGGACATCGCGTGTAAGCTTTAATTTTGTTTTATCTTGCAGCAGGGTTTAAACAATTCTACTTCGTGCCTACTCTAGTAATTGAATAATTTTGACGAATGGGTTGAACCCTAGATTCGATATTATGATAGAAAAGCGTTTTTAATTATTAACTTCTATACAAATGATTACTATCATTAAAATAAACGCTAATTAATAATTTTTTTTAATATTATGAGGGGTACATAATAATATGCCATAGAAATATATACAGTAATGAAAAAAATTAAAAACGAAATATTCAAGAGGATCAAAGGAATTTATGGTTGCTTGAATGAGAGCGTAATACTTGAAAGTTTAAGATAACACGACCCCTTGAATAGTGGATAGCCCATAATTTTTCAAAACTTGAAAATTGTTGGTCTGAAAAATTTGAAAAGTGGATTGTCATGATGCTGCCCAAAATCCTTTAATTATACTCTTTTATGCATAATGAATTATGCATTTTATAATTTATGGACAGTTTTGTGTTTTGGAGATATTAGGAAATAAATTTTTAAACCCTTGGTTTTTGATATCAATATTTTTGATGAATTTTGCTTCCATTTTTTAAAGATAGTAATTACTAAATTGTAAATAAAGCATCTAGTAATTATGAAATGAAATTACCAGCCAGACAGGAAATTTCAGTGGAATGTTTTAAACAGTATTTGGAAAAAGTGTCCGAAACCTTGTAAACCGCCAACTACAAACTAAGAACATTCGGTTTAAAAGATGTTTCAAACAATCCAAATCAAGTTGAGATTACAGGAATATTGCAGCCTGTCTGAAGTATAAATGATATTAAATATGAAGATAACTGGAATATGAATTTCAGGTGAAATTTGCAATTCTGATCCCACAGACAAAACAGTAGAAGGACGTTACCGGAAAGCTTGTCCTTGTGACGAAGGTTTAAGTTGTTTGTCAAAGGAGGAATCACGCGGTGTAAGTGTTTATATCCGCATTCATATCCTTGTTTTTAATGCAGTAGAGCCTTGATTATCCGAGCATCCGCGTTATCCGAACCAGATTCGATAACGACATTTTTCAAAGCTGTAAATAAAACTTCGAGCTCGAGTGTGCGCACTTCGTCGAAAGAGGCGAGAAAGTGCTGCGAAACTGAAAACAGTACTTTTTCAAGAGAGTTTGAGAGGTATACGTAACTCTCGTTCACGTTTATTGCAAAATTATAATAAATACTGTGACAAAAGTCCAAGTAAACATTATTAGTAATTCTAGCTTTATGAATCTTACAGTAGCAGCACTAGAAACATGAAGTACAGTAAATTTTTCTGTATTTCATATAGTTTATTTTACTACGCCCGGATTATCTGAATTTCTGGTTATCGGAGGTGGACTCGATCCACACTATCTCGGATAATCAAGGTTCTGCTGCATGGTAATTTTATTTGGTTACTGCATTCCTACAAGGATAAACCTATTAAGAGCTATATAGTAAATTCTATATGTGAGATTGATAAGGAAGTATGCCTCTTCCAGAACTTCAGATGAATTTGTTACATACTACTGGTATTTCTTCATAAAAAGTTCCCAAAAAGTGTATAAGTTTCAATAGTAAATAAGGAACTTGTTTTACTACCACATCATTATAACTTTTGGGATCTTGAAAATATTTCAGTGGTTTCTTGCTAAATAGTTTGGAGTACCTAAGTTATATAATTAGAGATTAAACATTCAAAGGATAAAATTGAGGAAGGTTTAGAGTATCGAAATGAACTTTCATAATCCGCATGGAATAATTTAAATACATCACTGTGAAAGTAAAAGAAATTAAAATATAACTCATTAAAATATATACATTGCAAAATATTTAAGCGATTTATTTTGAACTAATATTGAAATAATATTTTTATTCAATGGAATAAATCAATAATACATAATTGCAACTATTTCACAATTGTTTCTTGTTGAAACTTCCATGTTCGAACTCGAAATAATGATTCAATCTAACTTACGAAGAAAGTAACAAGGATCCTACCGATAAGGCGATGTTTATAAGATAAACAAAGATAAAGATTAATATTTAAGAAACACCATTAACACTTACTTTTGTTCATATTTCTAGGAAACTATACGCATCAGATACGTATGCAGAACATGAGTTACTCTACCAATGAAGTGGATTACTGAGCAAATAATGTGTCTTATGCTATCAACAATTACTGATTAAATTAAAATCCACTTTGGGAAAAAAAAATATTTGCATGTTTCGTTATTTATGTGTGTAAAAATAAATTGTACGAAAGAAATCAATCCGTGTTTATGTCAGGCAATGAACATTTTACTGCCAACTTTTGTATTTTACTACTAGACTTACTGTTTACGCTAATATGGATTATTAAAATTTCAGCATATCACGAGAGATACTTATGCGATACCTAAGCTAAACTTATTTTTTACTCAAACTAAATTGAATACTGAATTTACAGGAAGCAAAACATGGATAAATTTGTTAAATTGCTCAGAAAGCAAAATTAATCAGAAAAAAGAAAGGAGCAATATCGTGAAGAGTAACAATTTTTTAAAATAAAAGTGGGTGTTTCGTAGTTTTTCTCAAGGAAAGTCTAAAATTCATGGATACTTTATAAGTAGCCTTTATTACGTATGAAAATTATACTTTCTATACAAGGAAGCGTAATAACCACAGGTTATATTTAAGACTCAAATGAATTAATGTTGCTGATTTGCAGTAATATTATTTTCGAATTCGATAAAAACTTTAAGATAATAAATGTGAGTAGCACATTTTAATAAAAAATGATTCATAACAAATTAACACAAAATACAGATGAAATTTTTTTAAATTTATTCTTTATTTTTATTTTGAATAAATTTAAATTACTTAATTGTTGAGATAGAATTTCAAATAAAATATTTTAAAAATCCATGAATGACTCATTGATATGGTATCCAAAAGAATATATTCATCCATTTACTTTCAAATACCTATTTCTTCTATTTAGAGTTAAGCTTAACTGTTTTAAATCAATGTAATAATTTAATGTGATCTGTGACAATTATTCTAACAACTGTTGAATACACATCACTAATCATACCATCATTATTTAACATTAGTTATATTCACATTTATTGTTTCGTGTATTTGAAATCAAAATTAATTTCAAGAATGTTAAAAGGAATTGGAAACAAATTTAGTAACATCAATCCTCTTCACACCTGAACATTTGAGAAATGTGAAAAGTTTTTTTATTGTCATACGCAGCCTTTACTTGTTTACGTTACAGTTTTTTTTCACAGTTTTATTATATAAATCTGTTCATTTGTTTTCACAGTACTAATACAAGAGTGAAAATGAAAAACAAAACACACAATCACTTGAACAAGAGAGACAAAGAAAACTTGGAATACATATCTGCATTCTTAAGGGGCCTATCATATGACTTGATACTAAGCAGGGTCTCATGTAATTTGATACTGGAGCCTGGAAAGTACTATACAAAATAAAGGACACCTATTAAACATGAAGTTTGAGCAGAGTATAAAGATTTTTATTGCTTTTACCGTTTTATACACTGCAGTTTTTCACACGCCTTGGACTCTACCAAGCGTACCTAATCAGATTTGTATTAAAGTGTACAGCCCTTGATGCATGCATTTGAACATGAAGGTCTTCTTCACTACGCAACCCAATGCAAAATTATAAAATATCTCTTCATCCGAAATCTTTCAGGTCACCTAGGCGTCGAATAACCCTGGCCATCCAACCTACCTTTAAGGATTATCATGTCCGGGAAGTTTTAGATATTTGTATTCTTAAGAGATCCGTCATACAGCCTGATACTAGGTAAGATCTTATAACTTGATACTAAGACTGGAACAACTTAAGGTCATGTGAGCTTGAGTGGAAGAGAAAAATCTTTAAACAAAAAGACTGGGCAAAACCAATAGAAAAACTACTCGATTTCCTACAAGCTCACGGTCACGATGGTAGATTGGGTTTTTATATGCCCAAGAGCCAAATTTGGCCATGTTGCGCCAGACATAGGACATACAATATCAAGTAATGGACATACACATACAAAGAACGTTAACTGACGCAGAAGATATAAATACACCCAGGTAGGAATCGAACCTGGGTGCAACTCACAGGTTGCTAGAGCATTGGGCATACTCACTGAGTCATGACGGCCCCTCAAGGCTACGAGATGGAACCAGTAGATAAACCTTTACTTCTCAAGTGGACAATCCCTCCTACGAGAGGGCCTGTGATATAAAAATGCATCCCTTATATGGTCTACTTTGTAATTGCTCGTCTTTTCGTTTCTCATTTGTTCTCTTTCCTTTTTCTTTCATTCTTTCTTTTTTTATTTTTGTTATAAAACCACAGGCGTACCCGGGCCGCGTTAGCCCAGTTGAAAGAGTAAACGATTAGCAACCGGAAGGTTGCGAGTTCGAATCCAACCAAAGACCGTCGTGTGCAAAGGGGGCTGGTGCACGTTAAATCTTTCGCGGTCTCAAATGTCCTCACGTTGACGTGGTGTGGAAGATTGGAGAGTGGGGTGCCAGCTCAGGTGTGACCTCGTCATCTGCCAGTGGTTCAAAACTACGTGATGTTGTCCTCGGAGCTTCCCTTTGGGTTTGATCCCGGATCGTCGTTAATAGCCAGTTGTGTTGTGTGCTCAAGTACGTCCTTAATTAAAATACATACCTACCTACACAGGAGTGCCCATCAAACTATTTGTTATTATTTTACACCCATTGCTGCTCTTTCGAGCATGCAATGCTTTATAGTCCAGTATAACTGAGTCACTTTTAAAACAGATACGCTCGACGTCACCAATACCAATCCAAAAGACGGACGATGTTCATATTTACATGACTGCAAACAACACAGGTCGAAGTATCAGACAGTGTATTGCGATGCAAACAGAACTGAAGGTAATCACGTCCAGTCAAAGTTTAGAGGGCAGCACCGATCGCTCTTGGGAAATTAAGAAGGATATTTTTACCTTCATCGATTAGGCAGGACTTGCCCAATCTTCTATGCAGAAACACTGTCAAAATAAGATAGATAATTCCTTTAGAAAAACTTTCTTTAATAGTTGTTTAGCATTTCGAAAAGACATGGGGATAACAGGTTGAGTTGACAAAGAAGTAACCTTGGCCAAATAATCTGCCGCTTCGTTTTCATGAATCACAGTAACCATTGCAAAACAATTGTTCTTCCCAAACCCAGTAATTGAATAATGAAGTTTCTAAAAGACTACTCAATGAATGAAGAATAGAACTGGTAATTAATTACAGCCTATACAGACTGAGAGTCAGTAAGAATATCAAATTTTACCTATCATATCGGTCTGTGTTTTTATAGGATTCTGATACGGAGACAATACTGATGTAGTGCACCATTTTATATCACATTATGAAAATAATGTTGTATTAGATTCAACACATCTGTCATCCTCTAGAAGTAATACAGGAAAAGTTTTTATAAAAACCTTGACTGCCATGTAATGCCTAGGAATATTTTCCAGTTCCGTAAATTTACATCGCAGATGTGTAGCAATATCTACTTTGATGATACTGCCACAGTATTCCCAGTACTCCCATAGTCAAAACCATATGTTCAGCCTTACCTGAGACTTTTTCGACCAAGTTCACAAAGTAGGAGTGGATTATTCTGTGAAGTTACATCTTGTAGTCTCGGAAGGACCGTGCATTCAATAATAATATGCATACGAGCCCTTGCACCTGTCTGTTGCGGTTTAGTGTTATTACCGAGTCGGCTCAGTGTATAGGGTTGCAGGAAAGAAGGTCTCTAGCGACGACCGGATTTCACCAAATGGATTTGATATCTCATCTTACTATGGATAGATTTACAGACCTTATTTAATGGCTAACCTTGCAAAAATAACCCCCGAGAAGTAATTTCAGCGCGTCGTAAAATCCATTTAAAATTATGTCTTTTGGTGGAAGTGCAGAAAAACATTTTCTTGCGTGCGATAAATAAATGTAGAAAAGTATTACATGGAGTATAAGTGAAAATATGGTGTCACCTTAATAAAAATTTTATTTTCCCTTCTATTGAAAACTGCTACAGTGAAAAATCCTTTTTTTGTCCGCATTCGTGGGTGAACAATAACTAAAGGACATGTTTTAAAATGCATTTTAGCATGAAACATTAATGGACACTGAAAGGAAGTCGATGGACCAAATGACAAACAAAACATTATACCTAAATAAAAATAAGCATTTATGTAAAATTTGAAAAAATGAAAAACGTTGCCAATGTGAAAAGTAGAAATAGTAACCAATTAATATTAACAGGAAATGAGAAAGGAAAGTACTATCGACTTTTGTCAAAATCGTACTGCATTAACTCATGTATAAGTTTGATAAGTTCTCTTTATTTTTGAGATTCCGTTATGTATGTTCTTTATTATATTTATTGCTAATGATACATAATAGATTGTAAATGACCAAATAAATTTAAATCAATGGGATAAAACAAAATGTTTTTAAAATGACCAATGGTATCAAATCGCTTTGCAATAAAAACTAAAACTCGTTCTATCCTTGGACTATTAAGTGACATCTGTATTGCAGCTTTCTTTTATAAATGTTTAATGAATACAGCCTATTAATTTGAATACATCAACGTACTATGAACCAGGCTGCAAACGTGGTGAGTATTTATTACAAGCTATATTTAAAATTAACAATCTCTTATTGCTTTTAATATGTACAGCATCGTGAATTTTTATGGCAATAAACGATTTAAAGTGTAATTTTAAAACAACATTCGTAAATAGAATAAACAAATTTAAAATATTAATCTTCGTATTTCAATTGCAACAATCTATATCAATCTCTCAGTGAAACATATTCTGTGTTCTACGATTATTTGAGAGTTGGAATCTTAAATTTATCAGCCTAAACCAATGAGAATTAAGTTAAAAAACTAAGGCATCTCGTCAAATTAACAAAAAAACGAGAATTGGGTACTTATATTTAAATGACAAAATATTTTTAATTAATAGTTTTTATTTGAAAGAATTTAAAAAAAGCAATAAATGAACATTTGCAGAATTAGTTTTTTTGCGATACGTCGAGTGACGCATTGATCTTTTTCAAAATGATCTTTATACCTCAGATTAGGTAACGTAAAACATGTACCAATGGTTTATGTTGAGAAAATTCGTAAGTGATATAATTAGAATTGTTTGTGAACAAAATAGCCAAATAATAAGCTTAATAAATAATCCTAATATCAGCTTTCTACAATCTGGCATAACTTTCAAATACGTATTTCTTCCCATTGAACAGGAAACAGATTCATCTGCTACACTAATGTAGAACAAAGGAAAATTATTGTTTTAGTTTTCGTAATGTATCCCGGAAAATGGAAAATTATCTTTTCGTATTACAATGGTCATTACAATGTTGGAAGCGTTATTTTGTTTCTGGCAAATATATTGAGTATAATTTTATTTTTCTATGAGTAAAAGCTGTTTCTGTTTATCTACTTTCATTGACAACAGTTTATTGATAGGATATTTGACATATGACTTACAAATCGGTATATTACATGAGTAAATCTAAAACAGAAAGATTTACTATATGCATCCTACTTTCTAATGAGTTATAGCTGTACTTACCAAACATTATGTACCTTACTGTTCCCTTTCTCACATAAAACATTATAGCCCCCGTTTTGGTAAAATCCGTAATAACTTTCTCTGAACATCTTAAATAACTTTCTTAGATTGTGTTTTATTTTATAGAATGTAATAAATAAAATATTATTCATATGTGTGAGTGTGAAAAACGAATCTTGCTATATCATCATCGAATCATCTCATACATATGTAAACTTAAAATAGATATTTTATTTTAAAACTAAACATAACAACGTTTTTTAAATATATAAAAAAAATATTAGATTTAAAAATAAAACAAAACATGAATCATTCAAAATAATAATGCAACATAATAACCTCTGGGGAAGTGGAAACTTTTTGAGTGGACTACGTTTTATACGTTTTGTCTATCAGCACGTTTGAAGCTCTTCGAACATAGAACAAAACTCAAACACACTGTGTTCGGTTTTCATAAAAACGTATTCTATAGACAAAAAATCTCACTGTAATATTGTTTAACCGTAGGGTATAATCGTCTTACTAATGAGATTTTCCTCGACACCTACTTGAATTTGTTTTTATGGAAAAACATGACTATGGTAAAGTTGTATTGTGAAATAGTATTTTTGGTAATAGCTGAAAACCTCTTCCCCTAGATGCGTGTGCAAAGCACTTCGTTTCATATTGTAAGGACAGCATTTTAACATTTTAAAGTTGAAGTCAGTTCTATGATCAAAATAAAATATTGAATAGAAAATAACATCCCCTCAGTCGATAATAAAACATGCCATATCTTGCCAAGAGAAATCCTGTTGGTATTGGCGAAAAGGGCGATACTTCGCCAACATGCAGCCAAGGGCAGCGCATTCTGCTCGAAAAGGGAATACTTAGGACTTTACAAGTCATTGGAGTTAATGGTGATTGATACTCCGGATTTTCCCTAGCTGGGGGAAAACTGACTCTATCATTTATGTAAATCGCAGGAGCCTCCCGCCTTTTCTGCAAAATACTTTATGCTTATTGCCCCATTTTTGACGCTGAGCATTTTTCCCGGGGTTTCTCGTCTTACATAAATAAAACTGATATTATGGAGGAGTTGGCATTTTGTTAGGGAAAAGTTTTCTTCTTTTCCCCCTCTCTTTCCTGGAAGTCAGTAGAGGGCTGAGGATTTCAGTTTATTAAATGAGAACCTGGGAGATTATTCCCTCTTCTCAGCGAGCTCCTTAACTTCGTTTGAACTGAGAATGAGGCTGAAATTCAATTTTAGGCCATTTTTGCAGAATACTCCACTGATTCGAGGAGGATGCAGACACTCATGGCAGTTTAAATATCCGGAAGATTTTAAGAGAGGATTGGATTACTTCAAGAGGCTGTATAGAGGTTGCGTTGGCGCTTTTGTTGCCTTTGAAATTTTATTTTTATTTTTTGGTATTAGGGTAGACGAAGTAGTTTGCATGTTCATTGCATACTTGAGATAGGTGCTCATGGGTTTTTAAATCCAATCCTCTTCAGTTCAGTGATACACCTAAGGTTAAACAAGCAAGGTACCAGTCTGGGCAGGGATGCATACTAGCAATTCCTACAAACTTCTAGCAACACTTCCTGTACAAACTTTAAGGAGAGGCAGGAAGACAAAATTAAAAGTTATTCACACAGGAATGTGTGTCCGCAAACGTCACTTGGATTTGCTAGAGGATGCTGTTCCAAAGCGCGCCTCAATTCAGGCTTCAATGCTGGCAAGCGTACATTAATGGTCACAACTTTGAGCCCCTACCCCAAACTGCAAGTTTACACTTAGTATCAAACAGTAAATTAGTGTGAATAACTTAACTTATGTTGTTCATATACTTGCAGCCTTTCACTTTTGCACTTTAGCACATCCAAGTGGTGATGGTGGACATGCAATCCTATGTGAATACGATTTAACTTTGTGTTACCTATCTCCCCTTAAAATCTTTGCAACACCCCGTAGTCAAGGAACAACAATTTTATTCTCACTTTTTCGAAAAATAATACTAGCATAACAGATTAAAAAAATTCAAATAATGTAAGCAATAACTGTTAGTTCAACTTCTAATTTATATTGCATAATTAAAATGCAACACTGAACGCTGTAAGACCACAATTCCAACGGTATTGTTGATTACCCTCTATATATCAAGGCAGCCTCGAATCTTACTCTACTGAATGTAGAGCAGGAACTAAAATCCGATTTAAAACACCATAGACTAATTTGTATAATTTAATCCTTTCAAATAAAGGTGTTTCACCACGAAACCACATTTTAAAAATTCATAAACTAATTGTATTGAGTTTTTTCGGTTAACCAGGCGATAGGTGCTCTATAGTACCTCCATCAGTAGATCAATAGCTTTCTAGTCGATCAGCTAATCGAATAGAAATTTTAGCCAGTACTTCACCAAGTCGATTGAATAGATTCTGTGCTTAAAAGAGTTAAAGCGAAGATGGTGCGGATTTAGTTATCGCATAGCGACCCACTTTAATAATGAAAAGACCATTGAGAATTACTCATACGTTTGAGATGATTTCTATGATAAATTTGTTTAACAGATGGATGCTAAATATTTGGACAAGGACGTGATTTGGTTATCATAGATATGCCATTATCGGTGCACATTAAATACTCCCCATAAGAATGCTAGGTTTGAATAAAGGGCTTGAAAGTTTTCATGATACCGTTGATCAATTCGTTAGCAATAACTTCAATTTTTTTATCTCGTGATTTCATCAAAGGGCCCCACAAATGTCAGCAAACATTGGTACATTATATTTGATTCAAATTGAAGATTTCGCAGTTAATGCATACTCAACAATTTGAGAATACTACGCATGTAAAATACTTTTATTAGACCCTTCCTGGCCCAATGATAGGTGTCTCTTTCCTAGTGGCCATTAAACACGCCATTGTGGCAGATTTCTGGGTATCTTAAACGCTAGACTCGTTTTAACGATTAAGATGCTTTGCTACTCGTTAACTTGATTTCATTTACCAATGTTTAACACATGTGAATTTTAATTCACTATTTCTCATTAAATTATTCTCACTAGAATCTGCATTTGTTTTAACACGAAAAACATTTCCCTTTTGTTTCTTTTTCCTGCTGGATTACAGTGACTTTTGCGTGCATGCAGTCACTATGCTGGTAGCCCTTCGTGCTGTAGGAGATTACGTACTTGAATGTGAACTGTCTTTTCTTTTTAGTATCAACAAAAATATTTTCTTGTGTAAGTAAATCATCGACAGAATAGCATATAAATCATTCTGTAGGTCAAAACAGCACGCAAGTCGAAATATCTATTTCCAAATAAATAATTTTCTTATTTAATTGTCGCGTTTTAATTTCGTGATCAGCTCTCTTTATGTGATAACAATTATTCATTTATGCATTTGATGGGTGAAGTTCTAATTTAAGTGTTATACTGTACAGGAAACTGTCTAGGGCTTTTCAAATGAAGATAAAAAATATTCTTTCGATATTAAATTACGAAAGAGTTCTTTAGCGAACTCTCCAATTGGAAATCAATTCGCACAGACAATTCAATGCATAGTAAATACGGCGTCCTTTGAATAGAAAGAATATAAAAAATACTAATCTTAATTGGTTTAAAAAACTGAACATTTGACGCTTTCAGAAATACTTCACGGGCGCGAATTGTTTATGTTAGAGAAACACTAATAATGCCACTAATAAAAATAGAAGTGTTCTCATCTAAGAAAACAACAGAGCATAAAATTTACACTGCAGCTTCATAGCTCGAAGTGCCTCTAGTTAATGGTAGAAGTCGGCACAGTAACTTAATTTAATATGCTTCGTATTTCACATTTAAACGCACTGCTTCGCGACATTTTTATCCGCAGGGTGGGGGCAAAGAAGACCATAAAACCAGCACCAAAGGATTTAAATCTCAAGACACTCGGCGGCAGAAGATTTCGTCCTAGGTCTTAAAGTAAGGGGTGGTGGTGCCAAAATAGTGTTGCCAGAGTGGAGGAATGGGGTAACCAGAGAATGTATATTTGGTTGGAATAACACGGATTTTCCTTTTGAACTATACAATGTCATTAGTTTTTTCTTTATTTGAGATAAAGCACTGTGGACTAAAAACTAATTTTCTTGGTGTTTCAGTTCCATTCGATTTTTTCATGTTGGAAATGCAATTTGGACAGAAATTTCTTTTTCATTTTATAGCAACGAATCATCAAGTTTTGTTCAAGCTCACAAACTATAGTAATGTAGCGTGATTAGGATGACATCAAGGTAGAAGCAATGTCAAGAGAGCTGAAATGTCAACATAAAACCTTTTCAAATGATAAGAGTGAATAATTTTATTCTGAAGAAGTGGTCAGTCAGAAGTCAGTGAAGAAATTTTATTTTTAAAACATAGCTTACAAAAATATTATATTGCGTAGTGGTACAGAGTCAATGAGAAAGGAACACGAGAGCAATAAGAATACTTTTTCATACATTCTCATTAGTCAAGTGCGACTGGAATACTTTCCCCGAATGTTTTAAGAACTAGTATTAACGACCTTAGGAAATGAATTTTTGCACACAAAAATTCTTATAGATATAATTCAAGCAGTCTTCCTCGAATGGAGTGTGTTGGATTTATAGCGCCAGGTTTTAAAATGTTATATTCTTTAGTTCAACTGTAAAACAAGAGAAAATTAATCTAAAGTTTGGTCAAAAATCGTGAACTCTTTGATCGATTCTCATTATGAGAAGCCCCATTGCAATTTAGGCTCTAATGAAGAGCTACTCACATCTAGTAATAAATATCTCAATCGGTATACCTAATTTTTGAAGGATCAACTCAATCACTGATAAGCATAGAGGTGTTTGTGCACGTAATAGCACTCGACAATCTTGTAATAAATTTCGAAAGGTGCGATTATGTTAACAAGCGTCCAATTAACTCTTATAATCCCAGACCTTGAACCCACAAGCTAATTAGAACTCAATCTTTGTAACAACTCTTCCTGCTTAACACAACTCGCCAAAATAAAATCATCTTGTTAAAGTTGTTTCTCATAGACTACCTGGCGTAAAAGAGTGTCTTTAACTCGAAACGGTAGACATAATCAAGAGAAAGACAAACAAAAACCAGGTCGCCAGGTCCACAATACTACTTCAGTTAAAAAGGTGTCTTTAAATGTTCTAAAACGATGGACAAACGAAACAAAGACGTAAACGATTACCAGGTAGACTAGAAATGCATCTATATCGTGACAGAGCTATTAAACGAGTTAGATTTAGATACCTAGAGGAAAAAAGAATGGTATGTGGAGAAGTTGAAGAAGGAACTGACCAACCAAACCGTATAGGAGAAAAAGAAACGGTTTTTATGTTAACTTAAAAGGAGTATTAAGTCCCTAAAGAGTAACAATTCATCATTTATGACTGATGGGTGGTGCCCTCTTAACCTTACTTCTCTATACATTTCTATGGAATCCGATAGACACGGGTCCATAGATGGCAAAAGGGGAAGGCCTCTTCAGAGTGGGATTCACATAGCCGTGAAAAAAGGGGCATGGAACTGACGCAGGCAAAAAATGGAAGCAGGAAAGGAAGATTTGTGGACGATTGGAAGACGAGTGGCTCAAATAGATCGCAGCTTCAGGACTGGAAATTTTATTTAAAAAAGTGGTTAAATATAGTGGTGTGAATAATGGACCAAGAACATCATTTTTTGTTCACTCGTGGTAATTCCGGAAATAATTCGATTGTCCATTCAGTTTTAAGAAGATTTATGGATACTTACTATATTGGGGGTTTGGATGAAAGGGTATCAAGTAATGGACATTTTCATTTGAATGGCCCTATTAGAGCACGCTCAACTAAACATAGGAAATGTCTCATCTGGATGGAATGGTTGAGATGAGGCGAAAAGTAACAAATACATAGACACGTAAGGGTTATGAGCAATCTTAATTTTAAGATTTAACTTTAAATGAAATCAATTTAAAAAGATTTTAATCTATTTAAGTAGGTAGGTATTTAATTAACGTCGCACTGGAACAACACAAAGGGTTATTAGCGACGATCCGGAATCAAACCCGAAGGGAAAGATCCGACGACAACACCACTTAATTTTGACCCACGGTCAGGTGACGAGGCCAAACTTGAACTGGAACCCCCCTTTCCAAACTTCTCCACTAAGCCAACGTGAGGACATTTGAGACCACGGCAGACTTAACATGCACCAGCCCCCCTGTACACGACGGTCTTTGGTTGCATTCGAACTCACAACCCTCCTGTTACTAATGCGTTACTCTTTCAACTGGGTTACCGCGACCCTATTAGGAAACTAAAACAGGGTGTTTCTAAAGTAACTATAAATTTCCACGAATGAATATTTTAATGCCTCTTTTTATGTTACATAAATGAATAAAACACATGAAAACGATAAATGTTACACAATTCCATATGGCCCACTTGCATATCAATACACAAATCTCAAAGTTCATGGAAAACCTTTTCCACAATGTGAAGTGCAATATTAGTCACTGCTGCTATGATCAGCTCCTTAAGTTAATTAATGCTGTTCATTTTAATTTTTTGTTTGCTTTAACAAAACCACACACAAAAAGTCTAGAGATTTGAGGGCAGGTTACGGTTGAAGGTGATTTTCAGAATTTTTCAGTAAACTCATGTCTCATTTGTTTGGAGGTTAAGCTTCACCGACAGATTCTACTGATATTCTTTTTTTCAATGGTCATCATGATTCATTCATAAAAAAGGAAAAATGATCATTATACGTTTTCATTGAAATGGACAGTTACTTCCGAAATACCCTGTATACAGGATAACTCAGAAAGCGCGCCTCTAAGTGCCAGAATTGAGTACTAACCATGTAGTATTTACTGGGGTTCACAATTCATTTTCATTTCGAAAATGTTAGATAGAGGAATTCATTTGACATTTTGTAAGGTACTACATAATTCAAATTGGAGAAAGATCGGGAGATCATGCTGATCAAGGAAGCACTTGAAAATCAAACCTTGTAACACTATTTTTTATTCCTCAAAGAGAATTTTCATGACGGTTTTCAGTTTTTTTTAATTTTATTTTCACTCATTGGTAAAAGAGTAGCTTTTAGCTATTCGAAATAACAATTTCTAAATTATTTATTCTGAATTCACGAAACAATGTTTAGCCTGCATTTTCTCGGGCTATTTAGAAATAATTGCTGTCATATGGAATATAATTTTTTTTAATGATTCAAGAACCAAAATAAGGGGAAAGCAGTTTTGGGATTATTAAGGACCGATATTTTATTAATTGTAAAGCGCGTTTTTATTTCAATGATTTATGTAATATGAAAGGTAAACAACTGTTTTGATAGAATCATTTTGAATACTTAATAGCATTGTTACTGTTTACGGCACACGTCATCTGACTGTGGTTCAAAATTACGAGGCGTTGTCCTTGGATATTACCCTTCGGGATTGATCCCGGACCTTCGCCAAGATCCCGTTGTGTTGTTCCAGTGCAACTCTAATTAAGTACCTACCTAACTGTTTACGGCGTGAATAATTATGAGCTGAAAATTATGCTGTGCTTTAATGTGTCACTTGAGTTCTTCGAGGAGTACATTAGTTCTGTTTTAATGATGATTAAAGGCGCGAGTTGATTCTAATCTATTTATAAATTTCATTTATATAAGAAACTTTACATTATTCAGTCTCTGGTTGGAATATAAATGGTGATTTATTTTGTACGAAAATGCAAACACGAAAAGCTCAAGAGAGAACGACAAATCTGATTTTTCAGATATTAAATTGTTTCGTATTCGTTAATCTAAAGAACTGGAAATTAGTTTGCCAAGTGAAAATGAGAATTCAGTTTTGTCTTTTTTGTTGCATACAATTATCCGATACTTAACAGCATACATTACAAATGGCGAAAAACTTATTCTTTTTTGCAATACAATTAAACTCGTGTTTCAAAGCCAGATTCAGTCCGAAATAATTATCAAGTGATAAAAAGGTTATACAGCTAAAATGCATAACGCGAGTTATAAAATATCAATGGAACCATCAATATATAGAGTAGAGTAAGTTGTATTGTACTTCAGATTATGGTGAAAATAATAATTCTCAAACCTAGCAATAATAGATGGATACTTTCAAAACTCTGTTTTGTAGAGCAAAACAGGAACTGGTAATGAATACATTCTTCAGTTTTTTCAATCTTATAAATCAAACAATTTGATATACTTGCTGAATTATTGACTAATTTTGAAAGTTTTGTTTCAAATTTCAGGCTTTACCAAATTACTGACAACAGTTTTTTATATTATGTGGTTTTTAATGAAATTTATAACTACTCACGGGTATAATAACTCATGTAGTTAAAACTCAGTAATATAATTCAATCAATGGCTTCTTCTATACTCAAGCAGTTTGAATATTCGGAAAAATTTTGTGGTCTACCTTTCGGCCCATGAAATGAAATTTAAGTTTTCCATTTTTGGCAAGGGAATAATATACTGATTCAATTTGACAACTAAGTCAACTGTTAAAATATGAGTAGGTTGATTTTGAATTCTTCAAGGTACGCAAGGGAATTCATCAACAAATTCTTATAAAAGCTGCTACAGAACAATTTTCTTTGATTGCACTAGAAATCGCAAGCAATTCAGTGCTTTAATTCCTAAGTCCACATGATCAACACATCTGAGATCTTACGACTCTTCCCCTCACATGCTTCGGTTATTTCATTAGACGGTCGATGGGGGAGAAGGGTAGCTAGTACTTGTGTCAATTGGAAATGTGAAAAGTTTTTGTTCTGCTAAATTTGTTTTCACACAAACTATTCTAAGTTATTTTGTATTGTCACAAATCCGTGCTATGTGTTATAACAATAAAGATATAGAATTGTTTAACCCTTTGAGCGCCACGCGATTTTCTAGTTGTATAGTATTGTAGTGGTAGTATCAACTTTTACTCTGCTTTCCTTTCATTAAAGATTGTGAGAATTTTCTGTCAAGCTAAATATAGGTGGCTTTAACGTTTCTGCGGCGATACCTATTTCTTGTAAGTATTCTGAACATGACGTCAGTTGATTTGTTTTCCAAATACGATTTCAGTACTTCGTCAACGAAAATTTAAAAAAAATAATTGATAATGCTAGTTGATTGGTTAATCCCCATTAGATTACACGCTAAACGAAAAAGGCGTTAAACTATACATTTTAAGGAAATCTCGATAGGTATGATACGATAGCATTTGAACAACAGATGTAAAATCTTCGCAGAATCTGGTTTGTTTATTTTAAAAAAGAAAATCTCCCTCATACACAGTTAATGTTATTACATAATTTTAATATTTATTTTTATTTAGTAGATAATAAGAATTTTAACACTAGTGTGGTAGCCTCTATTGGGGATTTGAATCAGTCCTTGCGCCGATGGTGTCCAGATAAAAGGTATAGGCTTTATTTTGGTATCTGGCAAACTTTAGGAAAGGTCGGAGTTTCCGTCGGGCGAGGAACATCTGGAACACCTCAAATGTATTGTCAGAAATTTATTGATGTCCGGCCAGAGGATGGGTGCTGGCATGGACGCTTGTCTTGTCGTCGGGGTAACTAGTCATTTCTCTACGATAATCCTAAACGGTCCTCCTTCACTCGCTATCTCTCCTCTTCTCCCTTCGTAAATTAAAGGCAGAAGACCCCCTTTCACCTCGACTCTTGTCAATAGAGAAGAAATCCTCAAGTTCTGCTCACATATAGGACCGAAACTTCGACATAATTCACCAAGAAAGGGGCCATCGGTGATCATAACATAACAGAATTGCTTTTACATGAAAACACGCGTAATGAATTAAATACCATCAATTGGTTGAAAGAATTCTAGGTAAGTAGGTATTTTAATTAACGTCGCACTGGAGCAACACAACGGGATATTGGAGACGGTCCGGGATCAAACGCGTAGGGAAAGATCCGAGGACAACACCAAATAATTTTGAACCGTGGTCAGATGACGAGGTCACACCTGAGTTAATAACCGACTCTCCAATTTCCCCACCATGCCAACGTGACTACATATGAGGGCATGACAGATTTAACCAGCCCCCTTTGTACACGGCGGTCTGTGGTTGGATTCGAACTCGCAACCCTCCATTTGCTAATCCGTTACTCTTCCAACCAGGCAACCGCGGTCCAAAGAATTCTAGGAAAGATTCTATTGGTCAGAAAGTCAAAACTGGTTATAAGTCATACAGGGAAGATTGCACGTTGCAGAAGGGATATAAGCATGTGAATCCCTCAAATGGTTAAAGTAAAAGATGAAACTACTCATGTGTGCAAGTTTTTAATTGAATACTTGAGATACATATTTTTTTTTATTTCACGAGGAATTTTATCATCGAAACAGGTGCTAGGACCCAGCAGATGTAGAGGCTCTGGATGTCGTCACAGATTGCGTCATCTCTAAAACTATTTCCACTTACACCACTGGGACCGAAAAGATTCTCCCATACCGACAGAGAAAGGAGAGGGATTTTCCCCTCCGATCGACTCATTGTCAGTCTGCATTCGGTGGGAAATGCATAAAGTGGAGTAAAGAAACGTGATAGCAGCAGATGCCTTTGTGGAGCCGTTTTATTATTTTCCTTGCATTTCTCCCTTTCTTTGGGCTAGCTGAAATGCGCGGAGGGTGCTATTTTGAAGTGGGCTAGGAGAGAGGAGAGTGGCGTCTAGAATCCCGAGAATTCAAATGCAAGAATTGAATTTCGATTTGTATTAAAAGAAAAGAAAGAAAGGATGGGCATGTATGTGGAGGGAAGATTCGAGAAGCTTTGTTTTTTTTCAGATAAAATTTTCTTTGCCAAGCAAGGCAAATTTATATTTTTATGTTATTCTACATAATTTAATGTCTATAGCGTTCTGAAAATATTTCCTTTTGAAGAGCCCATGCATGTTTTTTAAGCTAATGGCATTCAATAGTTTTTCATTTAAACACACTTTTCACAGAGGTAGAACATGCGTTGCGTGATATGTCTCAATAAAATAGTTTAACCTTTTAATTCAGATTCAAGATATGATAATTTTGATCCATAGCTGTATAGATAATTTATTACCCATTTGCATATTTACAAGTTAAAGCAAAAAATTTCATTTAACAATTTGACGAATTAAGGCTAATGCATTCCAGCTATTAAAAATTCATTCCGCGAGGCAGCTGAACTCTGCTTTAAATAATTAAACGCAGTTTATTGCCCTGAATTGTAAATATTCAAGTATATAATGAATTATGCAACTATGAATCAGAAGTATAATAAAATTGTCTGGAATATGAAATAAAAGGTTGAATTTTTAAATTATCGTGTTCTTTTGAGTTCTGATTTATAAGCAATGGTAAAGATATATCTTACAAAAACTAAAAGATCATTTGAATTTTTGAGACGAAATTTTTATATTTTTGGGATTGAGAGATGTAGAGGGGAAAATTATTGTTTTAAATCTAATAGTCGGAAAGATTTTAAAAATTTACATACATATTCGATTTAAAAATGTGGAACAAATCAAATTGTTTTCACTATTGTAAGGAAACTATTTTTCTTGTAGTGTTTTGCTAAAAAACTACATAATTGTACATATTTCTCCCAGTTGAATTAAAAACAGCTTTTGCGCATTGATGTTTCACTGAACGCTGCCATTAATTGCAAAGTACAGATCAATTATGACGTGCTCGTCAAGCAAGTTTTGAATTTATATCTGGACGCTGAAATACGAAAGAATAACCTACATTGGCAAATTAGCACTGGAATAAAATTTCTTACTATTATTGAAGACTAAATTTTTAATTTATGCACATGAGACTTCAGATAATATTTTGTCACGTACGGTAATTTAGGAACAATAGTTATTTGTTTACAAATTCATTTTCTTTGCTGTTCGAAAATTTTAACCATGCATATTGACAATCGTCCGATAGATGCAAAGCCTTTAACCTATTAACAAAATACAAATACCTAATAATTTATAATTTTCAGGTATTCTAAAGCCATTAAAATTAATTGCTGATGAATTTAAGAATTTCGGACACCACATTTTAAAGGCTCTTATTTTTGCACATTTAAATAAAATAGTTACATTAATCTAAGTTTAAGGCAGACTACAAAACAAAAAGAGTGAGATGCGTATAACTCAAGACAATCGAAGCAAACTATTGATGAATTGGAGATAGTCAACATATAATCTCAATTGATACAGCTTCTTTACAAAAATGGGGCCGCTGTCGCCCAGTTGAAAGAGCAACGGATTACCAACAGAAGGGTTGCGAGTTCGAAACTAGGTCCAGCCAAAGACCGTCGTGTAGACGGGTGCTGCTGCAAATTAAATCTGTTGTGGTCTCAAATGTCCTCACGTTGGAATCGTGTGGAAGTTTGGAGAGTGAGATGCCAGCTCAGGTGTTGTTCTCGTCATCTGTGACCGTGGTTCAAAATTACGAGGCGTTGTCCTTGGATCTTTCCTTTAGGGATTGTTTCCAGACCATCCCCAATAGCCCATTGTGTTGATTCCGTGCGACTTTAATTAACTACCTACCTCTTTACAAACGCATATGACGAGAGCAGCATTATCGGAGAGATAATAAAATCACCAAAATATGGAGCCTGCGAAAAATACCAAAAGGAAACGAGTGAAAAATTTAGAAACTTAATGAATGCATTTATGTACTTTTTTGTCGTTTCTCTATCTTTTTAGAATTCACCTTCTAAACACACACATGTTATCGTCTTTTTTCGAGGCAGTCTGGCTCTTTGTTGGTGCAGGATTGTTGTTGAAAGTTTTGATTGTTGCATTTTTGTCTTTCATTTTTTCATCCATTGTAAGTCACAGGCAAAATGATTTTAATTTCCGTCCATTATCCTGTCCAATTTCCTCCTTTTACTCTGCTATTTTACGTGGAGGTGGATTTTTCGATTTTGTGTCTCTGCCACGTGATGGCGCTGCTATCGATTTGACACGAGGAACAATCGGGGACCCTTCTCCCAGTGCACGGGCAATTGCAGATTGTTTGCTTCGCATCTTGACAGAGGTTGTAATAACTTCTCTTGTACTAAAAATTGAATTAGTGGTTCCCATCCTTCAAGTTTCGCATGAAGAGGAAATTCATAGATAGAAAAACTTCTAGTTGCGACTGTCAAAATTTTCAATGTCTATAGGAGGCTGTGTTACGGGCTGTAGCAACAAAAATGGATGCTTGGGGCGCTGTCCGCCGATCTTCGTTGAAAGCAAACTAGTAGATGAAAAAGACGTTGAATTTATTTTGAAAATTCCATTCTGTTGGTACGTGAATGGGCTTTTAAACGGTGTACATTTCGATCGTCTTTCACTAAAAGTCCTTTGTATTTACAACATTTTGTTTTATGAGAGGAAAATAATCCTTCTTTGTTTCATTAAGAAAACTAATTTTTATAGTCAGTCGATTCAAAATAATAAAACATTTTAAAGATTTGGAGACTGCAAAAATATCTGTACAACGCATTTACATGATATAAATGCTTTCACGTTCAACTTTTCTCTGAGTGGCAATCAAAATAGAGTTGATGCACAGCACTTGTGTCAGAAAAGTGAAACTCGAATTGTAACAAGGAAAGTCGCTACTAGAAGTTTTTCCAAAGTTAGCCGTGATGTCACTTTTGAGGCAAGTTACACACATCTTGCACAAAATAATAATATGCTCCTTCTCGATAAAAAATTACATAACTCAAAGTAAAGAATTCATTTTAATCAATTTTGTAATGGTGTTTTGCCTATCCCTAACTGCACCCACAGAAGTTGTTGGCGAGTGGGTAGCTCAAGTTGGTAGTGGGATGTAAACTCAAGCATTTTGTAAATACAACAATAAGGATTTTATTTTACTACAAGAAAGTGCCAAGTACGTTTATCAAGAGCAAGTTGAAAGTCTAAATCCAAGGTGAGCGGCATGTGCACAAGATGAGACGAGTTCGGATAAATTCATCACGGCTCAACTCGGAACACATCGGGAGAAACCCAACCGAACCAATCGAACCCCAAAACATTAATTTTATCGTTATCATGAAAACCAAATTCTATATCGTGGTGAAAGCGAAAATAAAAATACCTAAAATGCATGCACATGAAAAATTATCTTTGCAATCAATATTAACGGAGAAAATTAAAGTGAAGTATCAATCGCAAGCTCCGACAGAAGCGATTCCATTGTGAATGGTTACCACATTCTTCGAGACAGATCTCCGTGGTTGATCATTGGCGAGACCGAATGAGACAATGACTTTTTACCATTGCATTTTACTGTTTTATATTTCTGTTTAATTATTTGTCAAGTATATGTCTGCCTTTATAAACAATTTTTTTGCAGCAATTTACGCACGATTCTATTAAACTCGAACAAACCATAGATATAAAATCAGGGAATAAGCTATAAATTTTTCATAAGAAAATTTTTTATAAAGATTTCAAATTCAGAAGTAAAATATCTTTTACCCTTTAAGGGGTTGAAACGCATGGATCCGTTCTGTAACTGCAGGATTTCTGTCTATTTTGACCTTCTTGACCAATTGACTCTTTGGATTCTTTCAATCAACAAAAATGGCTTACGCTGTTATGCCATTATGTGTGTTGAGGGTTTGAGGAATGCTCACTACCTGGAAATCTCGTGACGCTCAAAGGGTTAAACATTTTCAGTCGTTCTTTTACTCTTGTAAAATTTATTTTTGAGTAATGTTACTTTTCTCGAGAAGGTGCTGTATGTTTTAAAAATGTTGTAGTGATTATAAAAATGGAACTATCACTCTTATTTATCAAAAAACCAGTTAATAATTTACAAGTCCCTACCATCACATATTCTTAAGAGGGAAGCCAATGGCTCTACAGGAACAAAAACAAAATAAGTTTTTATAGCTGTTGGGAAATATTGCATATTCGAAGTTTTGAATAGAATTGTAAATAAACGGGAATTTTTGAAGGTTTTCCACTTGAATATCAGACTTGGGTAGTTTAAAGGGTTGAGATGAGATAGGAGAAGATCGAGACTTTGAATAGGTTGATATGCAAATTAAAATTGTGTTTGTAATAGGTTTCTGTGTAAAAGCATATTCAATATATAATATTAGTGAACTAAAGTAAGTGAAACCGAAAAATAACGGCTTTTTTACAGATATATGAAGATTTGTACATAATATTTTAATGATGACGGAATGGTTTTGTAAATATTTGATTTTTAAAATGAATAATCTGTAGAAATATGTTGCTTTAAACCATGTAAGAGAGTAAACAGTTTTCAAGGATACAAAAAATATCGAATTTTAAAATAATGGGAAATAGTTCAATCAGTAAGGACCGAAGGCTCTATGATTTTTAAAAGCTGTTGTACAAGGATGTTCACAAGAAAGTTTATCGAGTTATCTAATTGCATTTAATTAAAAATGCCAATCCAATGAAAGTTAAAAAAATTGAAAATATTATCAAACGTCAATTTTCGTAGAATTTGGTCATCAGAAAGTTTCACCAAGAAATATGCGAGGCAGAAATTTAAGATATTTAGAAATTTTACGGAAAGTTGGAGAAAACTTGAATATCATTTCAATAATTCTCATAGTAATTTTGGATGTTTATTACTAAGTTTTACCAATACGTTTTGACAATACCTTTCTTGAGAGTTTAGTTTTAAGGAAAAAGTGGTAAACCATTTAACTTAATCTAATATCGAAGGGCTAATGTTATAACTAGGCATTTAAGGAACTTTTATTTGTAGTTGAGTACAATCTTTAGAAAGTAACTGTAATTAGATGCATCGCTAACCAAAATTTCTATGGATATGTACCACGGATGATATGTGTTTATTAAAAAACATTAAAACTACATGTTTATATGTTTATGACATTAAAAACCTCTTTATCTGCGAATGCTCAGAGTGTGTATTCACTTTATATATATATATATATATATATATATATATATATATATATATATATATATATATATATATATATATATATATATATATATAAAACAATCAAATTACAAAATATACAAAACATTAAAACGTAAAATAATAGAAAAGCAGACCAGCAAAATGCCAAAAGATCGAAAAGCAGACAAGTAAAAAGCCAAAAGGCCAAAAAAGTTGGGGGTAAAAAATAGTCAAGCAGAATCCAGAAGGCAGAACTCTCCATGTATGCGCGCTAAAGCTGCAGACAGGCTCCTCCCTGATGACGCCCCGATCCACCAACACTTCCATCATTTTTTTCAAAATTTTCTTAAATTTCTTGATTTTAAAATTTTTGGATTTCTCTTTGTTTTGGTTTGTAATTTTGAATTATATATATATATATATATATATATATATATATATATAAGCGATTTTTTAAAACGATAGTTCCTTGTGAAATCATAAATAAATATAACCTGGTAGCAAATATTTTTAAAGCTGAAAGAAATCTAATTAAAGTACGTGATGATTGATGTCGTTTTATACTATATTCGAAACACAATAATCTACTCTGATAGATTAAAAAATACGATGCACCAAAAAATCTAATAACAAAAGTGCTTTTTTATCTTTTCTAAGTGAAGCTCTTTGTACATTTGTCTCCTTAAAAGACGCAAAAAGAAAAGATTTATCTTTCTATTTCACAAGCTCAATTTGTTTTTAAGATTACAAACGGAAACGATTTAAGAAACAAGAACGGAGCGGAAATCAAATCGAAAAACTTTAGCTTAGAAATCAAGAAGAGGAAAAATAAAATGACGAATGGAATTTATGTAATGCTCCTTTCCATCAATACAGATTAAACAGAAAGATGCAGCTCTCAGAAAAATGTTCAGATCCAATTTCTGATTGTTCTTGCGAAATGGCGATAATATATCAATTTCGATTTTTGTTCCGAATTTATTTCTTATTCCACTTCATGCTCACGGAGAGGTTTTCCCGGAAGTTTATTTTTACAATACAAGCAGAATAACTTAATAGGATTAAATAAAATAAAATTTATTCATAAGTGTGGATGATTATAAATGTTTTCACACGTTGTCCTAACGCGATTTACGATTTGCAAGTTAGGAACTTGGAAAAAAATGGAAAGATGGATTAAATTAAAATTTCCCCTTTTCTTCAGTTTATTTTAATCTCTCTCTATCCCTATATAAGGATTTATCTTCTCTCAACTTAAACAATACTCATATAAAATTACAATTTTTTTACATGTAACAGTAATAATAATAATTTGATTCATTATAGTTGGTGCGTGATTTTTTTTGATGACGAGATCAAATTCTGGTAAGTTTTCTTCTAATGACAAGATATCTCGTCGAAACAATCACTAGGTAAGTAGGTTTTTAGGTTGTTAATTAACGTCGCACTGGAGCAGCACAATGGGTTATTGCTGACGGTCCGGGATCAAACCCGAAGGGAAAGATCCGAGGACAACATCACGTAATTTTGAAACACGGTCGAATGACGAGGTCGCACCTGATCTAGCACCCCACTTTCCAAACTTCCACATCACGCCCACCAAAAGTAAATGAGCTGCAACGCTAAAAGTGTACAGCAATGAATCGTTGTGTGTATGTCGTAGTTTTGATTTAATATAGTACATCACTATATTAAATAGTCATTTAAATTTCAAGTCATTTGATTTAATATAGTCATTTAAAAATATAGTACATCACGGCAAACTTGTGTCGTCTGAAAAGCTATCTTTGAAAATGCATGTTCGTTTTCTGCATTAAATCCAAAATAAATTCAAAACATTGCACTTATTATATCTTGAAATATGATATATATTTCATACATAGTGAAATATGATATACACCCAACGTGAAGACATTTGAGACCACGACAGATTTAATGTGCACCAGCCACAAAGTAACGTGGGTATTGTCCTCGGATCTTTCCATTCGGGTTTGATCCCGGATTTTCACGAATAGCCCGTTGTGTTGCTTCAGTACGACGTTAATTAAAATACCTATATAAATCTTTTCTTCATTATTGGGTAGTTCCACACAAAATGAGGAAATCGACTGTGGTTGACATATCACCGATTTTAATGAAAATCAATTTTGAAATAGATCACATGTAGTAATGAGCAAATGCAAAATATTAGGGTTCAAAATTCTATATTTTGTTAATTATTGACATTTAAAGTTCAAGGTCACATAAATTTAGATTTTTTAGCACTAAAAGTGGCCTGTTTGCGACCCTATATTTCAATAAGCTATTGACACAAATTTAAAATTTTTATATCGTTATATTCTTCAGAAAAGGTCTCTTAAGAAACGTCAGATTATAATTTAATGGCCGTCATTGCTGAATCTGAGAGATAGACGAAAATGAAAATTTTGCCAATTTGCTACAAGTTTCAAATTGCTCTGATATCTCTAGAAATGGAAATACAATGTTAAAATTATTCTTAATGAAGAGCCTTTCCTTATAAATAGCGTGGCGTAATTTGATGATTGTATTTCTACTCCTTTATAAAGAAAAAACATAAAAGTAAAATTTTGGAAAATACGATTTTTCGATTTTTAAAAATGCACATTTCACTGTGAGGGAAAGTTACAAAAACATTAAAACTTTTCGACATAAAAGAGCAAGATGTGTATTATATATCCTGAAATTTTCATAATTGTAATTTGATTATTTTTGTCTCAGGAAAATTTTTAACTAGACGTAAATTTTACTTTTTTATCACAGATGAGTTATAATCTTCGATAACATAAAAAAATGCGATATAAGAATAAAATAACTATTATTATGGTGCACATGCAAAATTTCATTTTAAAGTCTTTTTTGCTTAATCCAAGGAGTGTTTCCAACAGTGAAATAATTAGATGGAAAGTTCATTTTGTTAGAGAAGTTTTTTCGATTTGCTTTTTCTTTTGGAAACGTAAGTATTAAATGCTACTACTTGTGAATATTAAATACATTTTGTAAATATAAAACATTATTAGTCATGTAAACACTAATTTTGAGAGTAAAAAAAGAATTTAAACATCGTTGTTATACCCGATTCTCCCAAATGTACATAATTCACGAATCCTTGTTCTATATTTATCACAGTCACCAGTGAAATAAGTAAAGGTTTTTTTAGCAACATTGGGAAAATTTAAATTTAAGCAACTACGAAATTGAATAAGAGACCTTTATCAGATTTAAAAGTGAATTTGAAGACAATCAAGTAAAAGTTTTAAATGGTGAAGCTTTTTCAATTGTGATTTGATGTTCTGCTTTTATAATTTCCTTCAAAAGTTAAAAAATAATTTGGATCTTCATTGTTGATTTGGGGTTCATTCTTTCCATTTCATTGTTATAATTTGAAACGAGTATAATAGGAAGGAAATGCTATGATTGGCGATAATAAACATTGCCAGGGTGATACTGATGGAATATGATAACCCGTCGTAGACCTATCCGAATAGTCGTTTGGCGAAGAAACATTCAGTCGCCAATTTATCGATGGGCAAGAACGTGTTTTTGCGTTTTACTAATTTTGTTAGTGTTGCTTTGGGTCTCCAAATACAAACCTGAATTTTTTACAAGTAATAGACATATTAAACGATATTCTTCCAAAATATAGTTTTCGTCAAAGCTGTCCATTTCATTTTGTGTGCCTATTTTGAGTGGAAACTCATTTTATAGTTTTCCTTTGTTGTTTGGAAGATGAAGGAAATAAAAGCTGACTTCCAAACTTCAGCAGTAGTTTTGTCATACCTAGCACTGTATCTGGCATTTCAAAGATGCATTTAAATTCCTTTAGCCCATAGAATCCCCCTTTTATTTCTATCAAAATCAACTATTTTCCATTTTCGCTACTAATTTTTAGCTTAAATATGATGTTTAAAATTGTTGTTTCCAAACAGATAAAAAGACAATTCTTCATAGATTACAAAAATATGAAATATTGTTGGCTACGTTAAGTAGTTTTTCAGAAAGAGATCTTCAAACATGCAACATCAAGCGTTTTCACAACTGCTCTTCAAAGTTGCAAGTCCTTAAAATACTTGAAACTTCGAAAATAGTTCATTTGAGCCAAAATATTTTTGATATAGTTATTTATGCCTAAAATTAACCCCTGTAGCAAATTTCATGAAAATCCGTTACCCTACGGCCACAGATTTTTCTGTGATTTTTGCTCATTTCACATGGAATGACCCTATTACAAGTTTGAATCCAGCCAATTGATAGCTTTTAAAGATAATGTGTGTGAATGAAAATGCACATCCATTTGAGTGGATATGTCTAAGGAAGTTAGACATTAAATCAAAAATTGTTGCACCGAAATACAATTTTATTCGTTGGTGGAACCAGAAAACTCAAACCATGTCCATTGTAGTATCTTTGTTCATACGAGATGGTTTCTGTTTGTGTGCGCGTGCCAGATAATTATCGGTTGCGATCATACAAATAATCACAGCTTGCGGCGCATATTAATATCTTTACTCTCGGTAAGTAGTTAATTAACGTCGTACTGGAGCAGCACAACGGGCTATTGGCGACGGTCCGGGATCCGAAGGGAAAGAATCGAGGACACCACGTAATTTTGAAATACCGTTAGATGACGAGGTCAACACCTGAGTTGGCTCCCAGTCTCCAAACTTTCACACTACGCCAACGTGAGGACATTTGAGGCCAACGTGCACCAGCCCCTTGTAGACAACGATCTTTGGTTGGACCAAGTTTCGAACTCGCAATCCTCCGGATGCTAATCCGTTACTCTTCCAACTGGGCTACCCCGTACAAAATTAGGATGCGTGACAAAAAATAGTAATCGGAGAATTATGATCAGTATAATTTTTATTTACTTTTGTTTCATTCTTTAAACGCCAGTTGTGGTAGTATTTATAAAGTATTTTAAAAACTTTTTGTCCCCCAGTTAGAATTTTATCGACTATTTTTAAGTCGATGTCATGGCGTCTGTAGGTGTATATAGATTTTTTTGCAAACAAATAAGTTTTAACTGTTTTGTTAATTTATTTGTACCAATTACATCGCATGGGCAATTTCCCTCTCGATGCCTTTTAAAAGTTGTTTTCCAATTTAAGGCGGCTATTCGGTGGAAAATCCCGGAAATTAGTTGACTGTCCCTAGGATTGAATGACAAATGGTATCTCTCCCCTTTTAACGGGTAATTATGGCTGCTAAACAAGATGCTCGTTTCTGCTAGATCGCTTCTGTGCAGTCAGGGCATAAGAAATGGGGGAAAACTCGAAATTCAGAAAAGGTAGAAGGCGGAGATAGATTTTATTCTTTGCCAGGCGATTTTCTAATGATTTTCAGCGCAATAGCTCGTTTTAATAACGGATGGTAAGAACAACTATTTATGGCAATGGCTTCGTTGAATTAGAATTGCAGTACCGATGCATTCAAACGGGCTTTTCATTCTCCGTAATGAATATCACTTGCGAGTAAAATTCTATTATCATTAGAAGGGAACTGTGAAGAGTTCTGTTCTTTGTTGTAATATGCGGGACATCAAGATAAGTGCTTGCTATTCTACTGATAGACTTTTTCGTTTAATTTTAGAAAATGTATTATTTATACAGTGAAAAAAGTTTTGTAAGAAATAACGTTACTGCATCGCGTTAAAAAGAAATGGAGTTTTGCGATGGTCTGCATATTTAACCAAAAAACATTTTAAATAGAATACTTGTAGGCTTGGTTTTTGGTAACCAATTCGAAGAATTTTAACAAGGTCTACCTTCGTGTCGTTTGTAGAGCAAATTACATAAACTAAACCAAAACAAACTGAAGAAATTCATAGATCTTTAGATTTTAGATATTTATAGCAGTGGCTTCGTTAAATGGGAATTTCAGTACCGATGATTACAAACGTGCTTTTCATTCGCTGTAATGAATATAACTTGCTACCAAAATTCTGTTATCACTAAAAGGAAACTGCGAGAAATTGTATCCTTTGATGTAATGTGCGGAATATCGAGGTAAGTGTTTGTTCTTCAGCTGAAAGAATTTTTAGAATTTTTCGTTTAATTTTAAGAAATGCATTACTTATACCGTGAAAAATATTTAGAAATACCTTTGCTGTATCTCGTTAAAAAGGAATGGATTCTGCATAATAAATCAAAAGAACATTTTAAGTGGAATACATTTAGGCATGGTTTTTGATAACGAATTAGAAAAATGTCAACATATTCTAATTAGCCTTCGTGTCGAGTAATTTACCTACAAACCAAAACTTTTTTTATTTCCAATGAAAGGCAGGAAAACAAAATACACAGTACAAAGATTGGTAGCAAAAGTAAGCACAAACAAGACATGAAATTGATAACAAAAAGGTGCGAAATGAAAGAGAAATACAAAAATTGGCTGTTCATCCCATTTTCTAGCCTCCCAACATCGGCCGTAGAAGTCCCGATTAGAAAGCGCAGTACAAGTAATTCGCAAGTGGCCGATGTCCATTTCTTGAGATTTAGTACGAAAGGGACAGCAGGGGCTCTGCAGAATATTTGGGCGGTAGAAATGTTTAATTGAACAATCGTCAGAAGTCCGGTTTTTGCAACAGATTCTGCATTTGAGGCATCTGAGATGTATTTACGGTCAATAAGCCATTTTTTCTTTAGTTTCTATCTATTAGCAGTAACGGTTCTTTTTTCTTGATGTATATTTGTATGTAATTATACGAGATGGGTCTGCTTGGAAATCTGAACTGTAGTACCTCTCTTTGTCAAGAAAACCGCTTGTTCATTACCAGACTTAACAGTGTTCTGGACCAAAACAAACCGAAGAGTTTCATGAACCTTGAGAAGATTTTAAATATTTATAACGAAATAGCTTTTCAAGGTACGCTTTCGATTATTCCTATTTTCTATAGGGATGTGAGAGGAAACAATATCGTAAATAGACATATTTTGATGCATTAATCTTGATTTTTTCGAGGAGAGTTTTCGACCAACATGTGGTCCATAATTTCATAATTTTCCGCTTGGGACAACATGTCAGCTCCATGGAGCCGTCAAGTTGAGTGTTGCTTTAATGTATCGATTTTTAATGGGTTCAAGTGTTGGAGATATGGACAAGGCTGCACCATTCACGTCGAAGGGTGGAACAGCGAAAACAGAATTCTTTCAGTAATGAGGAAAATTTCGATGTGATGGCTACGAACATCGGTGTCTAAACAAACTCATGATGGCATTTGAAATGGATTTATGATTCGTATGACTTGGAATTCATGCTTTTTGATGATGCTTATGATTTCTAGACTAATTCCATTAGTGATTCAAATGTAACTTTGTTTCATTGACGAAGATAGTTATTCTAATATGTTAAGACTTGAACCTTAAGATTTCGTTTACAGAAAAGTATTTCAGTAGCTTCAACTTTTATCTTATAGGAGAAAAGTTATTTTTGAAACGGGGTATACGTAGGTTTGGCAAAATACATAAAATGTATTTGTGTTTTGATACTAGTAATTAAAGGAAAATTAGAATAAGTATAAGTTAAAATATCTGGAGAAAAATAGGGATCATAATAATAAATTAAAACTAACAAACTGAAACGAACATTTTAAAGAACTTTAACAGATTCTATACTACCTAAAATAAAATATATTTAAAATTCGGGAAACCAAGTTAGGGAACTAAAGCACTTTTATTGAAAATTAAGAAAATCTTATTGTGTGTGTATTATTGCAAAGTAAAGTGTATTCTGCAAGTCTAATATCACTTTTATTTAATGGTTTTGAATGCTTTTGTCACACATTATCTTTCAAGCCACATACTTACAGTTATGCATAAATCGTTTTATGCATCGAGTTGCAAACTGATGTTCATCATTCGTTTGAAGGTTTAATTTCATTATGGCGACATTTTTAAGGAGAAAACCTTAACTCATTTTTAGTTTTGCCTCTGGGAAAACTTGAATCCTATTTTCTTTAATTAAAAAAATTGCAAGCTGAAAAGTACCTCAATGCAGAGTAATTAAATATCTTAATTATCACTATTTCCTTCTAGAAATGAGAGTATTAGTATAAATGTCAGGAAATGTTCTGGGGCACATTGCGCTTCTTTTAATGATGTCGTGGCAAATTTTTTGTTGTTGCTCTGTCTTTTACTTTATACATCGATATTCAGATTGCGAAAGTAATAAAAAATAACCATTAGTCCAGATCCTTAGTTGCAGTCATAATTCTTAACTACTCCGTAGATGGTTTTTGCTGCCTTTGATGGTTTTGGAAGAAACAGGACTTGTATAACTTTTATTACATTAAAAAACAAGTCAATTAACAATAGCCTTATTTTAATATTGAGCTATAATAATTTTGTTGCTTTATTTGAATTCAAGTCATTAAATATTCATAAAGTATTAGAATAATGTCGATGCATTGTTATTAAAGTATGCAATCAAATAACAAGAATTTGTTGTTCGTTGGCAAAGAGTTCTCATTAATTTTATAATACAATGGGGTTACATTTTATTTTTTACATAAAATTACAGCTAGAGTAAATATTAAACTAGTTGTGCACATGTCGACAAATTTTTGAAAGTAAAATGTTAATTCAACAAAAGAGAAAAGCAAAATTACAGATTTGACAATGAACACATCCTCAATTCAAATACCATTTTTGTCTGGAAAATGTGTGTTCGTTATTTTTATACCAGATCCAATTCGAAACGAATTTTGTAATTGCTTCCATATAATTACCCCCACACAGAACAGTTTTTATTTCTTGTTTTCACAACAATAATCGTTTAATTACTTTCAAAGTGAAAGCCAGAGTGAAACTTAAATGTCAAGAGGTCTTAATTTTCCAATACTTAATACGACGTAGTACTCGTGCTTAACATATTTCATTACTTTCGAAGAGATAGTTATTCAACAAGATAAATATTCGATCGCTAGATAAATACTCCGACAATTTTAAAGAATAAGAACGATTTATTTTAACTTCGAGCAGTGGAATCTGCTACGAGCTGAAATGATATTCTTTTTTGTTCTTTATATCCATTCAGAGTTCCTCCTTTTCTCTTATCATTTCCTACTTATCTCGATCCTGGAGCTAATCTTCTATTTCCAAAGGAAGGAAAAGGCTATACATATATACATACTCTTTTGTTCTTTTCCCTCAGGAGAATCTGTATATCCTGGGATATTTTACTCAGATTTCCAAGACCATTTGTTATAGAATGGCGATTTGTTCCGCGTTTGTAGGAAACGACGGAAAGGATTTTCGAAAAATCGATTGAAAGTTTTTAAGTGAAATAAAGAAAAATAATATCTATTACCCTCTGCATTGGTTATTGAATTAATTTTTTCAGCGTACCAGATTCGCTGTTTAGTTGTTTAGTCAATTTAAGCCTACCGATGCAGAGAAGAACTTGACAGATGCCATAGGGGTTTACAAAGGGCAGTGAGTTTGAAATTGGGAAAACATACGTGTAATTCTAGAATAACTAAATACTTTAGGATTAGTTGTAAGCTTCCCAATTTTAAATTTGTTTTCCATGAAACAGTGCATTTTTCAAAGTTAAAAGCAATGCCAACAATTTGAGTTGCATGTTTGGAGTCCTTGTGTATAAATCAGTATATATGTTTTCTTAAATAAGTAGATAGGAGTAAGTTTTTGTTTTTCTTTCTGTAACCCATCGACCAACTGTCTTAAGCAGTTAAGTCAAATCAAACTAGAAAGACTTTGACCAACCGAAGTCAAATCCCACGATTGCACAGATAATCACTAATATAATTCAGTCTATTATTTCATATTTAAGGAAAACTTTAGGTTTACTTTCTTATTTACGTGCTGAAAATATTATACAATATTGAAAATATATCGCAATTTTATGGGAAAGTTAATTTTCTTTTCACATTTTTACAATAAAAAAAAACGGATTAGCAGCTATATTTTTTAATGCCTGATCACTGACCTCTTCGGAACTACAAGGAAAGAACTGGTGTCTATTTGTGAAGGAGCCCCCGACGGGTAAGCCTCCATTATTTCTTAGTCAAGTTGGATATTAGTCCAACATAAGTCCTGCGACACTAAATTGACTGAAATACACATACGTACTTAAATATCTTCTGTTTAGAAAGGAGTACGCATGCGTACGTCGTATGTTTTGTCGCATGCTGCCGCGTTGTGCGGTTCGGCTAACTGGGACAATCACTAATATCCATGTGCTTACAAACCGGGATTCAATCCTAGATCCACTGGGTGGAAGACAAACGCTATGACCAGTATACCAGTCAGGTGGCAAAGTATAAACATAATTTTTTTATCATCTGAGCGTCACGAGATTTGCGAGTAGCATAGTATTGCTTTTATTCCACAACACACATAACGAATAAATAACCACATCTATAGGTTGGAAGAATCTAGGAAAGATTCTGCTGGCCAAGAAGGTCAAAACTGGTTAGAAATCATGTAGCGAAGACTACAAGTTGCAGAACAAATATATGCGAGTGAACGCCTCAGATGGTGTTAATGTACTTGTGAACGCCTCAGATGGTTAATGTGCGTGTGAACCCACCATGGGTTCACTTATGAATGTGGTGTTGGATTCAACTGTTTAAATGTCGAGAAGAGTCATTTTTCACAATTTGAGTTGCATGTTTGGAAGTCATTATATATAAAACAGTATCAAACTTATAAAAAGTACATAGATAGTTTTTGTTTTTATTTCTGTAACCCATCGACCTACCATCTTAAACCTGTAAGTCAAATCAAGCTAGAAAGATTTTGCCCACCCAAAGACAAATCCCGCGATTCCACGGATAATCATTAATGTAATTTGGTTAATTATTTTCCTATTTAAAGAAACCTTTAGATTTTGTTTCTTATTTACATTCAGTAAGTAGGTAGGGTATGGTAACACGTATAGTTAAGTGAAAGCAAAATAGCCATTCCAAAAAGCTCCTAAAATGTAAGATTGCAGCTTAAACTAATTGCTTGGAAGTACAGCCCTAATGTAATAGTTAAACCAGCTTTATATTTTTTAAAATCAAACTAACTCTGATTTCATCTATATAAAACTAGTTTATAATTTTTAAGAACTTGTTAATTAGAAAATTCCAATTAATTATAAACTAAATTGTTGAAGATGAAGTATATGACGGGAGACATGAGATGCTATGCCATCCAATTAAAATTGCTCTAATTCTTTCATAATTTACAAAAGTGCCCCGAAGTTGAAAAGATCTGAGGCCGCTGCATTAGTCTAACGAGCAAGCTGTTTGAGAAGCAGACGCATAAATCTTTTCCAAGAGTAGTGCAAATATCAGATAAATAGAAATGGTAATGTGTAAACTTTCAGAAAAGCCACGCTGTTCAATTTATTAGCGAGAAATGCTAACAAGTTAAGAGAGATGCGAGTGTTTTCTCGAGTCATTTATCCTAATTTGCCTTGTAACTCGTTATAACAACACCAGTTCATGGTTCTGAAGCACTATTCTAATTTAATTTGATTGGATGCGATTTCACTGATTTAATTAGACGGAAGCACCTTATATACATTCTTTTACCCTGAGCAATTGGTCTTAGGTAAGCAAATCATCTTTGTACTACTTCTATTAAGTACGTGCGGTATTCATGAATCGTGGCTGGCATTCAAGGAGATTTTACTTAAACCGAAGCGTCAATAGTTCGATGCTTAGTTCATTTTTAAAGCACAAATCTTTCATGTGCAAAGATATACGCAGTATTGTGTACTTTAACTGCATTATTAACATCCTGTTTAAGGAAATTATTTCTCCGTTGTCCAATAATTCGCCATTTCTCTCAATGGTAGATTTTGCTCATATCTTGAAATGTACATCTCAAACATAGAACCTTTCTTTTATTCAGCCCGCTAGATATCTATTTTTGCTTCAAATTCCCTCTTTCTCACACTCCATTTAAACTACGTCATTTGACCTTTGCTGCCTCAGCACTAATTCGCACTTCATTGTCAAATAAGACCTAATCACAATAAAGAACTCATACCGCGAATACTTTCCTATGTTCTCTTCAACAACCCTCTCAGCCCCATAGATACATCGTGTAAAATGTGTTCGTTCTTGCCCTGACCATCATCGTGTGTGGAGCTTCGAGACGAGCTGCCTGATGTTACGGGTCGTGAAGACACAATTACAATGCTCGAGACCCACTATTTGAAAACTAATTTTTTTTAATGGAATGATGTAATTAAACTCATTTATGTCACACGTGCTTAAACATGGTAAACAGGTTTATAATGGATTGGAACGGACACTTCCATTACACTTAAAAATGTTATGTCAATAGTAACTTAACAGTATCGGAAGTTTGATCGTTAAAGAATAGACAGGACTTTCAATTTCCCAATAAAATTGGTTAATATGAATATGTTGCTTATTTACATAGTTTATATTCGACTAATGTAACTAATAACTGAAAGTTTTTAAGAATCTGTGGGTAGTCTTGCTACCAAATGCACTTCTCAGCAAGGTTGTCAATAAAGTAACATTCATGAAGCAATCTATCTTCGTTATTGACATATATATATTCATTTGATAAAGTTATTTAATTACAACACTTCACTGTCTCCAATTTCAAATATTTCCTCGTGTTCATATTATTTTCGAAGTATTATTAGAAGAACAATCATTTTAGATAAATTATTAAAATGTATTGTGTGAAAATGGTTTTATTGTTGTTTTATTAAAAAAATGAAATTCTCCAACCATCGCAAATTATTTATTATTAATTGAGTAAAGTAAAATAACTATAAGTATTTTAATGAAAATGTTATTAATATTACTTGAAAGTGCATCAAGGGTTTCTTAAGTAAATATACATTGAAGGATACCAACATTTCCAAACTGAAATATCAAAAACTGTTACAATTGTCTATATTTTTAATGTCCGAACCCTGACCTCTTCGGTGTTCGGTACTATAAGAGAACTGGTGGCTACTTGTGAGGGAGCACCTACTGGGCAAGCCACCGTTGCTCTTAACAGGGTAATCACCAAACATCAATACTCCTACAAACTGGGATTCGAAACCGGAGCCTATAGGTTGGTATATAAACGCTATGACCACTATATCAGCTAACTGACTATTGCATACAATAACTAGACTGTTACCCGAAACTGTTTTTACGGGATACGTAGATCACATTTAAGTAAAACACTTTCAATTGTACTCAAGCATTTTAGTTAAGGATAGGATTAAGGACATGTAAGGGGTCTTGATAATACGCTGCTTTTTAACTCTGAGGTGTTCACACGCATATATCCGTTCCGCAACCCGTTGCCTTCCCTGGATGACTCAACCTGTTTTGATCATGATCAATAGAATCTTTAATAAGATCCTTTCACACACACACCGATAGATTTTGTTACTTAGGCATTAAGTGTATTGTGTGAAAAAAATCCATAGGACTCTTCTTGGGAACTTGTGAAGATCTGATGGTTAAGGTACTGCATGAAAAAAATCCAAATGATCTCTAAGTAATTCTATTCAAATCGATTGAGCAAAGCTCACGAAAAGAAAAAAAGTCATTCATTCACAACGAAACGAATACATCTCCCTAGATATTTTCTCTGACGTAATTTACTGTATAATTACGCATTGAGTTCGAAGCAGCGTTGCATCGAAATGAATTAAGGCCCTCCTAGAAACCAAATAACGTTACCATCTGAGTGTCTCACAGAAAACATGTCAAAGGAAGACCCAACAAAGTGATGCATCAAAGAACACAAAACATTTCTTTTTTTTCAACTTCAATCTCCAAAGCGGACGAAAAAAGTCCCAGTGCCCCAAACAACAACAGAAACTGCCGTCTTTATTAGAAGATCTAAGACACTTCCTTTTCGGATGGTAGTTTATACTTTCCTGCAGGATGGCCCTATTGCCCCTTTCATTTATCCGGTGGGATCATGGAGGAATTAGGGCAGTGTCCGGCGCTTCTGATTTAGAGCTCCTTTGACTGGAACATGGATAAGGAGGAGCTAACAGGGGTGGCCCGGTTCGGGAGTGTTTGGACTTAAGTGCCGCAGTAGCGGTTGCCATTCGTTTTGTGGGATACTTCCTTTGCGGGAGAAATGCCTTCATTTTTAAAAGAGAGGGAAATTTTTCTTTTTTTGCCCATACCTGGGGAAAATAACGTAGTAGTCTTTGGTACACGATCGTTTCGTTTCTCTGTTTCTGTGTGATGTCAAATACAAGAGAAATTTTGGGAAGATCGATTTCGACAATAAATTGAACATGGACTTGTTATTCACATTTGAAACAATCACGATGTTTCAGCTGCTATTTTACATCTTCATTGGAAGAAAGTTTTGTGAAAGGGTTGAATATATTACCGCACACGGAATTGTGCAAACGATAAATAATCGAAAGAAAACAAATCTTCTTGCCTAGAAACGAATCTCTGGCTTGACCCCAACTCCGAAATCCAACCTTATTCCTCCCTTCCTTGTCCATTCTTCTCCACTTTAGTTTTAATCTGCCTCTCCATCTCCTTCCCTCTAGTCCCAAGTTAGTGCTAATCGTGGATGTTATGTATTGAATGTTCCTTAGTATATTAATATCAGATCCAAGAGTCAACTATTTAAATTTAGTTTCCAGTGTTGACAGTGTAAAATGATATACATCACTTCTATTGTTTTATTTGTAAACAATGGTTTTGAGAGCACACAAAAGCATACCTATTCCATTGAATAACTTCATTTGGTTTGTACATTCATTGTTTACTGCACAAGAGCTAATTAAATATTTTTGAATGGAAGCAATGCACAATGTATAAATATTTACATTTACCTACAGAATCACTTCATTCAGAAGATTCTCAAAATTCAGAAGAATAAGTATTCTTAAGATTTATTTGTGGCTTTATATAAAGAAACGGACTATTTTAATTAACTCGAATTATTTGTGTCACGAATAAGTGATTCAGAAAAGGATCTTGATTGATTGATTTATAATTTTGAAACAAACTGTTTTGTATCCGCCAAGAAACCCGATTGTTGGAATTGTTTGCGTACATTTCCGAAGTAGTAGATGAAATTTCTCTCACACTAAGAATTGTTAGAAAAACATCGAGTTTTAAATATTTTGGAAATAACAATGCAATAATGTTCTGTAAAGTTTCTGTTTTCGGGGTTTTGAAATTTAGACTTCGTTATGCCTCATCTCTCAACACTTCTCAAAGCTCTGAAGAGAAAAGTAGCGTTTGCAACTGTTATTTATATACAAATGACAGGAATTTGACAATTAAGTCTTCTTACTTCCCAATATTTCTGAGCGTTTGCATAAAGTTACAATTAGGTGTATTCCTAAATAAATGGTCATTGAGACATACGTATCCAGTTATAAGACAAATCAAAGCAACAACTGAACCACGAGGAAAACTTGTAATTTGAGACTTTGAATCAGCAAGACAATCCCAGGCCTTTCCCCTAGCTTCATTGAACAGGTTGAATTTAATTTTTTCCAAACTCCAATTTAATTAGAAGTTTGGCAGGATGGAAGTTAATTAATGGGCTTGAGTTCAGAAGTCCGCCCTTTCATTTCCTTCCACACTACAGAGAACAGGAACCCATTGCAGCCACGAGGGAATAAGCCAAAGCTTATTCCCTCTTACAGCAATGGGTCCAAAGCTTATTCCTTCGAGCAGCTTAAGAACTATCTTTAGTCATAAATTCGCTTCGAGTGGCATACTTTATTGCTAGATATGACTTGCAGAGCTGCCTTGGAATCGGAAGAAATTACAACCTTGGTGAAACTATATATTTACGGAAATGTTCTATGGCTACATAAATAGCCTCCATCTCACCAGCGAAGCTAGTTGTGCAATTATTAGCAATAAGTAAAATTCATTATTAGTGGATTTACGATAATTTTGACTTTTTAATAAAAATCAATGACATTGGGTTTGGTCATACTTAATTAGTTATAAGGAAAATAAAGTTTGAAAATATAAAGAGCTCAGACTAAAGAGCAGAAAATAGTATTCTGTTGGCTATTTATGTATTTAAAATGACTTTGAGTCAACTTAATTTTATTACACGTACTTGTACGACAAATACGTGCAATAAAGTTAATTCCTGATTAACTTGATCAAGGATAAACTCCTTGATCAAGTTGGATTGTGGTAGATCCTTGTGTCATAAAATTAGTTCTTGAAACAATGAAAATTTATCTTAGAATAAACGAATGATGAATAACATTTTTGACAATACTGAAAATATGGAATATTTATTTTAAAATTACACTGATGTGCAAAACGTAAGATAGGTAGATATTTTAATTAACGTCGCACTAGAGCAACACAAAGGGCTATTGGAGACGGTCAGGGAACAATCCCAAAGGGAAAGATCCAAAGACAACACCAAGTAATTTTGAACCACGGTCAGATGACAAAACTTAAGGAACAGTAATGTTTTCAGCTGCTATTTTGCAGCAAAGTGACCTGGATGTGGGACACTCATAAAAGGTCCGTCGATAGTTATAGAACCGATGAGTAAAGGCAAAAAGATAACAAGAACAGAAGCTAACATTAAAAGACGTCTTCGAGCTGAAGTGATGATCTGACCCCTTACTGGGTACCAAGAGACAGAAAAATACCAGTGAAAACCTAAAAAATACAGAGGAGGTCTTTGTAAGCCGTCTGACCATCTCGAACACTGTTGCAGGCTTTGTGCCGCATTTGAATTCAGTGAATGAGTTTATGGATGAATTTTTGCCGTAGCAGAACCCATTACCATGCTAGAAGAAAGGATTCAATGAAGTCATGATTCTAAAATTTGATTGCGTTCTACTGAGTAATCCTTGATTATGCAAATCACCACATACTGTTTCATTTAATTTTGAGTTGGTAATCTTAAAAAATAATGGTGTTTCTTAAGTTTTCTATGCCAGTGTATATGCTTTACTGTTTTGATTAAATTATTTTTTGATTTTGTGATTACTTATGTCATAATATTTTCAACACTAAATTTTTTGTGGATATGAATTTCAGAGCATGTCGCATTTACTCTTATGAAACTTCTACTCTGCATAATCGGGTTAAGTTAACCTCAAGTATAGGCTCCTTTGTCCTTTCCTCTTTTTATTCTTTCTTATGTAGGGAAGAAATATCAGACAAGAATACCCATTTATTTCAATATAAACGAGGCAATGTCTCAATTTACAATTCTAAATCTTGAAACATGCTTACAATATCTTACGAGCATAGATTTGACATATTGAAGCATATTCTACGGGACGATGATTCAGGATCTTATTGATAATCAACGATTTCATCATGCTTCCTGTAACTTATTTCTCATGCTTCTTTCAAGGCATCTGCTTCAACCTAATCAACGGGAAATGAGTTTACCTTAAGGAGGACGATGTTTTTGTGCAGATAAGAGAACAGCTGTTATATTTTCACACGAAAGGTTGCACAAACTAGAATACCATCCATGTCAAGTATCTGGCAATTTCAGTTGCGTTACGCATGCAACGTTAATTTCCAGAAGCGCTGATACTTCTTCATCCAGCATAGGAAACCAGCCTTTCAATGTTATTGGGTTATGTGCTTATTAATGACGTACAGGGAAACAAAAAAATTATGCAATTTAGAAGCACTGTAAGGTAACCTGGAGTTTAGCGTCATCCCCATTGCCTCCAATGTTAAAAGGAGTAATAATGTATTTTTTCTGAGTGCTATTTGGCTTCTAGGAAGGTCATAATGCATTTCGATACAACGCAACTTCGAAGTCAATGAGTAATTATACAGTAAATTACTCCAGAGAAAATATATAGGGAGATGTGTTCGTTTCGTTGTGAACGATTGATTTTTTTCTTTTCATGAGCTTTGCGCAATCCATTTTAATAGGATTACTTAGACATCACATCAGAGAGGATATTTTCATGAAGTATCTTAATAGTCAGAACTTCACAAGTTCCCAAGAGTCGTATGGCTTTTTTTCACAACACAATTAATGACTAAATAACAAAATCAATTGGTGAAAGTATCTTATTAAAGAATATATATCTGATATACTATCAAATCCTTTTGATGAATCACGTTTTACAAAGTTTATTTTATCTGATATACATATTTAGTTACCCATAAAACTATGGTTAAAGTGTATAGATTACTCCATAAAATTATTACTCCTAAGATTATTCCATAAAATTATTTTAAGTGTTTGCGTTTGATAGTTTGTTTTGAAAACGCATATTAAATCGCTAAAAATTCACGTTTGAGAAATTAGCCATTAAGGGGCATTTAAAATGTTCCAGATGGAAACGTTTAAATCTTTAAAAAATAAAAAAAAAAACTTTACGAACCGCCACAGGGAAAAGTAATCCATCATGTAAAGTATGAAAGCAACTTAATTAAAAGCAAGAATTGTTTGCTTGGTTATTTTATTCTTTTTATTACCTTAAAACGGTTCTCTAATAAAAATGTAAAAATGACTAGGAGTCAATTTTGAGTTTTGGAGTGATTGTGAATGCCCTCTGAGTTCGTTTCCTGTAAAAATGACAACGTTACAGCATATTATTGCAGCCTGTTTTCATATTAATTGCTTTTGATTTGACTCTTCACCAAGAATGTAATATTTTCGATTTACACAATCTTTTTAAAAGGTTGGAAAATAATATTGATATACATGATCAATTTCTTTTCAAACAAATACATTTTTCTTGAAATTTCATTCCTAATGTTAAATAATCGCTTGTTTTAAAATGAAATGTCTTCAATTCAGACGAAACAAAGTTAATCGATTACAATTTCTCAAAAAACGCAAGGTCAATTTTAAGGCATTTTTATAAAAGAAAATCAATTGCTTCAACGAATTTTTGAGAAAGTAAAGTTGCATAAAAAAAAGTTTCAACTCGTGAAGTAAATAACCTCGATCTTCTATCACTTAGACAAAAAATTTCAACGTTTCAAAAGTCCTAGTTAGAATAATTTATAACCGTGATATTATTCTAAGATCAGCAAAGTTTTATTTAAGTTCGCTTTACTCCAACTGGCATGCAGTTTTAAATCGATTCTTTGTAGCACTGTTTTGTGAATTCAGAGAGATCCAGTTTCTATTTAGAATGATAGATGTTGTTTCATGACTATTGACTACAACTTTCAGTACAATCCAATAATGTAATTTGAAACAGGAAAAACAAATGTAAGTTTAATGATTTTAATTGCCTTGTAATGGAAACCTATGCCAAAATTTAAAAAAGAATCTTTGAATTACAACGTAGGGTTACACTTCTTATTTTAACGTTAACTGTCTGATTTTAAAATAACTTTATTTTAGATTCACCTTCTTTTTAAAAGGTTTTGTTTCGTAAGCTTGATTTATTTTGAACAGAAGTCTACAAATCATTATGTATTGAATCAATGACTGATAGAAAATTTGTCGAAATATGCACATACCACCAAGAAATAAAGCATGGTTTTAGCGATATTTTGCACAAAATAAATAATTCGTTAAAATGTAATTCCCAAATTATTTATTTACAACACATAATTGTTAGGAATGTTCAAATATAAACATAATTTTACCATTTAATTCATACTATATTTAAACTCAGAAATCAAAACAAAAAATGAACAAAAAATTTAGAAAATGAAACATTAATTTTGGCGTTGCCAGATACCAAAAATCAAAATAACATTCGTAGTATCAGTGGATTTTTCGCCTCCTTTTTTCGCTTTAGACTGGTTTCCTTACAAAACGTCAGTTTAATGTAAAATGCAAAATTAAATGTTTTTAATAATTTCATATAAGTAAAATATTTTATAAATTATGATATTTTGGATAGAAATAAAAATATAAGTTCTGACAGTATTGTAATTTAATTTCTCTTTAAATATATTTTTTTGGAAAAAATTGTTTTTCCAGCAATACGGATAAAACACTGAGTTGAGTACCGCAATTGGAACAATACTCACTGTTAATCCTATAGAGATTTGGAATTGTTTTTAGCCCCCTCTGTGCATAACAAAGAAAAATAGAACGAGGGTTAATATGTAGTCTATGCTACCCGCAGGATTCTAAAGAATAAGTGCACCAAATTTGGTGTGGATTGGGCAAACAGTGTAGATTTTGAATCAGAATAGATAGACAGACGCCAACTCTGTTTTATATGTATAAATTGCCAAGGTTTGAAGTTTTTAGGTCATTCTATCGTCGCTGTCGTGATTTTAACTGCAGACGCCCTCTTTCAAAATGCATCAAAGAAAAGTAGAGTTCTGTGATCCGATTTTTGGAGTCTCATGGTATACCAGGGGTTGAAATCCATTGAAGGGTTTCAACACTGTACGAAAATAGTGTTTTGCTACAACGGAGGGACTACGAATGGATTGAAAAGTAAAAAACTGGACTAAAGTGTTAAACACGAAGGAGCCAGACGACCTACATAATTGACAACAGCGATTCACAGTATACGTAACATGGTTTTATTACACAGACAATTGATTATTGTTGATGAAGTGGGAAAATAGTTATTCACCACGGAAAAATAATCTAAAGAAGCTGAGTTTAGCCATTCTAAACTCTAATTAAGTCGAATACTCTTTTTGAGGGCGTAAAAAGCTTAAAACACTATTGATCAAGTGCATTGAAAATCAAGGAGACTATGTTGAAATATACTGTTATAAGTTATCTACTTTTAATTGAAATAAAATTTACAGCCACTTGTGGTAGATAATTATTGATTCATCCTCGTTTTTAAAGGAAAATTTATTGAGACTTAAATTAAAGCAGGCATTGAAATAAAGAAAAAGATAATCGACCTTGACATTATCAATGCGCATGCTGACCTGCATAGGAACGAGGTTGCTGACTACTTTGCTTCAGTTTATGGCGAGGAATATGAGATTCCTGCATTTTATTCATATCGATTACGACTATTGAAACTGAACTTAATACAGAAGCTTCAAGGCCCTAAGAGCCAAACGCACCAAAGAAAAACGTATCCCCTTGATGTACATTAATCTTCTCACTATAAATACTTAGTATGGTTTATAACGGGTCATAATTTGATAATCATAAGCGGGTTATAATGCATTCATTATTTGAACAGATTCAGTATAAAGCAAAGGCTCGATTGCTCTTGTGGTGAGGTAGGCGACACAGACTTCTACCTCTTCAACTGTGACCACACAAAAAATTAATACATTACTATTCCAACAAATGACACCATGGCTATATGGCTTGATAATATTATTAAAAATGAAGTGCCCATTTCCTTATACACATGGATCTTGCATGTACATTTGGACATGGATTCGTACAATTTAAAATTCAAATGAATTCTTATAAATAATTCATGGATTTTCATAAACAATTTAAATCCATGGATCGCATTTGAATCTAACATGGACCCTTTATATGTAAATTTTGCATCAATATAAATTCCCCTCCTATCCCTCAAAAGGCCCTCAACCACATGGTGAATCGTGAAAACGTGAGCCTGAAGACCTTAGCATTAAATGCAAATTTTAGTAGCATTAACTGATGCATTGAACTATCTAAGGAATAATTGCACTGGCGAATCAAGCTTGTATTTTCATTAAACTGCCTTATTTGCAGGATACAAACCAAAGTACCCCAGCCCTCAAGCTATTGGTGCAGAGCTTTTTCTTCGGGAACCGCTAAATAAGTCATTACTCAGAATTGACGCTGTCGAAACAAAATAACACACATTACATCTGCAATTCAACTAAAACAAGCCGGAACACGAGCTTTAAAAATCCCAGCGACAGAACAGAGGCGACTTCGTTATTATTAATTAAAGACAACAGTTCTATTTTTTGGTCGGGCGAGCACAGAGGCACTAATTTGGTCTCAAACTTTCATTTTCCTGGGCTTTTCTAATTATTCATTTATCGCATTTCACTTCTTCGCATTATAATTAAGTTCTTTTCTTGCCCCGCGTCCTTGCAGTGGTTATGAATTAATTACTTCGTATTTGTTGACAGAGGGCCGGGTTTGAAGTCCTTTTGTCAAGAAGAAAAACTCTCCTGCTCATTGTTTGAGAGTAATCTAATAGTTCGCATCCTTAAAGGCTAGCGCTGCTGCTTCTGCTTTCGATGCGAAACCTGCAGTAATGAAACTTTATAATCTTAATTAAAAACAAAGTCCCATCATCTCATGTTGAGTGCTTTGACAAAAGCGTTTTGACGTGCCGTTTTCTTTAAAACGCCTCGATGGATCGAATTCTTTCCTGAAAAGAAAGGGTCTTGTGATAAAATCGGTGTTCGCAGGTATTAAGGTGGATCCAGAGACATTTAGTTTTTACCTCTTTCTAAAATTAATTCCCTTTAGTATTCATCATATGAGTTTTGAGAAACGATAGATTTTTAACAAGATTTATTATATTACAGAGGGAAACCTTAAAGTAACTACAAAATGTTGGTAGCTATAAATATGGATGTATGACATACTATATATAACATTCTTATTATATAACTATGATTCTAGTTATATAACATTCTACGCATATCTAGTTATATACCATTTACATATCTAGCTATACGTATATCATTTAAATATCTAGTTACATAATATCTTCAGATCTGAATATGTAGGTAAATAATGTGTCTTTTCGTGGCTTAGAGCAATTGACAAAAAAGTCTTTTTAAAGGTTGCCGTTAAAAACTAGCTTTTCGTGTCTAGGCCAAAAATACAAATTATTAGCATTTTGATAGCGTATATTTTAGTTCAAATAGATTACAATTTGACAATGTTTTTCTCATAATAAAGAAAACAAGCATGTAGGGTCAAAAACACATTTCCGAAAACTGTCAAGTGACGAGTTTCTGCTCTTGGTCGACAATATGAGTGTGAACATATCGTCGTGCTTAGAGCGGAAAATCATTAACTGACATTTTTTCAGACACAAAATGCTCATTTTCATGATGATGAGAAATACATAGTCATATTGCATTAAGTTTAAAAGATTTATGACACTATCAGTGGTTATAATTTTTATTTTTTGGTCACGACACTGTCTTTGAACATCTGTTCAGTAAAAACACTTTTTCATAAGTTAATGAGTTTCTTCTCTTAGACAACGATGTAGTTTAACACATATATGAAGGTTTATAATTTATAATAATGTAGTAACCTTTGTTCCCTCATATACACAAAAAACGAAATAGAACCCATCACTGCCTCAACCAGTGCCTTTTCAATTTTTAAAGAATCTAGAAACTTCCATGGAACTGTAACAATTGCCCAAGGCTAAAGTGATAAGAAATGAGAAATCCTTCTACACATTACAGCTGTCTTTAAGAAAACAGTAGTTATCGAACTGAGATTATAAAACCATAGTTAATATACTGCTTATTCCCTTTACAAAGGATTTTTGACAAGATGAAGTTGATTATAAGCGTCGTTTGCCTCACAGCCTGCGTTGTATGTATTTGGTTTATTTTACGTGTGCCTTTGTGTACGTATTAGAATGTAAATAACATATCTTAATTATTAATTATTATCACTATTATAAACAAGAAAAATATTTTGTTAATATTTGCTTCGTGTTTGAATAAGTTAAACAAGATATACTTTGGGCTCCAAAATCTGTTCTACCGAAAACATTTAGAGACTGACAAACTGCGATCGCTAGATAAGATTGCACTTTGTCAGTCGAATAATACTAATGGTCAGTGATCGAATAATATTAATAAGATATAAGTTATTACATTGTTCATTTCATCCACCAATCGGTACATTGGTTAGGGTGTTGGTCAATATTCATTATTGCATTGAAAGGTTTTTGGTTGGAATCCGAGACAAGACATGGATGTTTGTCCGTTCTGAATGAATGTGTGGCCTCTATATAAATAGGTTGTACCTAGGATGGATGATACGAATGTAAGGCGTAACATGAACCCACACCCCGTGGTGCTCCAGGGAAGTGCAAAGTTCCCTTGTGCTCCACTGGTCATCATGGCATTACAAGGGTGGTCATGAATCTTCTAGTGTAGCCATGACTAACGTTCAATTGACCGGGTATTAGAAAAAAGTATTGTTCAGATATCTTTCATTGTTCAGACTGGATCTGGGTCTTTTGAGTTAATATGGGTACTTGAAACATGTTTCCACATGTCTCTTTACCCAGTGGATCTAAGAGTAGTATGCACTTTGAAGTTCTTAACAATAACAGAACTTAAAATAGGATTTCATAGGTACATGATCGAGACTGAATTTTGTTTTTGATTCATTGATACTTTTAAAACAAGAAGTTTTCCTCCATTTGTGTGTCAAATATCTGGTTTAATCATCTTAGCTTCACTATTGTGTCAAAGCAGTTAAACACGTGCTTAAAAGTTCTTAGTCTAGATAAATGTTTTACTTCAAAAGAACTACATTATTTTAATTAAATAAGACTAGTGTTGCCACAACATTTTTCTAATTTAATATCAAGCAAGCTAATACTTCAAGCTCTTAAGAACCGGCGTATAGTGATGTTATATCATATATATATATATATTTAATTTTAGGCTGTGTCAGTTTCTACATTTTGTGGATCCGAAGACGACTGCAAGGAGGGAAAATGCTGCGTCGCCTTATCTGCTCTTCAGATGGCGGGAAAAGGCCTCTGTATCAAATTAAATAGAAAAAGTAAGAACAATGTGATCTCTAGGTTGCAATAATGACAAAACACAGCAAACATGATCTTTCAAGCTTAGAATTATTAAATATATAATAGGCATAAAATCATCTGAAATTTCGAAAACAATTGGAGAAAATTCTAAGAATGCTGTTTTTTTTGAACAAACTAATTTTTCTGCAACAGTTGACATTAGTTATATTAGCTCCTTTTTTACGTACCCAAGGGATTTTAAGAATTTTCATTAAGTTTATTAAGAAAATTTTTTAATTATCTTTAACAAATTTTCTATATTTAAGAATTTTTCTCGGTATTTTGGAGTTTGTAGAAAGAAGCGTTCATGAATTTTGAGATTTGTGACTCTGTTTCCAATGGTAAAGAGTACTAGTCACCATCCAGGAAATTCTCGTTTTTAAAATAAACTACTTTGCCTATCCTAAGTACTTTTGGAGAGATTTTTCTTTGAAGTACACCAAATTTTCGATCCCCTAAAGTCCTAAAATATTGACTAAATCATATCTGTCACGGTCTCAATATAATATCGAATTCTGTGTTCTTTTTCAATTGAACTTATTACATATATTATATAGTGCTTTTCAAAATTTTTAAATATATCAACAGATCTTTACCTTCAAAATCGTCTGCTTGTATTAAATCATTTACACACTACCATTTCTGGCATTTGTCATAGCTATCAGATGAACAGTTAAAACTAATTTTCAGTAAGTTTTAAGTGCATTTGAAATTATTGAAGTATGTTTATCTTGCATCTTGCGTATAGATAAGTTATAAAGTATAGGATACTTTCCTTTATATGATGTATATATATATATATATATATATACACAATTAGTTGAGGTTCAATTTTCTCTCCATTCATATACATTTATTTCTCGTGGAAAGTTAAGAGCACCTTATTATGGAATATTTTCTTATATTAGTTTCTGCATAACATTTATTAAAAAGACGGTAATTTTCCTTAAAAAAATTATTATACAGAGCACAGTAATAATATTCACAAACAGGTGGCTTTTTAAAAGTTAAGCAATGCAATTTTAGTTTTGTACAGAAATGCAAAGCGTCGAATTTCAGTTTTGAAAAGTATCAGAAGTCTTCACTTCGAAGCTCCTCTTACGTAAGAATGATCATACTAAAAATAAGTTGGCATTAGGAAATAACGGTTAAATCTGCCTTATTTACTAAATTTAGCAAGTGATAAATTTCAAACATCACTTATAAGAAATTTGGTATATATATTTTTAAGATGTTTATTTTATTTTAATAATTGTTTGTAATTCTTCGCGTTTTCAGGGGCTAGGTGCAATGCTCCAGATGCCAAAATGGATTATTATGGTGGAAAATACCTGATTTATTGTCCATGTGAAGAAGGACTAGAATGTGATGTAATGTATCTCTTGTATTTTATACAGTTACAAGTCTCTATTAAAAGGACAAACTATTCCACACACGTTGTTTGTAATATGCAAAATTTCAATATCCCCTCATAGCACGCGGAAGAACGAAACATTTGATTAGGGATGGGAAACAAGAACAACCTGCTCTTTTCACCCGTTCTTCAAAAAGAACGGGAACAGCCTGTGTGTTCCCACTTTAAACAATAATCTGTTCCCCGCTCTTTTCGTAAAATGAAAAATTACATTGTGATTCGATTTTAATATTACGGATTAAAATGCGAATTTAGCAAAGAAAATATTTTTTTCTTGAATTAATTTTCCTTTGTTATAATTTGCACCATACGTGCAAAGTTTGAAACAGCTGTTCATCCTACAGTTTTTGACTAACTCTGTTTCCTGTTCTTGATGTATTCACCCGTTCTCTGTCCATAAACTGCTCCCTGCTCTGAAACCACTTCCTGTTTGGTAACTGCTTCCTGCTCTCAAACTGTTCCGACCCTGCTCTCAGTAGTTCTTCAACTGTTCCCACACTATTCTCTTGGCGTAGTGTGGAAGTTTGGAGAGTGAGATGCCACACACAGCTCAGATGTTGACCTCATCATCTGACCGTGGTTCAAAATTACGTGGTTGTCTTCGGTTTTTTTCCCTTCGGATCCCGGATCGTCGCCAATAGTTCGTTGTGTTGCTCCAGTACGACGTTAATTACCTACCGAGAGTCAAGATATTAATATGCGCCGCAAGCTGTGATTATTTGTATGACCGCAACCGATAATTATCTGGCACGCGCACACAAACAAAAACCATCTCGTATGAACAAAGATACGACAATGGACATTTTCTGACAAGTTAAATACAGGTGACGGTTTTTGTTTGTTTCTGCGGCGATACAAGTTTTCTGTACGTATTCCGTCAGCTGGCTTGTTTTTCGAATATGATTTTAGCACTTCGCCAAAAATAATTTCAAATAAATAACGAATTCATATATGATTGTTGATTGGTCAACCCATATTGGAATAAATACCGAAGATTGAAAAAACGGCGATAAGCTACATTTTAAGATAGCCTCGATATGTATCATGCGAGAACATTTGGGCAACAGAAGTAAAATCTTCTCAGACTGTCTGGTTTGTTTGTTCACACTGAAAATCCCTCTCATACTGTCCAAATTGTTACAGGAATTACAACGAAATGGATCAAATCTAAATTTAATAAAAACTAGTTTATGCCCAAAAACTATTATCCGTATTATGACAAAAGCAGATTTACTACATAATGTACATATATCATATTGTCTCGTTGATTACAAGATAAAGGTATAAGGTCTGGTTGAAAAAGGAGACATTAGAGGAATGGAATACATGTATTTTTTCTATAGATTGACTCAATTATTCTTATTTAAGTACGCACGGGAATTTGGATCGCCTTACCAATTTGGTAAACGTTGATAAATGAAAGGAATGTAATGTGGGAATCTAATAAAGGATTCCTTGAGTAATCTTTACGTCCCTCGGGAACCGAGTACCTTGGATGCACGATCATAGGTTGTCAAATTATTTGAACTTATCATTATATAGGTGTATGTAATATTTTTTCTTTCATTGAATACTTTAAAGTTATATGAAATGCACATTCATGTACATTATGTTGGATTGTTAATTACTTTTTGTTCAATTACGTAAATGGATCGTATGTTTTACTATCTGTTCCACTACATTTGAAAGTATATTTCAGCAAGTTTAAATAATTTAGCCTGTTAGAAAATCACTAATTTTAGTAATTACAAAAGAATTCATTAGATAAAAAAATTATTTACCAAGTAAAAGTAGGTGTTTTACATGTAAAGGTATTTTCTAGCTACTAAGGTCTAGGTATCGACACTACATTAGTGGCTGCTCCTTCTTTGTGCATTTAAAATAAGCAAGCGGGAAATAATCATGAATTGAAAACTGGAGAAATAATTAAAATATATTTGCAGCGCCTAGAATTTACATACTTTAACATACAGTACTACTTCTGCAGACAACTAAAATAATTCAATTTAAATACTTTTAGACTGGAGGAGCAAAGGGATTTGGAAGATGCAAGGTTTCCGAATCTTCCACAATTCCAGATGTGGTCACAGATGAGGAAACACTTCCAGAAGATATAACAGAGGAGGAAACATCACCACCCGAAGAAGAAACAGAGGAAGTGGTGGATGAAGTAACAGAGGAAGTGGTGGATGAAGTAACAGAGGAAGTGGTGGATGAAGTAACAGAGGAAGTGGTGGATGAAGTAACAGAGGAAGTGGTGGATGAAGTAACAGAGGAAGTGATGGATGAAGAGACAGACGAAATAGTAGATGATGAAACTGGTAGCGAAGAAACAGAACCATCTGAACCAGAAACAGAGGGAGATGTCATAGAACCAGACGAAATTGGACAGGGCCCAGGAGGAGGAACTCCAAGGGATGATGACTGTGCTGATTGGGAACTACCATGTTAATAAAATCAAAATTTAAAAATAGAACCAGTTGCTTGAAGTGATTGTTAATTTCTTTATGAGAGGCATTTTCTCTCAATCTAAATGTATGTGACGGTTGTTTTTACGGCGATTCTTTTTTTCCTGTAAGTATTCTTAACTTGACATCGGTCAGTTTGTTTGTCGAATATCAGGACTTCGAAAGTAAACATTCCAAAGAATAAATGGCGAATTGATATGTGATAGTTGATTGGTCAATCCAATTAGAATAAAATTCAAACGTTACCAAAACGGTGATGTTACATTTTAAGGTAACCCCAATATATATGCATCATGCGAGAAAATTTGGCCCAGAGAAGTAATCTCAGACCATCTGGTTTGTTTGTTTTCACTGAAAATCCCTCTTATAGCATTCTTTGAAATGCGCAGTTGGCATTTCGTACACTACATTTCAACCGATTTATAGACTGACGAAAACGCTCATATTTTGATACATATTCAGAGTATTTCATACATTAAGAATGTTATTGATATTCATCGAAATAAATATAACATGTTAGATTATGATTAGGTTGGTTGGTTTCTTGGGGTTTTATGGCGCAAGAGATATACTTTGGCCATGCTGCGCCAGACAGACATACAATGTCAAGTTATAGACATACATGTTCAATGAAAGTACTGACACAATAAAGAAATAATAAAAATAGATAATATATTTGGCTTCTACATTTTTTCAAATCCACAATACATAAATTAAATAATTGCTAAGCTAATAAAACAACATAATAGTGTTATAAAATAACCTTTAACATTGCAATAACTTTCATCTATCCATGAAGTAATGACAGTTTTGATAAATTATCTATCAATCTTGAATATTTTGATTAAAGATTATAGAAGCAAATTCGTGCAAATTAGATCTCGTCAAATTAGAGATAAATGAGTTAAATTAATTAGAATTATTTGATGATTGATAATTCTAAAACTGATCTATTTGAAAAATCAATAAAATAATGAAGTTGAAATGCAAGTCATGTATTTTGCCTTCATGACTACTACTTTGCAATTGCTACTATACAAATACTTTCCATCTACTACCCAATACACAAATACTTTCCATTTACTTAAAACTACAAATAATGCCAAATTCCAATAATTTTTGTCAAATCTTAGTAAAACCATAATATGGGGAAATCAAATGAATTTTTTAAGTGAATTATTTAAGAAATATTAATATAGTTTATATAGAGAAAGTTGAAAAATTTGATCAAGTGAGTGGTTAAAGTTAGTAACCATAAGCCTTTAATACCACACAACACAGACGCATGGATTCCAGTCAGTAAGTTTTCAAGATAACGTCGGAATTTTTACTTCAAAACAAAATTTGCCAATGAAATGTTATAGAAACTGTTATTTTAGTCTTAGATTGCATTTAAATAAATATATATCACCTGCTAGTTCTTGAGAGAATAAAAGTATAACAAATGTCTTTTTAAATTGCGATAATTTTAAAAACAAATGGACGTGTTTATATGGATATGCGCAAGAAAATATCCAAGTTCTTCGTATACTTTTGACGGATAAAATCTCTGCTAAGTAAATTCAAAATTATTCTAAAACTGTTTAACTCAAAATTAGCCTCACAAACAACACTGTTCTGGTGCGTAAAAGCAACGAAAGCTATTAAAACCTCTTATCTGATTAAATCCCCCTAACTAATTTCAAGACTAGATTGCGACCTAAATACTTGAAAGTATAATCTTCGAAAGTGACTTTAAAATAACAAACGAAACTATGAAAATTAAACAGGTATTGGTACTTCAGGCAAATATTCATTAACACATAAGATATTATATAAATACTAAAATCGTCATTACATTTGAACTAATCTATGTCCCACATGTGTTAACTCAATCTTAGTATCACTTTAAAATAAACCAACTAGTTTTACTTTATTCCTGTCAACATCTGTCAAATAATAAGAAAAGTAGGGACCACGTTAGCCCAGTTGGTAGAGTCGAGGATTAGCAACCCGAGGGTTACGAGTTCGAAACTCGATCATACAAAGACCTTCGTGTACGTGAGGGCTGATGCACGGAAAATCTGTCGTGGCCTCAAATGTTCTCACATTGGAATATTGTGGAAGTTTGGATAATCGGGTATCAGCTCAGGTGTTGACCTTGTCATCTGACTGAGGTTCAAAATTATGTGGTTTGGTCCTCGGATTGAGATTGATCAAAATCACCCTATCAAAAATCACTCGTTGTATTGCTCTGGTGCGATGTAAATTCAATTACCTATGTATCTACCGAAAATTTAACGTTTCAATGGAATGTTTTTGATGGAATCAGATCAAAGAATGATTGAATATATTAATTTGCAATCAACTTTCTAAATAAAGATTTAAATACTAGTATACTTTCTGTCACGCTTAGTTTGTGTATTTTCCTATGAGTTTAATAGAAACAATTGATTTTCAGATAGGTAGGTATTTTAATTAAAGTTGCACTGGAGCAACACAACGGGCTATTGGTGACAGACCGGGATAAAACCCGAAGGGAAAGATCCGAGGACAACACCACTCAATTTTGAATCATGGTCAGTTGACGAGGTCACACCTGAGACGGCACTCCACTCTCCAAACTTCAACACCACGCCAAAATCGATTTTCAGGAGTATCTTACGAGCTAAATTGAGTATCAAGTATTTCTATGTGCATCTTCTTTTGATTATTTAATCAATCAAAGTTATTTATTTATGGAGGAATTATGAAAATGAACTTTTCCTGTATTTTCATGTATTGTATTAAAATGTACCCAAACAGTTTTTAATAGTTGCCAGAAATATGTTTAGTGGCACTAAAAGCCCCTAAATAACTTTAAAGTTTGTATGGTTTTAAGATAATTAATATAGAAGTATAATTACAAGCATTAGATGTGTATGCCGAGCCTATAAAGGGTTACGTTAATATAAAACGAGAATCGAATGATGTTTAACGTGACGCAGATTTAAGTGATATCATTTCCTTGTTTCTATTTCCAGATAAAGGATACGTCGAAAAAATGGTTGAAATGGGAAAGTTTTTATGTTTGCAGCTGTTGTAAAACGTATCTGGTATCAGGAAGTGGTTGTATAAAAACCGTTTTTAACAATTATAGTACACGTTCAGAAAGTAAGAATTTACTGTAACAATGAAGTTGATTCTCAGCTTTGTGTTCCTAACGGTTTGCTTGGTAATATTTTTTAAATTTTAATTTTTAAATTAAATTATAAAAAAATGAAAACAATTGAACGTAATGTTTGATCAGTAATTGGATCCCATCGTTTTGTACATCAGTTTTGTTCTATGTAGTTTCTGTTTTGGAGTTTATATGATGTATTTTATGTTGCATAATTATACTATTTTCTTATTTGTATGGCATGTTCCGTACTTTTGATCGTATTGCGCTATCATATAACTGGGGTAATCTGTTTGATTATTTAAAAATAAATAAATAATAAATTTAAATTGTGATCGAGAAAAAATTTCAATAGTCGTGTGTTAACAAAATCGTGGGAGTTTAGTTTGATATAATTTGGATGATAGAAGATTTTTTGTATATATACATTCGTACGCTACAGCTAATTTAAGTAATTTCTAACCTCGGTATTTTAGGTTGTGGTTTCCAGCAAATTTTGCCAATCCGAAGATGACTGTGGGGATGATGAATGCTGTGCTGCGTATTCAAAAAACCTTTCGAGAAAAGGACGTTGTCTGAAACTTGGTAGAGCCAGTAAGTGAACATATTCATTTAAAAGTCTCATTTCTTCATTTTTATTAAAAACGTTTGAGCAATTTTATACAGTACTATCACAGAGGCTGTACATGTGCTGTGTAACGAATTGTGGTAATAACTATCTCAAATTAGGTAGGTATGTATTTTAATTAACGTCGCAATACAACGGGCTATTGACGACGGGATCAATGCCAAAGCTATCTCAACTCTTAACAGTTTAACCTTTTAATTCAGATTAAAAAATATTATAGCAATTGTGATACATAGTTGCACAAATTACTTGTTAGTTGCATTACGAATTTGTATATTTGGAATTCAGAGTAATAGACTTCATGAACGAGTGAATTTTTAGTGTCTTAGATCGTTAAACTGTTGTGAGGGGGTCAAAGGTATATTCATAGCAATGTTTTAAGGAAAGTTTTACTCACCGCATTGTGGTCTCTGGTTTTCAAATAAAATGGATCAAAAAGGCTTAGAACTACATGCCCAAGATAGTTCAAGACAAAAAAAAGAGAGGATAATTTAAGTTTAAATGAATCTCCTTCACTCTGTTTTTGCCCAACCTTCTTTTCTGGAAATGCCTTTGGCTATTAGGAAGACATAAAATTTTATCCTATCTGGCATATTGGTCAACTATGGAAGTGCTTTTCCACCTTAAAACATCCCCTGGAAAGCCTTATATAGAAAGTATGTGTTAGCAAGTTAAGAAGTTCGTTTTAACTTGAGTTTCCTACTCATGGTCACGAGGTCTTGAAAGTTGGCAGACATGTAGTCTAAGCTTTTTAGATATCCTTCCTTGGAATCATGTCATTTAATATTCGTAATTTAATGTGTTTTACTTCCTCGACTACTTTATAGCAAAGTTTATTTTATGAATGAAGAGTATCCATTACGTTGGGTGTTTAGTAAAGACGTATGAAAGATAGTGCAACTTTGTCTACTACAAACTTCTTCGTGGCTTCGGGTTTTACTGCTAAATGTAATAATGTATTGCAGGTTAATTTTTTGTGTTGACTAAGTTTACCGCAGATGTTTTACCTGCCGATCTTATAAAAACATTGATGTAATCCATACTTGTGAAGTTTGGTGTTGATCATTGTTTGAAGATCAATGCATTTATTAATCATTGGTTTCCTTGTTTGTTTCAAACATTTCAATAATTGATTTCAAATTGTGAGACATTTAGGAACATGAGGTATTAGATCAGATTTCATTAAAATTAAATTGCAGTTTCAAGTATCTACGATTTTTCTAGCATTTTGCGTAAGTTATGGGCACCAGAGGATATTGTAGATGATTTCCTTGTAATTTAACGTAAATATCTGGTGAGACAATACCGCAATTTTAGAGAAACAAGAAACAAAATATACTGAGCCAGTTAAAAAGAAACAAATAAAATATGTTACTTCGAATGGTAAATAGGTTTAAGAAGAAAGATTAAATAAAGTTGTTACAGATTTATGTGATTGAGACATTTACCTTATTTTTCTATATATGCTTCCAGGATCCAGATGCAACCCTCCTGAAGCAAAGCTGGATTATTATGGGGGAAAGTTTGTAACCTATTGTCCATGTCAAGATGGATTGGAATGTGATGTAATTTTTTCAAATCTTATTTTAATTTCTCGCAAAATTTTTTCATATTATGAATTTGAGATTATTCCTTTCTTTGAAATGGCTTATTTTTGTTACATCTGAATAGAAATATACGAATCGTATAAATATAATGGGCAATTCAACAAAACGTATTCACAAAATGTATTACTGTTATTTAAAAAATAAACTTATGTACTTAATTGTTCAATTCATTTTCGATTCTGTTAAACTTATATAAATATCAAAATATTTTATTCCTTGAAAAAAATTGAACTGCTTTATAGCATTTAATACGCAATTTTACCATCATTCATGAAGCCTGCAAATTGAATCCGGTCTCTATATAAATCTAAATATTTATTTCGTTTTACTTGAAATTTATTATTTTAAAACACCACATTCGTCAGTTCTGTATTTTTAAGACTAGTTCACGCAGTTACTTCTGCTGCACTGGACTAGATAAAATAGTTTCAGCATTGAATGTAACATATCGAAATAAATAAACGTACAATAACTTGATAAGCAATAATATTTTTTTACAAGTATAGCAGAACGACAGTTATAAGCTAAGCTAGGAACAACAAACAGCTTACCTCCAAAAAGTTTCTATTTGATAAACTAGAATTTGAAAGAAATAATAGTTAATATGAACTAATTGGTTAATGAATGATTCGCCGCCGTGACTAATTTCTTTATCACTGTTGTCTCCGAACGATTAACTAAAGCCAGATTCCGCGCTGAAGAAGCTAATTGTGGAAGTGATTTGTTTACATTACCACCAGTCCCCTAATTTAACTAAAAGACTCGTTCAAAACTACTTGACTAGACTGCCAACTTCCGGGAGCCAAACTGTACAGTTACAAAAATTAGAACCAAACAGTAATACATAAAGAACACAACGAATTAGACATATAAGCTTTCTTCTTCCTGTTCTCTCTCACCTCCCCGCTCCACTCTTTGTTAGTTCTTGATCCAGGGGAGCAAAGGATCATGGGAGGGTCTGCACCGGCTACCGGAAACAGGACCATTTACCTAGTATTTTGTTTAACTAGTTTATTTACTACGACATCAATGAAAATACCCCTGAAACATTCTCAGGTTGAAAGATTTCAGATTTATTGAAAAGACAAAAGAAACTGGATTACAAAACTGAATAAATTGTTGTATTTGTAGGTAAGAAAAAACGGCTTAGGAAGATGCAAAAGAACGGGTACATCAGAAGAGCCAGATACGAGTAGTTCTGCTCCAGATGTAACAGAAGAAACCGATGCACCAGATGTGACAGAGGAAACAGATGCACCAGATGTGACAGAGGATACTGATGCTCCAGATGGAGATAATCCTGATCCTGTCGATGAAGGACAATTCGGACCTGGAGGAGAACGTCCTAGAGACGATGACTGTGCTGATTGGGAATTGCCATGCTAGGTGTTTAAAACAATCAGCTGCAACATCCCGATTTCCATTGGCTGAATAAGCATTGAATTTGTATTCAAGTTGAATTTTCAATAAATTGGGCTTTCTAAGTATTCAGTTTTTTCTCATTCACCCTTTTCGGTGGGATACACTTTGAAATGTCTTAGGCTAAATGTATAGATATATAAATATTATACATATGAAGGTGGCTAAGGTATATAAATATTTCATTTGATATTCTGATGGTCTAGATGAGAGGTTAGGGGACTATTCCCCCAAAGACACCTAAATAATTGAATTTTTGTTACCTGCAAGTTACATTCATATGAGGTATTCACCCATAAAGCAAAAAATATATTTTTTAGTGTACTGCCCTTCAAAGTGTTATTTAACTTTGATTATGATGCTTATTAGCCTTTTGAAGAAAAAGGTTGAGACTGGTGTATCGATATATTCTAGGTAAATAAATATTATTTCACTTGATATTCCCATGTCAAGATTGAGTTAATCGCTCTATAAGTTTTTGCTGCACGAGGGCTAATTAGAATGAGATCTACAACTTAATGTGTAGTTCTAACCCCTTTACACTGATGCCTAGATTCGAAACCTGACCCTGTAAAACCGAGGGCTTGAATAAGTTGGCTGCGAGGTCGTCTTTTGATTTTAAGGAGTGGCTCTAGGTGGGGACCCGCAGTGTTTCATCATCACTCTAAGAAATTAAAATTAGGCCCTCCCTACACATCTACACTCGGTAGCAGGTTAAATGACCACCTGCACCCTCAATGATAATGCACTTCTCAAGGAATATTAATTTGTGTTTCGTGTGCTCATTGTTTAATTAGCGTATAAGTACATTTTTTTTGTTCTGCCTTAGTACACAAATTGACTAGTAGTATATAGACGAACGGCAATAAATGGATATAAATTATGTAAAGTCTACCAATATGGGATCTTGCCGCTTAGTTGAAATAGGATTGATTTGAGCGACAGAGCTGCAAAAAATATCTGAAACTCTACGGAAGAACTCGCAGCTCCAATGAAATTCTCAAGACGTCTGAATACATGAGACAATGAGAAATCAGAAAGATAGAAAGCAGCGTAGAATAGAAAATGAGAGCGAAAGTGAAAATAGGCTTAGATGTTAAAAAGCCTTAGTGAGTGGGATGCAGTTGAAGTGAACTTTCAGAATCAAAGCAACATGACTTGATTGGATGGCACTAAGAATAATAAAAAGTACAAGAAATGCTGCTTTATATTTTTGATTATTTTTATTCCATTTAGCCGTTGAAATGCTCATAATATTAATTGTTAATGGATTAAAATATGAAATGTGAATAACTACACTTTCATCAATAGATAAGAACAATTAAGAAACTTTAACGCGCAAATGCTATGCGTGGATCTGCTAGTTATAAATAAATGAAATTTTTAAAGCTTAGATAGTTAATATTTTCCCGGACCCGATACAATGTTACCCATGCCCCTTCCACCCTCCTGGCGGGGTTTTGAATGAAATTATTGTTTGTAAGTTTTAGTAGAAATGTTAAGGTTTATCTGTGAAAAAAATCAAAGCATTCAAAAAGAGCCTATACTGATTGAAAACGATCTTTTTATAAGAAGTCTTACTACTAGACAGTACTATGTTCTGCGCCTTTCATCCCATGATCAAAATAACTATATTTATATTAACTATATAAAAATATTAATAACTATATTTAAGCCTATATTTTCCACTCAATTCCACGATATCGAAATACGGAAGAATTCTATTGGAACAATGATTTCACAATTTCAGGGCATAATTCCGATCACCATAAAATTCACATTTGAAGACAGCAAAACAATTTTTAACTTTTAAGGCCATTATGTACCATTGTGCTTCACTCGAAATTGTAAATTCAGATAGAAATACCACAGAATTTGCACGCACAAAACTGTGATTAACATTTATGCAACTCTTAGCTGTAGCGTGGGTGACATTTCCATCCCGGATTGAAAAAAACCAAGTTGCAAGAACAGAATTGAAGGTTAAGGTCTTTACTCAGATCATGTCACTGAATATACTTCTAGAGAGCTCAGGATCTGATTTATTCAGTTGCACGTATCGTGAAACCTTCCTGCATGCTTACAGTGTCCGGTATGCAATTGAATAAAGCAATACCTATAATTAATACTTTGAGTGATGACTGTGCAAAAATGTTCATTTGAGAAGGTATATAAGCCCAGCGTTCTCTTTCACTCCTATTGTTTTGATGTTCACAATTCTGTAGGATTTTGGTGTGAGTGAATTGACTCCTGTAACGAAAACAAATTAGCAATATGAAGCTTGGGACAACGATTACTGTTTTCATGGTCTGCATGGTAAAATCTCATTTTCTAAAACAGGTTTTTTATTTGCCTAGTACACAATTCAACTTACTTCTAAATGAGTATAGGTTATTTTTAGATACTTTTAAAATTGTTTAGGTGGTATTACTTTACTTTAAAGATAAATATATTTTAGAACAGGTGCTTGTGATCTTTAAATCTGTAATTTGTACTTGTTCATGTTTCCGAATAGTTGCAAACTTTTGCAATTTTAAAGTTTTTTCCTCATATTTCAACGATTGACCAGTTGACTTACTGAATGTATGTTTGTAGAATGTTTAAAAAATATAGTGAAAACAGATCTTGTGGCATTACTAATTCTTAATTTTTAACTACACAGCATTCTACTTTATTGTTTGTTAATGGTCTTAAAAGTGCCCGTGCATGTAATTTCCATGAAATGACTTTATGCAAGATTCACTCCACTCGTCATACAGCCCTCAGAGGAATCACTATTCGTTCTGCAACCTAGTATTTCCTAAATGACTATTATACAACTTTGCCTTCTTAACCTACAGAATCTTCCCAAGACTTTCAATCAATCAATATGGTTATTTAAATCATTGTGCGTGTTGGGGAGAAAAAGCAATGCTACAATATAGCCGAAATCTCCTGAGGGTTAAAGTATTTCGGAGTTTTACGAATATCATTTAAATTCATTTGTGCGATGAATTTTAGAAAACGTATTATTTCTAAATTACGTTTATTGATTGATAAGCATCTCAGCCATGCATCGTTATATGTGAGTTATCGGAATTGTCTAAAACCTATCAAGGCGATCAGTTGAGATTTGGCCAGCATATATTCATATTTTGAAAGTTGGTTAGCCAGTAGTTTTTATTCGTTTTTATAGACTTTATTTTTTTCCTTACTGCTTTTCTATTAACTATTACAATTTTTTCTTAAGCAAATATCTAACTAGCTAAAATTTGATCAATGCTGGTATATAAATCTTAACTGTTACACGTTACACATACCGCTTATTAACCCTTCGTTAGTGTACTGGTCCCTACAGGTGCACAGAGAATTTTTTCAATGTTACACAATGAAATGCGTACTGACGTTAATGAGTATACTTAAAAAAGTATATCAATATGTATTTAAATAACCATATTTTACAGTTATTTGTTTTTTAGTATGTCTTAAAATACAGTTTAAAAAATGAATATTTAATGCTTGTGTAACTAGAAAACAAAACGTCGAGCACCTCACAAACGCCCCGCGATCTTATTTGTTAAACGACCCACGACTAATGGAGGGTTAAGAACACATGATTATCATATCATATACTCTATACAGAAGCTAAGGCACGGGTAACTCAGTTGGTAGAGTAGCGGATTAGCAACCGGTGGGTTGTGAATTCGTGTCAGTCAGGTGTTGACATCGTGATCAGACCATGGTTCAAAACTACGTAGTGTTGTCCTTGGATCTTTCCATTGGGGATTGGTCCCAGACCGTCGCCAATCGCCGGCTCCAGTGTGACTTTAACTACTTACCTATACACAAACTGTACGATAAAAATTTAAAATTCAAATATAAACTACAATTGAATTGAACTAAGAAAAAAGGTTAATGATTGACCTCCCATGGTTTCTTCTTATTTTATTAGTAACATTCTGTTTTGTTTGTTAGACTGTGGCGTATTGTCTGCATTGTGACGAAGCCGACGATTGCAGTCCCGACGAATGTTGTGTTGCTGCATCACAATTACAGTTGATTGGAAGGGGACGATGCATGAAACTCGGCCGACAAGGTAAGATAAAAAATATTTATTTATTTAAGCTGCAAGTTTATTGTATTGTGATACCGCATATAGGTACGAGGTTAGAGTCAAAAAGTAAAATTGCAATCGCATTTCAGAAAATAGTATTTTACAATGTTACAATTTAGCTATTTTTTATTCCATTGAATACTTTGATTTTTAGAAAAGTTAGGAAAAGTAATTTATTGCTGAAATGCTTAAAAAGAATTTGAAATACATTTTTAATCATGTCTTAAATTTTTATTGATTTGGAAATTAATGTGTTTAATGCATTTAATTAGATGTAATTTATTCTTTTGTTTTTATTTGGAAGTGTCTACTATAAATTGAGAGTAAATATTATTATGTGCTTTTATTGTGCCTTTGTAAGTTTAATTAACACATTAATACGGTGTTTTGCCTTTTTCCAATAGTCACACCCATTTGCATCATATATGATAGTCAAATAAAATATGTGAAAAAATTTCGATACACGAAAGTGTTTCAATGACGCACTTTCACGAGTTTTACAATTACACGCATAAGCCCATTTTGACTGTTTTACTTACTACAAATACGTTGACAAAACAAGAAACCTTTTAAGTAGTGTAGCTTTGTTCACGGGAGTTTAAAACAAATACACGTCTTTTAAACAAATTCCTTTTCACTTAATTTATTTAAGAATTAATTTATTATATTAACCAGAATTTATTTAAGAATATTTTGGCTATTTATATACTAAAAATAAGCTGACAAAGCAAACTCTTTGTGATGTAGTCATGTTCATCGAAGTTTCATGCAAATACGCATGTATTAAAAAGCGCCATGCGGTCTCCTTCACAGGGTAGTTAATGTATCGTATTGTATCCATTAAATAAATTAATTTTCATTTATTCAAGTCGAAAAAGGTTGTCATTTGTTTTTAAACATTCGCCATAATTTTTAATTATTTGTTTCTGTTAATTTCTTGAATATAGAAAAACTAGTGGTATCTTAGTTAAGATGTTTCATTCACTCTATTGGATAAAAGGTTTTTACTGCGATTGTTGTAACTATTTGTCATTTGTCTGTTCTCACAGAAATGTATTTCTTTTATTCTGCACAACTGTAGAATAATGGTTCCTATGTATTGATACAAGTGTTTTACTTATTTTATTTCATAGGACGTCGGTGCAACGAACCAGAGGCTGCGCTGGAATATTATGGAGGAAAGTTCCTTTCAAGATGTTCTTGTCAAGAGGGTTTAACTTGCGAAACCAGAGGGCTTAGAAATGGTTCCACGAATGTAAGTACATCCAAGAGGAACGTTGTAACAGACAAAAGAAATACTTGCATTCCCTCTATGAGAGACATTCTGTCAAGCTTTAAAGGTGGCGGTAATGTTTCTGTGGTGGAACGGTGTTTCCTGTAATTATTCCAAACATGACGACAGTTGGCTTGTTTTTTGAATATGATTTCAGCACTTTTCCAATAAAAATTTCAAAGATCGAACTTTGAATTGATATAAGATAGTTGATTGGTCAACGCCAAGTAGGTGAAACGTCTAACATGGTTGCCCAAGTGCTCTGGTATGATATCAATGGAAGTAGAATCTTTACTTACGTCTGGTTTGTTTCTTTAGACTGAAAATCCTCTCATATTAATTTTGAATATTAATTATGACCAATAGCTATCACATTAATTTGAACCAATAACTAAAGTGTATACGCCAGTTGTCATAGAAATTCATCAACGGAGATTAAATTTTGTGTTCGATTAGATAACTTTTCCAAATATGTACTTTAACCGATTCAAAATTTTTATAAGTATGCGTGTTGTGATCTACCTATTCAAGATGCGCATTCAGAGTAATTGTAAGACAAATGCTTTTCACAAAAATAAAAACATTTTGAATTGCTTGTAAATGATAATTTCAAAACTACTCGTCTTTAGCAGCAACGCAGGAAACAGAGCAAGAAATTTTTAACGTTAAATTCCGAAGCAATAAGTTAAAAATAAAAACTACAAACGGTATTTAATTATTTTTCCAAGGAGACGAAGCAAATACTGATATTGATATAAAATTTTTTACCTTGGATTCGAGTAATGACTACTTTTCTGTGGTCCAATAGAGTTATTTTTTGGGGATAGGAGATCTAGTAATTATAAAGGAATACTCTGTGATTTCAATCAAAATTTCTGTTTCTAAAATTGCAGTTTCTCAAATCTAATTGATCGAATCATTTTTAGCGTTTAGCACGAACATTGCGCCAGCGCTGCCAAAGGCCTTCTTCAACAGCGGTTCCACCTTCCAGTACTACATCGACTACAAGTATTTCAACTCCAAGTACTACATCGACTACAAGAATTTCGACTTCATCTGAAAGTACTTCAAATACATCACCTGAAAGTTCTTCAAGTACAACTACTGAAAGTACAACCAATGTGTCATAGAACTGATCAAATGCATAGTTATCAAGAAACTAAAATAATTTGAAATGTATGAATGGATAACACATGTAGAGCAAATACACTTGTTTTTTTCTGTTAACAATAAACTTTGCATGTCATGTATTTTTTTGATAATTTTTCCGCAAAGGATGAATTAAAGATAAATTTTATTGAGTAAAACATCATAGAAGTAAGTCCTCGGATAAGTCTGATATTAAAGCATAATTTTGATATGATAGTACGACTGCATTTCGAGATATTGAGTTATAAAGATAAATAAAAAGAACATTCAGTTGAAATATTTAAATTACAACAAAATTGGTAGAGATTATTTTTTGTCTATTGTTTAGGTTCATCGAAATGGAGTGGGATCTCGAAAATGTGGCTAACAGCACCTTCCCAAAACATGGAGTTGTACCACTGTCTAAAACTAGTTGTAAAGCCTATTGAAATAAGAATGCAATGGGCCCTAGAAATGACTTATTGCTATTCAAGGACCTCTTATTATCTTTTGCTGAGTAATCGTACATAATGGATGCTCATTAAAACATACCTCCTAGATATGCTTCATTATCCATGAATATTTACAGCTCGATAGTAAGCCAATTAATAAATCGTACAATTTATATCCCATTTTCTCAAAAACTAATAAATTAAGGTTGATTTAAGAAGGGTGTTCAACTGTTTTTAGCATGAAACTTGCCTAAAAATATGCGCAAAAAATTTAAATAATATATTCTTTAAGCTTATATATGTTTTATAAAATATATTTAATATTTTATATTATATAATTGAATAAATTTTATATCATGCACAAACGCACTAACAGATATAAAACGAAAAGGGAGACATATTGACTGACGCAAATGAAGTTTAGCCACAAATGACTGTAAGTACTCACAGTATGCAATATTTCATGAAAATAATGCCCAGCCGTTTAGACGTAGTGCGGGCGCATACATATACACATACCAACAGAAACACACACATACACCAAGTACGGAATTCTCTAATTTTTCATTATAATGACTCAAAACGGATGAATAACTTGAAATGGAGCGAAAATTTTCAATGCTCAAACACTCCATTTTTATTTATATAGATTTAATTATACTATCATAAGTGTATTTTCATTAAGTTTCTGTATAAATATAGCTGGCTTTTTTATTATTTTATCATAAATGTTAGCGCTTGCTTTACTCTTTTCCTCACATCTATGCCAGGATTGAATATTTATTTATTGGGTGCGAGCAATTTCTCTCATGAAAGTATTTAAATATTTATTTAACTTTAGACATGGATAAAGGATAAAAAGTGATCTACGTCGTCAGAAGTTGGCCTTTTATATAGGTGGACAAAGTCTTCGTATAATGTAGTAACAATAAATTTCATAGACATAATGGGGTATTCTTAAAGTTAAAAGAGAATATTCTTATAGTTTTCCTTGGAGATACAGTGTACATAAATGACACGGAGGTACAAAGAACTAAGTGTGAAACAAGACTTGGAGTTTCATAAGAATAAAAATTACCAGTGAAAAATTATTCGAACAAAACAAGTAAAAGTGAGCGTATTTTTTATGAACCTTATAAAAAGCAACTCCCTTCGCGAACGTAATCTATTGTAAAACTTCTTTTAAGATGAGGAAACCTATACATATTGACAAAGAAATGAAAGAATAAAAAAAGTTGTAAGGCACTTGGAGCTAGAAAGGAAAAAAAGCAGAAAGCGTGATCCACTTTCCATATCTGTGGGAAAGGCTATACATCGAGTCATCTGAGTCTGTTTTATTCACTTGGACGTGCAAAAAGAATCGTAAAATGTCATTGTAAGTATACTCAACCGAAGTAAATTTACAGCATGTTGACAGGTTTAACGTGGAGTACCAGTCTTAAATATCGGGATCGTGCTTAGTGAAAGGTGAAAGTATGACAGGTTGATAGTATAATTTCTACGAGGAATTCGGGGTTTCTAATAAAAAGTACTCAGAGGATTTTGCTTATTTTCTTTCCCGAGTTTGTCGACCATGGACATCAAGTGGATTCTATTACCTACTTTCTTTCTGGCCTGCGCGGTAAGAGCTTCCGTTCATATTTAAATTAAAAGACATTTTAAATCATATTCCATAAATTAAACTATCACTTATGATTCAAATTCGATATTTAATTTGTATTGTTAAAACTCTTCAAATCCCAGTTCCGATATCCGTTATTTTTCTGGTGATTCATACAGCTTTTCTGGTGAAGACAATAAAAATGATTTTTATGCATTAATATACGTATTAGGAAAGGGGTGGGGGGGGGTATTTCAATTAACGTCACACTAGAGCAACACAACGGGCTATTGGTGACGGTCCGGGATCAATCCCAAAGGGAAAGATCCGAGGACAACACCACGTAAATATTAGGAAAGAATATAAAGAACATTTTCAATTTCGAGAACTTTAAATATGCCAGTTGGGCCCCACCTAATTGTAGATATTGGTGGTTTGGGTGGTATAGGTTTATAGCACAATAGCCGGATCGATTATGCTGCGACAACTACAAAGTAATTAAAAAAGATATAACACAATTAAAATGGTTTATCCATATCTTCGGCACACCAGAGCGCACAATGTGCCACGGCACACCCGTTGAAAAATTGCTGGTGGTCTACAATGAAGCGTATAGTTAAAAATTAAAAACTATTAACAACAAAATATTATGTAAAACTGACAAGACTCCGAATTGCATGTACGTTTTTTACTTATAGGCATATACTATGGGCAGAACCGGTTCCAATGTGCAAAAATGTAACATAACGTTCTCAGTTTCACACATTTTGAAGGAATGTCCTGTTTTTAATATTTATAAACTTAACCTAGTAGGCGTTGCTCATCTTGAGTTCAAAGAGCTCCTTGGGATATTCATATACAATCCAAACACACTTTTTTATTTCTTACTGACATTGGTTACATAAACTGTAGTTAAGATTTAAACCTTAACTCATTCCATAACCTAAAATTTTCAAAAGAATCGCAATTTACTGTGTTTTATATTTTATAGATTTGTGTTACTTTGGATTTTTATAATATGTATTTAATCTAGAATTTACTACGTATTTGGTGACGCAGTTTGGCCAAACTAGCCTCGTTTGCCATAAAACACCCGTACATCCATCTATGATTAAAAATAATAAGATTAAAACAAATAGCAGTGAGAAGTTTTAATTAATTTAAATGCATTTGAGATAAACTTAAATCTCGCTTTGTTTTCCAATTTACACTAATTTTATTGTTTAAGGAATCAACAAATCTCCATTCATGTTCTAAAATATTTCGTGACTGCAGTGTGTCATATTGTATAATGCTTTGCATATCATAAAATTGTGTAGACAAAGTGAATCTAGATTTGCAAATTCGATACCACAGTAAATGTATTGATAAATCTGCTTTACAAACAATAGACATGCTATTCACTAATTGAAAATCTACTCGTATATAAATAAGAATGGAGTGTTTGTTGGTACATTGAATATTTTCGACCCATTTCAAGTTTTCTGTCCGTTTTGGACCTTTCTGATGCAAAATCCGTCTCTTGCGGGTTTGGTGTCTGTCATCTGTCTGTATGTGTGTGCCCGTGCTACGTCCAAACGGTTGAATATATTTTCATGAAACTTTGCATGCTGCGAGTTCTTACATTCATTTAGTGACTAAAATTGATTGCGTAAGTCTGTCTACCAGTCTTCCCGTTCTATGTTTGATTTTGTGTCTGTGTGTTTGTACAAGTATCACATAAGATTTGTTCAACATATTTTAATTTAATGTTTTATATTTGATACACCACATTTTAATTTAATGAATGAATTATTTAAAATGTCTTTGCTTACATATTTAAGGAAGTTTCAAGTTAAAACATTTGAGTAACTATACTTAAACCAACCATAATTTGATAGTTTTGGAGTAGCTGAGAGGTATAATTAGCATTGCTTGGATTATTTTACCAGTACTGCTTAAATATCAAATATTTTCCAAAAATATTTTTACGGAATTTAAATTCTAATAGTTTATTTACTAGAGCCTTATTTTTCTTTACGAAATATAAGAAAATTCTGAATATTTTTGACAGACGATAAAGAGAATAAGACTATACAGAACAAAACGTTTTAAAATAGGACAGGTAGCTAATATGGCAACTTTGGTAATTTTCTGATCAGTTGCTTTTTAGGATATGTATCCGCTGTATTCCAAGAATCTATTTTGTAGTGAAAAAATAGATACATTCATTACTTTTAGTCCGAAGTTTTTTTTTTAAATCTGTGTTAAGGTGTACTTCTGGATTTTGAATTTGATGTTTTTCGTTGAATAACTGTAATGAAGGTAAATAATGGTTTAATTAGTTTTAAAAGCATTTTTAATCATTGTATAATTTCGGGAAACGCTTTTGATTTAAATGACATACAAGGCATTTATATTCATACTCTGAACTATTCTATGCATTCTGGGTAATATTGGCACTCTAGATACTTTTCTTTCTTACTAGAAATTCAAATTATAGAAAAATGTAAAATGCTAAATATAGTATTTATTACATTTGTGAAATTGGGTATTTAACAATTGTGTACCTTTATTAGAGTGTGGTAGAATGTGATTCATATCCCATTCATATATGGGATATGAATGGGAATTACATTTTATTAAAGAATACGGAAATTAGTTAGCCAATTCAACCCGAGTAACGCCGGGTTATTCTGCTAATACATATATGAGTGGTTTCCATTATTCAATGTACTGTAATTTTTCATTTAACTCCCTAATTGTTCCAAATTTTCCGAATCTCATTTGGGGCCGCCGTGGCTCAATGGGTTTACCGACTACACTAGTGACTTGTGATTGGTGGTGCAGGCTCGATTCCTGTAACTTAGCCTGGATGTATTTCTCTCTTCTGTGTCAGTAAAACTTTCTTTGTGTGTGAATGACTATTACTTGAAATTGTCTGTCTTATGTTTGGCGCAGCTTGGTCAAATACAGCCCTTGCGCCATAAAACCCCAACCCAACCAATCAACCCATGTCTCATGAATTGCATTCCTTTTTATGAGGTAGTATTTAAAAACGGGATAGAAGAGAATTCTTCAAGCAACTTCTTTCACTGTACGCACTGACTTAAAAGCAGTAATTTAAAGTCACAGCCACGTAAAATACAGTAGCAACAGCTTTTTACACATTACGTGGAACATAAAAGGAGAGCAAAGTTATGGTTATGTTAAGCAAACTTTAATATTTTAAGATTAAATGTTTTCAGAACAAGCACTGAAGTGTTAATGCTTAACTAATTCTCGAGGTTCTAAATAAATAAAGAATTCTCCCACCCAGAAAAAAATCCAAGAGAAAAGATGAAGTATTTCTTTCAAGGAGAAAAATATATGAAAACTGCAATCTATTTACCATCTAAAATGTATGACGTTAATAGCTCTTGAGGGAGTAGTGCTTGGAATAACAAAACTTTACTGCATTCTTGTTAGGTATTTGAATTGCTTGTTCTGCATAATAGAAATGAGTACATGAAATTTAGTTACATTCGGGTCTTGCGTCTGTCTACACTGTACTTTTACAGTTTACGATGTTTACTATCATGGGTAACATAAACACAGTAAATGAAAAAATATTACAATGGGGAAATTTTTTCTTTGCATAACATATTCTAAGAGATTCATGATTCCATTTTCGTAATAAGTTATGATGCACACCAGTATAACAAATCTAATACAAGATGCATAGAAATATTAAACTCTTGAAAGTATGGCAGTCAAATTGCAGCACATATATAAAAATTTAATGGGATTATTACTACAATGGCATTTTTTTCAGCTAACTCTAAGAGATATGCTCAATAATCTGATAAATTGAAAAATAACTTTTGAATAATACTTAAATTACGTTTGCTGAATAATTATTTAGCGAATATCTTTGGTTACAAAAATGCATGCTATTGGTTTTACTGAAATCTTTCTGTCGTGAGAAGTCTAACGTTGCAGGAGAGTCCTTCATATTCCCTTGAAAACTTATATATTTTGCATTAAAAAAATAATGGTATTAATGAAAAATTGAATTTTCGAAATATACTTTAAAAAGCCAATGTAATTTCCCAATCAGTTTAATTCCTTTCAATTTGGAGACAGCAAATTTGTTTTAAAAATCAAATAATTATAAAAAGGAAAACAAATTTAGAAAAGTCTATTACGATAACACTAAACACACATACACACTTTAATAGTCTAATTATACTATTAAAGTATGTATGTATTATTACTCTTCTATTCTCTTACGTCTTCATAGTATATATAAAAATTACTGGGCAGATGTAGTGGTATTAGTTTTCACATAACAATACCCTGTGTAATCTTGGACTCGACCTCTTCATAGTTCGTGTTCTGTCCTATTCAAAAGGCTTGCAACCTTGATGATAATCCACTTCTTGACACTATAAAGCATTCACTAAAGCTATCGAACAGAATTATACAGAACCGAACTGATTAAATGAAATGACTGAATTAGAATTGTTTCATAATGCTGGAATGACTTGTACAATACTAATTCTGATTATATTTTGTGAAATACTATATTCATTGCCTTAATTTAGCTTCCGTCTGTTAACCTTATTCATTTTTTTATTTGTAATGGGCCCGATGAACCTTGTTCTTTCGTCAAAAATAATATTTACTCTTCAGACTCCAAAAGCAGGGACCTTTTAAAAATACGTTTACAATTTTTTTACTAATCCCTCTTGAAATCCAGTCTTTGTTTGGGGAAGACTTTTTCAAAAAAATCCGGAAAGCTGGCGCCACAAATATTAGGACTGGAAAGGCAGAAACACTAAAAATTGAAGAAAAGCATCAAGGCTTTTTTCTACTGTTTTTTTTTAAATTCAAGAATATGTTTTAGACCCAAGGTATTCTATTGGATATTTTTGTTGCGTTGGTAGACATGTACTACCAAGTTCCAAAATAGAAAGCCTAATTTGCACGTTTAAAACTTTCGAATTAAAATTTGTTTACACTCTTTAGATGTGAGTGATTTACAATTCTTTAAATTACCAAAAATTGTCTAAATTTTAAGATTAGGTCTGAAGAGGTTAATCGATTATCGATTGGACAACTTTATTCGGTTGGTTTGGTTTATCTCTCTGCAATCATTGTTTTCTGAGCGAGGGTTATAAAAAAGACAAGAAATAATCTATGATCATGTTATAGAGGGAACCAGTAAATATTATAGTAGGAAGGCAAAAAAATTCATTGCTCTTTAAGTTTTTTAGTTGAATGTGTTAACGGATTATAATGTCATCAAAAGAATTGTAACATGTAATTTCTTGAACTTCAGGCCTTGGGATGCAGCACGATCTGCTCGAATGGAGATCAGTGCGGAAAAAATGAATGTTGTGTGACCCTGTCGATGAAAGCTAGTAGGCGAGGTACATGTCGCAAACTATCAAGAGAAAGTAAGTATCTATACGGAAAATTTTATGTATGTTCTTAAATATATCTTTAAATTATTTTTCAAGCTTGTAGAGATGGATTATCTGACCAGCCCTCCCTTGCGTTGTGGTTTTGTAAATGTGAAATGCAGAATATTTTAAACCTATAGTATCAATGCATCTCTAAAAATTACGAACATAAAAGTTTTAAATATAAGACAATATACTGAAATCTTTATATAGAGAGTATATAATTCGAAATTTTCAGAACAGAACGCGTGGGTTTTTTGCTTCAGTTCATGTTGCTTAGTTGTGAAATGATATGCTAAGATTGTGAATGAGTTGGAGTGCATTTTAGTGTGCATCACAACACTTGTGAGGTTTTCGGAAGAAATCCGTGAATTTTAGATATGAAAATAAGTAGAAAAACCTGAAAATTGAATGCTTTCTTGTGTATGTTGGTTCCGGAGAAGAGCTGTGTCTAAGATATCTGTCAAACTTAGATTACTTTGCCAGTATTGCTGGAGAAACAATTTTTCCAAAACCTATTTTTAGATTCTAGATTCTAATTATTTATGTTTGAAGTTCTTTTTTTTGTTTCATTCCAAAATATGAAGTTTCCAAATATGTAAGAAACGATACGAAACTAATTAAAAACATTCAATTTTGAACATGTTAACAGTGGAAGATTTGAATAAGAAAAGCACAAGAGAAACACTCAATGGTAATAAAAGTTTAGTTTAGCTATTCGGTAGGGTATCTGGCAGTGCTAGAATTAGTCCTTTATTTTTAATTCCAATTAGAATTCCGATAAGAGAGATTTTCAATGTAAACAAAGAAACCAGATGGTCTGCATAGATTTTACTTCTGCTGATGAATGCTCTCGAATAATACATAAAGGGGTTACCTTAGAATGTAGTTTATCGCCGCTTTGGAAACGTTTGGCATTTAAACTAATTAGTGCACACCAATCAACTACCATATGTCAATTCGAATGGACCACGGTAGACCAGTTGGTATTGGATTGGCAAACGGCTCGTTGCGATTTTGAATCTTGGTTCAATCAAAGACAGTCGTGTACGTCGGGGCTGGTTCAAGTTAAATCTGTTGTTTCTTCAAATGTCTTTTCCTTGGAATGGTGTGGAAGTGTGGAGAGTGGAGTGTCAGCTCAGGTGTTGACCTCGTTATCTAGTCATGGTTCAAAATTATGAGGTGTTTTCCACGGATTTTTCCCTTCGGGATTGATCCTGGACCGTCGCCAATATCCCTTGGTATTGTTCCTATGTGATGTAAATTTAACTACCTACCAACTACCAATTCGGAAATCAATCTTTGGAATTTTTATTGGCGAAATGCTGAAAATCATATTTGAAACAAGCCAACTGATGTCACGTTCAGAATACGTCCGGGAAACACGAATAGTCGCAGGAACACGTTATATTTAGCTTGACAAAAAAATGCTTCTTATATGCAAGTGAATTAAAACAGCGAAATGTGTACATTTTTTCGCTTTTTTCGCTTTTCGAATATGTGTTCCTTTTGTAAATTAACGCTAATTTTTGATTAGTATTTAATTCAGAGTAGTTTTGGGAGGGGAGGGGGGGGGAATTTCAATTAACGTCACACTGGAGCAACACAATGGGCTATTGGTGACGGTCCGGGATCAATCCCAAAGGGAAAGATCCGAGGACAACACCACGTAATTTTGAACCACGGTCAGATGACGAGGCGACACCTGAGCTGGCACCCCACTCTCCAAACTTCCACACCACGCCAACGTGAGGACATTTGAGGCCACGACAGATTTAACGTGCACCAGCCCCCTTTGTACACGGCGGTGTTTGGCTGGATTTGAACTCGCAACCCTTCGGTTGCTAGTCCGTTGCTCTTCCAACCGGGCCACCGCGGCCCCAGAGTAGTTTTGGAATTATCTACAATTAAAATACAATACGCTTGCTCATATTTTTCAGTTTTCAGAATTCAACGTTTTTTTAATGATCGAAATTTCATTTCTGTTTATTATAAGCTACATTTATGTGGCCCACTATTTTATATGTTGTAAATAAATTCTTTAGGAATTAGATTTTAAGCAATTATTCATTTTGTGCCAAATATCACAAGAAATGCGAGTTCATTTCTTGATGGCATCTATATTTCAACCAATATCTCTCAAAAGTCATTTGCTTAGCATATATAGTTGTAGAATTTCGTTTCATGAAAAGAAATAAAAGTAAAACCTTTTAAAATAAGATTGTTAGTTCGTAGGTTCTAATTATTCAGTTTTTAAATTTTGACATTGGTTTTCTTCAGAAGACTATTAAAATCAGAGAAACTTACATTTATTTTTTATTTTTCAAATTAAAGTATCGTGTTCATTGAAAGATGTACTCAATTGTCAAGTAAAAACATTTGCAATTCTGAACAGGTGCGCGATTTCCATTCGTATACCGAATCTCCGAATTGGAAATAGTGCCATAAGGATTCGATTTGAACCTGCAAGTCAGTTGCACTCAAGAAAATATTAAATTAATAATCTTCCAAAACAGGCAAAGCTTGATTTTTGAAAATATCCTAATTAGAACTTTTAATTTTTTTAAATTGCCTTTATGACCAAGGTTGTTGTTGCTTGCTTTTCGAGTTGAAGCTATTCTTATACAAATTACCTGTGAGACTTTTGTTGATAACAGTGATTTTCGTACAAAAAATGTCATACGATAAACATTTTCTGAAAAATTCTAATTGATTACCTTTGCTTTGTCAATGGGAGGGATATTCTGTGAAAAGAAACTAATCTCAGGAAGACGAGGATTTTACTTCCGGTTGCCCAATACGGGATTCTTCCAGGAAGCATGTTTTACCACAAAACACTAGCGCCGTCAACATAGTGCTTTATGGAAAAGTATCTAATACGGTGGACATTAAAATTTTAAACAAGCTCTTTGTTGTTTTATGTGCTAGTGAATGGAATTTTCAAGTTTTTGCTTTAAAAGAAATTAATCATGAATATCGTAACAAATTAATTTCTTACCCATTCGTTAACGATGATGAAATTCGTAAATATCGCATCCCTGATGCAAGAGTGCCTCAAATTAAAATATTGATAGAACTGAATTTCTAAATTATTCGTAATAGGTTCGTCATTTCAACCCGAGCAATTCCCGGTAATATTCTGCTAGTAATTTTATAAAACATAAACAGCGTATCCAAAACTAAACTCCTTTACTGTGCATAAAAAGCGAAAAACCTTTTTTACTAACACAATGCTATGAAATTGTGCACTTGTCTGAAGTTTGGAATATTAACAAATATTTTAAATTATTCTGGAAGTGATTTTTCATTTCTCAAATGCCTAAGACAATTGGGATATCTCTGAGGAGGATTCTCTTTCGGACCACAAAATGATTACTTTTCAATTTGATATGTCTATTCCAAATATGTTTCATCCTTCGTGTTCTTTTAATTTTAATAGAGCAAATTGGTCTTTATTTGCTGACTTATGTATCAGTGAACTGCATGATTTATATCTCCTTCTTGGAGAGTGTTCCGATAAATTCACTTTGGAAAGGATAGTTACTAATTTTACTTCTGTACTTTTTCAAATTGCCACAGCATCAACCCCAAATAAAAAAAAGGTAACCAAGAGAGTTCCCTGGTGGTCCATAGAAATTGAATGTATCAGAAACATGTGAATGCTGCAAGACGTAGATATCAAAGGGAGCAAAATGTTATTGTGAAATAAATCTCTAAAGCTAAGTATATGGATTTGCAACACAAATATAAGGTGAAATTGTCAGATGCCAAACTCAACTCTTGGAGAGAATCTCTTTCAACTATAAATGTCCACAATGTTTGGAAGAATATACATAAGTACGGTGTCAAAATCAACTTCATGAAGAAAGTAGAGATTTCTGGAATTAAACGTCCAAATGGGTTTGTTACCTCATCTTTGATTGAAACTATTTCTGCTGTGATGACAAAGTGTTTTCCAGCTGATAATGAAAGTGATGATGATAATGTTCACAGAACTATGCGTTCTGAATTGCAAAGACCATATTCGTCTACTGAAGATTGTCCTTTTACTACCTCTGAAATAGAGTCCATCATTAAAAAACTTAAAAGAAATAAAACTCCTGGACCGGATTCGCTGCCTAATGAAATAATTCAGAAATTCTATGATATTTTTCCTGACGTTTTACTCAAGCTTTTCAATCTGTGTTTAAATTTGGGTGTCTTTCCTGCTCCATGGAAGAAGGCGCGTGTTATTTTGGTCCCTAAGACATTGGATTTAAGGATTCCTCACCTTGATCATGTTAGATGCATTAGTCTATTGTCTACATTGGGAAATGCCTTGAAGCACTATTTATTAACAGAATTAACTGGTTTTTGAGGAAAAAAGATAATTTCTTTAGTGATGCCCAATTTGGTTTTACTCCTCAAAAATCTACTGAATACGCTCTGCTTCGATTGTGTGACATCCTGCAGCATGGGAAGAAGAGGCTGACAAGTGTGCTAATATTTCTTGATATAAAGGGTGCCTTTGATAATGCATGGTGGCCTTCTATCTTGAATATCTTAAAAGATGCTGATATTCCGAAAAATTTATATAACCTTCTTAGAAGTTTTCTGAATGAAAGTACTGCAGAACTTTTTATCGGATCGGAAGGCAAAATTTGTTCTTTAGAGAGAGGTTGTCCTCAGGACTCTGTTTCTGGACCGAGTCTGTGGAATATTATTATAAACGATCTTTTAATTCGTCTTTCTGACTGTTTCAAAATTGCATTTGCTGATGATATTCTGCTGATTTTTCAAGGAAGGCTTCTTCAAAACATCATCTTGAGAGCATGATCTGCGCTAAACTTTATTTCCCTGTGGTCAAACCTTCATAAACTTGAATTCAACCCTTCCAAGAGTAAATCTATGATTATCGGTGGAAAATTGGATGAAGATTTTATTTCGCCTTTGATCCTTGAGGGTTCGACTCTCGAATTTGTTGACCAATTTAAGTACCTTGGTGTTTTTCTGGACAGTAAACTCAAATGGAAAAAGCATATTGAATATGTTTCCAATAAATGCGAAAAACTCCTTACTGGCCTGTATCGTATTGCCAAAAATGCATTTGGAGTAGGCTATGGGGTTTTAAAAGTTATGTATAAACAAGGTATTGTGCCTTTCATATCTTATGGATCCCGGATCTGGGGACAGGCTCTGGAGACTAAGACCAACAGACGCAGGTTGAGGAAGATTCAACGGAGAATTCTTCTGCGTCTTATCAGAGGTTATAAAACTTTAAGTTACGAAGCAACCTTTGCTATAGCTGGAGTTCCACCTTTAGACTTGGAAATTAAGTGCAAAAATGAATTGTATGCTTCGATTCTAAATGATTTTTCGACGGACTGTGTTGATGGAAAATTGCTTCTCTGCGACATCCCTCATCCGACTGCTTTTGAACCAATTCATCTAATTAAGTACGAGAAAAATGTGGAGAAGCGTTTTCAGAAAGTCTGTTTTACGGACGGTAGTTAGATAAACAACAAGGTCGGCCTTGCTTTTGTTCTATTTGAGGACAACTTCGAATGCGGCTTTTATAAACATCGTATCCGGAATGAATGCACTATCTTTCAAGCAGAATTGCTTTGTATTAATCTCGCAGTTAAGTGGTTTAAAGAAAATGTAAATTTTTGTTCAAAGTACCTTATTTGTAGCGATTCTCTTTCCTCTTTGCATTTACTGAAGAATGTTGCAAGCACAGAAAAATTGGTTGTTGAAACGCTTTTAACAATTAGTTCTCTTAAAAACAGAGGAACTGAGATTTTTTTGCCTATGTGCGTGGACACTGTGGAATTTACGGGAATGAAAGAGCTGATTTTTTAGACAAAGACGCTTTGAATTTAGCAATTGATGTAAATTGTAACATTCCTAAGTGTTACTTGAAAGGCTCATATTATGACAAGCTTGTTGCTAAGTGAAACGAAGAGTATGTCTCGTCTGAGAAAGCTGGCCACACCAAAATTTTTTTTCCTACTATTAAGCATAAATTGAACTCAGAATTATTTTTCTTCACAAACTTCCAAATTACACAATTTTTATCTGGCCATGGAAATTTTGCTAAATATCTATATAGGTTTGATCTTCGGACTAATGATCTGTGCGAGTGTTTTAAAAAAGCAACCACAAGAAGTGGAGCATTTGCTTTTTAGTTGTCCTGCTATTAAAACTTCAAGAATGCGCCTGAAAAATGATTTGAGAAAATTAAGTGAAACATGGCCAGTGAAACTCATTGTTTTTGTAAAATCTAATCTGCTTTTCTACTCATTTGTCAAGTTCATAAAATCTTGTAATTTTAGTTAAATTGTTTTCCACTGTCTCTTTGTTAAATCAACTTACTTCTGTAAGCCCCGTGTTGTACTTCGGTGGTGCACGGGGAGTTTGCTTTTGTTCAATAAAAAAAATTGACTTCTCAAAAACTTTTGTTACTATTCACGGAAAAATGTTTTTTAGTAAAATGTACTTTTAAGGCACCACAAATGAGTTCAAAACTCTCTAGATAACTTTCTCATGTAGATATGAATCTCTTTGCATTTGCAAAACTATGAATGAATTTTTTAGAGAACTGAATGTTACAATTATAATCAAAAACTAAATAATCACTAAAGAAAACGAAGCATACATTAACTCAAGCTAATAACTTATTGACCTCAGTTTAGTTTAGATTCATTAATGTATTGGAGATTATGAATAAAGACGGAGCAGAACTATCGAGAAAATATTATATGAAGTACATTTAAACTGCAATGAAATCCACCCACTTCAAACAACTTAAATCTATAAAAATACTCCAAGTTTTATGATGATCAATTAACATTACTTATAGTAGTATGATTTTTTCATATAAACTACAAGAAAAATCAGTTTTGCAAAGACTAACATTTCGTAAAGATAATTCAAGTTTCTATTTTTCATCAAATAATTGTTTGCAAACATGTATTTATACATTTAGCTTTATTCTTTGAATATGTTCTGAGGTAAATTTTTAAAAGTAAACAATTTACCCAGCTTAAAAAATTATTTTCAATCATGCATTTTTAGGTGAAAGTTGCAGTATGCCAGGAGATATCATTAAAAAGTATGGAGAAAAATATGTTATTGCCTGCCCTTGTCAAGAAGGTTTAATTTGTACTGCCAGAAAGGCAACTAGAGAATTAGTATATGGAGTAAGTATAAACTCTTTTTCCAATATAAACAAATACATATCAATGCAAGATATAATTAATGCAGATCTCGCAAATGATGGTACTAAATTCAGTAAACAGATTCAGAGCTTAATTTAGTGGATGGATAATCTGGCAAATACTGCCAGCTCGGAAATATGTACATTTAGTTTATATATCTAGTTTGGATGTGACGTAGGAAAATATGAGTAAACATGTTATAATGATCTTAGTTCCTTTTTAAATCGAGGCAGAGAGATAAGAACAGTATGAAAACCCTATGCAATCTGCTGGCCGGAAAAAGGTATGCGGAAGGCTGTATCTGGTCTGCAGGTTAACTTATTCGCTACATCTCCTTTATCTTAAGCGTGCACGTTTTATGGACTCCACTTGACCCCAACCAGGACAACAGCTATTTCGAAAATAGATAATATGTTGCTGCTAATCAAAAAAGTATCTTACAGATTAAAGTTAAAATTATAAATACAATTATAGTTATTTACAACTTAAAATTATGATGGAATACTAGTAATCGATTTCTTCATTTTGCTTTTTCCATCACCCTATAACATAGGGAGAAAATTTGCATTTTGAGGTCCAAGACTACACCAGTCTGCTCTGGCAAGACTTAGGAACGGGTACACAATATGTATGACTATTACTGGAGGAATTAAGAATTTTTTTATTTTCCGCAACCTCAACTCCTCTCCATATTTTGGGGGCCGCGGTAGGAAGGTTGGAAGAACCGGAGGGTTGCGAGTTCGAATCCATCTAAAGATCATAGTGTACAAGGGGGGCTGGTGCACGTTAAATGCATCGTTACCTCAAATGTCATCACGTTGGCACCATGTGGAAGTTTGGAAAGTGGGGTGTCAGCTGAGGTGTGACCTCGTCATCTGACCGTGGTTCAAAATTACGTGGTGTCCTCGGATCTTTCCCTTTGGGTTTGATCCCAGATCATCGCCAATAGCCCATTGTGTTCCTCCAGTGCATTGCCTAATTAAAATACCTACCTACCTTTCTATATTTTGGATTTATTGGTGTCTTGGTGAGAGTTGTGAATGAAGGAGTTGGTTGCTGTGCGACTTGAAAAGCATGGTCTTTTGCACTTGTTATAGGTACACCTTCCAACGGGAATAGTAACAATAACGACTTTTGCATTAAATTAAAAAAAAGGTTCCTAATAAAATATGCTTTCCGTTGAATCTTTCTTCTATGTGCCGAAAAATATTAGTTACAAAAGAACTCAAAATTATTTACAGGGTCGTCAAATCAAATACATTATGCCTACTTCAGGAATATTGTGGTGAGTTATACAGTGACGGAAAACAGCATTGTGGCACACTTTGTTTTCTGCTACTGTTGGGACAAGTACAAAGCCGAAAATAAGTAATTTTCATATCAAACAAATAATTTTCCTCGAAAGTGACGAGATAAAATCAAGGACATTCGCTAATTCTGATCAATAGTCATCATCAGAGGGAACATGTCTTCTTTCTATGAGGTTTTAGGAACATTACTACTAAATTGAAGATTAAAACTTTGAGGCTAGACACAATTTTATCATAAGCTTTTAAAAATAGTTATACTAAAGATGGAGTAGCTGCCTTCACTACAAGAAAGCATAGGCTTCCCGGCTTACCAACCCCGAGGTACCCTATTGATATGTCCTTCCTTCTGTTATACATTCGCCTTTTCATATGCTTTCGCGGCTATTATACCATGTTTGGCGCAGGTTGGTTTATATCCGACCTAGAGCCACTAAAATTCAACCAACCAGTTTTTCCAAAGTACTTCAGCAAAAAGGCAGAAACTGTAGTAACAGTCAAACTGACCCCCTCAGATATATATGCGTGTAAGTCAATTAATGCTGTTGAAATATTCTTACTGCCTGTGGCAGTATTGGCTTTAAAGTATGGTATGTATGGAAAGTCTGTAGAAAAGCTTATACCAAGAGAGCTGCAATATGTAAAGAAACATGACATAGTTGCATGTAATGATGTGATTGCAAAAATTATGTAATGCATTCACTAATCACTGTCCCTTTTCAAATTACTCTCTCTTCCTCTCTGCCGCAAAAAATTCTAATACTTTCGCAAAAGTTAAATTTATCCTTATAAATATATAAGCAAGTTAATAAAATTAATACTCTTGACATACTCTTACAGCCTATGGCAGTGCTGGTATTAAAGTGTCGTAAACAGTCTAGTACTGATGGAAAGCCTGCCGAAAAGCCTGTCCCAGGGGACGATGGCGTAGAAATCATCTACGAAGAAATGGACGGAGGTACAGTTATGGAAGAAGAGGTAATCAGCAAAGCGATCACACACACACAAGGACAGCAAAAAGAATAAATAAGGATCAAGCAATTAACAAGAACGTATCTTATTTTACTTAAAATAACTTGAATATGGTATAACTTCATGTTTGATGGAATCTATCAAAGAAAATCAAAGCTTTGGTGTAATAGAAACACGTGTATTTTTAACTTTGCTCAAACAGGTGTTTGTTCTATAGCAAAAAATAGAGCAATCTTATCTACGTTTTTGCTACAGAAGAATATCTCATAACTGCTTAAAAGAAATAAGACTTTGCAGCACTAGTTATTTAATCACTGAAAACGAGTAAATTTTCACTTGTATGAACAGTAATTAACGAATTTAAATTGGCTTAATGAATCTAATTGACTGATTTTGATAGTTTAAAGATATACGTGTTTCTAACTTTAATTTTATCATTATTATTGTTTATGATTTAAAGTAGTTTGATGTATTTAGACAAGATTAAAATACATAATGTTGTATGACATAAAAGTGTGTTTGCTTTTTCCTTTTGATCATTCAGTAATTCAACATTCATTTTGTCACTTAACGTTTTCGAACAAAATTTTTCATCAAATGTTTCCTTAAATTGACTGTCAATATGTTGGTTAAATCCTTTAGGGAAGATTCAAAACCAGCAATAAGATCTATTTTCGTCCAACCTTCGAGTAAAGCAAAATGGAGTCTTGTATATCGCGTACACTTTGACGTATTTTCTCTTCAGTTATAGAGAATGGAGAGCTTTTCAAAAAACTTTTTCATTGGTGCTGTAAAGAAACCCATATGCAGCCCATTAAAAGCACCCATCAAAATGTTAAAAAGTACGAATATAGAAACTATTTTCAAATCAATAGTTCAAGAATGTCAATTGTTTCCTGTCGTTGGAGCAGAAAATATGCGACTTTTGTATTGAGTAAAGCAACTTTCGTACAATATTCGAAACAATTCAGGATAGTCGAAATCGACGTAAAGCCGATCGATTTGATTTGCTTTGTCAGAATACGGTCTTTTTTTGCTACGCGAGGGAGGACTAATTAGAAAACCAGATCAATGGAACACTATAAAACCAAAAATTGACTATCGTCGGAATAAATGTTTTGAAAAACATATTCAAGCTTTCAGATTAAATTCTCTAACGAAGCTAAGTCAGTAAAATGCAAATCAACAAGCCTCTCATACAACAGTTGTGTTAGAAATAAGCTACTTCAATTATGCTTGGTACAAAAATTTGTCACCTTTTTCTCACTTTTTTTGCGATTCTCATGCAGGAATTCACTTGAGAAATATCCGGAAAATAGAACAATAGCTGTAACACATTCCATTCACTTTAATTCAATTATTAGTTCTCCCAGTTATCCTGAAGAAAACGACTCATAATGAGAAATGTAACTTAAGAAAATCAACAATCGAATTCCTTTTTTAATACGTGAAATCGATTGAATTTGAACAATACCAAAAGAAAAAGACTATCAGTTCCTGGTGAAATGAATGCACTGAATATGTAATTATTGCATTTCAACACGAAATATGTTACGGTAAATAAATAATGAAATATGACAAAAATGATGAATTTATAGTTCAGTATAAAAGGAACATTTGCAACTTGAGTTAAAGATAATTTTCTTCAGACGTCTTGTGACAACTTCAACATGAAATTGGTTTTGATGTTTGCTCTCCTTATGATTTTAAGGGTAATGTTGCTTGTCACCTTTGAATATTTTTAAATCAGGACTAATGATAAATACTAATATTTTTGTATTCAAGTTTTACGGTTTTTAGGTAACTAGAGTATAATAATGACTCGGATGAGTTTTTATCTTTTTTGGCAAGACTGACATGTTTTGAGTGAATAGAAATATGTTTCATAAAACTAAGCTGATTTAAAGACATTTTTATGCATTTTCGTGATTATTACGCAAAGTGGTATATTTTAAGGTGTTTTTTAGTAATTTTAAGACATTTTGTAGCTACGTTTGAGTCATCACTCGACATAGTTCGAGGTAAAAAGTATTTCTTGATGAATTTCCGTGATCTGCAGATTCAGTACATTCTAAATATTCTCCTGTGGTTCTATTAGAAGCAAATTGATCTTTTCAATGTTTATCATTCAATTTTATTTTTCTGTTTCAATGTTTTGAGATGTGTGGACAGACCAGAGAAAATCATTCTCTTTGAAAATCTCTCATTTTTTGTTCTTTGGATTTCTGAAGTGATTAAATAAAGCCCAAAACTTTAAACAAATGCCATGGCATAATAAAAATATTCGATTAAGTGATTTTGTTATTAAAATTCGCACTTTGAATTTAGCATACGAACTTATAAATTACATTTGCATTTTTCTTTATAGGACTTATTTTTATACTAACACAAGTCTTTCCACTTATTTTATAAAAAAGTTCCACAAAAGTGTCAATTTTGTCACTTCTTTTTAGAGCATTTCTTACAGTTTTGGGGATTATTAAGTTTATTTTTATAGGGCATTTGTAAAACATTTTTTATAGTGTTCCAACATTTAGCACAGCTTGAACACGATAAATACATTGGCCGACAAAGATTCTGGATGGCTTACTATGAAATATCGTTCTACGCAGATTCAATACGCATCCACAATTCGTCCACATCCGTATGCCATCACACGCATAACACAATGTGGTTGATATCATACGGATAAATTTATTGCAATCATGTCCTACACGTTTTCACAGGGAAACAAATCAGGTGACCGAGCAGGTTAAGGAAGAAGTGGTACTTGTTGGTCACAGAAGAAACGTTGGACAATTCGAGCTTCATGAAGATGATAATTGTCCTGTTAAAAGATGACTTTAAGGTGGGTCCGTATGAGGTATAGGACTTCTGGTCCAAGACCTCTGCACTATACCACTGACCATTCATAGTGTCTGCCACCCATACGAAACGATAGCGTGAATGAAATGAAATAAAAAACCTAAACTATTACGCTTGTGTGTGCGTGAAACAGGACCACTAGGACGCTCTGAAATGCATCCTTCCGTATGTTATTCCCCCTGTACTTGCGAACAAGGATCAGACCATCATGAGTCATGAGATCGCTTTTTGATTCATCAGAAAATGCTCGTTCCCATTCAACTTCCCTGTGTTTTCGATTTTGACGCCATTGAAGCCTTTAGCGGCTGTGATATAGGATTAAATGACTTTGTAGAAACGGATATCGGGCTATGTGGCCTCGCTGTAGCAATCGTTGGCAAACAGTGCTGACAGACATCACCTGATGTGTCACCATCCTCCATTGTTGTGGTAACGTTGCAACGGATATCGCTGAACGATTCGTCATAGTCAGGCTTAGTAAGTGCCTATCTTCCCTATCTGACTTAGCCTTTGGAGATCGTGATCCTTCACGACAATGCTTAGAACCTTCTACTGCACATTGTCTTCAACTAAGTTTACTTATACTAGCATTTCACCCAACATGTTCAGCAATATTAACACATGCAGACCTTCTTTTCTCAATGCAATAATTCTTTCACCCACTAACTCTTTCAACTGTTCATAATGTCTCGCATTGCGACAAGCCATGTTTCAGAACTAGCAAAGCAATGGAATAGAATCCGCCTATATAAGCTATGGGACTTGTTTTTTGAGGCCTTCTTTTATATCTTCCTTGTCACATTTCATTGTGCATTGCAAACTCTTCTTAATTGTATACTCATCTGATGTTTTAATCGTTTGCTATGATAAACTTCTGGACTGTCAAATTTCTGGTCAATCCAACAAACCTTACTTGGAGTTCCATTTTCAATAAATAACAGTATATAAGAACTAAAAAAAACATTTACGCTGTGTAGTAAATGTAAGTAATAATTTAAAACGTTAAGCCTTTCAAAACAAAATTAGGGAACGCATGTGTACATATGAAGTACCTGTAATGAAAAGTCTACTTCTATTTCATTCCTTTGGTATGCTACATCAAGAAAGATTGGTTGATTTGTGATTGGGGTTTTAAGGTGCAAGATCCAAAACAAAGACCAACTGCACCGAACGCCAGATAAAACAACGAAACAGATGCAAACATAAGAACATAAAAGAAAGTGGATAACAGATCAAGTGCAAGAAATAATAAGGGAACCAAAAAAAGACGTAAGAGGTGGGAAAGTGAGGATAAAGTTGAAAGAAGGGCAGGAAATTCGGGGGGGGGGTGAAGTTTGCGTTTACTTTAAGGACATCAAGAAAGGATTGTCACTTTAATTGTTTCAGAACTTTTAGTAAGTGAGAAAATTTGTAATCAAAAAGTTATTTTTGAAACTAATTGTGTATATTTCACATTTTAAAGCGAATTTTTAACGGTTTTACATGTCAGTGAACAAGCCAACTTAGTTCCTAGATTAAAAAAATCGCAAATAATGTAATAGGCACGAGTAGAACTAAGCATATAATGTTAAAATTAATAGGACGTAATCCATATATATGCACATATTTTCAGCATAAGAATCTACTAACTTTTAGTTCACAGAACGCAAATGCAATCCTGACGTCTTAGTTACTTGGGAACTTTCTTGGATTTTTCCTTGGGATGTATGAATGCGAATTAACCTATCGGAACAATTCTTGCTTTCAAAAAATAAACAATGTCACAAAAAGGTACTGAAATAAAAAAATTGGTGCTTAAACCTAATACAAAACTAATATAAATAACAACAAAAAAGATTAATGAATATATGAATAATAACATGTGATATGGACTTTCTTCAAGATACTAAATAAATAAATTTTTAAAGATTCACTTACAACAATTTTAATATACTTGCAAAGGCTATATGAATCATCAATTATTCTTTAAAAGTACGTCAGGATAGGCATCAAATATTTTATCTAAAATTATGAAGCTAATTTAATTAATATTAAAATTTCCGAATTTCCTGCATTAATACTAAAATTTCTGAACAAATTTAGCAGTACAAGAATTCGAACTTCTGCTTTATTCTCTGCAAAATTAAAGTACAATCATTAAAACTAAATTTATGTTTGGTTTCTCGACCCATTACGTTTCTTAAAACAAGGTGGAATTCCGTGCGTCTTTTGATATGTAATTTGGAATAAATAATCAACGCAATTTTTCAGGATTTAAGTTTTCCTTTATACCGATAAGCAAACGAGGCCTTAACTATTAGTAATGTTAAGTAATTTTAAAAGCGCATGCGAAAGGTTGAAATTATATGACTTGCAATGGACGAGGAAATTCCATTGAATGAAATAAAGCCGATTTACCGCAGACCAAGTCCTCATTCCATTAAACCACAGTATAAGGTAATGGAGACGAGGACAAATGTTTCTGAATTTGGGTTACGAAACACCTGAAATAGGATGCTCGAGTTTCGAACGAAACGGTGCACGTTTTGGTGTTATCAGCAAGTTTTTGCAAACTGTAAGCAATTAGCCCGCATGTGTGAAATCCCATGAGGTCATTCACCGATGCAACTTCTTTCTTTTATCGAAAATGTACTTCAAAAGGGACTAAATCTCAAAGGTGCTTTCAAGGAAAACTATCACCTTAATTTTTAATGAGTATATTATCAACGTCCATCTATAATATTAGTAACCTTTCGCAATTAGTTCACAATGGGTGTTTTTGAATTGCCGATACGATACATAAATTAATGAACAGTCTTCGGAAAATTGATTTCACTTTAAATATATATTACGTATTGAACTGGGCTGTTTTTGGAATACGTTGGTAATAAATATAATATTTGATAATAGGCGTTATTATATTTCATACCTTATATATATAGGCTCCATAAATTTATTAAATATTTATTGCGAAAGCCGTTCTTGTCCTGCAAAGGTCTGAATAGGCCTGCACTACTCACAGGCCGTGTCGCCAACTTGGTTTTAGGGAAAGTAAGACTTCAGATGCTTCATTTGTCTGTGTTTTGGAATGTTTTATACAGATAATTACAACAAAAATAAGACATGCACCCAGACTTAGTTTTACGATGTACTAAGGCAGATTAATGACTAAATTTGTTGCATGAGTGGTATAACCGACTCCTCGCAAATGCCAACAATATAGATAAAAGCTTAACCAGAAAACTAATAACTTAATAAAAAGTTTTAGGTACATCAATAAATATTTAAACACCTGCTTAAGATTGAGGGAGTAAAAGCATTCGGCACAAAATTGGAAACAACACAGGTCCCATAACGAAGCCATATGACACGCGTATTTCCTGCCTCACATTACTTATTTTTTGATTCGTGCATGCAAATAATTTACTGCCAATTGGACACCCCATCCCTCTACCCGTTATAGTATTGCTTTACAGAAAAGGGTGGGGTTCTGAAACAATGCTCCAGCATGGGTAGTCTTCACACCATTATTTAAGGTATATTTCCTTTTCCCTCAAGCCAAAAGTCTAGACACACTAGACTCAAACTAATGTAGTATCTCAGTCATCTTTACCGATGAATCTAATGGAGTCGCCATGGCTCAGTGGGTTAGCAACCTGCGCTTTGTAGACGAAGCAGATACAATCCCCTGTCAGGTTCCATTCCCTCCTTGGGCGTATTTCTTTCTTCTGTGTCAGTAAAACTTTACTTGTGTGTGTATATCAATATACTTGATATTGTTTAGCGCTGTTTTGCCAAAAATGACCCTTGCTCCCTAAAGCACAACCAAGCAACCTAAGTTTTCGTTACAGATTGGTGTAGAATTGTTAACAAATTCATAAAATATCAATTGATACTCAACTCCGCATGCTTTTTGGGGCTTTCCAATCATAAAAACATTAGGGGCTAAGAGGGGTCCGATCCTTTAGAATTGATGACCCTAGTAATAGAAATGCGCTAGTAATACGCGATAATTTATTTTTATCTTACACTTCAAGAGAAACAACGGCTATTTGTGTAGGAGTATCCAATGGGTATGCAGAGTCACCGTTTCTCCTAACGGGGACAATCACCAACACCCATGCGCTTACAAACCGGGATACGAACCCTGGACGTACTAGGTGGCTTATAAATACTATGACAACTAAACCAGTTAGGCGACAAAACGAGGTAACACAAATTGCTGTTGATATTTTCCCAATCTTGCAAAAGTTTATCTTCCAAATTAAAATGTATTGAAACCACTTAAATCTTCAGGAACTATATGAGGAATTAACACATTATTGAAATTCCAAAGGTCTCCGCTTACAGTAAAGAGTGCCTCACACAGGAAGATTGCGGAAAAGATGAATGCTGCGCCGCTCTGCATATTTACCATCTGCCTGGAAGGGGACAATGTCTGAAGCTCACTAAAGAAGGTAACAGTTCCACAAAAAGAAAAGTTTTCAAATCCTCATCCTCTCTCCTTTGTTTGAAATTTTGTAGAATATGTAATACATATGTAGTGAAATCTGTATACTATATGTGAAATACGTAAAAAGAAATTTTTATTTTCATATGAACATAAACTTCTAATGAACGTCCTTCAATGGGATTACTTTCATTAAATAAACACGGGCATCATAAACCCGAGGTACCCCAGTAATCTTTTCTCCCTTTCGTTTTACCCTTGTCTGCCCTTCTACCTTTTTTCTGGTTTTCTTCCCTCGTATCTGTATCTTGTATTTGGCGAAATATGACCCTTGATAGCGCCATAAAAACAAGACCAACCACCTAATGAACGATTATGCGAACAAATCGGTTTTCTGAACACATATGTCTCCCGGTGATTGAAGTTCCTATCGTACGCTAAATTATTCTCTAAAAATCTTTGATGCACAACTTCCTTAAACGCAAGTTATATGAACAGGAAAATAGTATTCTGATTTTTATAATATGAATACTATAAAAATATACAATAAAATTATCAAAATAGTTTATACTATAATTAATAATTTATACTATAAAGTAGTTTATACTATAATTAATAATTTATACTATAAAGTAATTTATGCTATAAATAGTTTATACTATAATTAATAATTTATACAATACATAGTTTATTCTATAATTAATGATTTATACGATAAAATAGTTTATACTATAATTAATAATTTATACTATAAAGTAGTTTTTTTCTCTAAAATAATTTTCTCTACTAAAAAGTTTTAAGAAAGGGCTTAGACTAAAAAGTATGCTTTCGTCAAACCGAACAAATGCTTGAATGAAGGTTGATTTTATATTCATACATCAATTTTCATTTAATACGCTTTTTATGTCCATATGCTATAAAGTAGATATAAAGTACTTAAACTTTTGGAAGATAGTATAATGTGCTATATAAATAACTAGAGTAGTAATATATTGTTCTATTTATGAAAGCATGTTTCTGTCTTAAATTTGTTTCTGTACACATAATTATTTATTGATTCATTTATTAGGTTACAGATGTAATATGCCAGACGCCAAACAAGACTATTTCGGAAACAAGTATGTTCTGAGTTGCCCTTGTGAAACAGGTTTGATATGTCGACCAAGAGGATTGATTGGACTGATAAATGATGTAAGTGTAAAATATAAACTATGATTTAATTATCTAGCTTGAATCCTGTACGTTTCAGCCTGAATTCTCTTACAAAATGTTTAACATGATGGAATGAAAATTATTTAATCTCATGATCAAATTTCTGATACACCCAGAAATATTTCAAAAATCTCAGTCAGAAAAATTGTTGGAATAGTTAGAAAAACTAATATCGTTGAATATTTCAATTATATAGTTAACCATAGTTTTATAATTTGTATATCATGTAGACAAAGCAAGTTTGGTATGTACACCTAGAAAATGCTCAAAAGAAATATTTATAAAAGCATATAACATTTCCCTAGAACACCTGCGAGTTGTACCGATTCCTGTAACTTACCCTAAGTGCATTTCTCTCTTCTGAATCAGTAAAACTTTGCTTGTGTGTATATGTTGTTTACTTGATGTATATCTAGTCTTTGGATAAACTTGACCAAATATGGCCCTTGTGCTATAAAATCAAAAACCCAACTTAACCTCCCCTCCCTAGAACAAAATAACATGACCTAAATTTATAAAAAGAATAAGGCATTTATGCTAGCTGCTGACAATATGATGGTCCAATAGTGAGATTCCAATCACACTATTGGCCTAACATAAGAAACAACATTAGATGTGCTAAGACTACTACATTATTTTAGGCTATAGTTATGGTTTTTATATATGGCTTTTAATGAAACACCAAATAAAAATTTTCAAGATATAATTGCTTTGGCTTTTCTGTGTCTTTTAGATTGGTGAATTTCACTAAGTTATATTTTCTTTGTATAAAGGTTAAATTTATTCTTGAGAAACACACTTAGCTAGTTGAATTTTTCCTCCTTCCTTTTCTCAGAGCGATGGATTTAGCTTTCTGGACTTAGTGTATTTCACTTGTAAGCCAATGGTGTTATTATTCTACATTTAAAATATTTGCAAATTTTTGCGAACAGTCTTAAATCATTACTTAGTGTTTGATATTTCATAAACTTTTTCGGAAGATTTGCTTACGCCATTCGACAACAACGAGACAATGACTAAAAAAGAACTTGCAAAAAAAGAGTTGCTGTAGCTTCAACGATGGGAATAATCACAATGATCTATTTATCTTTTACGTACGAATTTTGTTAGATAATTCAAATAATTGTAATTTTCAGTATTAATTGATTTTCTTGGATTTTTCAATAATTGATTGAATGCTTTTTTCTCAGCCTTCCATAATTTTATCCAGCTTGAGATGTCAGAAAGCTACAGGAACAAGTATTGTGGAGGATTACATTTACCAGTCGAAAGTTATCCTAAGAGAGATAACAAAACCCGATTGCCGCACTTTATTCAACGGAACTCTGGATGTTGGTAAATCGGCAATCTTAGAAGATTGCAGTCCCTTTGAAATTGCTAAGGGACAATCGAATACAATTAAGGATCCCATAAACATGAATACGGAAGAAACTTTTGTCAGCTACGATAGTGAATCTAGATTAGAAAGTGAGGATGAATTCATTACGAAGGGAACTGCATTTGAAGGATATCACGCAGAGACTGTACTGCCAACCGAGGTCTTGATATATAAGAAAACTGATACAGGACTGAAGGGTTTGAGTGAAGTAAATGAAGAATTTGTCAACAGGGAAATTCCTACAAGATCTGCTTTAATACATTCAGCAACGGATCCTTCAGTAAAGAGTAAATGCGGACAAGGTGGAATCTGTGATGTTTTTATAAAAGTAGATCCAAGTGATAGTTTTGCAGGAAATTCTGATGAAAAGGAGGACATATTCGGTAAAAAAGACTCAGAAAACAACATTTCAGGAGAATTACAGGACGAAGAATTTAGCTTTATGAATCCTGTATATGAAACTGACCCGGGTCTTAGAATCAAGTTTTCATAGTTTTTAAATATTTTACATAAAACTATATGTACTTAAAAATTTATTTTTTTCTATCAAAATAAGAAATATTCTAATAAGTAAGAAATTATTTGAACCTCTTGATTTAATTCAAGTATGAGTTTAAAAATATTTGAGAACTGCATTTATATCAAATGTAATACTTAATCGCAATATAGCATTTTTACACTTGGTTTTCATTCATTACTTAAGCGTGGAACTATCTTGCAACGAAGTTTAGCCCTCACTGAAATCGATAATAAATGAACAAGTTGCAATTTATAAATACAAAATATTGAGCACAAACAGGAAATTATATGAGCCCACATTTTGGCACATGTAATATTTGTCCATTGTTTTTCACTGTAAAAGTAAATAAAAAAATTTTCTACAGGGAAAACTTTGGAAACCGATATTGAAATAGAAAATACCCTCATTCTCAAACCAAGCAGATATACCTATAACCTATATACCTATTTATATAATACCTAAATATACCTATTATACCTATTTATTCTTCAGTCTGTAGCAATAGATCGAGTATTCTGCAAGTTTCCATTAAAACGAATCCAAAGTGTTTTTACTTACCTAAAAGAAAATAAACAAAATATGAGTTTCAGTAATTCACCAAATTTGAAAGAATGTATCGGAAAAATGAAATATGCATATAAAAATGTATAAATTAAAGCGTCTAATAACTTTTTACTACTGACTTGAAAATGAAGTCAAGAAAACTAAAAGCACACAATCAAGAAATTAAGGAACATACAAAATATAAAAATATTAAGAAACAAGTATCAAAATATAAAACTCAATTTCTGCATACGTTAGCAGTGTTTACAATGTGAATAATACATGTATTTTACTATAAAAGTATATTGCACCACGTTAGGATAATGTTTGGTGTTTATGTCAGGTTTGTAAGAATTTTAGTTTGAACTCTAATATACTAGACTTGTTTTAATGTGAAGATAAAAATGTTTCTTTTAATGGTAAAAGTAATAAAGATACAAGAAATAAAATATTTTTCGAAGCTGCCAGTGTATTGCTTTGTTATATAAAAAGCTCCATCTTTGTTTATTGCGAGACGTATCAAAGGGTTTTTCCTGTAAAGCTAAATGCAGATGGTAGTGGGACTATGTAGTTCTGTGTTGTGTAACTTGTTACGTAACTTGAGTTGTAACTCTAGTAGTATCGTCCTGTCGCTCATGGAATGAATCATAAAAATGAACGCCAAACCATCAAAATGGCGAAGTAAGTTCCAAACCAAAAGTATTTTTCTTCTGATAATTTGTCTATGCCTACACTGAAAAACTATCAGGCACCATGATTAGTTTGAATTCTTTTAAAAAGTATAATTTCGAGTAAGTAAAAACAAAAGAAAAGGAAATTTCTCATTTATAATTTTTTATCAGAGTACTTTATTCGTAGTATATCTAGTGTAGTATAGTGTATCTATACGTATCGTAAAATGACGAACAAAATTGTAGAAGTCTAGAGGCAAGAAAAAGTCTTTCCTGAAACGTATTTGGGCAAGACTTCTTACATTTCTAACTGCCTCGCGAAAATATATTTCAGTAGATTTATATCATGTATTATTTCTTTAAAAGTGTAGAAGTGTCCTTTCAAGTTGTAGAAATGTTTTAAAATATTATTAGATTCCAGACAAAATTCCCGAATGTTAAACTAATGAAGACAACCTTAACCATATTACTGATCACCCCTCAATTGGTAATTGTTGAATATATTTTTGTTAACATTTGGTGTTTCGCCGATGGCAACACGTTTTTATGTCGTTCGTGTTTTTTGAAAATATAAAGCTATTTATGAAAATAAAGTAACAAAAAAAATAAATTGCGCATTAACACACTATATTGTTCACTATAATTGGTAGTTAATACCTATCAAATCAGTAAAAACTAATCATTAATGAGAAAAATGAGCCTAGTGTTTTACTATCAATATGTCTCAAGAAGGTTCTATTTTCAACATCAGCATCATGCGTATTGCAAGTTTTCCTGTTCTCGACATAAAAGAATTTTCAAAATACATGAACGAGATAAAACGTGTTGCCATTGGCTCAACACTAAATTAAAAAAAACGATATTTAACAGTCATTTTCCCCCAACCTGTCAAACGTGAGCCTATAAGACAGCTATACCCATTGTCTTAAAAAGACAAAAAAGAAGAGGTCTGAAGATTGTACAGCGCGTCTGTGCTTGGACAAATGCTTTCTATAAATAATCATTACATTTCAAATAGTAAAAGATTTGACCTGATGACATATATCGTCCGTCGTTTTACTATCAAAACCTCGAAAAAATTCATTTTTTTCGATTTATGAGGTTTTAACAATACTTGGTGAAAAATATGCTTCCACTCAATTTTTTCAAAAGCTCGTAAGTACATCCGTTTTAGAACCCTCTATCAGTGAATTTTTAAATCTCGTATGTCATAACTGGTCTACAATTTGGTATCTAGGTTTTTTTATCGTTCTTGAAATTTTTTATTTCAAGACTGAAGAGGTTTTGTTTGTAAAAAGACGATATATTAAGACTAATGTGTTTGATCACATTGCTCACTTATAAATCGTCAGAGAGTAAGGGACATACACTCAAAGAACATTTTGTTAAAACAGAATATCAGGGTACGTTACAGGAATCGAACCCATTCCACCTACAGAGAGCAAAATGTAGGCAAACCCACTAAGCCACAGAGGCCATCCTTTGGTAGGTAGGTATTTTAATCAACTTCGCACTGGAGCAACACAATGGGCTATTGATGACGGTCCGGGATCAAACCCGAAGGGAAAGATCCGAGGACAACACTACATAATTTTGAACCACGGTCAAATGACGAAGTCACACCTGAGCTGCACCCCACTCTCCAAACTTCCACACCACGTCATGTGAGGACATTTGAGGCACGACGGATTTAAAGTGCACCAGCCCCCTCTGTACACGACGGTTTTCGGTTGGATTCGAACCCGTAACTCTCCGGTTGCTAATCCGTTACTCTTCCAACCGGGCTACTGTGGCCCGGCCATCCTTTGGAATTCAAATAATCAAAATAGCCGGGTACAAGATTGAAAGCATGATCATTCGTAAAAATATCTAAAACTGTTAAAACCTAATATTAATATATTGAGTCAATATTTGGAATGGCAAATTAGTAGAGAGCTCTTCCAGAATTTAAAACTTCACTCACAGGTTCTATCGAGCATTGTTCACCATCACATAAAACTGCAAAATATTCTTTGGAGCCTGCCTCGAGTCCCTTTTCGATGGAACAAAACAACCTTCATTACTTTCCCGAAAAGTTGATGAAGGAACTCATTCCAACCCTTTCGCGTGATTTAATAGGGAGTAATTTCTGATCTCTCCAAAAACAACAGAGAGCTAGCAATAATTAAAGTGTTGGAGTAATTCTTGAAAGTGCGTGTAATTACACGCATAATCACACTACGGTGCTCGGAGCAAATTCAATTTCTCCAAAGAAAACAGATGCACAATAATAACCTTTCGCCCAATTATGGTTTAAACTAATATCCCAAAAGATAAGTGGATGAGAAGGCTGTGAATTTCATTAGTTCTTCTTAATTTATAGTAGTTAATTAGTGAATGCGTCGTCTTCTTTCCGAGACTGAAAAGTAAACATAATAGGAACTAACTAATCACGTGAATTAGAACTATGTAAGCTTTTTGATTATCACTCGGGCGGGATTCGAATCGAGATTTAGATATGTGTTCCCTCTGAAGATTTGGGTATTAATTATTAATCTTCGTACGAGGTTGCCGGAATTTCGAATAAAAATAAGAGATTAAAAAAACTTCGAATGATTTACTGTGTTGTTCTGTATAGCCGGTTGTAAAATAAGTTATTTGTTGAAAGAATCATTTAAGCTTTCATTTTCATTCATTTTCAACCGTACGAAGTAGTTGGGATTATTTGAATATTAAGGAGTGATTTAGTTCACAATGACCAAGTCAACCAATTCACACTTTGAATTAGCTCTACAAACTCATTGTAAATAACTTTAAATTGATATTTTACTTATTTATAACCCCTATATTATATATAATTTATATTTCAATTACCGATTAATCGGTTTAGTGATCAGTGTGCTAGCTTCTGGATCGAAAGCCTCCTGGTTCGAATTCGGAGGAAAGCTTGGATATCTCCTGTCTGGAGAGATTAGTGAGCTCACTATAAACAGATTGTGCCTAGAAAGTCTGGTATCTGTTCGATGAAATGTGTATTCACCCCCAGTAGTGCACCAGAGTAACTCAAAATGATTCACATATTCTCTCTTGTAGTGCCATCATTTGGAAGGGAATTAAAGATATATATTTAATCTTAAGATGAGCGAGCATGATGCATACAAATTGTTCAATATGAAATTAACTTTGAAGATATAAACTTAGAAGGGATATTTATGAGGAATAACGTTTTCGTTATATTTTTATTGTCCCATTTTGAGTTCATGTCTTTTCTTATGTCGTAGAACATAATTTAAGCGTGGCGATGTTAGGGAATTAGAAATAATGTATAACATCTGAGATTTATATCGTTTTTTAACGATGCAAAATAGTCTTTAATAATAGACTTGAAAGTAAAATAGTTTACCTTCTAGTTAATATATACACGCTTCATAAAAATACTTTACTAATAAATTATTTTTAACAAGCTAAGGGACGGCAGACTTTCCAATCCACTCTATTTTATTTTCTAGATAGAAAAAGTAGGTCTACAACAAGATAACTTTCATTTTCAAGTGGTATCAGATAAGGCATGGTACGATGTACTTAGAGTTTATTTCTGTATCTCTAGAACTTTCAGGTACCAAAGCGGAAGTTTTTTACTGGATTGTAGTGATATAGTTAAGTACGGAGTCCCATAAATTTGTAGACTTTTTAAAATAATCATAAAATCAAGAAATTAAGGTATTAGAGTGCGGTTTGAACGAATAGCTTGTCGAGATTTCGGAACTTTTGAGCATAAGAAATTTAAAATTCTGATTTTCACTGATAGATGGGGCTGTACCATTTGTGTGACGAAAATATGCAAATTTAATTCCTTTAGAAAGGAAAATGTAAACCTGGCAGCTCATTATCGATAGTTGTATTGTCAATAGTTCAAGCGAATCAAGTTGCTACCTTTGTCAAACTAAATGTTGTCGGTGGTGAATAAGACATTTCTGATGAAATTTTTTTTATCTAGGCAGCGAATAGGTTACAGAAGCCTTACAAAAATTTCGAACTAAAACAATGTGAAGGAGCGTAAAGGTCCAGCGACTATTACCGGAATTAAAACATAATACAGCGTTTCGAGGAAACTGGTAGCTTGGCTGATCGTCCTAGCAGAGGAAGACCGAAGTTATCAGAGGATCGTGCAAATAGTATAGAATTGCAAATGGAGGCTCTCGCAGCAGAATCAACGAGCAGTGTATGCCGTGCACAGGAATTTGCCAAACCCAAACCAGGCCGGTAAACCCAAAACAAGTGCATTTCGCTTCGTGCATGGCAATTTTAATTTGTACCCGTACAAACTGCAATCTCTTCTGAAACCGAATGGTGCTGTGATGCGGGAAAAATTCGCCCAGTGGGCTTTCGAAAAGATCGGGGAAGATCCATGTAGAATCTCGGCGAAGGAAAATTCACATGCGTATACAGAAGATCCGTTAAACGGCACCGCTAATCACTGTATGGTGCAGTTTCACAGCAAGCTTCATTATTTGACTTTTTTCGCCACGTGAAACATTGGGATGGAGGACCTGTACAATAAATGAGCATCGTTATCTGAAAATGCTTAAAGATTGCTTTGTGCACGTTCATGCAAGATGGAGCACCCCCACATATAGCATCTACTGTTAAGAAGTTTTTGATCAATACGTTTGGTCAAGAGCGACTAATTAGGGGGAAATGCATGGCTCCCACGGTCTCCGGACTTGATACCAGCAGATTTTTGACTATAGGGCTACCTATAGTCTCGAGTGTACACTAGGAGCCCGCCGTCCTCAGCTCATTTGAAAGATGTCACTGTCATAGACTCTGATATGCTTCACGCATCTGTGCGTGGCGTTATGATACACTTGCCCAATATCCTTCTTTTGCGGTGGTGGACATATTGAACAACTGCTCTCTGTTGTAAAATGTTCTCAAATACAAATTAACAAACTCTACACCATCTTAACTGCTTTTTCCCCAAGTTGTTCTGGTTGGATGATAGTAGTAGCGCCATCTATTGAAAAATTTTGAACTAACTTTTTTATAGCAAAAAAAATCTGATTCCACAACATACAATAATACGCCAAATTTTTGGTTTCATGATTTTTTGAAAAGTCTACAAATTTATGGGACACCCTTCACTACTCTTATTTTCATCATCTGAAGAAGACACAGACTGAGGTGTTCTAAACGTGCTTAATTGGATATGCTTAGATTAAATGAGATGATTAATTGCCTAAAATTCATTCATTTATGGTAAAATGAATAAAAGTGACAACATTGTACAATTTGAAAAGTTCATGCGAACAATTAATTTACGTTGTATTTGACTAAATGTAATTCACTGCTTATGTGAGAGACAACGAAATAAATATAATTACATGTACTCCTCTCTTAACTACAATTCGGACTTACTACCAGCTCTCCAGCGAAGGGAATCCCTTTTCTCGCCCGGTTTGGCCGCTGACACCGGCAAATGCTGCCAAGCTTGAACTCCATGAATCGAAAGCCGGAATGTTCTCATTACATGTTCTGATGGTGATCTGCCCGCCTTGCTTACTCTGTCATTTCTTGTAATGATTACTCAGCTGTGCCAAAGTTCCCCAGAAACCTTATACCTCTTCAGACCTTTTCATTATTCCGAATAAATAAAAACGAATAAGATCCTCTCTTAACGATTATCGTATGAACGAAACTCGGTCGTTTTTTATGAGTACCTGTAAATGTATGTAAAAAATAGAGAATGCACATTTTTGCATCAAAAATAAAGGTTTTACTTTATTATATATAGCTAATATACTTTAATCTGACCCTTTGTCAAAGATACTTGCAAAATTTCCACTTTACCCACCGAATTATGTTTACATGGTTGAGTACGAAGCATTGATTTGCTGTTACATGTTAGTTGTGAATTGTCGTTATAGCATTGAATTACAGCATTAACCAAATTTTCAATGTAGCCAGAGGTGTGGTAAAGGAGATTTGAAATTCACCACATTACATAAAAGCTAAGCAATTATGTTGCTTAATCGAACGTTTGAAACGAGAATGTATAACAAATATTTACCTTTTGTTACAAGAATGTATAAAAAATAAAAATATATAAATTTAAAAATAGTCTATCTATAACTAATATATAATAAGGATTTTTTTATAACGTAGGGATACTTTGTGATACATGGTTAAAATCTCTATGGGTTAAATCTATATAAAATCTCTATGGCATAAATGTATAAGAGTCATTGAGGTAGAAAATCACTTAAGGGGAGGAATATATTGTTTTCTGCTGAACCACTCTCTGAGGAAAAACTCTTGCAAGGATCTCGCAGAAGTCAGCAAGCAAATTGAAACTTCAAAAAGTTTGTGAAGCTTCAATCGCTTCTCACTATCAGAAATTCCCTGACTAAACGCACTTGGAAATCACTCATTATACTCATGACATATTTGACAACATAGAGAGGGTGGAAATATAAGTGATAATGTAAATAGTGATGTTTGTAAGACTTGTTGCAACTCATGGCTTCGTGTTACTTCAAAAGATTGCTCAATATTTTTTATCTAATCCCAATTCAGATAACTATCCAATAGTTTGAATAGTTACTGTACTTTCTTAGGCAATTTTGTAAATACTCTCATAAGACTACCATGCAGCTTTTTTGAATTACTGATCCAGAAACAATTTCCTAATTTCTGTCCCCACAAAAATAGTTTTAATCACTTATATTAGGAAATGTGTTTCTCAGGTAAATGAATTCATCAATTTTTCTTTAAAATTTTTTTCACAAGTACAGTTTTAGTGTTTATCAAAGGTAGGTACATTTGATGACATTACATTTATAGGATTAGTAATGGCCAAAGGTATATGTTCTTTAACAACGCGAGTTTATAATGGAAAAGTTGTTTATAGGATGTAATTTTTAATGCAGAAATTGAAAACGTAAACCATTTTCTGCACTATGTCAGTATTTTTGTGTAATAAGGAAAATATTATTTGAAATTATGCATTCTACATTTATGATCTTTGATGTACAAACATTCTTATATATAGATTCTGAAGATAATATTGAACTGTTTGCATAATATAAAAATAACGCAATTTAGAGAATGTAAATAATTTAATAGATAATTCTGTGTATGTAGTTATTATATTGGCATCACAAAGAGTGCAACGATGAGTTATAGTGCAGCAAGTGCCAACCTGTAGCTCATCGGCAAGCATGACCGAACAAGAGGTATCAAGGACACTAGGATATTTGCATGATGGCGGATAACTGTTGGGTGACTCATAGGGATGAACCTAAAGCAGGGTCCAAACGTAGTGTCTCTAACGCTATTGTGGATATAAAAAACTAAGAAGTCTGAAAGAAACACATTTTTTTTACAGGATATTAATCAATATCAATTAAACCGTTTTCTTTTTAGGCACGAAAGAAGCAACAATAATTTTGACAAAAAGAATATAGAAATGATATGTTGAATAATACATTTTTTAACCGATTATATAATTTAGCTTTTGTAATAATTTATAATTTTTTATATATAATTTTTGTACAAAAATGTGACATGATGGAAATACTGGATAAATATTTTTTATGTTTATGTGTGTAAGTAAAATTATTCAAAAAATTTATTTTTGAACTCTTGTGGATCTAAATTTTTCAGATCTATGTAATTTTTTCTGATTCTTTTGTCCTACATGCAAATGAAAGAACAATATTTTGTAAAGCTAGTTGAAAGAGAAAGGCAACTAAATTTTTATTCATCAAATATTGCACATATTTTTTGCACCGGATCTTCTCTACGAATATCTCAATTTTTTACAGGTTTTTACACATTTTCAGCTAATGGAATTGAGAATATTTTCAGATACAAAGAATTACTGCTTTTAAGCTAACTTTGAAAGTAAGAATATGTAGTTTTCAGTTTTTTATGTTGAAATCATGACTAAATACCTCAATTACCGATATTAAATAGTTAAAAAAACAACTGTCCCATCTTAACGGGAGAAGGAATATTTAAATAACAGTTATGATATGGAATGTTCTGTGAGATTTAGTTTCTGGATTCTGGAGATATCAGCCTTCGAATTCTGGAACCTAAGAACTCAGGATGCTTTTCTGACAGCTTCAAATCTCTAATGAGGTAAGAAATATTCATTAACAGAAAAACAATTTTGGAAATTTAAACTGCATTATGCTTACATATTCTTATGAAGCATTTAAATACTATAAAATGGCGTCAGCAAGTGATGTCCTTCAACGGCAGTGGATGGTGAACAAAATCTTAATGTATTTTTAAAATCAGCTCACGAATACATAGAAAATAAACCTTACTCATTCTATGTGTATTTTATCCCAAACATGTATGCTTTGACCATCAATTACATATGCCACAACAGCAAACGGTGAATATTGCTCAAATTGAATGTGTAAGATGATTTACTGCTATGTTCGATAATTTTTTCGAGTAACAAGTTGCAGAAGTTAGCTGGATATCTAAACTTATTGACCATCTTCGTTTTTCCTCCTGATCAACATTCGAGATCTACAAGCATGTTCAAAAGTGATGGACAATGCAATCCGAGATAAAATTCCGTGCCAAGTACCTGTACTGAGATACCTCAAATGGTAAATGAATTTCCACAATTTATATGGAATAAAATAAGAACACCCCATGCCTCGTGGTGCTACTGGGAACTAAAGAAATTAAAAGAAAATGCTTCGGTGAACGCATTGCAACATTGAGATAATCGTGTCAAGTTTCATATTGAACATAAATGAATATATTAGTTTATACTAGACACAAAATATGAGTTTTCTTTGTTATAATTAGCTTTAAATTCATGAAATAGGTATCGGGTGTTATTCTTGACAGCTATAATTTAATCACAAAATTAAACCAATAAAATATGCATTTTTATTTGATGACTCATTTAAATTAAGTTAACTTTCAAGCAGATGAAATGAACTAATAGTCTATATGAGTAATATCACTAATTGTCAATGAAATGTTATTATGAAAGATTTTTGGATACCTTATTCCTTGTAACCTGAAGCACATGCTATCTCTCTTTCTCAAACATCTGTAATCAGTTTTGAAATATCAGAATAGGGAATACCAGGTGTATTTTGATATCTTGTGGCCCAAAATATTGCATAAAGTAGGCAATTTCGTCTGGATTTGATTCAATTCTAAGAATAGGGGAAAGTCTACAAATCTGCTTATCTTATCACTGGTTGTTGAGTATCATTGTTTAGCAATCTGCATACAAAATACGGATATAGTTTTCCTTTATATACCCCGCTGAAGCACATGCTTTCATTCACGATTGATTTGAAATAAGCCCTCTGTCAGATCTATCAAAATGAAGTGTCTTCTCTTCGTTGCTATATGTTTAGTGGTCGTAAGTATATTACTGTATTTTTTTAATCTATAAAGCATGCTGGGTGATTTAAGTACTAAATGCTGTGTGTACTCTTCAAAATTAAATGTAATAAATCCATTCAATATATATAGTTTGATTTTATTAGCATATAAATAAGATAAATATTTCATCGTATTAAAACTATTTTCTTGCATGCGTTCTCATGTTACGTTGTTTGAACAGAAAACAAAAAAAATCATATTGTTTATCAATTTCCCTTTGGGCTTTCCATTTAGATGTGTGTTCTTTTTTCTAAAATCTTAATGATAATAATTACTTTTTATAAAGATTTGTGTTTGAAATATCTTTAGAATAACGATGATCCAATTTAGAGATAAATAACTAAAAAATGAAGAACTATTTTATAAAGCATTACTCTTTATGCACGAAATTAGTACACAATACAAAATCTAAATATAACTTTCGTACTCATGGAACGAACGTGCTTTAAACAATTTTAAAGAAACTATATTTCTTACGCGTTTTTCTCTTATATTTTTAAGCTGAAACTGATTTTATTTAAATGTCTCTTCACACTGTGGTACATATGGAATGCTTTAATTTTGAATTCACAGAACGGAATTTCAGGTCCTCCTATGTCAAACGAATAAAAAAAAAGGCTGTCATGCTTTATAATCCGATATGATTCTTTTATACTAATTTTTTCCTATGCTGATATCCGCTCTTCTCTTGAAAGCGGATTTGGCGATCCGCATTACCAAGGTGCACATTTTCTAGTTATTATTGACTATTGAACCCATTGAGAAAACAATCTAGTATTACATATCTTCATGTTTTGCAGTCATCTAAAGTATGCTTTATTCAACCGAACTATATTGTGTTCGAACTGATTTGGGTGCAAAACCTTGTAATTCACTCATAGTTTTATATATGTTTTGTGATTGATAATTTTAAAACTTTATTCCTCATGGTCCTATAAAGATGGGAGGGAGGTATTTCAATTAACGTCACACTGGAGCAACACAACGGGCTATTGGTGACGGTCAGGGATCAATCCCAAAGGGAAAGATCCGAGGTCCTATAAAGATGTGACCAAATTGAAACATTTATTTGCACCATAAGGCTATCCGAAATCATCCTGAGTATAATACTACAAATGGATTATTGTTAAATTAATAATGATTACAGTGAAGGGAAATTTTCGCTAAAAATTAAAGAAAATCAAGTGAGTGTAATTCATATCAATATAAAAATATCAGTTTCTGATAGAATTATTTTGTTTTGAATTTTAAGTATAGAACATGAAGTCATAATAATTTAAATTAGTATGACAACATGAGTTTAGGATTTCAGTTAAGTTGTACTCTATCATTGTTGATGCTAAACCTTCTAGAACGTCAAAAGACAAAGTTTAAATTCTAAATGATAGTTTTGAATAGTTTTGAAATGAAATTTTTGTATTAAAATTACTTAAGTGATATTTCCTAACATCATAGACAGTCTTTAGAAAAAAGTGCCAAACCACAATTTTCAAATTTTTAATAAACTTTGGACTGTTTTCCATGAAATAGCTAATTGTTCTTAGTTAAATGTCTATTTGGTTAGAAAGATTTAATCCTATCATAAAGGTTGAGTATTTATGTGAGGGATGATGCTTATTTTAATCAATGTGTGCAATTTTTACCCAGAGTTTTATATTTGAGTTTGAAGAGGATTAGTAGTTGCATGAGTCCGTATGGTTGTAAAATTTGGCAAGTGCTTAGGTTTCATTCGAATAAAAAATACCATAATATTTCAGAACTTGAAAAATTTCTATGGCTAATCTAAAGGTATTGGTATACTCAATTCCATGTCTTCACCATTAATATGAATGGAAGCAACAACAGACAAGATGCAACAATGCTTCCAATGTGGGACGGATCGCAAACACTTACCTTGAATTCTTAGTAAGAGAATTATTTCTTTTGTGTTCCAGGTCCTGGAGATTACGGCCAAACCGCCACCACCACCGAGGCAAAGGAAATGTGACGATACGGGAGATTGTGAACCAAACGAGTGCTGTATCGCCCATGCTGTATCGCCATTCTTCAGAAAAGGCGAATGCAGAAAACTAGCTGCTGAAGGTAAAATAATTGCCCATTATCCTAAGGAACTTTTCATTCGGTTAAATGGAGGTATCGAGTTCTTCAGTCATACCTTAAACCCAGGCTTAAAGATGGATAGAGGAAATTTTGTGTCTATATTGCATAAAAATGATGTGATATCCATCTATCGCATCCAGAGAATTGAGCTTTCCTAGAAATCCAAAAGATTAAATGTCTTGAAGCATATTTTAGTGCTCAAATTGAAATTCGTTGACTATCCGTTGTACAATACAATACAACTATATTTCGTGATTCTAGAGCTGCTAGATCCGATTTCACTGCGTCTTCTATATTCATGAAATGTAATGGTCATTGAATAAGAATTGTATAAAATAGAAACAATAGACTGAATTGCACAATATTGTCAAAAGTTCTTTGTAAAAATTCTCTCCGGCTCAGGGAAGTAAAATATGTTCTTATATCTCCTTTTCTATTGAGCAAACAAGGCATTTGTCCGAGTCTACAAGATAGGTGAAAATACTCTTGGGTGACTATATGACCAATTATGACTTTGGCTGCAAATATGGCTTCAAAGTGAAGGACTTTCGTTTAACAGTCAAAGTGGTCATTAGGATCCTGTAGGAATCAAAAGAGGTGGTGACTCGAATTTCCGTTATACGTTCATTAAAAGTTTGTAGCTTATTCCTTGATTTGATTTCAATGGTTTGTAAGGGATCAATAGAGTAGTTTGTTAATTCAAAAACACAACCTTAATTTTGAGTTGAGCCAGTTTTCTAGGTGAGAATTACCTATGTATACAAACCTTGTAGAGAAGGTTTGCTACTTCGAGAGGGTAATACTTTCCAAAAGAAATCCCTTCTACATTGTGGAAATGTGTGTTGGAATATTTTTAAATATGCAATATCTGTCCAGAGGTATAAGACTATACTATTCATCTTAAATGTCGAGTAATTATTAATATGTTATGAATTCGCAATTTAAAACATTTCAGACTGTTTCTTTGTTGACAGTAAATATCTGACTTGTTTTTATCTTTTGTTTCTATTGAGTCTTTTCGAATTTTAAAGTGCCTTTTTTCAAATAGGAAACAATTGCAATCATCGTGACTACAGTTTACAGGGTAAATATCTCCTACATTGTCCATGCCAAGACGGATTCGAATGCATTCCTGAAGAAATAAAGACATTGCCACTCGTATGATATATCATTTTCTTATACTTAAAATAACATATAAGAAATAGGGAGCATAAAGTTAGAACTCGATATAAACGTTTCAATATTAATTTTCCTTAAGAAAATTAAGTGTACAGTGAACTTTAAAAACAAACTTTCGCAGCTATTATTCGATTGGTATGAAATTCGAACTGTTAATATCCTGCTAAAATGCCTATATATGAGGTTTAATTCAAAAATATTAAGTCATTCGGAAGTCGTTACATAAAATGTGATAAAATTTTTTATAAATTATAAAAAATTTGATAGGTCCCATGCGCATTAATTTTCCACGTATCGATAAATTTTATTCACATAATAGTTTGCACACATACGCGCACGCACACACATCAAATTGATTCCATATGGTAAGTGCATCGCTCAGTTGTTCAGTCGTAAAGCAAAAACCTTTTTTTGTACTAAAACACCTAACATTTTGGCAAAATGGTATGGATAAAGAAAATTTTGAAATAAAAATTTCAGAATTTGGACGCATAATATAAATTTCTTATTTACACTTAGATACAAGAGATTTCAGTTTAAGGATTACCCATAAAAACATTTCAAGTAAATCAATTAAACCCAGATGAGAATGTGACTTTTGAAATCTGAAGAAAGTCAAAAAATTTCGATAGGAGAAAAACGTGTTTTTGTAGATTCACTGCACTTTTCTACTGTATCTTTAATGTTGTATATGTAACTCCCACAAAAATGTTTGAAAAAGTCTTTTTGCTATCCATAGAATTTGACCAATTAATTTTTAACGCTAAAATTTAAAAATCGGTTTTTTGATTTTGATGATTTTGAAAGTCTACCGTCTCCTTATGTTTCTGTCTTATAAGTGAAATTTAAATAAACTCCCTTAAATATTTTGAATATTTGCTTTTTTATTTAATTATTTCATTTACAAAGAGCCTTACATTATAAAAATAAACATTCAGTCCTTTTTATTTTGATGGCAGGAGAATAGATCACCAAATTTTGCAATTTAAGGTTTTCCTACACATATTGTGAGCGAAATATTCAAATCGAAGATAACCTTAAACAGGCATTAAATTAAAATATTTATTTTGGAGTGAAAAAAAATCATATGTAGTAAACAGTAAGTACTTCTAAAGAAAATTAAATGGTTGTAGACTATAAACTACGATATTTGAAAACGTCACTCAAGTAATATAGAAAGCTTAAAATCATTTTATTAACCAAATAGGGATACTAATTCTGTAGCAGATATTAACAATCATAAATTTTGGAACTTAAATTTCAATGAAGGTAGAAAACCTAGAAGTTAAAAATAAATCTTACATCCTTTCAAACAAATGAAAAAAAAAGCTTTTTCAGTTTCCCACACATTATTTTCATCTCAAGGCATTAACACAAGAAAAAGCAGTTTTTTAGACACTTTTTTATGGATCTAAAATAACAAATGTCCTTTAGAAACAGTTTTGCGTCCTTCCCTTAGCTTTCATTAAATGAAAATACCAACTTTAACCCTCTGAGCACCACGACATTTCAGATTAGGGTAGTATTGCTTTATTCCCCACAACCTACATAATAACTAAATAACCACATTTAATGGTTGAAAGAATATCAATAAAGATTTTATTGGTGAAGAAAAAAAATTGTTAGAAGTCATGCAGGGAAGACTTCAGATTATGGAATGGATACATGCGTGTGAACACGTCAGAGGGCTAAATGAATATTAAAATTTCGTTGAACAATAGCAAAAGTAGCTAATGACATCATTGTCATCGGAGGCACACTAAAGAGGAAAATTAAAATCCTAATATGTAATAACTTATTTTAGCAATATCCTTTATATTTAAATTGTAGATGTACATGTGTATTGCGTACGTCTAATAAAACTTTCAATAGGACTTTATTATTAGGCTTGTGGTGAAGTGCCGATAGCGACACTCGTATGTACGCATTTTTGAATACATGGATTTGTGTGTGCACGAAGAGTGTAAATATCTTGCAACCAACTAGATGTACATACTTCGCATAGCTGTATTTTACCTACCCAATTACAGAAATTAACGATAACGGGATAAATTCCGGGCCAAGTGCCTGAACCGCAATACCTCAAATGAAAAATTAGTATTACACAAGTTATGTGGTGCTACAGAGAACTAAAGAAATGAAAAAATGCTTAGGTGAACAGACTGTAAATTTTAAGTATTGCTTAAAACATTTTCTACTCTGTTAAAATCAACCTAATAGGGAATACACTGGCCTCTGACTCTAATGCAGGCCTCACAATGTGCGGACGTGCTTTCTACAAGGTTATCCAAGAGTTCCTGTGGCAAGGTGTCCTATTCGAGCACTAGAGCACGTCTTTGCTCTTGTTCGCTTCTTGATGTTATGGTGTACCCTTCAATGCGACGTCCGACAGCATTTCGGCATGCTCTATTGTATTGAGATCAGGTGACCTTGATTGGTGCAAATTCAGTATTACCTTTAATTTTTGGACACGAATGTAGTACTCGCAGTTCGAATCATGTAACATTTTATGTTGCTTTTAGTAAATTGTGTTAACGTTTAGAACCGCTTCACAAAACAATCTGGGTAAATCCTAATCAATCTGAATGCAATAGAAACTGACTAAGGAAGATTCGGGACAGCCGCTTCCATAAGAAATAGCTTGTTTGTCCTTTCACACTTCCTGAGTATAGAGCGTTCCCTTCAACGTACCAGAATCTACTTTTGTCAGTTTATACTGATTAAGATGGATTCGGATTGACCAGGATTTTGTTGGTATGTGGAGCTTCCTTTTCTCTCTTTTTTAAATGAGAAACACTGACAAACAAGCCAAGATAATAAAAACCCTTCTGGTATACTAAGTTTGGGAGTGGTATAATAACCCCTATGCAGTAAAAAATGAAAAACCTTGAAAACAATAACTAATAAAGATTAAAGATTAAAAACGTGGAAAAGGTCATTAATGGTCATTTCGGTGGAGCCATCCATCATCATCAGGACAGGAATAAATCACGAAAGGAACGTCTGTTTAAACACTTTGTTTTAGAATAGTGTTGCCAACACTCACTTTTTAACTAAGCCTTTCCAGCCCGCGTGTAAAGGAGGGGTTGCAATAGCGTTATTCATTAGTGTGTAATGCAAAAATAGATGGCTTCTCTGATGTTCAACTTGAGAGTAGATCTCGGAGATTGGACCAATTTTGCTTGTTTGTAATCAAATTGGTGACGAAATTCCCAACAGCAATGGCAGATTTTATTTCCTTATTTTTGACACAACCCATATACGTCGACCCCCATACGCTCATACACAACTCGGAGTTGTCATATTGAGGAAAATGTTATTCAGAAAACTAATTACATTCATTTTATTTCCCACAGGTAGGGGAAGTGAGGATTAATGAGAGATGCAGTGTTCCTCCAAGCACCACTGTTGCACCTGAAACGGAGCCAGACACAGAATCCCCGGAACCGGAAACAGAATCTCCGGATACGGAAACTGTGGTCTAGATATAGGAATAAAGAGCTGAATGAAGTACTTTCTACATAATAGCAAGGATTTGTCATGTCTGTTTACAAATAATGATTAAGAATAATAAAGTTTTAAGTACTTTCTGAAAATTTATGAGTGGTTCTTTCCTTTCAATCTATGTAAAATCTACTTTGAAGTTAATATTTAAAGAAGTACCAACCTTAAACTATTTTGGACCGAAAGTGAAATGCCTTTTATAAAACCATGTTTCTTCAAGATATAGTTTCAGCAATATGACAAATTATGTTGGTTTATTCCTAAAATATTGTCGAAATATTTCAACTGCAAAATTCAATTCTTATCACAAACCAAATATTCGATCTTATAAAATAAGCTTTTATTTTCTAATTACAGAATTAGTGGAGGACACGAATTTCACAAATAATTTTAATCTCAAAGAGTGGAGTATCCACAAATTATCACAAAATATACATCTGACTTATCGAAATCAGATATTTAAGATCAGAATATTTCAGAAGTTTCGTAAAAATTCTTAGTAGACGCTCAGATATAGTTAGAATCATAGTAACAACGCAGATGAAAGGTTAGTAAATCGCAAGATAAAACCTTTGTTATAATTGAATACAAGACTCTCACAGAACTTGAGATACTCGAAGTTCATGAAATAATTTTCTATGAACTTAACAATCTTCACTGTCATTTCTTTCGTCTTCGAAGCAATGACTACTGCATTCAAGGATTTTTCAATTTGACCATAAAACAAATCAATTACCAAAAAATAAAATAAAACCTGCTTGCTCAAATTTGTACGTAGCTATTTTGCAAAAAAAATAACAATTCGCTTTACTTGGTTCGATTATTCGGTTAATTTGATGCGATATTGAAATAACTAGCCAGAACTTTAATGTGGTAAAATTTTAAATTGTAATTTTAATTGCATCCTTATAAAATTTGACAAAATAGAAAGAAACGTGAAGTGGACGAATACTTTTGTGACTGCCTGCTTCACTGATTACTTTCTACTAGGTTACTTCTGTCTTCATGTCTCCGCCAATATATAAAAAATTTTACGAATACCGTATAAATTTCGTAAACTATAATGCAATTTTCTATTAAAACACTAAATTAACTATTCATTAATATCATACTAATTTCAAAATATTTAGGGTTTCGTAGGATGATAATTTGCAACTCCTTTGGACTCACAAAGGCATTAAACATGAGGAAAGGACTAATTATACTGACTTAAAATTATTTAATTTATGATTGTAAATTATATACAAAAGTATTCATTAGCATTTTACAGATTACTTATGCTTAAGAAAACAAATTTTTATACATGATAGGTGTAAAATACTACAAAAAGAATCGTACATAATTGCTTCGAATTAATGAAGAATATTGACAACGCAATAAAACGTAAAAAATTTCAAGCATGTGCTGCTTTTCTGTTTACGGCAAATTAAATTCTGAAGGTTTGAAGGAAATGCAATCATAACAGTCGATATTGTTTTCAGAATAGTTAAAAACTAGGAAAGAAGTAAACATAACACATAAATCAAGAGTTTTAGTTGAATTAATTAAGTAAAATATTTCAGTTTAAATATTTAATACCGATTCAACACAGTAAAACATTAAATTCTAATCACTGTAATTAAAGTTTCAGATAAATTCTAGCTTGTTAGCGCAAAATTAAGACATGAAAGTTTAAAAGAAAATGCTGCATCAGAACTGCAGAATGCAACAACTACGATTTTTATACTTTTGAAAAGTTGAAAATTATGGCTATAATCGTCAAGCTTACTCATTTTAAATTGTTTTTCAGAATAAAACAAGAGATGCCTTCTGAAAAACAATTATCTACTGCTATATCAAATGTGCAAATATCGACACTAGACAGAATACTACATGGAGTAACTTTATCTCATTCTAGAATAACTACATTATTTTGGTAATGTAAAGGAAAGGCTCGAATTTGGATGTGGGTTCTAAGCCGGGAGGGGTCGAATAACATAATATATTTCCAATTTTTATTTCATCTGAGTATGTACAACTGCTTAGTTCCCTTGCACACATGTCAAGATTTATCTTACTTTTATTTCTTCAGGGGCATTTCTTTCTGTTAGTCATTTGAAAAGTTACAGAATAAGAAATAGTAAAATGAAAAAATATGTTGAAATAAACTTTGTCGACGTAAATATGAAAGTTTGAACAAGGCATGAATGGTGAGGAAAATATATCAAATCATAGGGTGCAATGCAAATATCAACCTTAGCCTAAGTCTACATATTCTTGAATTTTCTTGTAAAATTGTAGACTTTTTATCTTCGACTAGAGTATTTTAGCAAGATGTGTGGAAGACAGTACAGCCTTGTCTGCCAAAAAAAACACTTCATATCGTGAAGATAGGTTACACTGCTCTATATATTACTGCATTGTAATTTAATTTTTGTAGTGGAGGCTAAGTTCACCATAATCAAAATTCAACTCCATTCGTGGGCGTCCTATCTTGCATTCACTCGAAGATAAAAACTGTTCCACATGTTCTTAGCTAGAGAGATATATGGGATCTTACTGTTCAAGAAAATATCTGATTGCTTTGCAAGCTTGCCTGATGATGTACGCATCTAATTGCTATATATGTTATTCCACAATCGTGCTAGAAAAAGCATTAGTATATCGTAATTATAGTGATCAGGAGATAAAAATGGAACAGTGTCACACATCGAGTACTTTTAGTAGAGTTTAACACGATATATCTTCTCAATCAATGCATTCTCAACTTTAGGTCGTAGGTACCATCTAATTAGCCCTCATGTAGCAAAATTTAATGATAGAGTGCCAAACAAAAAATGACCTAATGCATTCCAAACTCTTAATTGGCCTCTTTAGACAATGCAGGAATTTTACTGAATACAACAATCTTATTCACCACCTCAGTTTGCGCTGGTAAACCACCATAAAAAATTTTCACCACAGAAGAGTCAAGCAGTCTTCCCCATGAAAGAATTTGTATTGCTTTTATTTAATTAAGCATAGTAATCTTACGTATAAATACGTTTCTTTGACACCCACTAAATACATGAATCTACACTGCTGGCCACCGTAAATGCAACACCCTGAAGGAAGCATGCAAATAATATGAAATTTACAACATGCATTAGCGGAGGTGAGATATGCAAATGATTAGAATTTCAGCGCAGACGCACATCACGCGCGCCTGTGGCGCCACTTCAAAGCGCTATTTAAGGCTTGGAGATTTCGACGATTTCAAGTACGGCAATCGTGTTTTTCTTGTGGTTTTTTCAAAAAAACGATCAATTATGCCTCGTAGAAAACAGCGATCATCTTTTGATCAAGTATCCGAGTTCGACAGAGGAAGGATAGTGGCCTACCGAGATTGTGGATTATCTTTCAGGGAAATCGGTAGTCGTGTTGGACGAAACCAAACAACTGTAATGCGGATATGTGATCGTTGGATGCAGGAGGGTACGACGGACCGACGTGTTCGATCGCATCCACCTCAGTGCACCACTTCACGTGATGACAGGCATATTGTGCGTATGGCAGTGACGGATCGCTCAGCCACATCACGAACCATAGCACAGCACATTCAGTCTGTACCGCATCATCCAGTGTCTGCGCGTACCATTCGACGCCGTTTACAGCAGAGTGGTCTGTCCGCAAGACGTCCATTGCTTCGTCTACCCTTGACGCAGAACCACAGACGTTTCCGCCGCCAATGGTGCGATGAAAGAAGGATGTGGACGGCAGAATGGAATGAAATTGTCTTTACTGACGAGTCACGCTTCTGTCTGCAACACCACGATGGTCGGATTCGAGTCTGGAGACACAGTGGAGAGAAGATGCTGAACAGCTGCGTTATGCACCGCCACACTGGTCCTGCACCGGGTATTATGGTATGGGGCGGTATTGGATATCACTCTCGCACTCCTCTAGTACGCATTGCCGGTACTTTAAACAGCCAGCGCTACATCTCCGAGGTGTTGGAGCCAGTTGTCCTTCCTTACCTTCAGGGCTTGCCCACAGCCATATTTCAACAGGATAATGCGCGACCACACGTGGCACGCATTGTCCAAGGGTTCTTCGTCAATCGCCAGATTGAATTGCTTCCCTGGCCAGCTCGCTCTCCGGATCTTTCGCCGATAGAAAACATGTGGTCCATGGTTGCTCAACGATTGACCCAGAATACATCCCCATCTGCCACACCAGATCAACTTTGGCAACGTGTGGAAGCTGCTTGGTCTGCTGTACCCCAAGAACACATCCAAAGTCTCTTTGAATCAATGCCGAGGCGTGTGGCAGCGGTGATCTCCAACAATGGCGGCTACTCTGGCTACTGATTTTGGCAGGAACCACACTTCACAGAAGTCTATAAATTTAATCATTTAATACTTGGTCAACATGTTATCTACAAAATAAATTTTGTTGTGATATCTCTTGTCTTTCTTGGTGTTGCAATTTGGGTGGCCAGCAGTGTATATTCTTCTGTGTTCACTAAGAGATGCGTGTTCCAGACTGTTATTCGATGCCTTCTGTTATGACAATGGAACTAACTCAAATTTATAACTTAAATTGGCACCAACACTTTCAAATGCAACATAAGTGTTTTCTAAGGCACTACTCGTGTAGTAAAAATTATTGTAGTGACAAAGCAAACCTCAGTCGTCAAATCCTAAAGCGCGTTCTTCTCGACACAATGATTTTTCAGATTCATATTTTTGTTAGTTTCGAGAATATATTTTTAAGAAATATATTTTTAACTAACACAATTCCCAAATAACTAATTTCACTTATGTATTATGTAAGATGCACTAACTTTGCATAATTAAGAGAAAACACAAATGTTATAATCTGGTGTATGAATGAAAGGATTTAAAATAATGTTTCAACAACTGGAACGAATAATCAAAGCTAGAAGGTGAAGGAAGTCTCGAGATTTTAGTCCCTTTGAGCGAAATGAGACTAAAATTGTGAGTAGGGTAGTAATCAAAAATTTAATTAAATTAAGGGTGATGTAGTGGCGTTTCTTTATTAGGTAGGTAGGTAGTTAATTAACGTCACACTGGAGCATACAACGGACTATTGGAGACGGTCCGGGATCAATCCCGAAGGGAAAGATCCGAGGACACACTACGTAATTTTGAACCTGGTCAGATAACGAGTTTTTTATATTAGGAAACAAATAAGCTAGAAAAAGTTTTAAAAAACAATTGAGTTCTGAAAATTATCTTACAATGGCAGGGCTTGAAAATTTTGTACTACTAAATATTGAAAACTTCCAGGCGTTCAACATTCAGGGGAAGTTTTTTAGTTCATCAGGTTTGTTTCAAGACTAATGATGATTCGTCAGCAAAGGGATTGTGTAATTGAAAGACATCTTGTTCACCCAAACTATCTCCCCATGTCAAGTTGTGCATTGTGAAGACTGAGGATAATGTGTTGAAAAATTGGAATCAATGTCAGCATGCTGAATAAGTATGGTGCTACCATGATATTATCGTTTATATTTTAACACCCTAGTAAAAATAAACTAACCATTAGATTTTGGTTTTGTCATTCATTGTCATTGTTTACTACTCGAGGACTAATTAAACCGGTACCTACGGTTTTAAGTGGATTCCCAACTACTTTAAACGTTCATGACAAGATTCAAACCCTGAGCCTATTGAGCCGAAGGCCAAAGATTAAACCATTTAGATCCCAGGCTGGCCGTAACTTTTAACTATTACGAGTGGTTAAGATTAGATTGTTTAGGTGTCCATATTTGTACTGAAATCAATGTTGCTAAAATTTGTATTTAAAGTGAAGATTTTACTGACTAAACTGTGTATTAAATTGATATAAGCTTTAGAACTTTCAGAAGTGCACAAATCCTGTTTACAGGAAAAAAAATTGTTTTAAATGCTACACATTTAACATTCTACTGTAATTATCGAATAATTTATAAATGAGCCAAAATTATGAAACACGTGATTGATCTGAAAGAAAATAGAATTTGGTTCAATTTACGATAAGAAATTCAAATCTTACTCATGCTTTCTAAGCGAAACGCCATTAATGTATGCACAAACAGGACGAAACGATATTTTCAGTTTCCTGAAACTGGAAACGATAGTTACGGAATGTTTGTGTGTGTGGTTCCGGCCGCCAACTGCCTAGGAGAATTGCAACTGCCTGAGTGAAACGAAATTACGGACATCCGCTGGAATGAGTAAAGCACTGTTTGCCCCAGTTACTGTGAAGGTTTATCATCACTCAATATCAGGTGCGTTTTCAAGAACAGGAAGTACTAAAAACCCACTTAGCACTTCACATAAAACAATTGTAAATACGATACCGAAATGTTATGCGCTTTAATTTGGGAAAAATTTAAGATATGAAAGGCAGTTTTCTGTGTTTTATTATGAGTAATTGGATTTTTTATCAATGTTTTGAGGTTTTTATCCTTTTTGTCCAATTTCACCAAAACATTGTCGAATTTATCAAGTTCAAAAATATACTTAGTTCGTAATAATAAAACGGTAATATGTTTTTCCTGATGAATAAATAATTAGTTTTCTTGCTTCCCAATCATGATTTCCCTGATATGTTAGGTGTACATTTTATATTATCATGAAGTAAACACCTGAGCTGGCCCACTCTCCAAACTTCTACACCATGCTAAATTGATACAGTTGAGCACACGACACATTTAACGTGCTCCATCCCCCGTGTATGCGACTGTCTTTGGTTGGACCAAGTTTCGAAATAGCAGCCCTCCGGTTTGCTAATCCGTTACTCTTCCAACTGGGCTACCGTAGCCCGCTAAATTAAGGGAAATTAGATTAAGAAAACAATTCTCTATGTTTTATTTTATATAATCGAATATTCCATTAATGTTTCGCCGAAATACATATGTAGATTCTTTCTATGAGAGGCATTTTCAGTCAAATTAAAAAAATATAGGTGAAATAATAAATGCAAGGTTAATAAGGTGAAATAATGAAATAATTGCAAATAATGAATATCGAATTGATGTATGATAGTTGAATGGTAAGCATGAATTAGATTAAAGTCCAAACGTCACCAAAATTAACTACAATTTAAGGTAACCCCGATATGTTTCATGGAAGAGAATTTGGGTAGCCGAAGTAAAATATTCACTTTCTGTCTGGTGCGTTTGTTTCACTGAAAATCCCTCTAATTTGAATAACTTCAGTGAAACTTTGCAGAACTAGAAATATTTTTCTAGGATCCTTATCTTGATGGCCTAAAATTTAATTTTCATACCTCTTAATGTCAATGAATTTTGAAAAATATATCTAATAAAATGTATATAATATATAATAAAATGAAGCGAAAATTTTTCGATCAATTTTTTAATTGCGGGATGGTATAAAAATAAAATTTTTGTCTTCAATACCCGTGCTGTGCAAGACTATAACCAGCTCAAAAAGAGTCATATTAAAGCAATAATATTTCTTTAACTGCTTTCGGCCTTTCTTCAAGCGACAGTTCTATGCACATTGTGTTCCGCTAAAAACCTAGCTACTTTTCTCATTGACTTCCATGCGGTTATACTGCCCTCAGAGATAATGGCAGGGTCAATAATACTGAAGTGCTAGTAAATACTCTAATGGAAGCAGGAATGGAATATGGAGTTTGGATCCCAGGCCATTGAGAAATCGGTCGACCAATAGTAGAAAGAAGCAATTAATGTACTTCTCAAGAGGAGAAAGCTATAACTCACAGGATTACGTTACAGCTGACTTGTAGGCTAAAATTAAATTCACTGTAAGAGGATGTGATTTGGGGGAAAAGGAACTGGAAAATCTTAGGATGGACGCCTGGTTGGTTTATTATGTGACGCAAGAGCCAGATCGGACGAAGCTTCGCCAAACAATGTTTTTTCCGTTAAGTAAATGAACAGATACACACAGAGAATGATAGTAACATGTGTTGAACTAACTTCACGAGATTTCGAAAGAAAAATCACAGCTACTGTAGGTATAAGACATTCTCGCTTATTTTATTCGTGTTTACATTTTATGAAAGTTACCCTATAACGAACGTTAAGCATAGGGACTCAAAATTTATGAAATTTATTGGAAATTTTTTCTGTTCTAATACAATAGAAAATTTAAATTTGTCTCACGTTTAGTTTAAGGTTTTAGATTTGACAACTGGATTGAGGAAGTTTTTTTTATGAATAATTTTGCCATTTAATTTGCATTAATTGTAATTTAAAATTACGTTTTCCGTAACTACAACAAGCTAAACGCACATTTAGTATTTTCATTACTAGTAGAAATACAAATAATTCGATACTAAAAATGGAAATTGAAGCCCAAATTCAAGTAAAATATGTAATTAAATTTCATAGTTTGTAGTTTACATCTCATTAAATAACTGTTTGAATATTTACTTCTTCCGATTTCAATTTTTAAAACAATTTTCACATTATTTATAGCCGTACGCCCCGGTATAAATTGCCTTGTGTAACAAAAAATGACGTAGTGACAAATAAAACCATTACTTATATTGCATTCAATATCTCACCAATCGCATTTTACAAAAGCGAAACAAAATGTTAATGTAGATGTGTAATTATTATTTTGGTTCAGACATAACCAAATTCTTATAAATTCAAATGGTTTGCTATATTTTATGGATCAACACTCTTACTTCCTTACTGCATAACTTATTCTTGACCCATTAAAACACCTTAAAAGCATACATTTATCATCAATATTTAATGTATATAATTGTCCTGTCTAAAAAGGATATGAAATTTTTGGTACCCTGTTTCTGGGTGGTTGCTGTTGCGGTTTTGTAAGTAAGGCTCAATTCCTGAAGGACTGTATGGCTTATTTCTCTGATTACATAACTCTATATGATCCCTCTTCATTCAAAAATTGTGAATCTTATTTCTAAAAGAACGTAAACCCAACAAAAAACGAAAGTTTTCTAAATCAGAGTTAGCCCCTTTTCGAACTAGAAATTTCAATTGATTTCAAACATAAAAATTACTGTACTTTGTATCGTCGGCTTAAAAGTGAAGCACACTAAGTCAAAAAATAATTATTAGAAAACGAAGATAGAAAATTCTATTCACTAAGTGTATTTCTCAAGAAGACATCTAACCTTCATGTAAAGAAAAATTAACTTAGTGGACACTTCACCAGTTTAAAGATCACCACATTCTAGTTCAGAAAAGCTAAGAAATTAATATCTTGAAAATTTTGACATAATGTGCTTCACTTGTAAGTCGAAGATATAAGAGATATGGGCAATAACACTTACTCAAGATTAAATACATGCATGTAGGTAGGTAAAAAGTACAAGTAACGTTCATGCATTCTCCCCTATCATACGAATGAAATCTACATTTTCGAAGAGCAATAGCTTAATAACGAAAAACGGCGATCCCCTATAAATAAATATTGCCAATCCCAGGGCAAACAGAGTTTATTCGGAGGATAAAGTACCTCCGAAAGCGAACGCTCGGCCCATTTGTAACAGCACGTTCAACAGATAGCATAGACCGCCTGTCTCTCTACTAAAGCCAAATTTATATCCGGATGACATTGACAAATAAGTTTTAAACACAGTTATGCTGGACTTCTGTACTCGGAAACAATTTTTGTCCGCTCTCGGCTTAGCCGCCTGATTAATGTCGTCGGTCACTAACGTTATTAAAGTCATGTTTTTCTTCCAGGCGCCCACTGACACATCTGGAGCTGGTCTGAGGGGGTCTATGTCATTGCGCCCGCTTTATTTCTTAGCTCGCTTCCTTCTACGGGAGCTTATTGGGTAGCAAGGGGATATATGGTAGCTGTATTCGAAAGATGTAAGCTGAAGAGCTACTAACCTGGTGGTTATTTGATTTTTTAACCCTACTGGTGAACCTAACCCTCCTCTCAACGAGGTATCTCGTCATTAACTGAACTAATAAGATCGTGATGGAAGAGATATCTTGTCATTAGAAGAAAAACTAAACAGATCTTGCTCCTGTCACCATAAAAAATCGGCAATACCTTAATTACGAGATATGTCGTCATTAGCAAGATTGGTCAGATCTTGATGGACGAGATATTTCGGCGTAAACACTTGGAGGGTTAATGCCCTTTGGGTTCAGAATCAGCCAAGCCTCCAGACACTTTATAATGATACATTAAAACAAGCTAGACAGTTTAATGTATAGATTTGTGTTAAACCTTCTTAATTGCTTACATCTATTGACCGCATAGTATCGTTACTCACATTTCACACGTTATTTAAATCCATTTATTATAAATCTAAGCATCGATATGTTCATTCAGTTAAGTGAACTAAAATTGGCCAAAGTTTCTAAAGGCTGTATTCTGTGGACTGCATATGTTGTTAATTCTTATTTCCAATAAAGTGCATGGCAAGAAAGAACTGCACACCTCAGTTATGTTCCCTCAATTAGCTTCTGAACGTTCTCTTCAATTGCATCTCATTCACTTGTTCAAAGGCAATTCGATGTTTTTGACGTTTAAGCATATTTAAGCGTTACGCACTTGCAACGCTTCTTTTTTGCTCCGATTGCTATCTTCCATATTTCTCATTGTTTCCTGTAATCAGCATGCTGAAGAATATCATTAGAGCGGCGAAATCTTCTCGTGTAGTTTGAGCAATATTATGGAACTACATAGTTCCAAATCAAACATATTTAAGCTAAGAGGAAAAATTGGTTAATAAATCCCGTAACAGTCTATTTTATATTTTTATATCCATTGCTGCATTCTATAATAAACAAAAAGCCTTGATTTTTGTGCCAAGTACTTTAGTGATACAGATTCTTTATATGTGTAATATATTCATACTTGAAAGTGAATCATATCTGAGAACTGTACATATTGATTAGTTACATTTTTTAAAACCACAGGAAGAAGTATGCTCAAATGATTTTACTAAATGGGAGTTTTCCTGATTCGAGTTAGGATATTCCATTGTATAAAGTTTCTATAACTTCGGGTTATTCTGAGCATCACAGTCAGTTTCTGAGGCCTGAACAACCTAATATATAATTCAAGGTTCCATACATCCCATTCTACATTCATAGCAGAGAATAGAGCTAGACGTGAAATTACGAATCCCCAAGGTTAACTGAAATGTTGAACAGTCTATTGTTTGTCTGTAATTCTTATAGGGAATATTTATTGTTATTAATATGAAAGGAAATATTGCAATATATTGACAATTGGAATATCACCTGCAAATAAAATTTTTTGTTATGTAAAGTTGGTAAGTAGGTAGTTAATTAACGTCGCACTGGAGCAACACAACGGGCTTTTGGCGACGGTCCGAGATCAATCCAGAAAGGAAAGATCCAAGGACAACGCCTCATACTTTTGAACCACGATCAGATGAAGAGAACAACACCTAAGCTAGCACCCCACTCTCCAAATTTACCCACTTCTCCAACGCGAGGACATTTGAGGCCACGACAGATTGAACGTGCACCATTCCCCATGTACACGGCACGCCGAGTTTCGAATTCGCAACCCTCCGGTTTCTAATCCGTTGCCCTTCCAACTGGGCTACCGCGGCCTCCTAAAGTAAAGTATAAACGCGAAGTGACAACACTCAGAGCAGTTTGAAATAAACATTGAATAAATGTGTAGTTTTGTGATGAAATGGTTGTCTTGATTATTGCAGTATTGTAGTTACAATAAAATGGAACCTAAATGGAATTTGAAGTGAGAGGCTCCGGGCAACGTATTGATAAGTCATAGAAACAATGTTCCGAAAAATGAATGAAAAAATTTAAAACAAAACATCCAAGAGGATAAAAAAATTATATTGAACAAGTGCTTAATACTCAAAAGTTTAAGATAACATGCTCTTTTGAATAGTGGATAAATCCTTGGCATTTTTTGAAACTTGCTAAATTGCTCTCCTGAAAAAATTTAACACGTTACTTATCATTCATTATGTTACCTGAAGCCCTTCAAATGCATGTATCATGTTTACTTTTTTTGTAAGGAATTCAAGTGAAGTAGTCAAAAGTTAAAAAGAGACGCGTTTGAATATTTTTACCTTTGTTAACGTAGTACGTTTCAGGTTATTGTATTTGAAATGGAAGAGTTAAAGAATATATTTTATACTTAGAAATCATTGGAAAATGTTTTGACAGCATGTACATTAAGGGTGGGCCTCTCAGTTAGGCGAAAAAGATTTTTCTCGAATTTGCAATACAGGGAAAAAAGTTGTCTTTTACCTTCAAATTTAAGCCTATATTTATTTCTTATTCAACGTCTTGAACCTTCTAATGAACGTTATATTTTATTATTTTAACTGAAAAACCGTCCTTCCATAAAAATGTTACGAGTTCAAAAATATACAAACTATTTTAAAAACCTTAAAAATTGACATATAAACAAGTGAATGCAATAAAAATAATTTTGGTATAGTACAGTATATGGCACAGTTCGTCATTCTCGGAGTGAAGGAAGTGCATTTGAATGACTGGATGAACTGGATTTGAATGAATAATTATCTTATTTTAACTAGTTGCTACTTCATTTACGATTACCTCATTTGTACTAGAATCTTTAGACTGTATTATTTTTGATGTCAAAGGTTTAGATTTTCTAATCGGAGTTGGAAGCAGCACGTACTGTTTCCACAACTTTGGCAATCAGGGATATATCGTCCCCCTTATGCCAGAGACACGAATGCGCAAATTTCAAGAATTTGGAAAATGACGTTTAAATGTTTAACTAACCTATTTGATGCTTCACATTAATCTAACGCGCATGGCAAAAACAATGTGTTTCAACAGGGGATATACATTCGCGTTTCTGGCAAAACTTAGATAGCAAAATAAGTGATCCAACCAGCTGATCAACCCTAAAAGTGAAAATTTGCACATTCATGTTTCTGGCATGAGGGGGATGATATAGAAGCTACAGACCTTGTGCTTTCTTTCTTCCCTTTTCTAACCAACCAACATTATTTCTTTTGTTAAAATTGCATTCGTTTCAACAAAATCTATTGAACCTATTGCAATTTTTCTTAATATTCTATGGTCAGTTCTGAATGTTCTTTAAGTGGTATCTACAGAATCCTCTTAAACAACATGTAGAAAATAGGGCCCATTTACATGACACAATGTCAAACAAGGTTTCAAATGATCTTTAAGAGTATTTATTTTCCAAATAGTGTTAATTTTCACTTTAAGATATCATAAAAGAACTACTTGTCACGTATAATTTGCAACACTCTTTTTTGGCAAACAATTGATTTGGAAGCTTTTCTCCACAATTTTTCTATATTTTCAACTGCAACTTCTACCCCGCGAATACTGGATTCACTGCAAGAATTTTGATATTTGAGTTCGTGTCTAACAATCAAATAATACATTAAAACGCCTTCGGTTGTTGGCAAAGCTGAAGGTAAAATTTTACCTGGAGTGGCCGAAAACAGAGCATTCTACTTGATGCCTCGTATTTTTGGATAACACATTTTTATTTTAATAGTTTCTAAAAACAAAAGTCCCTAATGGAGACTCACACTCAATTTTATTGCTCTCAAAATTAACTTGCAAAATGTATTAGAACTTTTGGCTCAGAGATGGGAGCTGGTGTTAGTTACTCGAGAATTTGCAGCTGCAACAGTGATTCCAAGTGGGTAAGTTGAACGCGGGGCATGTGCAGAAATCTTAGGTCGACAATATATATTAGTTCCTGACGTCCGATATAATTATTTCTATCTTTGTGAATATGAAGTACATACTTAACTTAGACAAAGTGTTACACATGCATTTTAATTCGCTAAAATATACTTATTAGGTATTATATATTAAAATAATATTGTTTTAAAAGGCGTGTTACAAAGTGCCTTTTTCGCATTTTAAGGCATTTCCTTACCTTGAAAATGGTAGTACTTTCAAGAATTAGTTTTGTTACCACAATATCAAGATATACAGTTGGTAATGTCCTAAGGTGACGATAAAAATTAGAAAGGATATTTTAAATTGCCCTTTCGTGTTTTTGAACCTTAATTATATGTTAAAGGATTATTTGCAATTGTGTTCAGTTTGTAATTCTCTGGCGTCAACACTAGAGTCTCTGAGTGGATAACGCTTAACCTATTCAGTCTTGCTTGATTCTAGGAATAGCTCGTCTCAAATTAGTTTTTGCGGGATTTTTGAAAGCAGTAGGTTAATTTTTGTGACGTTTATTTGTATTGATTAGTACTCTTGTTTAATCATTTGGGATTCATCGATAGGACCGCTTCTGTTGGTCACAATATTCTTTTAACATTTTCTGTTTGCATACATATCTTTCGAGATTTATGATATATTATCTTATGAATATTTGTTTTTGGAATTATACAAATCTGAATATTTTTCTTGAGGAATGCAGTAGAACCTTGATTATCCGAATTCCAATTAACTGAGTGTCTGTGTTATCCGGGTCGAATTAGATTTTGAGTTTCCTTGCTTCGTGCTTTTTTCTACAGAAGTAATAAGTAACATGTAGTGGGAGTATATTTTTTCTGTATTTTGTAAATGCTGTTTTGTGTTACAACGTCCGAATATCAGAGTTTCTAGTTATCTGAGATAATCTTGACTTACATTACCATGCAATATAGTTCCTGACGTCCAAAGTAATTATTTCTACCTTAGGCATAATTATCCTATTATTTCTATAATAGGATAATTGAGGTTATACACTGTACTTTTCGGTGTTTCGTATAGCAGAATTTGGAACTGGAATTTCAATACATAAAACCTGTGCATGTATTCAAGTATAGTAGGTATTTATTTTTTCGTTGGAAAAGTTAAACATGTATTTATAACTGCAAAACGAAAATAAGATTTTGAGGAAAAGCTTTATGGAAACGATTCTAAAAATTAATGCTTAATCTTATAAGTACTATTTAAAATGCTATCAAAAATCAACACAAAATGCAATATTTCTTGTCCTCTAGTGCATGTTTAATCTTATCATACAAAATTATTAGTTCTTCTAGAAAATAATTGTTTTTCGAAAAATTGAAGAAAAGGAGAAGGTGTGGAAAAAAACTAACTTTAACAATATGTCTTTCTTATCTTAACTACAGTATGACTCCAAAAGGCAAATTCAATCTCCCTCTATCTGGAACTGATAGTGGTTATTGTTTGGGAAGTTTTCCAGGATACGGCACATGCAAAAAAACTAAACAAAAAAATTGGGTATTAAAACCGAATGAGAACACTTTTCGGTATCCGTGTTTTTCACACCCGATAACTAGCCTTCAGATTGAATATGAAGTGGTTTGTTGTTGCTTTGATTGTGGTCTCTGCTACGGTGAGAAATTTTTAGAAATTTTAATTGCAAACTTGCAACAAATTTGACATCTCTAAAATGTTCTTAAAACTAGAAATCACGCATAAACTAAAATTAAAATGTAACATTAAAATGATATATATATATATATATATATATATATATATATATATATATATATATATATATATATATGTTTTATATGTGTATGTATGCTATGTTTTTCACTAATGATACTTTTAGTTTTACATAAACGCATAAACAACTGAATGATTATCTAATTGTGTTCAAAACTTAATGAATATTGCTCAGCTGGTGATTAGCAACATAGCTTTGGTTAGTTTTCATGAAGCTAAATTAAAATAATTTCCTATAATAGTAAAATATCCGTAGAAGTATCAAATTGAAATGATTTTTTATGATTTTATACAAATAGTTCAGAAACTGTTACACTTATTTTTAAATTTGCTGTTTTATTTCGCTTTGTGCGTAAAGTTTTACTGAGTACATATTTTGATATCTATTTGTAAAGGATTTAATTGTTGCCCTATTAAATATTTTTAGAGATTGTTTCTGCAAGGAAATATAAATTTTAAGAAATTTAGATGAAAATTGAGTATCCCCATTTTTCGGAATCCTCCAAACCTTTATTACATGAACTTCCAAAAAGAGTGAAAGCTACAATTTAGGAACACCTGTGGGAGAAATTGATTTAGAACTCCTTATACGGTGATGCAAAATTCCAGCTCCCTTTTTGTCCTAGTAGAAGTTAATTAATTGCTTTTTCAAAAAATGGCTAAAATAGCGAATATTAAATTTGAGTGCAAAAGAAACTATTGAAAGTAAGAAGCTGGAAATTTACATGATCATACAAAAATTCTCGAATCGATTTCCAAAAAAATACATGAAAGTTATTATCCATAATTATTTCGAATTTTTAATTAATATTGCATACTAAAAATCAACTTAAAAAGAATAATTACATAAATTTAGTTTGGGTTTATTAATATTGAAATAATAAAAAACTTTCAGCCTTTTAGTCAGATTTTTTGGAATACATGAATAAGCCTTGGAATCTAATTTAAAATTAAGTGTTCCAAATTTTTCATACTCACAATCTAGAAACGGTGGGACCAATAACCTGAAACTTGGAATCTAATGTTACATTTGTATATAAATTCGAAATTTGACTTCAAAATTGGATATTGCTGTTTGAAGTTTTAAGTTTGCCCTCAATTTATATATGAAGAGGATATTCCCTATTTAATCGTACATTTGAATTTTCTGTACCATGAAAGATGGATAAATGAGAGAGGGTGGTTAAATTTTTCCCCGTAGTCACATCTTTGAGACCCCAAATCTGTATACTAAAAGTCAATAATTTTAGTTGATGCATGAAAGATGGAAATATATATAACAATAAACTAGATTCATACTGCTTTAAAGGAGTAAAGTAATTAGTTAGGAAACACTAAATAATGCATGACTTTTCCCATAAAAACGTTTCATTGTTAGATAAAGATAATTTTACCCAGCTCAACAACCACCACTTGAAATTTTAAAAATTCATTTGATGTTATCAAACTCTCAGGACGAAAAGGGGGAAATCTTAAATATGTTTTTGAAATTTTAAGATATTAAAATAAAAACACTGCTTTGATAACTTCACGTTACTGTGAGAAAAAGCGTTCTAAGTTATGAAGTACTTCAATATTCTGTAGGAATGCAATTTAATAATTACCATTTATTAATATTTTTTGCTTTTTCTTTGATATTTTATCGCTAACATCACCTGAAAACTATCTAGTACTGGTTTTTGATATTCATATTTTTCTGCCATACTAGAAATGCAAATATCGCCGCTATGCTCATGTTTACATTCACTCAGACCCACAGACGAAGAAATGCATTCTTCTAACATTCCTTCACAATTTCGCTGTTTCTATGAGAGAGTTTTCGAAATGCGTTTCTGTGTGAAAAAACATCCCTTTCCTTCTTAAGATAACAAAGAAAAGGGCAGTATTTCAGGCGAAACTGTAAATATTGTTTTGCTACTCAGAAAGAATGGCTCAGAGAAAGAAATGGAATAGGAAAGAAAGCTTGTATTATTTTTTATTTTGTACACTTGTTTCTGTCTTTTTTGGACTTTGCATTTGTGTGTTTTTATATTGCTTTGCAATTCGTTTAGAATTTCAGGGAAGAGTGAACTTTCAAAACAAACTTTTGTAGTTATTATCCACTAATTAAATTTGCACAGACTGTTTTCTAATACTATAAAGCCTTTTTTAAGTTTCGGTCAAAAATATCAGCTACTCAGAAATGGTCAAACATTTTGATAAATTAACAAAAATTGACAGGCACTACGCGTATCAATTTTCCATTTATTATCCAAATTTTAACTCACACAATAGTTAGCATACATACAAATAAAATTAACCCCATCTAGTATGTATAGCATTCAATCGTAAAGCACATTTTCTTGTACACAAACACCTAAAGGTTTGCAAAAAAAGCATAGGTAAAGCAACATTTTAAACTAAAAATACAAAATTTAGAGCATGGTGAATTCTTATTTGCATTTAGATATGTACAGTAAATTTCAAGGACTGTAAAAAAACTTAAAGTAAATCAATTGAAACCAGATGCACACGGAACATTTTGAAATCCGAAGAATGTCAAAAATCTCAATCGGGGAAAAACGCGTTTTTCTAGTAGACTTCTTATACTTTTCCATCTAATCTTTACTGTTGTATATGCAACAACGTAAAAAAGAATCACAATTGAAAAATTATTTTTCCCTTCTAGAGAGTGATAACAATTCATTCTTAGATATTTTACATAAAACTTGCTTAAATATGTAAGCAAAGGAATTTCAAATAACGTATTCACTAAAATAAAATATGGTTTATCAAATATAGAACATTGGATGAAAATATATTGAATAAATTTTATGTGATACGTGTACACACATACACAAAATCAGACATACAACGGGAAGACGTACAGACTAATCAGTCACTAAATGAATGTAAGAACTCACAGCATGCAAAGTCTCATGAAAATATATCCAGCCTTTTGGACGTTGTACGGGCATACAGACAGATGGACACCAAACACTCAAAATACGGATTTTGTTTTAGAAGGACCCAAAACGGATAGAAAACTTGATATGGGTCGAAAATCTTCAATGTACAACCAAACACTTCATTTTTTATTTATATAGATATAGATACGGAATATCTTAGGTACCAAAGAGATTATCTTTTAAGTTTTGAGGGAGTACACAAGACTCAATTATTTGACACACTAGTCACTGTCGTTCGAAATTTTCTGGGTTGATATCAAAGTATACCATATGTCGAGATGTAAAATACGAATGTTGTTAATCTGTTTTAATTTGACTGAGTACTTTACCAACTAATCTGTCTTTAAAATTGATTAGGTAGGTTAATTTCCATCTTGACAAGACAGGCTACATTTACAAAACTTAAGATAGTTTTTATTTCCTCCCCAATGCAACGTCACTGGTTCTTTCTCTGATTTTACTTATATCTATCTTTCAAATAGCAAGTACTTGGAGACCATTGTAAATCAGGCGATGACTGTGAAGAAGGGGAATGTTGCGTCAACTACGCTATTGTGAGTATCTTTGGGGGCTTTTGCCGAAAGATGAGAGTAGAAGGCAAGTAGTAGAGTGTTATTTTGTTTAAATAACTTATAAAGTGACAGCTCAGATAAAAATATAGAAAATTTTATAGTAAAAGTATAGACATTGCAAAGCATTCATAGCAACGAGGATTATATATACAAGCAAACCCGCACATAGCATTTGCGCCACTTTCCATATTAATGGCAATTCCCTTTCCTACGTTTGGAACTTTATTTAATTCTATTTATAGGGAATATTTAGTCTCGATAAGCCCATCTAATATATCCAAATGAAATAAAATTAATCAAAAACATAAAGCAGCATTTCATGCACTATTGTTGCTACTAATTCTTATTTACAGTGCATTGCGAAAAGTACACGCCTGAATCAAGCTACCGCAATTAACTTCTGAATACCCATTTCAATTACATCCCATTCACTTGTTAAAGGCAATTCGGTATTTTTGGGGCCTATAAACCTATTTTCCAGCTCTCACATTTTATTTTCTGCTCTGATTTCTGCCCTTCAGATGTTTTATGCTTTCTGTCATCAGATTGCTAAAATATTTCATTGGATCTGCGATCACTTCGGTGTGATTTTAGCAATATTATGCAGCATCTTGGTATTGAAAAAAAACAGACTGGATGCGTGTTTGGGGTGCGTCAGTCCAAGTTGTTTCCACATGTTGTTAAACTTCATCTAGCATAGCCGCGGTTGCTCTGTGTTGTGCCAGTCGTTGGGCGATCATCAACCACATATGTTCAATGGATGACAGATCTGGTGAGCGGGCGGGCCATGGAAGAAGTGAGACATGGTGGACATTGAGGAATTGTTGTACTTGGCATTCCAAGTGCGGTCGCACATTGTCCTGTTAAAAACTGGCCGTTATCAAGCCTTGAAGCTAAGGGAGGACAACAGACTCCAAAGCTTCATATATATTGCGGTGGCTGTTGAATTTACCGGTAATGCGTACTAGACCAATGCGAGAGTAGAATTCAATGGTGTCCCATATCGTAAAGTCAAGTAACGAACCGATATGGCCATGCATAATGCAAGTTGTTTCCGTGCTGCCAGAATTGGGACGCGACCATCGTGGTGCTGTAGACAGAATCGAAATTCATCTGAAAAGACAATATCATGCCATTCGTTTCTTCATTCTACGCACCATTGCAGCCGCAGACGCTTGTGGTGAATAGTAAAAGATAGTCTCAGCAATGGACACTTAGAAAACATTCCCCCTACAACAGACGACGTCGAAATGTACGTGCTGACACGTTGATGTGCAACACCCCTTAATTCTTGAGCTAAGGTTCTTGATGTTACAGTTTGATACATAATAGCCATGTGCACTAAATGTCTGTCCTCTGTGAGATAATTACTTAGGGTGTAAGAAAACATTTGATTTTGCGAACATTAATAGTACTAATAACCCCATCTTCCTCCCCGGGTACGTACTAGATTCTTCTGATTAACTAAATTCTGCAACAATCTCTTAAGCGAAATATAAACAATTTGTAAGACAGACATTATCTCAATTGGTCACAATGTGTTGGAACTGTACGAAATTCAATAGCGTTTGCGTACCTATATCTAAGCATAAATCAGTTGCTCTTCTCTCAAAGGCGATACACAACAATATACTGTACATACATTTAAATACTTGAGTCGAATCTTTGTATTTAAATGCTTGAATCAAGATAGCAAAAGCGGCAAACCAAAATCAAACCTTTCAATCATTGTTAAAAACTTAAAGGACGCACCAATATATAAACTAAACTATAAGTTGCACTTCCAATCTAATTGTAAGGTTTAAGTCATGACTGAAAGGGGATATGCAATATTTTTAAAAATACAATATTTCTCATTGCTAATTTCAAATCCTCTCTTTTTGCTAAAGATATTTGTGACCATTCAAACATTTTAGACCGAAGAACATAAGACACTATTTAAAAATAAACTTCTTATTTCTTATTTAGGAAGCATGAAATTAAATGTTCTCGTAAAAACTATTACTTTGGACATGGCACTGGTTTCGCACCACACCTGAAGCTTCAACCCCTGAAGCTTGTCGCCCTACCTCACTTAAATAACCTAAGTAGTAAAATAATACTCAGTGATACCATCGTCAACAAAGTATATTATGCTCTAGTTTTGTGAATACGCATAACTTGCTCGATTCATTCCTTTATCATTCCTTGATCAATTCATTTATTCCATTCTTGATCGATTCATTCTTTGATTTTAAACATTCATTAAAGGTAAAGATCAACACCGATTATTTTATTTCATAAGCATGTATGATCGACTGCGAGAAAATATCACCCAATATACCAATATACAAGTTCCATTTAATAATTAGTCGATGCTAGCAAAAAATACAATTGATGGTAATATAATATTAGAGTATCATGGTAATATAATATAGAGTGTAATATTAGAGTAATCATAATATTATAAACACTAAGCTATTTTTTCAAAGCAGCTATTCGCGCAAAGTACTCAAATTTGATATCAGAATAAATAAAAACTTTTAAATGCAGATTGGAAGTCAGTTCTCAATAAATGACGCGCGAAATAGTGGACTAGATATCCTAGATCTCTTGGATTTTGTAAGGCATCTAAATTTCTCAAGGGTAATTGAAGAATTTGCAAAATTAAGACGCAATGATGTAAACTTTAATTACCAAATAAAAGCTACTCTTGAATAACACGATTAATTGTTCTGATGTTATTTATTCCCAACTGATTTTCCAGAATTAAACATTTAAACAGTGTTAAATACTACATTACAGGCTATTGAAAGCCGTGATATTCAATGACGAATATAAAAACAAAATATATATTTAGTTCCAAGAGTATTTGTTAAATAGGTAGGTATGGTAGGTAGGTATTTTAATTAACGTCGCACTGGAACAACATAAATGTTAAATAGAAACACATCTAACATGTGCGTGTGCATAATATGCATTTCATTTACTGAGTGATTGTTCAATTCAAACACGAGTATTATTCGAATGTCACTTGTGTTTACAAATCATTGCGGATTCTGAGGGTCTTATATTCTCAAATAAATACCGAGAAAAGTTTCCAATCTAGAATTTATTTCGTTTACTTTTTTATTTTTGACTTTTATAGTGTGTGTTACTTATTATTCAACAGTAGTTTCATGAAGCAGCTCATATTACTTTCAAGTTAGGAGAGAATGTTATGTAAATATTGAGTTTCTTATCAATTGTTTTTGTAACTATTTGGGGGTACCTTGCTTTAAAAATGATACATGTCGCCATTCTGAATAATTAATTTCAAAACATGCAGGGCGAATTTGAACTCAGATGGTTGAGCGACCCTTTAAAACTTAAACTTAGAATGAAATTTGAAGGCACTTCATGATTCATATTATGTTTCAGGTGAGTCCTGTACCCCCCTCATCAGAGATACAGATGAGGTACCGAAAATGTACCACTTCCAGTGCCCATGCAGCGAAGGGTTGAAATGTGTTGCCCAACACGAAATTCAAGTCGGAGAGGTAAGAAAATTCTTACGAATTTAAACTCACTCTTTTAAGAACATTTAAAAATACTCAAACAGCAATTTTGACAAATTAAGTACATAATTTTTGGCGTAATTTAAATTTAATTTCATTCTTCTAAATTCTAAAAAAATACTGCAACCTGTGATGAAAAGGAATGTGTTCTTATCTGGTAAAATAATATGCAATTTTCAATAGTCCAAATTGACTTTTAAGAAAGACGATTTTTTAAGAATTTCACTATAAAATATCGTTACGCTGTAATAAAGGTAAGATGTATGCTGGATGATATATCTGAAGATATAAGGATTGAGACGTTTACAGAAAAATATATAGGTCAATAGAAGTATATAAACACAATTATCTTTTTGCATACGTAAAAATGTATTGATTATAACACGATACATAATGAAATTATACAAAAGAAAAAGTCATTTGTTAAGTTAAAATAAATAAGAAAATGCAACACTATCAATACTATCCTCAGCGTCCTTATTTGCCAAGAATTAGCTATGTGGTTGGTTTTTATTGAAAATGGCTACATTTGGCACCAAGCAAAATTTGTTTCGTTAAATAAAATGGATTTACACACAAGGAAAGTCTTTTACTGACGCTGAAGAGAGATATGCACCCAAGGTAGTTTGTACTGGCACAAAATATAGAAATACATTGCGGATAGTTACAAGAATCAAACCTGCGCTGGCAGGCTGCTAATGCATGGGATAACTCACTGAGTCACATTAACGTGATGGAATATTGAACGTTTGATCTTATGGATTTCTTACGCCAAGATTGAAAGTCGAGGAATACTTGCAAATAACATACATTTATCGAATTGTTTATGATAAAACTGTCACAACTCTCTCGGTTTTATATTGCCAGATGAACAGATGCTTGTAGTCACTCAGATAACATTAAAAATAAGCGAGTTGTTTTTCGCAAATTCGTTGAACATATATATACGCGTGAATTCTCCTCAGAGGGTAAAAGTAGGTTCCTTTACGTATACAAATTGTTTTCCATGTCTTGATGTACATACCACATATTTCAAATTCCGATTTGTCAGAATTATGTAAGTGGGGATCCTACATATGAACATTTTTGAAAGCTGTACAAAACGCTTATACACAATAAAACGCTTTTATTTTCTGGATTGTCTTAATATCTTTTTACAGATAATCGTGAAGCACCGACCAGAATGCGTCGTTCCTGGCAAAGACGATGATGAGGTTACCACTATCTTGCCTCAGCCAGATCCGGAGTAATCACTGCGGGTTGCAACAAGTATTCATCACTCCAAGATTGACTTACTTTCCTTTACCAGAGCCTTAACAGCACTAGGATTTCAATAACCTCAGAAGACTATTATGGAAAATAACATCGTTTTTCAACGATATCCTCTACTTTTTATATTGTTTGACTTGGTGATAATAGGGTATAAAGGGTATAAAATATAATTCTGTTTGTTTTCACTATATATTTAAAAATGTTGTGTTAACATTCCTTACCAACTACAATCAGAGTGTATGCATGAAATAAATATTCCTAAAGAAGCTCATATCAGAAGAGTGCTTTTTGTAGCAGTGTATTTTGTTTCACTATTGGCATTTCACCAGGAATTTTAGTCACATCCAAATTAAAAACCTTTGGGATAAACGATACATTCCAGTAAGGAAATATATTTCTGTATTTAAAGGACGTATTCACAATTCAGTAACATAGCACTGAATAAACAAGTTGCTTGTTAAGCCGTACATAGATAGTATCAAGTTTCATTCATTTTAATCAATCGCAGAATGGAATCTACAAAAGCACAGTAAGTACGCATAAAAAAACTGAAGAATTTACACTTTTACCTTCTCTTTTACTTCTAATGGCAGAACCTCATTTTATTGTCTCATCGCCTTTTTGAGAAAATTCAAGTGATTGTTCTTTCTAGAATATCTGAATACTGTAACTGAAAATATTTTGTAACAGTTTTATACATCATCCATGACACAAACGTGTTTTTGTAAAAAGTACAAGAGGAGGTTGAAATCGTTTACTCTTATGGCAGTTTGAATAGACATTGAAACACAGTAAGAGGGTACTTTTATCTCACATGCGTAATAACTATATTATCACACAAAGTGTATGTTTTCCGATTTACTAAAGGACAATTCACCACATTTCTATTTGTATTGGACAGTTTTCATGAGTATTTCCTAACAAACGCAAAATATAAGGTAAAATAATCCTGTGTATTAATATAATATAAAATAATCTGTGAAAACTTTTGATAAGGGTAAAATTAGTATTATCATGCAACTCATATAAAAAAAATTAGGTTCTTCCAAACTTAACAACAGTAAGACGTTATATAACTTCAGCAGATGCTTAAAAAATAAGTTCTTTATATTTTAAAAGAATTAATTTGTCTAAAATACGTTTTGCGAAAAACACTCTTTAAGTAATATGGAAATAAAATTTTGTTATGATACACATTTAGTCACATGTATTTGAGAATTTATCTATTCCACTTCTAAGCCACAACCGTTCAAGGCTTTATATTTAAGGATGAAATTAAAATTGAAATTTGTAGACATTGAGTCGGAATGAATTGATACTTTTTCAAATGATGTAGCAGTCTGTTTTGATCCACATGTTAAGCAAAAACATTAAGTTAAATAGTCATCTGTGAATATAATAGCGAGATTATTTTAACTTTAGATTAGGAAAAACCTTTCCACATGAATATCGATGACAATTATGCCTGTTTTAACGATATTTATGCATTTTATTGATGCTTTGTTTATATCACTTTATATCCTAATCTAGTTACAAAATGTGAATTTCTTTCTTAAAATAATCACTTATTTGAAGACAATGCAACTACAATCCATCGCCTGTAAATAATCCCCTGGAGAGCCAAATGTGTCTTCAAGGTCGAATAATTGGGATTCAAGATATTTATCACATGCAGTTATTGGGTAAAAATATTTCCCTGTGTATTGAACATTTAATAAGATAACAACTAACCTTTTTAAAAATAGTTTAGAAGTTTGATGTTCTGCACTTTATATTCTTCAAAATCAAGTTGAGGTTTGTGCCACACACACACACACACACACACACACACACACACACACACACACACACACACACACACACACACACACACACAAATTATTCTCCAAAAAGAAGAAAGAATAAACCATTTCAAAAACTTACCTGAAAAGAAAAGAAAAGTTATTAACACAGATGTAGAAAAAGGTAATGTATACATATACAACTGGAATATATTACTAAACATAAAACAAGATTGAACTGTAACATGGAGAAATTAACATAATTAGACTTATTAACATAAGCTAACATGGAATAGTTTTATTTAGTTATTTCCGTTACAAAGTAAAAACCAATTTTTTAAATCAAACAAATAATTATATTTTGTCGGTTGAAAATATTGAATTTTTCTACTTCCCTTATTTCGAATTTTATATCATTCGATTTTTTATAATCGAAATTTAATTAATTCAACGGCTTAAGGAACATTAAACGTGTATCAACTTATTATTTTGTAAAAAATGGAGCTTTGTAGAGTGAAAAAGAAACGCTTAGTAACTTAAAACAGAATATTTAGAGCAAAAACATCAATAAATTATATTTAAATACTTAGAATCATGTACAAAATCATAAATTATTATCATAATTAACCGTCATCCAACGAACATTAGTTTAGCCTTGAATCTTAACCATTTCGTTTAAAATAGTAAATGGGTGCATGAAACATTATTTCCTATGACAGCACCAACAATGAAGTTCAAGAACCATTTATTCTGCTTCTAAAACGCGTGGCACATTTTGCTTTTTACATGATACGGAACCAGATTCAATTAAAATTTTCTTTTTAATATTTGCTTCTCAACTAAACATTGCGATTGATATCATACTGCCTTTCTTTTGAAATATAAACTTATATTCTTGTTATAAAATCTCTTTATTTGAAACTTTTGTGTTTAACAGAGAGCTTTTATACATCTTACGCCCTTAGATTCGAAAAGAACAGTGTATCCAAAATAACTATTCATATCACAAAAAGTATCCACATTATTTGATTTTTAATGTGTTATTGAAATCCAAGATTTAATTTAATCTCATAAAATCTGAAATGCATTTGAATTTTAGCATTTATATTCATGGTATGTAATGTAACTATCACTTGACATCAACTAATAGAATTACGTTATTTAAAGATAGTCAAAATATCTATTATTAATTCTAATGTTTTTATTTACTGCTCCACTCACAAAATCCACATTGTGCGTGTTGGATTGCATTGAGCTGTTTTTAGTTTCTGTTTTGGCCAAGTAATCTTCAGTTTTGGTTTGTTTTTTCACAGCGCTTGCGTAGTTGATCAAGTGATCTTTTTGCGCAACCGTCTGTAGAGTCAGCCGCGTCTTTGTGTGTGAAGAGACACCTGCGCTCCCGTGTCAACCGAAATCCACGAGGAGTTTTCGCGTTAGCTTCATGTATACTTTTGTGTAATTCTTCAAGGGAAGAATTGTCATTTGTAATTGAATAATTACTCATCATTAAAAACCTTAATACAGTCCATTATCATTGGTTGTGTTTTTTTGTGTGTGAATTGCCTCTCGAGCTTCGACGGGTTCCTTCATTTTTTGGTCCGATCACCCGGAGTTTTGGAATTTACTAGCGGACGTATTTGCCGTTTTTGAAGCAAAATTACTCGAATTGTGCGTCTTGGAAAATGTGCGTTATTTTCAAGAGTTCCTTCAAAGTTGCAATCCAAGTAATTCTCACAAAATAATTGTGTACTAGTACTCAGAAGATAAGTGTTTTGCGCGCAGTATTTCATTTATCATTATTGCTGTAGTCATGGAAGGCGACTCAGCATTTGCAACGAACAAGTGTTCAGAGTGAATAAGAGGGTATGTTTATTTTAATTAAGTTATTGTTATTGCACTGTATACATTATTTATCAGCTCTCGTTTTATTTTTTTGAAATTGTGTATTATTTATTTGTGTATTAATGGATAAATTGAAAACTAGAAAGCGAGTGCTCAAAGCATCGCTTACCAAACTAAAAGAAAATGTGGAATGTGAAACAATTGGGGAAGATAAGGCAAAATTAATTTTATTCAAATAAAAAATTGTGGATTTGGAGAAAAAATTTAATGGTCTTTTGATAAAATTTTTGAATTGTGTAAGGACGAAGAATTCTATCCTTTTTGCAGGAGTCTCAGGAACTCCAGGAAACAATTGATAAATTAAATCTAGTTATCTTACGTGTTGAAAATCCATTGGAAACTGCGAGTAAAGTAGTTAGTGCACAGGAAGTTATAAATGTGAGACTTCCTGAGTCACATTCCAAGTTTTTCTAGATGTTCAATCATAGAATGGCTCTCCTTCAGTGATTTGTTTTGGGCAAGTGTTGGCCAAAACAGTAAGATTTCACAAGCCCAAAAATTGCAGTATTTAAGGGGTGCATTAAAGGGGGATGCACTTCGCATAATTCAATCTCTTCCTTTACTGATGCCAATTTTGACATTGCTTGGGGTCTTCTGAGGGAGAGGTATAGTATTCTAACAAACGAGAACTTGTGTTTGCATTGCTCAAAAGGCTTATGTCTATGCCTCAATTGAGTACTGAAAACGCACATCATTTACTAAATATTGTAGACTGTGTTAAGGAAATTGTTCGCTCATTAGAGAGCATTGATATAAAAATAGAAAATTTTGCAGATTCAACTATAGTGTTTGTTATAATTCAAAAATTAGACCCAGCCACAAGAGCATGGTGGGAAAGAATTTAAAGGCTGACACTATTCCATCCTTGCATGATCTGCTACGTTTTTTAACCCTTCACTCCCGAACAATGCAACAAAACAAAATCCAGCTTTTAAAGAAACCATTGCAAAAGGTTTCATCATTTGCTTCCCAAGTAAAGGACAGTGTTTACTGCAATGGCAACCACTATGTGTATGGTTGCACTGATTTTAAAGCGTTAACTGTACAAAAAGACATAATTTTGTGAAGAGTCAAGGACTTTGTTTTAACGGTCTTCAAGGTCACAAAGTTAATGCTTGCAAAAGCAAATATAAGTGGAATGTGATAAGAAGCATAATACATTTCTTCATTTTGAGAAAAACCAAGCTACAAGCTCTGCTACAACCTTGTCAGCAGATGCAATTGTGTTCACTCCAAAGTCTACCGACTCTGAAAGGCATCCAAACTCTAATGTGACTGAAGCAGTTTGGTCAAATGTCTCTCCTTGTGTTTCACACCTTGGTGTGCCAAAACAGGTACTCCTGTGTACTGCCATGATTAAGGTATTAGATTCTTCAAATCATTACCAGTGTTATCGAGCTCTCCTCGACCCAGGGTCTCTGGCATCGTTTTTCTCAGAAGCACGCTGCAACCGTTTGGGCCTACTTAGGAAAAAAAGCAAAGGTACAGATCTCTTGCCTTGGTTCTTCTGATACACATACAAATGGTATTACCGACATAACATTTGTACCTCATTTCAAGTCTAATCCTGTGTTTACGACTTCAGTGTTTGTGATAAATAAGATTATAGGGAACTGACACATTTTTCCTTAGATCCCATTTGTGCTGAACAATTCAGTGACTTAACTTTAGCAGATCCCACATTTTTCGAAGCAGGTCCTATTGGCATTTTGTTGGGCATTGATATTTCTTTACCTATGCTGAAAGGTGATATAGTCAAATATGGGGCCGAAAAGCCTTACGCTGTCCGTTCTGAATTGGGGTGGATAGTTTCTGGCAATGAAGTTTCTTCTAAAAAACATCTCCAATTCTTGTGAATAACATTCAAGTGGACACTCATAATTTATTGTCTAATTTTTGGAAATTAGATTCAGTACCCATGGCGAATTTATTAACAAAGACAGAACAGGCCTGTGAAGACCACTTTATTAACAATCACTCTAGAGATATAAGTGGAAAATATATTGTAAAATTACCCTTTCACTCATCTCCTTGTCAATCGGGAGATTCAAAGCATTCAGCTATGCATCGGTTCCATTCTTTAGGAAAAAATGCTGTCATTGAAACCTGATGTATACAACCGCTATAGAGACTTTATGAAGGAATACCATTAACTTGGACATATGGAAAAAATTCAAGAATCAGTATCTGAAGAGAAACGAACCTATTATTTACCACATCATGCTGTGTTCAAGGAAACAAGTACTACAACCAAGTTTCGAGTTGTCTTCGACGCTTCTGCAAAGTCTCCATTAGGTGTCTCATTAAATGATCTTCTAATGATTGGACCTAGAGTCCAACAAGAACTATTTCCTATTCCTCGTTTCCGAACTTTTAAGGTTGCAGTCTGTGCAGATGTGGAGAAAATGTTTCGCCAAATTAAAGTGTACCCTGATGATGTTTATTTACAGAGAATCATTTGGAGAAACCATCCAAAGGAGCCAACTAGTATTTTTCATTTAACTACTGTGCATGTGCCCCATTTTTATCTACTAGAGCTTGTTTTAGAAACAGCTTGCTTTAGATAAAAAGGAAACCTTTCATTTGGCTTCAAGGGTGTGTCTTAGAGATTTCTATGTTGATGATCTACTGTCAGGAGCAAGCAAGCTCTGAAGAAGAGGCCTCAGAACTCACAAATCAGATGTCAGAAATGATGGAACGAGGAGGGTTTCGACTACGTAAATGGATTTCAAATTGTCCATCAGTGCTACAGTGTGTGCCAGATGAGTTCATAGCAATCAACCAACCACTCACTGAAAATTGATAATGACAAGACAGTCAAGGTTCTTGGAATTGTTTGGCATCCAAGCAATGATTTATTTTAATTTTCTTTATCTGTAAATGAACATGAAGAACTAACCAAACGTAAAATACTTTCAGAGATTGCAAAGATATTTGATCCTTTGGGATGGCTTGCACCCATTGTCATCCTTGCTAAGATTTTTCTACAAAAACTTTGGAGCTGCAACTTAGGATGGGATGATAAAGTCAGTGAATTCATTGCAACTCGCTGGAAAAATTTCCAGTCACAGTTACCCTTACTTGCAAATTTTAAAGTTCCTCGATACGTTCTCTCTGCACATCCGGCAGATATTCAATTGCATGCCTTCTGTGATGCTTCTGAGAAAGCATACTGTGCTGTAGTCTCTATTCGCACAGTCGATTCTGATCAGTCAATTAATGCGTCACTTTTAACATAAAAAACCAGAGTTGTTCCAGTGAAAACTCAATCACTCCCAAGACTTGAATTATGCTCTGCACTTGTCATCTTTATTAGAAACTGTCCTCTCCACTTTAGAGGTGCCAGTAAATAAATCCTTCGCCCAGTCTGATTCAAAGGTTGCACTTGCATGGATTTCTTCTGAGCCTCGTCGTTGGCTTCCATTTGTTGACAACAGGGTTTCAAAAATCCAGGAGGCTCTCCCTGGTGTCAAGTGGAATCATGTACATGGGATTGAAAACCCAGCTGACTGCCACTAGAGATCTTCCATTTGAATTTATAAATTGTAAATTATGGACATGTGGTCCTAATTTTTTAAGGCAATCATTTGAGCAACAACCTGATGATCAAGCACTTTTGAACTTTACTTTTGAGGACTCACATTTAAAAGAGCTAAAGAAGGATTACACTTCAGCTGCCGTTAAAATTCAGGTTGATCCAATCATTTTAAAATTTTCATCTTTCTCAAAACTGTCGTGTTTTTGCTTGGTGTTAACGGTTTCTGAAAATTGCTCTAAACCTCCTGAAGAAAGATACATGGGTCATCTGACATGTGATGAATTGTCAACAGCAACACTATCTATTAACACTATCTATTGTAAAAATTATACAGCAATCTGAATTTTGCGAAGAATTGCAATGTTTAAGATCAGGAAAATCTTTAAAATCAACAAGCAAGATTTTGCAATTATGTCCCTTCTTAGACAGAGATGGAGTTATGCGTGTTGGTGGGAGGCCTAGAAATGCCAATGTCTCACAAGACGTAAAACGCCCTATAATCATTCCTAAAAGTCATCACCATCACAACCTTAATAATTCATCATTTTCATTTAGTACATCTTCATGCTGCACCTCAACTCTTGCTTTCTGTCATTCGACAGAAATTCTGGATTCCCTGTGGTAGGGATGTTGTTCGTAGATTTGTTAAAAACTGCATCACTTGTTTTCTCTGTCTGCTTCATCCATGAGTCAACTTATGGGTGACCTTCCAGCTTCTAGAGTGACACCATCTAGAGCATTTTTGAAATCAGGAGTTCACTTTACTGCTCCATTTCTTGCTAAAGAGAGAAGTAGAAGAGGCAAAAGGGCTTTCAAGATTTATATTTCCTTATTTGTTTGTTTCTCAACTCGAGCGATTCATTTGGAGGTGGTGAGTGACCTCACTACCCAAGCTTTCATTGCAGCATTGAAACGATTCATTTCAAGGAGAGGTAAACCGGTAGAACTAATTAGTGATTGTGCAACTAATTTTATTGGAACTGACAGAGAGCTCAGGTCTACCTTGAAATCATTACTCACCCCAAAGGATGACAATGATGTGCTCAATTACTCTTCTTCTGAGGAAATAAAATGGAACTTTAATCCTCCTTCAGCCCCTCACTTTGGAAGACTGGGAGGCAGGAGTAAAATCGATGAAGTATCATCTGAAAAGATCCATGGGAAATACTCTGATCACTCTAGAAGAGTTATTCACCCTCACTACACAAATCGAAGCATGTCTTAATTCAAGACTCTGCCCATTGTCGTCTGATCCAAACGACCTGTCACTATTAACACCAGGTCACTTTCTTATAGGTTCAGCATTAACAGCAATTCCTGAACCAGATCTAGCACATTTATCGTTATCTCATCTTGGGCGTTGGCAGCTGGTCCAACGTTTAATTCAGCAATTTTGTAAAAGATGGAGTTGTGAATTTCTTAGAAGATTACAACAATGTCCAAAATAGTGCTTATCGAAAACCAACATCACAGTTGCAGAATTGATTCTTGTGAAAACTGAGTTATTGTCTCCATTAAAATGGAAACTTGCTCGTGTGATCGAAGTGCACCCAGGGAAAGATCAAAAGGTCAGAGTAGTGACATTAAAAACTGACACCGGCATATTAAAACGTCCAATAACTAAAATTTGTAAATTGCCATTCGACTAATTGCCAATTTTTTGAACATTTATTCTAAATTTATATTGTATTCATTTATGTGTTTTGTTAATCTTTTCATTTGTGTGTTCTTGTTAACTTTTTCATTTATGTGTTCATTTTGAAATTTGTGTACTTTTTATGTTGAACGTGCTGTCTCACCCATTCTCCGTCAATTTAAGGTTATTTGAAAACCCCAGGAGGGTTTCAAGGGTGGGAGATGTTGGATTGCATTCAGCTGTTTTTAGTTTCTCTTTTGGCCACGTGATCTTCAGTTTTGGTTTGAGTTTTTTCACAGCGCTTGCGCAGTTGATCACATGATCTTTTTACGCCAACCGTCAGTAGCGTCAGCCGCGTCTTTGTGTGTGAAGAGACAGCTGCGCTCACTTGCCAACCGAAATCCATGAGGGGTTTTCGCGTCATCTTCATGTATACTTTTGTGTAATTCTTCAAGGGAAGAATTGTCATTTGTAATTGAATAATTACTCATCATTTAAAATCTTAATACTGTCCATTATCATTGGTTGTGTTTTGTTTGTGTGAATTGCCTCTCGAGCTTCGACGGGTTCCTTCAGTGCATTTTACCTAGAATAAATTCCAAGTAATAATCTAATTGGAGAAGATAAACTGCATGGACACATAGTTTTACTACTGTCGAACCAAAAAAAAACTTTTATTGAATGACAAGATATTTAAAAATATGAACAGTGGTTTCCAAGGATTTATTAAAGGTTATAGAAGAAGAGGGTATTTTTGTCCTGCCTTTCGTTACTGCTTGTCATTGTCTTTACGATGTTTTACAGAGAATAAGAGTGCAATGTTAAAAAAAGGCTGTTAGTAGATGTAAAAATGGTTTAAGCTACACAAAAATCCAACAAGGAATTTCTAGTTACATCGGAAATTCATTTGAAAAACTTCCATAGATTTTCTATACATCGAAAAACTATAGAAGAGGGTGTGTAACAAAAATGAGAACCACATTTTTACTATTGTTTATTATTTCGAAATGTTTAATGAAAAATAAATAAATACAGCAATTTTAATTCTTGGAATTCCAGTTATACATCGTATTTATCAATTTTTCTTTTATGAATAAAAATGTATTCGAGCGTTAACTATTCCTCCAACCTCTTACTGAAATTGAAACATGTATTTTTTATTACACTTTGCTATAAAATATTCTGTGTAAACATTAATTTAGAAAATGTGGTAGAAGAACAAACCAACGGCAAAAACTATGCTTCCTGCTAAAACACTAAAAACAAATTATCTTTCATAATGCGTGAAACATATTCAGAAACACGCAATTCCAGCTTGCTTCAAGTAAAGCACAAAAACAGCATCAAAGGCTCGGCAATATGTTACCAACAAAATATATAACGACGTAACATGGCGCTGGGACGAGAAAAATTGAAGTAGTAAGATAAACCACACATCTGGTTTGACTCACACGTAACTTAATAAAGCGATAGGCTTAGTAATTGTTTTCGCAACATTTTCCAAATCTTTAGAGTTGGCCATCCACGTAGAACCCTTATTTTCCCATCATCCTTTCCTTTACAGAGGAAATAACGACAGACAGGACTCCGCGTTCTATTCGGAAGTAAATCTTTGGCATAAAATGAAGGTTCTACTTTTTGCCTTGGGCGTATTTTTTGTAGTAAGTAAAAGATATTCTTTATTTTATGATAGTTTTACATTTTTAAGTAATCTTAAACACTTTTTGTTCAAAGCCTTTTAAAGGCCAATGTAATTTCAAAACAAGTAAATAAATTGCTCAAAATAATTATATCTAAATGGTATCGTTGCTATTTTTCATTTGAGTTAAACATTAATCTTATTTTACAATATTTTCAACCTATGAATATTTATGCCACAGAAAAAATGCAGTAAATAGATTCTCAAACTCGAAGAATAGAAATAAAGCATTGGAATTTAGGAAACAAAATAAAATGGTTATTTTTTAGACAATGCAATATGCAGACAGATGTTAACATTGATTCATCTTATTTACATTAGATGAATTAATGTTGACATAACAATCCTAAAAAGGTTGTGTAACACATTCCTTTTTTAGGATTGATACAGTAATGAACACATTTTTCTGTAGCAAGAGCAACCGTTTTTATTAGTTGCATATAGATATATACTTTTTAAATTCACATTTCCTGCATTTCAGGTACATTTTTCGAAGTGACTCTTATGCATAATTTTGATGCATATTACTTATTGAATCGAATTCACATGTAAGACTCGTTGACGTACTGCTATGCAAAATTAATAATACTGTAACCTCCACGCAAAACATGACAACACAAACCTTGCAGCAAATCAACCAGCCACGCATAAAAATATTTTCTATTCTGTGCCATTCTGTTTCAAAATTATTTTAAATGTGATCCGTATCATCCGTGTAACTTTCTGCAGATTTATCGGGTCTATTTCACGTAATTCTATTTCTGTATACGAATGTATATAGAAACAGGAGATCTCGCCACCATCAGATTCATTTTCGGATAGTTCATGTATCATGTGAAAATTTTTCAGGACTTTTACATGAGTCATCGCTTTGGTGTTTGATAGAATCGAAAATTGTGTGATAATAACTTTGAGAGTAGAAAATAACTACAAACTATGATCAAACAGACTCGAACAGCGAGTGAGACCGATTCATTTCCGCCATTGAAAGGAAGTGATTGCATCATTCAAGGGCAAATAAACAAATGTAAAATGAATAGAGGTCAGTAATCAACTTTTTCTAAACGAAAACTATTTAAGCAGAGCAATCTGTTTGATGTCCAAACGGCATCAGTGGACGTTCTAAATAAACTTAGTTGTGGAATTTTTCTAAATTGAGAAACGAAAAAATTTCCGTAAACATTTTACTTGATCAAATGTGTTTATCAAGTGAAATGATTAGAGGTCAAAATTAGTTGCCTATATCTAGTTTAAAATGCGAAAGGGAGAAAGCGATAAACACATTCCGGTGTCGAACTGACACCAACAGGTGTTCTAGTGTTGGTAGATATGAGATAGAATATGTTGCTTTAAGCAATTCAATTGCTGTTGTACCAAGTAAAAGTTTGTTGAGAGTTACAAATTAATAGAGAAAATGAATTAGTAAAATATATCACTAATATTAGCGTATAATGAATATTACAAAATACACATAAATTGACAAATATTCTTATTTTCGAACTTTTTTGGGATTATTGGAGTTAATGACTGTTGAAATTATTAATGAAACAAAGAGAACACAGATACGAACTTCGTTTACTTATTTATTTATATTGGCCGTAAATAATTTGAAAGTATTTGGCAATAAAGAGTGTTTTTCATTTGTGACCTTGGCTCTAAAGGTTTTAGTATCATGTCAAATGATGTAAACTTATGAAATTTCGTTACGAAATAGGGATTGTGAAAATTGTTATATTACAGATATCAGTATCAGCGGCAGAAGACCGTTGCTACGTTCAAGAAGATTGTAAAGAAGGCTATTGCTGTACAGGGGGCATTACACCATGGCTGAAAGGATCTTGTCAAAAACTAGGATTGGAAGGTCAGAATTAAATTTTCGGCAACAAAAAATGAATTTACAGCTAAAATACTTTCCTTACTTCGACTACACAATAGTGTTGTATTGCATCTACCTTAACATATTAATAGTCATTAAGGATGGTAAACCTTTTGAATTTCATGTCTAAACATGCATAAGTAATACTTATTTATTAAGTTATATTTATATATTTTCCTATTTTTTCAGTTAGAGATTAAAATTTTAATTTTTCATTGCCATATTTCTAAATTTATAATAGATTATTCATAAAAAAATAAATGCGTTTCTTTAGAGTTAAATTTTGAAAATCTGCAAAATTTGCACTATTTATAATCTTGAATATGAAAATTATTTTGAAATTTACATTTTTTAATCAATCGAAATTTTACATTTACAGACAATGTAATACTTTAATAAATTTAATAGGTTCATTAATATTATTCTTCATTTTATGTTACGATTATCATTATAAATACCTATATCCAGTTCTATTTGGAACATTCTCTTTGCTGCCATTCACCTACATACAAATAATGAAGGTTTCTGTGCCTCGTTCATAAGTGGTTCAGCAGGTAACAGTACCGATTGAATACTGGTAAACAAAGAGAGCACCATTATCTTCAACATTTGGGAATCTTAAATGGTTAAACTTTACTAAATAATTTTCAGTAAAAACAGCGATATAATTTTATTGTGTGATAAGTTTTTCTGTAAAATTCAATGTAGATGGTGCTAGTGTTTTTGTGGTAGTACGTGTTTTCTGCACGTACTCCGTATTGGTGAACCTGAAGAAAAGTTCTCGTCTCAGTTTCTATATTTAAAATGAAAATCCCATCCATAGGTTTCTAAAGTTTATTCGTTGATGTAAAAAAAATTTTATTTTACAGGTGAACGTTGTGATCCTGATCCTGTTGAATACGGAAAACATTTCCTTAATTGCCCATGCGCAGAGGGACTGAAATGTTTTAACAGTGGAAAAGTAAATTAATTTATTCAGCTTTTATTCCATTTTCCAAAAGATGTGAAACGCCACTTAATTGAAGGGTTCCAATGTTGCTCGTGAAACTCAGTATTACCACAAATTACTTACAGCTTAAATCATAAAAATTAAGATTCAACACATTAACAGAAGAAAGTTATTACATGTGAATCGCTCTTTAGTATAATAATAATTAAAATGAAGACACCACTAATTCCACAATCCTCAGAAAACTGTTTAGCCAAAACTAAATATTTATTTCACGTAAATATAAAATTATTTTCAATTAAAAATTATTAATTAAGACCTACTAATTGAAATATGGAAATTCTTTTAAACACTGGAAACATTGTAACATGCTTTTTTATCTCCTAATTACCCATCTTATCACGTTCAAAATCTCAGGTTAATACATCAAACTATTATCAAGCAAAAATGATTCATTAACAATAATGAAAACGAATTAATTCTTTTCAAGCACTTAAAATTATTGGGCTAAGAGCAAAGTTTAAATATTTTACTGAATCCACACCGCATGCAGATATTTATTGGCATTGTGGAATTCAAATTTAATGGTTGTTATTCTTAAACGCATTCAATGACAACTTATGCTCCAAATTTGAATACATTTATATCAAAATACCATTTGGCACGAATAATCCGTTGGTACTTGATGTTAATTTGAATTTAACGGCTGATTTAAAACGTGTCTTAAGTGATAGTAGATTAATTAAAACTCGGATATCAGTAGCGAATAATCTTGTGAATTCAATAATGAACATAAATTCTTGTTTCATAAACCATTCCAATTCGGTAAGTTACTCAAATTTTCAATTAAAATAAAATTTGAAAGCCTTTAAGTTAAATAATTTTGGTAATTAAATATAATACTCTATCTACATGCAAGATTAATTGTATTTGAAATATTCTTTTAGAAATGATGAATTCGTTTTCTCCCCTTAGGTCATTGGGAGCAGAATTTGCGTTCGAGAATAAAACTTGTTCACAAGTGGTTGCAGAATCCAAATTGATGCTTTGAGAAAATAATTACTTGTATGTTAATAAATATTCATGTTTAGATGTTTTCGACATTTGGTGAACCTCTTTAAGAACAAAAATAATTATTTACAATAAGCGCCTAAGTATGTTGTTTGAGTGAAGCAGAAACCAATCTGATTTTATGTCGTTATTCCTCACTAGAAGAATATCTTAATTTTAGGGATTTAGCAGAATTTCTCGTAGTGCATTGTAGTAAGTTCGGATATTCATCCTTGTAAGCCTCTTAAAGTCTTTTTTACACTCAGTAAATAGTTGAAATTCTTAGTTAATATAGTTTCTATTTATCCTAGAACTACAAATTTAACCAGATATTTTTACACCTCTGGTGCATTTTCCTCAGAAGCAGGTTATTAGTTGATTGTTATTCCCTTTCTAAAAATTAGATTCAACATTACGTTTTGTGTAAGGATGTTAACGGGTGTGTAAATTATGCATTCATTTTATATAATTAGGTACATTTATTACACTCAGTCTATAAGACGGATTGTGCATAATCCACATAATGAATAATAATTCGTCATTTCTTTTTGAAACTAAATGTTAAAAATAAATATTATGAAATTTAGTGCATCGGATACATTGGGAGGAAATAACTGACTATATACTCGTAATAGAAAGTTCAGCTTTTGTTTTCATCAACATATATAAAGTTGCAATTGATATTTTTCTAAAACTTCAAAAATTCATATTGCATAAAAATTAAAAAAAAGGAAACACCAAGTAGCATTTTTTTGATCGTTTAAGAGTTGAGTAATAAAACAAGTCAACAGTACAGGAATTTCTTTTGAAAGACATGAATAAAATCCCCAATATTATCTCAAATTTCTTCATACTCATAATCCAAAACCGATTAGACCAGTGAAGGACTTGAAATCAGATATCCAAGATTAAATTTTGATATAAATTCTAAATTCAGGTTGAAAATTGGGTATTGCTGTTGGAAACAAATACAATACAAAGTTTTTTTAATAAAAATGGCCCCTTATGCAAATTTTAATCATGAATTTACAGAAATTTCACTTCCAATAGAATTATATGTTTGAATTTGCTCAAAGATACACGAATAAAAAGAAGTTATTCGTTTTTTACACAGCTGTGCATTCATGCAGGTATATAGAGAAATTTCTTTCAGTTATGAAGTTCCACAGGCACACAGAATATACACGAAAACCCACGCAATGTTATAATAATGAGACAAATATTTCCATATATTGATTGAAACATAGATAAGATATATTCCATCCATAGACAGATTCCATATAGTATTAGATATTACAGGATCAATGGAGCCGTGCTTAGACTTTTAATTATGAAATATTAAAATGCTATATTTTTATAATGCTATATTTTAAATGCTATTATGCTATACTTTTTATAATGCTATATTTTAAATGCTATTATGCTATACTTTTTATAATGCTATATTTTAAATGCTATTATGCTATACTTTTTATAATGCTATATTTTAAATGCTATTATGCTATATTTTTTCAATGACAGGACAATTGAATTTCAGTTGGGCGGAATTTCGAGCCACTTGTTACTTTGGTGCACCACGGGGCAAAGGTTCGCTTTACACCTTTCATATATACCTTACATTTAAAGCACAACCCGTTTATAGAAAGGCCAAACAATCATTTCAGGCGGATAAACATCCATGCCTTATCCCGGATTCGAACCAGGAACCTTTTGATCTAGGAGCCAGCACCCAACTACCAATCCCAGACCGATTGGTCGGCAGAAAATTGCTGTACCTTTTATTATTTTTTATTAATGAAATACTTTTTGTGCTCAAACTACTTTCTCCTCAAGAAAGTTTATCCCAGATGTTTGGGTTCCTTCATATTTTTATACAAAAAGGGGTAATATGAAGCCCTTACGTATGGGCCATCTCTGGTCACATTGAGATGTCCTATACGTAGAGGCTTGATTTTATTTCTTTTTTATGGAAAGAAAGACAGATGTACCCAAACATTTGGGATAAGCTTTCTTGAAGGATTTGAGTTCAAAAAAAGTTTCTGAATAACAAAGAACAACAAAAGATACAGTCATTTTCATGACTAAAATCTGATTGTCCCATACGGGACAATGGAATTCCCTTGCTTAGGTTGTTACTTAGTAGGGAGTATAAAATAATGAGCTCCCAAATAAATTAGTAAGTTCCCGAAGCAATCCCAGTTCTTTCGCTAGCACATTGCAAATAACATTTGCAGATCTGCCACATGAGATAATATAAGGAAGCACTGGAATGAAACATTTATCAACAGCATCCTTTCGGGAACTCAAGAACAAAAACAACATTATAAATGAATGAGCAATGTTATTAATCTAGACATATAATGATGTACCATGGCAGTCAGATTAGAGAAGTAACAAGATAAAAAAATCAAATTGATTTTGCTTAATAAAGCAAGTTTTAAATACTTGTTGCTTTGTCCTTACTCATAGATTCATTTTGCAGCGGACTATTATATATTTTTGCTTCATCTAATCAAATCTATTGTAATGAGCAGCGAGAAAATAAAATAGTTTATAAAAATGTTTATCACTAATAAAAAATACTGATGTTATATTATAAACCTTAATTCAAGAAAGAAGTAACCATTTAAATAATAAAATAGGCCCTTTAAAATCAGACGTATTAGGTATTTATGTTTCCACAAAGAAAGCTTAGTGGTAAGTACAAGTATTGCTGCAACTATCCTGCCTATTTTTCATCCATTAAAAAAAATTCGGATAAAACAAATCACTAAAAGTCTGTGATTAGGGAATATTGAATTCATATCTGTATATAATTTTCCACGAAAAAGTGTGGGTAAACTGGATTTACTTTAAAGTGTAAAAACCATGAGATCCTCGTTGTTAACAGGATCTCATGACCATTTTCCTGGCATTCTCATAGCATTTCTTAATAATCTGACGTTTGTCTTCATTTTTAATATTTTAAAAATGTTAACTAATTTTTTAATGAAATCTAAGGAAAAAGGTATTTTAAATACAACTAAAAGCATTTTTCTAACAAACTAAAGAAACTACAACTGTTTTTGTTCTCGCTTAAGTCTCAAAATGCCATCATTTTGCAACATCAATCTCTTCTGAAAATTTTGTTTCTTGCAGATAGACTTCCTTACAACGCAAACACCACTTTAAGAAAAATACAAAAATAATATAAAAATCGAGATGGATATAACTCGATTAACCAGTGTTAACTTCCGAGAAAATTCTACCTACACATTGCAATTATATGAATAAAAGACTACTTAAAATGAAACATTTCTGCATTTCAGAATCATCTGAATAAAGTTTGACTTTTGAGTTTTCCAAACTAATTCTTCTAGGTATATATTTATTTATAAGTAATAAATTATATGGATCCATGATCAGCACGAATAAAGTGAGTGAGCAACAATCACCAAGCATTCCCCTCAAGGACAAAGATATATTTTGTTGTTGAATCCAGCTCAGGGTTATTAAGGAAGACGACAATATTTAAGTGGATCAGAGAAAAATGATTCAATAGCATTGGTGGTCGTACAAGGGCGTATTCCTATATCCCAGACACTCCTGGTTCAATGCTAGAAGCACCCATTCTAGATAGTATAATCGGAGCCGTAAACAACAGCAACACCCCGATAAATCTCCATCTGGGCTACGGACATCACATCCACTCACCAAGCGTCCTCCCCTCCTAAAAAGCTCATACAAATAAATCAAAACTCATACATTCCAAGTGCGTCCACAGTCATCATCAGCGGCGTCGCAGCCACACATAACCTTTTGCTTCGATTACCCTAATTTCCTTAATAGCCCTGCTCCAGGAGATAACGGTGAAGAGCACAGGGTACTTCACATTGTAGGGCGGGGGCTGCAAACGCCCCCCGTTCCCACTTCCAGTGATAGATGAGCAACTGGCTGGATGATAAGGATCACATGTGCTGTTTTCTGTGGGAAGAGTCGCAGTGAGTCGTTTTCCCCAGTCTGTGAGATTAGGGAATTTTTGCGAGGGGGAAATTCCTCCTCCGCAGGGAAGAGGGAGACGGTTGATCGATTTATGAGTATCGATTCTAATCGGTTGATCGGGTACTGTAACGGGGCTTTCTGTGAAGAAAATGAGGAGTCCGTCTTCGAATGTCCACAGCGATCGGACAGGTGGCATGTGGGTTAGCAGAGAAGAGCAACTACCAGGATCTCGGCTTTAGATTTATGAACTTAGCTCAAGGATCTGATAATGAATAGCTCCAACTTCAAAAGATGGATATTGTTTTCTGTTTTGTTATACAAACGAGACGCGTTATTCTATTAATAAATGTGCTAACTTTGTGAATTAAAATGTGCTGTTGACAAATGCCAGTGGCTTGAACATGAGGCCATTTAACGACGAGGTTTCCAATACTTTTTCAAAGTACAATTAAAACCATTTGTGCAGGGCACTGGTCCAAGTGTTCAACAGACATAGGCTGTCCTAAGTTGAACAATTTTCAGCCTGGAGAATCAATCAGCAAGTCCTATTCGGTGGAGTTGAGCCCGGAGACTGTCGTGGTCAGTAAGGAGTCTGAACTTGATAATATTCTTATTGAGGAGAGTCCGGGACAACTGAAATGCTATTGCATACAAATAAAATGCTTGTGTTCGTTAATTCAGATTTATACATTTTAGTGATTTTTAGCTATTTCTGATATTACTATTATTTTTTTTATTCTCGCCACTGACTTATGCAGCTTTCAACCTACAGTGGGCGAGTTGACGGCCACTTTTGAAGGAACATCCAATTGTAGTTAGGTGAGTCACCGCTATTCCTAACTAGGATAATCATTAACATCATGCTCTCTCAAACTGTTATTCGAACCCGGGACCTACTGGGTGGCATACAAGCGCTATGACAACTTTATCAGTTAGACGGCTGTTTGATATTATTATCAAGTGTATATTTTATTATCCATTATTAGTTTTTTCCGTTGTAATAATACAGACAAAGAAATAAAAATTGCTGGCAGATGGCTTAACACTTTGAAAGGCACTACGCTGAAAGGTTTTTGAAAAAAAAGTTCTATCACCATATGATTGTATGACGTAACAAAAATTAAAACTTTAAGAGGTGGAGAGATGAGTTTCGTATGTCCCATCAACCATCTAGAACACTCTTATCATCAGAATATCTATTGAGAGACAGTACACTTTTAGCAGTTTAATATATATAGAATATTCTACATAGCCTTGAACAATTCAAATAGCTGGGAAGCCATACCTAGTACACTGAAAGCGTTAGGACTATAGAATTTAATATTATTTAATTATTGGAACAGGAATAAATGTAAATGATTGTTATAAAATTTGTAATCATGCATAGATTTAAGAAAATAAATAGCTACGCTTTATTTACATCTATTGTAATTGACGGATAACCAGAAGTTTTGAAAAAATGTTATTACATTATTACGTTAGAAAATACATTACGTTATAGAAATATTTCTCAACGTAACTCCAGCTTCATATAACCCTTGTTAAATCACTTTAATGCTTTTATTTAGAAGCATATATTTATGAACATTGAAAAAATGTATTTAATATTTCAATACGATTTGAGTACTTCGTTATCATGTGTAAACATAGAAATGTATACAGCAAAATAGAAATTATACAGAAATTTAAACAGCCAAATAATTTTTGGGGCACGCATTAGACGACAAAATGAAAATGAGCTAGCTGTTTATTATTCCTTTTCGATTTTTTTCCGGCATTTTTCGGAATTTGAAGAACGTCCTGCATTTATGTAAAATTCTTTTTGTCCGGATAACAACCCAAAGATCCAACCTAGATCTAGGACTTTCACAAGGAGTTCTAATAACAATCACATTCTCTAAGGCTAAATTGTTGCTTTTAATCATTTCACGATTAAAGGCGAATAACTTGAGATAGTATTAGGATCAAAAATTGATTCTACCGTTTTAAAAATGGCAGTTGATTCCATCATATGTTTCTGAAATTTCGACAGATTATGTAGTAGCTAGAAAATATCCCAGCTGCTAAAATACGTGCATCGTTTTCAGCAGCTGGCCTTCCTCTCACCATAGAAAGAAAATTGTTTCGTCATATTTGTCACTAGTTTGCATTTCTTCATAGAAAATTGACGTGTGCTTCGAAAGTCTGAATTTTGCCTTTCGAGTTATCTCGTGTTTGAACGCAAGAGGAAAGATAAGCGCACATATCAGCAATATTGTTCAGATATTTTTTAGAACTATAAGGAGGGGAAAATTTTAAAAGTGGAAAGTTGAACACCATAGTTGTATTCACCATGTTTAAAGTATATATCATTCTTCTTTTTATAATTGGTTATGCAGTAAGTAGTACTTATTTCTTTTATATTTTGTATTTACTTGTTAAAACTATATTTGAATTCATAAGATCTCTTAGAATGAACAAAATAACTCCAAGTCAGTGAAATAAGATGCGTTATTAATATGCGTGGTAAGTGTAATACTATGTTAAAAGAATGTGCATGCATAAAGAAATATTCAAATAATTTTTTAACCATTCTTTTTAAAGAAAAGAAAATCATTGTTGAAATAACAATGCTCTCCATTGTAGATTTAAAAGTGACAGATGGACGTAGTCTTCTAGGCATAAAAATTCAGGAATTCGGTATTGAACCACCTGCCCTTATAATAGGAATAGTTTATATCATTGTTGAAGACGGGGCTATTGTGTAGTGACTCCTAGACTCACGCGGTACTCTGTTTTTATTAAATAAAGGTGATGAAATCCCGAAACACTTATGTTTAATACACGTAACTGATGATCGTTTTTCATTTCTTATTCGAGTTTTTAGCCTTAGACTAATTTGAATTCAACATCACATTCCTGTCGCAGAAACCTGTTACCTAACCTCTAAGTTTGAGGATCTTCCACTGTTCTTACGGCATTCAAGGTCTGCGTATGCGCATTATGCATTGCCCATACACGTCTCTCTTAATTTTTAAGCACCTTGGGTAAGGAATCCTCTATTTATTTGTACCTAAATAAATCAACCTTTAAATCTTGAATCTCATAAATCCGGATTGTTTCTTTTAAATATTACATGCATATACTCATGCAAATGGAGCAAGAAATTGATCGATCTTATCGGATTGAGACTTTATTTGATAATCCTGAATTCATTATTCAAGTATGTAATGTAAGAATATATACTAAAGCATATGGAACGCATAACATAGGGGAATGTGTTTAAAACATAGTCAAATAAAATTTACTGTTATATTCGGTTTCTTACTAGTTTCGAGAGATGTCATGACATTGTTTCACCAGCTCATCGGCTTACAAGCAAAATACTCCTGGTCAAAATTTTCAAGTTGAGGTTTTTAGTTTTTCTAGACAAGAATATGGTGATCTTTTGACTGGTGAAGTCTACGTCATTGACATGACATGGACTTCTTTCCTTAGCATGAAGGTTAGATTTTTTCTTGAGAAACACACTTAGTGAGTACAGCACAGTGAGTAGAATTTTTCTCCTTCGGTTTCTCAGAACTGTTTTTTTGGTTTAGCGTGTGGTTTACGGTATTAAAGGCGCATTGACAGTAAAGGTGAATTTACTTTTAAGTTAATTAATCTTTTATGCTGTCAACGCATCATATTAACTATGGCTAGCTGCGTAGATATGTATACATAACTAATGAATATGTATTCATGCGAAGTACAAAATTACGATTGATTTATATATACACTGCTGGCCACCCAAATTGCAACACCAAGAAAGACAAGAGATATCACAACAAAATTTATTTTGTAGATAACATGTTGACCAAGTATCAAATGATTAAATTTATAGACTTCTGTGAAGTGTGGTTCCTGCCAAAACCAGTAGCCAGAGTAGCCGCCATTGTTGGAGATCACCGCTGCCACACGCCTCGGCATTGATTCAAAGAGACTTTGGATGTGTTCTTGGGGTACAGCAGACCAAGCAGCTTCCACACGTTGCCAAAGTTGATCTGGTGTGGCAGCTGGGGATGTATTCTGGGTCAATCGTTGAGCAAGCATGGACCACATGTTTTCTATCGGCGAAAGATCCGGAGAGCGAGCTGGCCAGGGAAGCAATTCAATCTGGCGATTGACGAAGAACCCTTGGACAATGCGTGCCACGTGTGGTCGCGCATTATCCTGTTGAAATATGGCTGTGGGCAAGCCCTGAAGGTAAGGAAGGACAACTGGCTCCAACACCTCGGAGATGTAGCGCTGGCTGTTTAAAGTACCGGCAATGCGTACTAGAGGAGTGCGAGAGTGATATCCAATACCGCCCCATACCATAATACCCGGTGCAGGACCAGTGTGGCGGTGCATAACGCAGCTGTTCAATATCCTCTCTCCACGGTGTCTCCAGACTCGAATCCGACCATCGTGGTGTTGCAGACAGAAGCGTGACTCGTCAGTAAAGACAATTTCATTCCATTCTGCCGTCCACATCCTTCTTTCATCGCACCATTGGCGGCGGAAACGTCTGTGGTTCTGCGTCAAGGGTAGACGAAGCAATGGACGTCTTGCGGACAGACCACTCTGCTGTAAACGGCGTCGAATGGTACGCGCAGACACTGGATGATGCGGTACAGACTGAATGTGCTGTGCTATGGTTCGTGATGTGGCTGAGCGATCCGTCACTGCCATACGCACAATATGCCTGTCATCACGTGAAGTGGTGCACTGAGGTGGATGCGATCGAACACGTCGGTCCGTCGTACCCTCCTGCATCCAACGATCCCATATCCGCATTACAGTTGTTTGGTTTCGTCCAACACGACTACCGATTTCCCTGAAAGATAATCCACAATCTCGGTAGACCACTATCCTTCCTCTGTCGAACTCGGATACTTGATCAAAAGATGATCGCTGTTTTCTACGAGGCATAATTGATCGTTTTTTTGAAAAAAAACACAAGAAAAACACAATTGCCGTACTTGAAATCGTCAAAATCTCCAAGCCTTAAATAGCGCTTTGAAGTGGCGCCACAGGCGCGCGTGATGTGCGTCTGCGCTGAAATTCTAATCATTTGCATATCTCACCTCCGCTAATGCATGTTGTAAATTTCATATTATTTGCATGCTTCCTTCAGGGTGTTGCATTTACGGTGGCCAGCAGTGTATATTCATGCCTTGCTTCCGTAAAATAAAAAAAGCAGAATTCTTAAGCCTGGTAGAATGGCTAAGTTTTATTAACTGATTTGATTTTATGAACGATATCTGAGTGCTTATAATATAACTGAAAGATATTACTCCTCTCAAAACTTTAAAAGACGGTATAGTTAAAATACCATGTTTATATATAAATAGCCAACAACTTTCAGAAAACCGGAAAATGTGATGGATCTCATTTTTGCTCAGTTCACTTACAATACACTACCAGCGACGATATATCTATATCGATCTTTATCATTGAGAGACGTCGCATCACTGGAAAAGAATCAACTCAATTTATCTCCATCCTTCCATGCAGCTAATATCATCAATAACTTCTAACCCGTCCGAAAAAATATTTTGTATTTTGGGAGCAATTGCCTCTCGACAAATCACAGGATAAATCAATCGCGGGACAAAAATGGTGCTCACAGAATGGCGATTCATTTTTTAATTTTTTCCAGTATGCCTCTGAAGGGATGAGATCATGCATCACCGATGACAACTGCGATGAAGGAGAGTGCTGCATATCGATGGTTTTCGTTAGAGGGTTTTGTCACAATTTTGGAGCAGAAGGTTATCTCTTTATATTTTATCATCTATTTCGGTATTAACTTCGAGACTTTTTATATATTTGTGCTAATTAATGAGTTCTTAAAAAATTAAGTTACGTTTTATCCAAAATGAACAGGGATTGCCATTCTTAAACTTGTGCATAGTTGTATACATTTGACTTTATTATTATAGTTATCCCTTATTATTATATTTATCCCTCATTATTATATTTATCCCTTAACTTTATTATTATAGTATCCCTTATATCCCCCGTTATATAGCCCTTATACTTTTTTGGGAGAAAAGCAATGCTACTCTATTCGGAAATCTGGTGACGCTCAGAGGGTTAAAAGACATAAAATGTTTTATTTTTTGTATTTTATATACCTTCTAAACTTTATTTAACCCTTCTAGTGGTTGTCCCAACTAGGTATCTCGTCATTAGCAAAATTAGTCAAATCTTGATGGACGAGATACCTCGTCAAAACCACTTGAAGGGTTAAAAGGTAATTTTTCATTCTTCACGAAATAAATCATGAAATCTATGTACGATGCCATGACTTTGTTACCAGTGACTTGCTTTGACAGATGAATACATGATGAAGAGAGAGATGCTTCTTTTCTACATCCTAAAGAGTAAATTTACCTTTTGCCTTTTCTAGTGTTAATGCATCATATTAACTAAATAGATGCATGCATAACTGACGAATGTTTATTCATTTGAAGTCGAAAACTAATATTTATTTATATATATTCACATGTTTAATTTCCATAAAATAGAACAAAACACTTCTAGAAATTACGTGTTGCTCTCTACAAAACATCTTCACCCGGGTGAAATGTAATTTTGTCTTTTAAGAAGAACGAGATTTTAGAGATCTGATACAATTTTTGACATTTCTGCCCTAGTAGACTCACCTTTCGCCTTAGACTAGATACTTTGACCTTTTACTAGAGTAACCTATATTAGGTTACTCTAGTAAAAGGTCACCCTCTGGTTTTTGTCCCAACGAGGTATCTCGTCATTGCAAAACTGATCAGATCTTGATGGACGAGATGTATTGTCATTAGAAAAACTAATAAGATATTGATGAACGAGATATCTCATCATTACAAAAAACTGACCAGATCATCTCGTCATCATAAAAAATTGGTTGTATCTTGCAAAATTTGTCAAATCTTCATGGACGATATATCTCGTCCAAACCACTTGGAGGGTTAAGTTTTTGTGTTACTTTCTTCTTCGATTTCAGATAGTACAACATTGTTTGAAATTTGAATAAGTAAAAGTTAACAATCATTAGATGTTAATGATACGATACAAATGGATATCGATTCATGGATACTTAAAATATAAGTTTATCTTTGTTTATTATTTCTAGACAATATAGTATCAGATTGTTAAATTTCAATGCTTTAACCTGCAACTAGAGGTTGGAGAAATATATTTATCGATAAAAAAATTACGTTACTTCAAAATTTGAATTACTTTCGAATCTAAGATGGATTTGGAAATTCTTAAAGTAAAATGAAGTTAGAAAATCAGTTTTATACGTTTTTCAATACCCATTGTATTTGTACAAAACAAGTTTTTATATACATTACGTAGTTCAGGCATAAGATATGTATGTCTGAGCAGATAACTTTCACACAATGTTTTCACAAACGCTGTTCACATAAAAACATTATTGTAAGCAGTTTAATTTCTTAATTTCACATTTAAATATTACCCTAACGAAACTTCCTTTAATTACCACGTGAATAATTTATTTTTATAAAAGTATGTTTCCACTTATATATATTATAACACATTTTTCTTACAATTGAAACCTGAAAAAGTTTTCCAACACTTCATTATATTTTGATACATCATGTAACATGTGGTAAAGAGGCGGCTCAAATTAAAACTATTTAGTTTTAAGAAAAAAAACAGTTCAAAAACTGTAACTAAACGTTAAATACTGAATAGTATGATCTTAATTATGAAAGTGGGTAAGACGGTATTTTTATAAATGCATATTTTTTGAGCATTTAAAAGATTAAAAAAATGCATTTACTGTGGAAAAAGTTACATCTGTTTTGGAAAATAATGATTTCATATACTTATGTAGCATTCTTTCATTTTCGTTAATAGTAATAAAAATTTTGTGCATGTAATGAAATATACTAGATACACTAAAAATGTACATTTTTTCCTACAAACTCATTAATTTTAGTTTTGGAAGTAACAGTTTGTGCTTTTTTAAAACCGTAATCATGTTAAGTCATAATATTTTTAAAACTATCAGTATTATTTTTTCAGACAATATTTTAAATATTTCAATGATACTTCTCAAGTAAAATTCACATTTTAAAACTAATATTCATAAAAATTAATGGGAAACTTTTAAATGTATCTTTTTATTAATTTCTTATTATAAAAAGTAAGTATTTCAAAAATAAAATACTTAGCATCTATATGTTAGAAAATAAGTTTAAAATATTATTCCTCGAGTAAAGTCAAGAAACTGAAGAATATAAAGTGATTCTAATGAAAAAGTTCTAACACCAAAAAAATACTCAACAAAACCAGTTGATTACATAATTCGTCTTGAATGAAACTGCTAAAAATAGTAAAAATTAAAGAAGTCACAGAAACAGAATCTTAGAGTTCTTTGGTTTCAGGTCTTTATGGCTTTATGGAAAAAGGGAATTTCCATCTATGAAAAATCCAACTCGATTTCTTTGAAAAGAAAATTCAAACACGCAAGTGCAGCAGGAATATTGGACTCGCTCCAAAGAGCAAAAACCGGTAAACATACATAAAAGAAAAATTGACAACGCAAAAAATAGTGACAAACTCTGTAAAAAGCCAATAAAAGATGAAGACAGAAGCTTCCAGCCTTCTCTGATGATAATCTTGTTTTACTTCGTAATGTGGAATTGATTCACAGCGAGGTTGTGTCTCAATTACATTATGAGGCGATACCATTGGTTTCCTGTGTGCTGTCAGGTCTGGTTTTTTATTGATTCTCAGCCCCTTTTTTCAGGTTAGTGTCAAATCGATAGATGGGACCGTGTTACGCATTCCCCAACGCTATCTTTTGTAGTCATATTCCGTTCTGTTTGAATCCCTTTTCATGCAATGGAGGATGATTCTTTTCATCATTCTTCTCATGTAAAATTTACTAAAATAAACTTCTGTTGGAATATGTAGATACTTTTGATACAAAATGACTGACATGAATGCTAAACGAACTATTTGTTGTTATGAGTTTAACTTATGGTCAAACTTGTTCATACACCGTTCTTTGTATTTTGTATCGTTGTGCAGTTTTCAGTTTACCAGACTTTACAGACTGAGTTGGCGAGCATTTGAAAAAACCCATCCAAAATTTTAAGTATAACTTTTTGTGGATGAGAGATATTTGAAAAGTCAAAAGGAACCTCATTTATTCGCATTAAAAAAAATCCTAGTGATAACCAAAATTATTCACTCTGAAACTGGAGCGTGATCTGTTTGAATCGTTTTTCATGTAATGGAGGTTGATTCTTTTCGTCATTCTTCTCAATTGAAATTCACTAAAATAAGCCTCTGTTGGAATATGTAGTTTTCATGCAAAACGGCTAACATGAATGATTAAACGAACTATTTGTTATGAGTTTGGATTGTGTTCATACACCATTCTTTTTAAATGGTACCATGGTGTAGTTCTTAATTTACCAGACTTTGTAGACTGAGTTGGAGAACATCTTTACAATGCATATAAACTTTTAATCCTCAGGTTGTCTCGAAGAGGTATCTCTTCATTATCAAAACTGACCAGATCTTGATGGACGAGATATATCATCATTAGAAAACAAAACTGACCAGATCTTGATTTCGTCGTCTTAAAAAAAATCGGCAATATCTTGATGACGAGATATCCCGTTGAAACCACTTGGAGGGTTAAATTTTAATTTTTCTAGGCGAGATATATAATTTGAAACGTTGAAAAGTAGTTAATCTATTCGTATTAAAGAAATGGTCTTAGTTATAACCCAAATTATTCTGTCTGAAACTGGATCATGTTCATCTAAATGTCTCTTATTAAACATTTAGAGGAATGTTTAATTTTTTAGTAATATATAATATATTGTTACCATCTTTAAATGCATTAGGCCCATTTTATTTTAGTTTTGAAGGAATAAATTCGCATACTTAAAGTACTTATCCATTTACGTTTCCTTACAAATACAAATTTATGGTACATTTTAGTTTCCAAATTTTCTTCCTAAGCAATATAAAATTTGGAGACTTGAAAGAATATCGGTTGTTGTAATATAAGTAATCTAATGAATTAAATAACGAGGAAACAAATGGCTTTTATATTCACTTTACACTTTATTTCTTTCCATTCGTCTACACATTAAAAGGCTAGTACAGCACTCTGTATATAATAATGATGAATGCTCTGTCTAGTTTTATTGTACTAGAATATGCGCTTATATTATAGAGATTTTCAGTGTAAAAAAAACCACCGGAAGACGGATTGTATTTCCGGATATCCATCACTTCTCTCTGTAGATTATGGAGTTACCTTAAAATAGAGTCAAGTGACTTCACACTAACAGAATGCATACGACAAACACGTTCTACCATAAAACATTAGCGCAATCTACATTTAGTTTTTCAGAAAAAGCCTGTCATGCAAAAAATTTAGCCTTCTAGTCGCACAACTTTTAATGCCTAATTCACTAATGTTCGATTCACATTTATATTCTAGATAAACCTGCAATTTGTATTTCCCAATAAGAAATTTTTGCTCTTAGTTACAATCATATCATACAGTTATCTATAGATACTGCTTTTCAGTAGCTTTCAGATTTTTTAATTCTAGCAGTATGAGATTGACTCTCGAAGAAAAAATTCAGATTAGCTTCCATTAGAATAATTAAGTATTGTATCGTTTAATAATTAAGTAGTGTTTGTATTTAATTGTCCTTCGATTTGTATAGAGTTTTTCGTAGCTCAGAATTAAAGCTGTATGTTTCGTACGTATCACTCAATGTTCCTGGAGAAGCGTTAATAACGTCAAAAACAATGTCAAAGTGATCATTCTGGGCAGCCTTATTATAGATATCGGATCTTTTTATTCAAATGCTTGCGATAAATAGTCGAATGTTCATCATTATTCCGATTTATAATTACTCACATACTGCAAAACTGACCAAGAAAATCTCCGAAGCTCATTGAACTGAGTTCAACATTTTCTGCTGTACTTGGGTGATTGAAATTGTTTCTAAAAAGTAAAAATTCTTAAAGTATTCACACATAGCATTTAACAACAATGTAATATACACTTCGGTTTTTCTATGTTGCTTTAAAAATTAGATATATTGTATTCAGTTAAATCGCTAAAGTAAACTTTTGTATTGAGAGCAATGCAATATATTTTATTTAAAACTAAATGACATCGAACACTTCTCTCGTTGCCTTACTAAGCAGATAATTTTTTACAATACTAAGTAAACACATTTTCCAACTGTAAATTTCCATACATTTCACATAAAACTTCCGAGTAAAAATGCAAATAAAAATATTCAAAATATTCTCACCATTATTTTCTCGAGATTATTCCTCATTTTCAAGAGGAAACAGTTGGAAAAAAATCACATATCCGCATCGAAATCTTTTCCCACAGTTCTATATATACCAAGGTCTTAAGAACAGACGGTTCGAGATAAAACGCCTGTTGTCGAAAGCGCAAAGCCGAAACCGTAAAAAATACATATAGAATGGACATAAAAGTAAACCCATTTGAAACCGTCAGCAATTTATATGCAAATATTCGAAGTTGCAGTTTCAAGTGTTTCGCGTTTCTTTTCATTCCGAATGTTAAACATTTTCCTTTTTTCGGATGATACTTATTACTTTTTTCATCTCTCTCTTCCTTTATTCCTTCTAAAGAAAAGGAGATGAAGAAAGAAAAAAAAACAATTTCTGGAGAATAATTTTTCCATCCCCTTTCTGGGTAACTTTAAATAACCATTTACATAATTTCGCTATTATCTGACTCTTCAAATGAAGTATCTAGGGGAAATTGGATTATAGGAAATGTATTGTTGGATTTAAATAGGTAATTCATTATCAGTTTTTCTTAAAGGCTTGTGGGGAGGCGAAAGACTTTTTCTTCGCTGAAATGTGTAGCTTTTCTCATTTTGATATTATTAGGTTGGACATGATGCAGGCGTGCATGTGTTGGCGTTTCGTATAAATGAGATTATTAAAAAGTTTGATGTTTAATTTAGAATTCCGTATAATGTGCTTCCCAGTGTATAATGGTTCAACTCTTTGGAGCTTGAATTTACTTCATAAATGTTTCATGAATAGTTCGAGCTTAAAAGTATCGGGTGGTAGTGATGGTAGGATCAGTAACGATTTTTGCTGAATTTTTCGTGAATATTTTTCTTCGAAATTTACTAAGAAATTAAATCAACATTCCAATATAAATTGTACTTGCTTACATTTACTTAAATGAAAGTATTGTTCAATTTGGTGTACATAAAATTTAAAAAAAATGTTATGCATTGCATCAAAATGTGACTTTTCACACATTTTTAATGAATGTGCTGATCTGCATTAATACACGATTTTACTTAAGTAGACTAGTATAGCTTCCTTATTTAGATTGTTTGGGGTGTTAGTGGTATTTAGAGTATAACTTAATGAAATCCTTAAAACGTGTTCTTTCTGGTTGTAATAAAATATATTCTGACACAATATCATATTTAACGAATGCTGCATACATTCTGGTCCCTTTAACTTTCAAGTGGAAAAGCAATGCCTTCAGGATGTGACGTTCTATTTCTAGAAAACACGGTTTTCAAGTAAGCGTGCGTCATCCATCAATAAAATCCCCAGGACGCACCTAAAGTTCCGCCCCAAACGGCCTTACACTTCCAGCTTTCCAAAAAAGAGCAAAGATCACCCAAGAGACACGTCACCCAAACGGACACTTCCGAGGGAATTATTTTAAACTTGTTTGCGTCGGGAGGCCCCGTGGGCAGTGGGACTGCCGCTGATTTAGGAACATGATAAATAGCTTTATTGGCGATAAATTCACTTTAACGCGGCTCTCTTATTTCCTCCGACAATTCAGCGGAAATTGTTGGTAAATCCCCGGTTTCGACATGCGTTGTAAATATCCCACAGCGCTGTCGGGATTCACCAACCCCCAAAGGATGGGGGGGGGAGAATTAAAAGCTTGATCCTTGGAAAAAAATTCCTTCGAAGCTCTCCGTCTTCTGCATGGGTGGAGAAAGTTTCTTTATTTGTTCGATATATCTTTTAATCTGCAACTATATTTCAGTGCTTCTGGCGTTTTCATTGCTGGGATATAAATTTGAAAGACGTTTTATTAGTGAACTCAGACGTCAGTGTGTGATGTCCGTTTTCGAATGCTTGCCTTTGTGGTAATTGGTGATGGATTTTTGAGTATTTGAGTTTTGTTCACAATCCCTACATTTATAAAACAGTATCAGTTGACGTCTGTCTATTTGTTTGGGACACTCTCTTGAATCAGAGGACGGATTTTAATACGATTTTTCCATTCTGTAGAACATGAGTCAAATAAAGTTAAAATGTATGAAACATTAATCTGGTAACAAAAGGGAGCTGAGCAGTGACGATTTTAGTAAAGTGAAAGGAAAACTTTTATCGAAGAGCTTTCGGTGCGTGTGCAGGTGGGAGAATATAGACGGTTCACCCATAGTAAATGCACCTGTTATTGCATGAACCGTTTCTGTCTTAGGAGCTTTTTAATTAAAATTTAAATATGGTTTTGCCATTACCAGAGACGAAAGCAAATATAGGCACAAGAAAGACACAATGGGGCTGGAGTTATCAGGTAAGAGGAGAATATTTTTCAAATGGGCAAATTTTGTGGCACTTTCGCGAGCGAAATGGAAACTCTGAGTGACAAAATCTAAGCGAAATCGAATGTCGTGATGACGTCAGGAAGATAAATGATCGATATAATCTACAAGTAAATTTCATAAGATCTCGGTTAAAAAGCCTATCGCCGTAAATTCGAAATTGCTACTGTATGTAACCACAGTAGCAATTTTGCTAGGCTGGGCAGTGACGCTTGTTTTCTATTCAAGCACAAAAACGGTTCTACTCAGGCATACTACAAAACGCTTCTATTCAATCACAGCTAGGGTCGATAGTGCTTGGATAGAAGCGTTTTTTAATTTGAGTAATTGTTAGCTCTTAAGAGTTCATTGCTACATATATGTGTCAGCTACAAGTAATGGGTGCACATTAAATTAGTAAGTGCAGTTTTTAACATAGATCTTTTGTAATACGTTCAACCATCTTTTAATCTGTCCCTATATGATAAGAATGACTTGAAATTTTTAATTAAAATATGTATCATATTTCAAGATATAATAAGCGCAATGTTTTGTATGTAGAATGCGGAAAACGAATATGTTGATTTTCAAAGATAGCTTTTAAGACGATACAAGTTTGTCATGATATAGTATATCAAATCAACAAAACTACGACACACACGGCGATTCATTGCTGTACACTTTCAGCATTGCAGTTTTCTTTTGCTTCTGGTTGGCATGGTGTGGAAGTTTGGAGAGTGGGGCGCCAGCTCAGGTGTTGACCTCGTCATCTGACCGTAGCTCAAATTTACGAAGTGCTGTCCTCAGATCTTTTCCTTTGGAATTGATCTTGGACCGTCGCCAATAGCACGCTGTATTACTCCAGTGCGACGTTAATTAACTACCTACCTATTTTTTACTTCTGTTAAGCTGTGCATTACAGCTATTGAAACTGTACAAATGCTACTGATACAAATTGTAATAGCTAAATTAATAGAACGAACGATTTTATTCATTTCAGATTTTAAACTTCCATTTCATTTTCTCTACTTGCCCTTAACCCTCTGAACATCACGAAATTTGCGATAAGTGTAGTCTTGCCTTTTCTACACATAATGACTAAATAGCCATATATATTGGTTGAAAGAATCCTAAGAAAGATCCTATTAATCAAGAAGGTCAAAAATGGTTACAAGTTATGCAGGGAAGACTGTAAGTTGTAGGACAGATATATACAAGTAAACCCCCCACCAGATTTACAATATAAATTATATCAAACCTCACTTGTAAGAGTTAAATTATACAACCGAATGAGATGTTAATATAAATTCTCTAACCTTTCTCTAATAAATTATGCTAATTCAAGTAGCGTGTTTTGATTTTCCCTTGTATGCTTAAATTTTACTATCGTGGGCTGAGATCGACCTAGAACCAGAAACATTGTACATCGAGTGGGCTTGATGTGATTTTAAAAGTCATCAGGTACGCAATATGTATAATTCCCAATAACCATTAACCCTCTGGATACGGGGACCCGCCCAACCGGCCGAAAGTTTCGAGTTCCCTCGTTACCAAAAACTCGGATTCTTTCAGACCTCAAACTCCTGAAGAATCGCTGAAGCCCATTACGATTTCCATCCCCTATTTTCTGTACTACAAAGAGACCCGCGCGTGAATAGCCTTATCTCCCCATTAAAAAAGATGTCTGGGTTATCGACGGGGAGCCTCGCAAATTGTTTATCTTCGAGCATCTAGTCTGAGAGGTTGAGTAAATGAAAAGAAGTATACTTCAAAAGTCACCGCGCCCTTTCAGTTTACCCGGGAAGAATCTGCCCCTTCTAGGCATACCCACGACCCGACAATAGAAACCGGCACACTAGGTGATAATGGGACACCTATTCCCTCTCTTCCTGGGGAAAGCATTGTAAAGGCCGTTTCGGCCGGTTTCAGTAAGTTACCTGTAAAGCCGTTGGGCCGGCTACCGTAACCAAAGAAGAAAACGATATTTTGCCCCGACGTATGCAGAGGGTTAAAATGTTGAATGTGAGCATTAATGTATTCATTTTTGTGTGATAGTTTGATAAATGTCTCTCTAATTCAAATCACAGGAGAACACTGTATAATGGAGCCGGCTGAAACCAAATTCGGGAAGAAAAACATCTTCGGCTGCCCGTGTAAAGAAGGTTTGAAATGCATCCCAGAGGTTATAGAAGAAAGTGATGGGGTAATGTTGTGTTTTCTCCTCTCTCTTTAAACTTTATTACACTAGTAACAGAACCATTTCGTAATCAATAATCGTGCAGCATAAAGTGTGTAGACAATGTACCTTCAATCTATCAACAGTATTTCTTGGTTGAGATTCAATACGCTACACAGCGATTCGAAATTCCCTGGTCAAACTTCAAAGAATGATAAGGTTCAACAGTAAATACTTTTTGTCAAACAATTTATCTCTTTAACTGTTATGCTTAGACGCTGTTTGGTGCGTTTCAAATAGTTCGTTTCTTAAAATTTCTTTATTTACTAAGCTGATTTCGAACGTGGTGAAGTATTGGATAGATTCTGAGTTGGCTGATTTGCATCTAACGGATGCGCTTCCCCTGTTGCCAATGGAAACAAAGAGTTGTTCCAAGATTGCACCAGTAAAAGACTGAAAGTGAAACCTGAACATTTTACCCCCATACCTTCCTTACGATGTATTTGCCCACATCTCGGCTACATGCAGCAGCTCACATGTTTGTGCCTAGATTTTTTCCAAACTCGCGTAGACTATCTTCGTCCATTTCAGGAGTGCTTTAACTTCCCGCATCATGCCTACTGTTTTTTGCACAACTGGTGGTGCAAAACTAAAACGTTTCACAGCGTTCTTCGGTGAGCATTCACCGTACAATCTTTGAGCAGATTTTGTCGTCTCCATTGGCAACCTTATACGTTACATGCATATCAGCCATCTTAGAATTTCTGTAATGTTCCATTACGAACGAAATCCGCTTTGCGAATGACAAAGTTGAAAAAAAGGGAATGACTTACGAATGTGACAAACGGCGCTCTGTAGCACGTACGCGCGACGTACATTCTTTGACAGAAAAGTGTTTTTTTAATGCACCATACCACTCTTTAAAATTTCTCCAGGGAATTTCGAATCCCCTGGATATTTTACTGCACTAATTAAGGATTCAAAAGAAGGATTTCATGACGGAGGGATGTGGTCAAAATAAGATGTTAAGGTACAATAATATTAAAAATGGAGAGCCTTACATAGTTAAGAAATACCCCTTGGGGATAATTCAATTTTCGCATAAATAATAACGTATTTTTCTCGGAAAATAAACACAGAACATGTTATTTATTATTTGAATAAAACTGATTTGTAGATAAAAAGCAAGCATCAAATAGAATATCAACTCTGAAAGCATTTTACTATTCGTATTACTATTTCTCATTTTACTATTCGTTTGTTACGGTAAATATAAAATCAATCTATTGATATAGACTCGGAATCCGGGAGCCGTAAAATTCCGTGAAAAAATGTTGTTTACTCTGGTTATATTTTATGTACCGTATCTTGTCTCTAATATGTTTATGCCTTTTTTAATTTATTATAGTATTCTAATTCTATTTATTGTTTTGCAGAAAACTGTGATGAAAAATTTCGCTTGCAGAAACCCGGTTTATTAATCCACAAATGATCTATGGTCTGTTAATTCTAAGGTATTTAGATAAATTTTCGATGAACTTGAAGTGCATTATTTTGTGATAAATAAATTACTTTGTTTGCGTTTTGTAATTACTCTTAAAGTTTTAATTCATTTCTAAGAATTAAGATGTTCGAAATTGTGGATTTGACTGCAGTTTGGGACTGTTGATTCAACGTAGTATTATCAACATTCCCAAACTGCAAAAGAACAACTATATTATAAATTAAAAATTGTTCTTGAATTTGCTAGTAAATAAATATTTTTGCGTTTAGTGCATGCATTTTTATATTAAGTATTCGGATGGAACTTTTTTATACATTACCACCTAGCTTTCAAAGGTATATAATATATGGGGATGATTAACCCTCTGAGCGTCACGAGATTTCCTAAAAGTGTTGTACTGATTTTACCCTACATCCCATTTGATGGCTAAATAATCACATCTATTCGTTGAAAGAACTATAGTAAACATTCTATTGGTCAAGAAAGTTACAATTGGGGTCATACAAAAGGTGATTGACAGAAGTCCCTTAATGTAGCTTAAACCAAGAACTTCTCATACTTACATCATTTTAAGAGCTTCCCAGTCACTAAATCATAGCCCGTTGTGTTGCTCCAATGTGACGTTAATTAAAAATACCTACCTATCCAGTCACTAAAGCCTACGAATTGAAGATGGTGCATGTTGAATTCCTGTAACTAGAAAGATGTATTTCCTCTCGTCTGTGTCAGTAAAAACTTTCCTTCGTTGTGTACGTCCATTTCTTAATGGAAAACACATTTCTTGGCGCAATTGCTAATCCTTTACTCTTCCGACAGGGCTACCGTGGCCCCAATATCCCTTATGGAACCTGCAGTCTTCACCGCATATCTTAATCATTTCTGTCCTAATGAGCAATAGAATATTCCCTAGAATTCTTTCAACCAATAGATGTGAATTGTAGGGAAAAACAGTGCTGCATTACTCGGAAATCTCGTGACGCTCAGAAGGTTAAGTTAACCATCCATATTTCAGTAAGTTAATATCCTTCATGTGATGCGAATCCAATAGTTTTGGGTTAAATACGATATATACCATTACGCACCCACCATTAAAAAATTAATCGAAACTTTTCCCAAGAACCTATGAAAAAACCAATTTACGAACAATTAATTAATTTCTTTCGTGCAATAACTCCTAGATTAAATACTAACTACTGAAAATCGAAACCCAAAAGACAATTGAACACGAAACGCTATCTTTGCTCCTCCCTTCCGGTAGGGGGCAGGTGTCAGACAATCACGTTTCATAATAAAACAATGAGACTCGCGATATTTTTTCCATTACAAACAACACATAAAAAAGTGAAAGAAAAAACTATTTCCCGGCTAAAATAAATTCTGTGTTATTAGTGTCATTTTCTTTCGTGCAAGAGGCACTTTGTTCACGCTCGTCAGATAAAAAGCACTTTAGTCGCTTGTTGGAGGAGTAAAAACGCAAGGATTGATTGTCATTACGCAGAGGGAGAAGAGGGAAAAGCGATTCACAGAACGAATAATCGATCCATCGATTCGCCCCCTTTTATTCATGCTAAAAGCGGCGTGAATAACAAAAGAAACGAAACGGGGACATTCAGGTGAAACGTACAGGTTCTCTGACGTTAAGCACCGCGAAAACAGATGGCACTATTCAAATTAAGTTATTAGATACATGGCATTGCATTTTCGAGAAATTGCCTTACACGGTTATAAAAAATTGACAGAAAAATGAAAGGAGAAATATCATCTTGGAATGGGGAATATCGCGCTTTGTCCTTGTCTGTGTTTCGATTGTTTATAACAAATTACAGAAATAAAATATAGGTAGTGAGAATGTTATTCATCTATTAATACTATATTTAGATAATGCTTTTCCTCCAAACTTACATCATTGAATATGATTTTTCTTAGGGGAAAGATTTAATTATAAGTCATTATGGAGCAAGTAGAGTTTTAATTACATTTCAAGCTAATCATGCTAAGATGGAAATATTAAATTTATTTTTTCCTCTGAAGTCTATACCATAGAGAGATCCTATAAGACATATCATACAAGCGACACGATAGTAAATATTGATATCAGCAATTCTGTATAAAACGATTTGATGCAATTTTTGGTAATTTGAATTATACTCGTATTGTATTGTGCGAATATTATTCATCTATTAATACTACATTTAGATTATACCTTTCCTCAAAACTTACGATTCGATACGATTTTACTTAGATGTAAGTTTTAATTACATGTTAGTATAGTATAATACAAGTATAGTTTTAACTACAAGTCAGTATAGTACAATTGCAGTTTTAACTTCATGTCAGTATAGCAGACGTATAGTTTTAATTACATTTTTAAGTTAATCATGTTAAGAAGAAAATGTAACATTATTTTTCTACTTGCATTTATATAGCTTCATATTGCTAGCTTTTTGTAGTAGATATTTTGCTTCTACTTAAATAAAAGCACCATTTTGTAATATAATATATATGAGAGACACCATAGTAAGTATTGATATCAGTAGTTTTGTTTGAAACAATGCACGAACACGAATAAAATGAATCCAACAATTTACATCGTTCAAGTTAGAACTAGATATCATGGATATCGTTATAAATCAGGTTTTTAATAGCTTGAGAGGGAAGTACGAAAGGTTTTTCTGGAAATATACAATGATTACTTTACCTTTAATAAAATAGTAATTAGTTCTAGGCAACTCATGCTTAAATAATAGTTAAGTATGTATCAGTAAGTTGACTAGCATGGTTTCCTCATAGGTCACTCAAATGAATGTTCATGACATCCTAAAATATTTTTGAATTTTTTGTCAATCTCATTTAATTTATTAATAACCATTACAATATAGCACAAATTTTTTTTATTTGATTAATAAAGATTTGTAGAATTCCGTTTCATAAAAATAAACCGAGTATAAATAAAATCTTTATAAATATTATGAATATGTTCCTTATGCAAATAAATTGTTATCGTCTTTAGCAATCTCGAATTGCTTTTTTCCTGAGCAGATTCGACATGAAAATCTGATGCGTTTCCTCACATCTTTCATTTTTCAGAAATTTACATTTTTAAATGATCGGAATTTAATTTCTGTTTGTTAAACTGCTATGCTGTTTTTGTGGGTTCCATTGTTTTATGTGTTATAACTAAATTATTTCATAAATTATTAACCAATTTACAGGAGATAGATTTAAACGAATAATTTATTTTATGCAAAATATCGCTAAAGACATTTCATTTATGGCGATATCTGTAAATTTTGATCAACTTTCCATAAAAGCTATTGGTTCAATATATAATGATTTGCAGAATTCCATTTCATAAAAATAAACCAAGAGTACAAAACAAAACCTTTTAAATAAGAGTAAGCAGATAACGTCTTACTTTAAAAAAGGGGCAACGTAAAAATAAAGTAATTTTAAAATACGATAGTCAAAGTTAAAATTAGATTTCTAGTTCAAAATATTTCCAGTAACGTTCAAATAAGATTTACATTTGTTTTTCAGATTTCAAGTTATATGATTGGATTGTATTGAAAGCTCAATAGTCAAGAAAAATATCTGTCATTTCAAATAAGAAAAAGGTTTCCATTTAGAAACCAAATATCTTAATTGACAAAATAGGACCACAAAGAATCAATTTAAAACTGCATGCCAGTTGGAGCAAAGCGAATTTTGAATACAAATTTGTCGTGTTGGAAGAATATTGTGATACATGTTATTTTATTCCAATTGTAAAATATTCTAACTAGGACTTGAAAAGTTTAAAGTTTTTGTCTAGTGACAGAAGGCCGAGGTTGTTTACATTACGCGTTGAAGCTTTTCTCATGCAACTTTGTTATCTGAAACATTCGTTGAAAGCAATGATTTTCTTTTTTAAAAAGCTGTAAAATTGACCTTCCGTTTTTTGAAAATTGTAATCGATTCACTTCGTTTCGTCGGTAATGAAGATATTTAATTTAAAAACAAGCTGTTATTTCACGAGCAGAAATGAAATTTTTAAGCAAAAAATATATTTCCTTTAAAAGAAATTAATTATAAATACCATATCAATATATTTCACCATCCTTTCATAATGATGGTTAAATTTGGAAATATCTCATCACTGGTATAAAAGTGCCATAATTTTAAAAAATATTGATAGGAAACCTGAGTACAAGACTACGGCTGTTTGTCATTTTTACTGGAAATGATCTCAAAGGTAATTCATAATAACTGCAAATCTCAAAATTGACTTCTGCAGCAAACACCTTTTGTAATATTGTAATCTTGTCTTAAATGTAGTGCAATGTATGTGAAATGGCTTATATGGATGGATAAAGCAAGCATACGTATTTCGTTCAAAGTAAATTGTGGAAGCTATAAAATGTCAAAATGGAGTTTAAAAAATTATTTTTTGTTCACTTAAACGGTAATTGCATTTTCTATTATAGAGAAGAGTGATTATTCTGATCACTTTCAACAACGTTTAACCAATTCAACCCGAACAACGCCTTCTAATTCCGATAGTAATTCATAAAATAAAGATTATTATGAAATCGGCTTTTAGCCATCACATATGCACACAATACACTGCTGTTTGCATTTCACCATTTTCTTTTCATATGGAATCACAATTTCTATGTATTCAGTTGGGAATACTTCTTTTGACTAAAATGTGCAGTGTCCTACACGTAACTAATGATATACATAACTCACTTGTAGTATAGTGGAGTGAAACACAAACAATATAAGTCCAGATGAAAAGATCCACAGAATTTGTGCAGATGTAACTCAGACATTCAATACAGCTTAACAATTTCCCCAATCCCTGTTTTCTCCCCGATGTTTCAATAGCGACTAATACCTGAAACGCTTAGATTGTATCCAGCGTAACTATCAGGAGCTGATTGTGTCCTATATTCATGGTTTCATAATGAAGCTCCATGCAAAAGTCCATTGATTTATCATTAATTCATTTGACACGGAGAATCTGACGTTTGCCGGAAGGGAGCGCTCTGCGTGTGAGGTTAAATAGCCTCGTCCCCAATTCCCCTCGGAGCTATTAACTTCGGCCTTATTGCTGCGCCTAGTGGAGGGAGCTCTTTAAAGAGGAGGCCAGAATTTTGCGAGGATATTTAATTATCACTTAATTGATATGCTTGAAAGGGAGGAATGGAGAAATGATCAGGGGGTATGGCAGTGTTCTTTTCTTAGGGCGTTCTTTCGATCGAACACAGGATCTCCTTCACGTTGTAGAGGGAAAAACAATTGCCAGCAGATTTAAATAGTTTAGTTTCAAGGTGATCTGGTTCTTGATACGAACCTTCAATTTGATTTTCACATGCACACAGAACCATTCATGGTTTAAATGATGTAATATATCTTTAGATTATTCGAGAGAAGAACGAAACTTCTCCTTTAGATTTAGAAAGATTACCTCCCTAAGTTGAAGTTGTTCTCGAATATCACTTATATATACATATAGATATTCAAAAATTGTTTAACAAAGTCCTATCGCTAATATTAGTTGTTGAGATTTAAAAATAATGCTTCTTAGTTTAACTCAAACAAATAATTAAGTTTTATAAAAATGTGTGTAACAAGCTTGATACAAATTACTTTTTCTCCTTTAGATTTAGAGAAAGAAACTATCTGTTTACAACCATTGAAAATCGAGTTTAATCTTTTTATTGTTAACTTCAAAACTCATTTTTCAATCTCAAATTCAATTCATTAAAATCGACATAAGATATCGAAGCTAATGTAGATTTTTATACAGCTATTTAAAAATATTTTAGTAGTTACAATCCAATCAAAAAATAAGAAAATGTATTATTTTCTTTAATTCCAACTATTGAAATCAAACTATCAATGCCATTTATTATTCAGAAATAATTCAAAATTTAATGGAAGATTTTTATTACATTCAATACTATTAAAATTACGGATTATTGAGTACTAGCAGACCTGTGTATAGCACTTGCGCAAAGCTCCCTTAATTGCTTGTGTCTATTGACTACAAAGTATCCTTACTCATATTCATGCTTCTAACCGTGGTTCAAAATTACGTGGTGTTGTCCTTGGACCATTCCCTTCTGGGGTTTATCCCGAACTGTCACTAATAGCCCGGTGTGTTGCTCCAGTGTGACGTTAATTAAATACCTACCTACCTACCACATTCATGCTTCAATACATTTAAAATTAATATAGTATCCATATTATAATGGAATTCATGGAATTCATCCTTCCTGAATTAAATAAAATTAACCAAAAATATGTAACAGCATTATGTATACCTTACTGGTTTTAATTCTTATATCCAATAAAATGCAAGGTAAAATGCACATATCACTCATGTTACACAATTAGTTTCTGAACGTCTACTTCGATTTCACACCATTCCCTTGTTCAAAGGCAATTCGCGTCATCTGACCATGATTCCAATCACGCGGTATTGTCCTCTTCTTTACGTTCGGATTGATACCGGACCGACACCAATAACTCGATGTTGCTCCATTGTGACGTAAATTCAACTATCTACCAAAGACGATTCTGCACTTTTTGTCACAAAACCTAATTTTCGTTCATGCTCACATTTCTTTTTCTGCAATGATTTCGATCTTTGAGGTTTCTCATTGCATTCCGCAATTGGATAGCTGAAGATTTTCTTTGAGTGGTGAGCTTTTCCGTGTGGTTTTAGCAATACTATGCAGCTCCAAAGCATATTTCAAATTTAAGTGACAAAATTGTCAAATTAATTCCGCAATTGTTGATTTTAAATTGTTTATATCCGTTGTTGCCATTTAACAATAAACAATTAATGACTTCTGTGCCACGTACGTCAATGAAAGATGTATGAAAATATCAATACAGTTCAGATCTGAATCTGTTGGGAATTCTTTCAAAAGCTATCAAGTTCGATTTAAAAATTTCTTCTTAAAAACAAATTAGAATTTACGAGCAACCGATTGCTTGGATTGAATTGTCACTCTATGGTAATTGCTTACTTCGCGAGGGCTATATATGTAAAGTATAACCTTGACTATCCGAGCTCCAATTAACTTAGTTGTCCGTGTTATGTGAAACGGATTTGATATCGAGATTTTTTTTAAGTTTTAAATAAAACCTCGAGTACGAGTGTGCTCGAATCGCAAGCCTAACCGAACCAATCGACCACTTTGTGCTTGATTGGTCTGGTTATGCTTGGGGATGGTTGGCTGGTTTGTGTTTAATGGCACGGTATCCAAAAATGGATAAATTGTAAAAACGCAAGACAAAATAAAATTCAATGAAAATAGATTTACAAATACCAGAGTAATAACCAGATGAACATTGAAAGCATGATAAAACATTTAAGTAAACAACATGAAAACAAAATAAACACTTCAATAGTGTGAAAAAGTAAGTATATTAAAAAATTTTTATCATCAATGTGAAAAGTGAAACGTACTTTAAAATGCATTGTTGTGAAAGACGAAATGATGGTGTTTGCGTGTGTAAAAGTACTGTGAAACAGAATACTGTTAAGGACTTCTCCCAGAGAGTTTACAAGGTACGAAACTCCAGTCTAGATTTATTGTAAAATTATAATAAATACAAACTGTGACATAAATTCGCGGATAGATTATTCGTAATCCATGCTTTATGAATCTTTCAATAGCAGTAGTAGTAACATGTATTACAGTAAACTTTTTTGCATTTCTAATAGCCTGTTTTGTGTTAGTATGACCGTGTTATCCGACGTGACTTCGGTTTATATTACATACTTGACAACCTCGAAGAAAAAAATCCCGGAGATTTTTACGTCATAAATCCCAACGCGCATCTGTAAAGAAATGAAAAATGCCCAAAAATGATTCTTAAAAAATAATTAGCGACAATTGCTACTATGAAACCATGAAAATTTATTTTGAATTGCTTCGTGAAAGCAGTTCAAAATCGAAAACTTACCCTGATCTGTATTAATGTTATATGTTTGGCTGCAGTTCGGGGTAGGTAGATATTTTAATTTACGTCGCACTTGAGCAACACAACGGGCTATTGGCGAAGGTCCGGGTTCAATCTCCGAAGGAAAATATCCGAGGAAAACACCACGTAATTTTGAATCACTGTCAGATGAAGAGGTCACACTTGAGCCGGCACTCAACTCACCAAACTTCCATACTATGCCAACATGAGAACATCTGAGACCACGACAGATTTAACATGCACCAGCCCCCTTTGTACACGACGTTCTTTGGTTGGATTTGAACTCGCAACCGTCCGGTTAAGTCCGTTACTCTTGCAGCCGGGCTAGCAGCTGCTGTTCGAACTCTGCGATATTCCACACAAAATGACGCCAAATATATACAAAATGAGTAATTGAATTTTCCCTTGAATGTTTTAGAGGTTTATTTTAAGATTTTTCCTGAAAACAAATTAGAGTGCCGAAGAAGTTTTTTACGATAATCTATCAATTACTGATTAAAATATTTTTGTTTCATGGTATCCATGGCTAGGCACCAAAAAGTGGAAATTCGCGTCACTTCAAACTCCCCCCCACCCAAAAAAAAAATCCGGAAAAATTCCCGAGATCTGATAAACTTGGCAGGTATGACATTACTTCAGATAATCAAGGTTCTACTGTACTATAAATTCTAATTACACAGGTTTCCAAATTTTAACTACAGAAATGTTTGAAAATTTTTTGATATTGTTACTTACACACATAAACATAATAAATGTTTTTCAAATATTTCTATCCAGTCACATTTTCGCACTATTCCGGTTTCAAACTATATATTTAATGCATTTTGTGGAAAAATGTAATATTCATATTACCATTTTTATGTTTTTTCCGCAAATATAACTGCTGCTTTTTAGATGCCTAAAAGGGAAACAGTATAAATTGATTGATATTTTTCATAAAACTTTTTACTTGTTCTCATTTTTTGGTATTTATATCTAAAAAAGCGTTGACGGACACGACACATGTATACTGCTTCAAGCCCATCTCGGTGAATCATCTAATAGTAATCCGCCACCATGTTCACATCCCAGTGTCTTTGGTACCACCTCCTTTCCATCTCCTTAATATCGAGGTGGAACCCTTTGACCTGATCCACACTCATAGCTCACCTTGAATGTAATCCAAACGTCACATCTTATATTCATGACCGCTTTAACCTCTAAATCAGATTTAAGCTTCCTAATATTTGGTCCAGTGAATATTTTCTCCATATATTTCACGTCGGATAAGACTGGAAACTTATTAATTAGTTACAAAAATCAGTTTCCATCCTTAGACAAGGCCTCGACAATCTGTTTCATTAGTTCAAGTTTGACATGAAGGTCTGGTAACAGCACTTTCTCTGGGTTAACCAAGCTTTGCTACATTACATTCTTGGTACCAGGTTGCGAGGCTTACCAGAGTGGTCACGCCTTTGGAACCCAATGTATATTGTTTGTTCGACTGTCCCGCTAGCGGAGGAAACGTGGATATTTTGTATTAAAAATCCATTAGCTCAGCTACATCTTTAGGAAGCCCAAGGAAATCTTATCTAAATCACAAACAGCGGAATCCAGATTTGTAAGGATTGAAACATCACGTCATGGACGTGATGTTTCAACGGCACAGGTCTAATTGCAGACTGGAGATTGCGTTAGGAAATGTTTTTCTTACTCTTTTACTTAATACCGTGTATTTTGCATAAGCAAAAATGACAGTCAACCCTTTAGTTTCTTTGGTTCCCTCCAAACTAGTAGAATACCAAAAGCAAAAGTTCTTCGACACAAATAGAGCAGACTTTGTGGCGAGCTCACTGTTTTTCTTGATCACAAAGTTCAACACCAAAGTAGGTCAAATAAGAATTTCTCACGAACTCAGTTATGTTCTGCCACTGCTTTTGGATAACCACTAACTTTCCACATGTGTGAAAAAAGAATTTGAAGTATTTACATAACCTCTAGCAGACATTTTTATTTTCTACTCCATAAAAACTCTACACAACACTTACTATTAAGTTCATACGTTAGATAACTAACATAAAAATTCATTTTCACTAAAAAGAATATTTTTTAGCACAAGTCAACTGCTAGGGTGATACTGAAAATGTTTCTTGCTTTACCCAGAGAATAAAATTGAATGGAGGACATTCTTGTTCGGACAGGCTTGCTGTTGAGCGACAGGTTGACACTTGATGCATTGTGACTTATAGTAATACATACTTTGATACCTCTCTCTAATAACTACATACATAAGCTTATCTATTAAATTTTTTGTATTATCTTAATTGTGTAATTTAATATTATGCAAACAGTCAAGTATTATCATAATCTATATATAAGAATATATTTGTATATAAAAGGCCAGTGATGAGTGTATAATTTCAAATATTATTTTCCATATCGGAAAAAATCCTGACGTGATGGAGAAAATGGCTTACATTTTCGAATTCTGCATTTAAAAATACATTAAAATCACATAAAGAAGCAAAACTAATTTTTCATTGTGTAGACACGTATCCCTTATACTTCGACGTAAAAGATAACACGCAAAAACGTCATCATCTGACCGTGGTTAAAAATTATGAGGTGTTGTCCTGGGATCTTTCATTTCGGGATTGATTCCAGACCACCGCCAACAGAACGTTATGTTGCTCTAGTGCTACGTAAATTGAATTACCACAGGAAAACGACTGACCTCTATAATACATATTCAAGACGAGAAGTTTCCTTAAAGGACCCAACTTTCTGAAGGGAAAAACTAACTAATCTCTGTAGCATACGTATGCAGAACCCATGAAACCCGTCTATACAGGAAAGAAAAAGAACATTCAAAAGAATGGTATCACACTTCAGTGGAAATAAGAAAGGAAAAAAATCTCACACTAGATGGTATTTTCTTCCATTTTTTTATATAAATAGATCTTTCGCTCGAAATGGGCATTAACCACCGAGTCGGCACCAACGGAACGTTTTTTCCTCGTTCCAGAAATCTGTACTTGTAACCATACCAAAGTTATTTTCAACCATCCACTGCCTGAATCGCTTGATACACGGAAAAAAGCGCGAAAAATTCTTTCACTTCGCTTCCTTACGCTGCTGTAAAGGGGGACGTTCTTAAAAGCCGAGAAGCTGAAAGCATTACCAGAAATCTCATAGCTTCGGGGGCAAAATTTGAAGAGATGGATCAAAATGAAATAGAAAAGTAAAATAAATAGAGGAGAGTTTTTCGTTTCGATTAGATATAAGGGATTGAAATTGGAAGAAGAGAACTTCTGTCACGGTCCTCCGCTGCAGGTTCTTCATTTCGTGGAAATGGCTCAAAAATATATTACATAAAAAAAAGTCCGCCAGAGTTGCTTCAGCCAATAGCAAAAAGAAACTCGATAAGTTAAAATATATATAGATATATATTTGTCGATTTCGGATTAAGCGAAAACTATTATAAAAAAGATGTTTCCGAGAATCAACAGAAGTATGTTGTTCCCCCTTTTTTCGAATAGAGAACCATTCAGAGTTCTAACGTTTTTCGAAGAGGAAAAAAGTAAAGAGTAAGTCTCATCAAGTTTTAAATTACATCTTATATCATTTCAGTAAACACTTCGGCTTTATATTTCACTTCACAATCGACTTGAAGAGAGCGTCATATTTGGAGTCTGTAACTGATAGAGATAAAGCTGTACTCGGCTTAATTTATATAAGCGGAACTACTTTTCCGATTGCTTGGTTCAGTCTCTGAAAAATCAAGTGATATTGAGATATTTTCTTAACGTTACAGAAATGAGACTTCTGGGTGAATCGTGAACCAAATGTTTTTTTTTCGAAACGTGATTGGTTGAGTTGATAATTATTTTTTTACAAAACATTAACTTAAATTTTGCGCTACGTAAAAAACATGAAATGTATTCTCATCTACTTGTTTGCATCGATAAAAGCAATGAAGTTTATCCTTCCTGTTGAGGGAGCGTTGTGGCTGAGTCAGTGTGCCTAATGCGTTGGAAACCTGAAAGTTGTAGGCAACCAGATTCAATTTCTGTAAAGTTTGATTCCCTCTAGGTGTTTTTTTCTTCTGTATTAGTGAAACTTTCCTTGTTTGTATGTCCATTTTGTGTCTTGTGTCTGGGGCACCATGGTCAAATATGGACCTTACGCCATAAAACCCAACCCAACCAACCTTATTGTTGATTTTACAAACAATTCTTCCAATATTCGTTTGCACTGGGAAACATAATAAACATCAGAGATACTTTCCTGTAATGAAAAAATTAAAAACAAAATACTCAAGAGGATCAAAAGAATTTCGGATACTTTAAATGAATGTTTAATACTTGAAAGTTTTAGGTAACATAACCATAGCAAAACGAAATTCGACAAATTAAGTAAAACAGTAAGTGAATTTATAACTCTAAGTTCTAAAACTAAAGTGCAGAAGCCATTTTAGTTTTAGAGTTCTTTAAAACCTGAAAATTGCTCTCCTGAAAATTTTGAAAAATGGCTTATCGTTATGTTGTTGCTTGAAACTCTTCAATTATTGCCTTATTCACGTAATACAATTAAAATTATCACTAAAGTACAATCTAGTAAATTACATAATTAAATTAACGTAGTGATTAAGTTTTGGATTACAATTAGGTATCGCTTAAAAGCAGTAAGTATTTTACTGGAGGAAGAGCAAAAGTAATTATCGGATTGTAACTAGCAGCAAAAGTAAAGCACATCAAAAGAGGGCAATTACGAATAAAATGTAAAAAAAACTAGTCATATTTAACACGAGAATGGTATTCATTACTTTTCCATATGTTAGATAGATAACATCTTCTGCGATGCTTTTTAGCAATTTAATGTATCTTACATGGATGGAATTTTGGATTTATGGCTCAAGGCCCAACATTGGAAAAACTGCGCCAATGTTATTCGGGAAAACTCATATTTTGATATTTTTCTCAATCAATGCAAATGCAGAAGAAAACTAGCGTAAAAAAGCGGTGATAAAGAGATAAAAATTACGCATAGGCATCAATATGAAGTATACTATGTCGTTAGAAATTTTGAAAAATATGTTTTCCGTCTTAGATAAATGGAACATGGAACTCAAGTAATTTTATTCAATGTCTTGAATAAAATTACTTGAGCTAATTCTGTTTTTAAGACAGTTCTAGATCATGTGTATTTGAATTAAGATTACAAAAATCATACTTTTTGCGAATCAAGTACAAAGAAATTGATTATATTACTCCAATAAACCGAAAAACAATTTTGAAAGAAATTTTTTACCAGAAAGACATTTTGTGTGCATATGCACATATTTCGATGAAAATTATTGGTCAAATAAGTATAGGCGACCGAAAGAGGTCGATGTATACTTATTGAAGAGACACTTAAGCCGTTGACTTAAGTGTCTACTGATGAACACTCAAGAAGTAATTTTAGTCTTGAATAATTTCTTTGACTTCAATGATACATGTATTTTACTCCACTTTTACTCTTACACGATCCATTCTTGTATAGAATTGCCAACCTCCTAATAAGATTCCACAAAGAATCCAATAGTACTTTTTTTAATAGATCCATTCTCAAGTCGGCATCCCAGGGATGATTTGATAAAATCTGAAGCAAAGGAGCTAGCTGGGACCAGAAAATTTAAATTACCCTCTCTGAGGAAGACCATCTGTCCAGCTTATCCACCTTGTGGAATAATTGTCCTTCCCATGATTTCCCAAATCTCAGGGTGAGGTTTTAGATCTCAACATGTCGAGAAGGGTTTTCCATGTTTAAGGCGACATTGAATAGGAGGATGACATTGACCTGAGCTTTCAGTAATCCAAAGGCAGAATGTGTATGTGGTACTTGATGCGGTGTATTTATTCACCTATTGAAGACACTCATTCACAAAAAATAGATATTTTAAAAAGTAGCAAACCAAAGGGTAAAGTTACTTTGCAAATACCTATGTTGAAATCTGGACGATGCAAGAAATTCGTGTTATACATTATTTTAAATCAATAATTAACAATTTTTAAGGAACTTTTTGCAGAATCCGTTTTGATTATTTCATTTGTAAAAAAGTGATTAAATCTGTAAATTAAGGTATTAATGTATAAGCGGATCACATTTTTTAATTATACAACTGCCTGTATTTTTAGTTAATTGCACGACTGGTTAGTTTAAAAGTGGTTGACACAAATTTCGATACAAAGAATGTCAAAATTTAGGGAGATTGAGCTGTCTCGGCCGTCTTTCTTTCCCTTTTACCTCAAGATTCTTTCATTTTGATTGGGAATGGGGAAATATTATTTCCCAGAGCTCTAAACACCCGATCGATGAGCAATAAAGCAAGGAGCTCTGATAAACATGAACGGGGGAGGCTGACAGGAAGAAAATGGTTCATTGTCAATCTTCCTTCCAAGGAGGGGGTATTCGACATGCCTAAGAACAGCTGTAGAAGTTTTCATTCGGCAGCTCTCGAACTTCGACAATGAAGCCTCCAAAATATAAATTCTTTTTGGAAGTTGTACACCCGTTTTTTTTTCTCCTTTTATTCGCAGTTGCAGTGTCATCATCTTCATCTTCCCCTTGTCTTTTCATCGCGGTGTCATTCTTCTTCCCGGCGTCTCAAGCAGTTTTGTATTCCCTCTATCACTCTATCATCTTTTCTATCGCCGTATCCCCGTCCGGCTAAGATTACTGAAGCGCGAAATGGCAACAGATGCTGCTCGCCTCCTATTGGCTCCGGTGCCGTGAAAGACTGAACGCTCCAATAGAATGGTGAGTTTTCGTCCTGACTGCGCTTCGTCCGGATACAAGTCTTGTTGCACGTCACACACAAATTTTTTTGTTTTGACATTTTTTTCTTTCTGCCCTTTTCTCTCTGTCTTCTGTCCGTGAAATTCCTTAACGTGGCTATAGCGAGCCACCAGGCTACAATGGCGTGTTGTTAGCGGTTTCGAAAATCATTACGGACGGGTGATTTGAAAGTTTTCGAGCGCAGTCAGAAATTAAAATTTTTCAATAAGCTTTCAAGGCTAGATGGAGAAGAAACTAATTACCGAGTTAGTAAATTTTATTAAAATAGCATGCTTTCACTAGAGATGCTTCGCAGCGTTAAAATGAAGTCATATTTAATACTTTATTTTGGATAAGTAAAGGCAATGTTACTTGTAAGGTAGTTCGATTATTAAGTTCTTAAGCCCAATAAGATGACTTTGGTTGTATGTTGATACATTAACATGTGATAGCTTTCTGTAGTAAATTTAAATACATTTTAATAATATTTTTAATTAATCTTTTAAATGGAAATATTTCTTCAAATTGTAACATATTTAGGGGTAAGGGATAAGATTAGTTTTACACTTCCATATTTATTTTTTTTATTAATGGCCAGGATTAGGTCGCATTAATTTGAATTATGAGTTAAAGTTGGAGTAAGTTACTTAAGAACACGTGCTACTCCCATACAGTTAGCTCGGAAATTAATTCTCAATTGAAGTATCAAAATAACTAACAAAAAACTGAGTCAAAATTGTCCACAAGATTAGTGAAAAACAAGCCCAAATATAATGTTATGGAAATATTGTTACTTTAGAAAATAAATCGACTCGTGTGGGGAGTTATCATTCAAAATGAATTTTAAATTATTCGATTACGTACGATTTATATTTAGGATGTCATGAATTTTACATGAGTCATATAACTACAAAATTTCATATCTTCTCAGAAGACACTAATTCATATATTTTTAAATTCCTTTTACTGGTGTTGCGAAGTCAATATGATAGTATGCAAGATAGTGGCAAATCCCTAGAACCCTGGAAAATTTTTGTTTAGTGTGAACCAATGAGAAGTGCATTGTTTTTGGCTTTTTGAACAGTTAAGATTCCATTTTCCGGGACCCCTAGCCTGTGGGCCCCCCCGACACCATGCTACTGGAGACCCCCTCCATTCTATATAGAGGCCCTAATCTACCATTATGTTTCATTAACCGAATAATTATCTGCAACATTAATAAGGATGTCTGTTTTTAAAGGTATTTAGATGTTTGAATCCCAAATTCAAATAGCATAAAAAGTTTAAGTTATGTATGTTGTGCTGCTCGGTGCGATATAAATTTAACTACTAACAAACCGAGTTATACACAAAATTATTATCCATTATACAGCTGTCTTATTTATGGAAATATATAACAAAGACCAACCCTTCCATGTATATCCATTATGTGCCCGAGGAACCAATGGTGGAAATTTTATATATTTCGTTATACCATAATCATTATTTATGCCCCAGTCCCAAATATCTATCTACCGAGACTGCATAAAAATGACATCCTCTTCCCCGTTCCTCAGTCAGTCCCAAAAATCGGGGCCCAGATAGTGCAAAAAAAGTAACGAGCTAACCTTTTTACTCACGTGTTCATAATGAACATAAATCTCGGTTCAGACGAATGAATTTTCTTGGGAAGCTCGTTCCTCGGCATTATGTGTTAGGCCCATTACCTCCCTTAATGGCTCCGCTGCAGGTAGACGAGCCGACTCCATAATAACGTAGGGGTGGAGAGCTGGGTTTCGGGAGCAAAAGGTTAATGGACTAAATCACAGGAGCTAAGAGATTCAAAGTTTTGAATTTTAATAACGGCCGGGCAATGGCGGCTGGGATTTATGGCGGCGAGGAGGGTTTTCCTGGCGGTGCCTTATGTCACGGCTGTGATAGCTTGTTTCGCGGCTGGTTGCCCCTTTATGCGTCCGGCTGTTTTGTGGCCGAGGATTAGGGCTATCTCGGAGAGAGGCTTGCGACGCGATTGTGGACTGGATGCGCGGCATTTCTTACGTATTGTGACGTTAATATCCCCTGATGTGAGTAACGCGCTGACTTATAGCCTTCGCTCTCCATAAATTGGAAAGCGGCTCTCCTTAATGCAGATTTGGTCTGGAATCTATTCTTGAGCAATTTAGGCATCTGGGCTTTGTGTAGAGATATTGGTGCAGGAGAAAACATGCCTTTTAAATCACCTAAATTGTCTGTCTCCCCCAAATTTGTTGAAAATTTTGTGCTGATTTTTTCACTAGCCTGTTCTGCGTGTATTATGTTTTGAGTAGTATGTTTTTTGTGCTTGGATGTAAGAATTGTGGACGTGGTCGTGGAAGGAAAAGAACTTAAAGCCGGATTTATTGCAGAAAGCTTAGGGGAAATTTTTAAAAGAGGGACTTTGACAGACCCCTGAAGAATGAGAAGAGCTGGAATTGCAACGAGGGGGATGTCACTGAAGCAACACAACGGGCTACGGGATTCCTAAAGGAAAGATCCGAAGACCATGTAATTAATGAACTACAAAGATTAATTCGCCAATTTTGTAGCAAATTTCAATATGCTTATTTTGTGCTAGGAGCTGCATAATATTGCTGAACTGCACGGAAGATCTCTCACCCCTCTGATAAAAATTTTCAGCACTCTGATTACAGAAGGCAATAAGAAATCTGTAGGATAGATATTATTACAGGACTGAAAATCTGAGCCACACACAACCGAAAATAAGTTAAGAAGTGGAAAACTATCTTTAACTAAACTTTGAACAAGTAAACAAGATGCACATGAAATGGGTATTCAGAAGCTAATGGTGGTATCTACCCATGACTGAGGTTTCAAACTTTTTACCATCAACTTTATTAGAATTAGGAATCAACACCAGTAAGAATACATTTGAAAAATGCTATTTTATGTTTGTGACTTATTTTATTTCATTTAGAGGCATGGAATGTACATATCGATGCTTATATTCATTATAAACGTATTTAACTAAGGTATGAAATGTGAGTAACAATACTGACGTAAATAGATGTCAGCAATTAAGAAACTATAGCAGAGATGCTATAAGCAGGTCTGCTAGTATAACATATTCTATAAGGTTTTAATATTACTAATAGATCCACAAGTAGTATTTGAACTAGTTTTTGCAATGGTTGTCATTGATGGCAGTGCGGTTACGCACATTTCACACTTTATATTCATTTATAATTTATATAAACAGTTACATGCATTTCTCCAAAGGAAATAAAATTGATAAAAATGTTAAATAGCTATGTACTTTTTAATGGTGTTAATTCGTATTTCCAACAATGCATGCAGAAAATGGTCGTATTACCTCAGTCATATTACCACAATTAGCTTTTCAACGTCCATTTGAATTTAATATCATTCACTTGTTCAAAAACGATTCGGTATCCCCTACTTTCTAATGAAATAGACGGACCGAGTCGCTGTCGTAAGATCTCAGAAGTGTAGGAAACGTAGTCTTGGAAATCGACTTGGGCAGATTGTCCATCGAAGAGCAAACCGGGGTTTTATCACCCTTGTCAATTTGTCCTACATTATGATTCGGGCTTTCTTCCAATGCCATGCGACTTCCACCCTGAGATCTTCAAACCAAGTGATCGGGAAAGATAACATGGAACTGAACGCACATGATCAGTTTACTCACTAAAAGATGACTCACTAAAGGTTTTTGACACAAACCCTTATTTGCGCGTCTCCTTACGTTATATTTTATGCTGAATTTTATCTTCAAGATTTTTCATTACTTTCCGCCATTTGACTGCTAAAGAATTTCATTGAAGCGGTGTGCTCTTCCGACTATTTAAGCACTATTTTCTAGTTAATTAAAGTATTTTATAGCATAATTCAAAAATCAAGCCCATTAAAACGAATTTGAAAAATAGGCAATGAATTCCTTAGCGCGTGAGCTATATCAGTTTGCTGCAATTCGTCAATGCATAAATAATGTCCATTTCTCTGCACTTACATTAATGAAATATACATCAATGTTAATTCATTAATATAGTTTCAATTGTACACTGATATTAAAAATGTTAAAGCTAAATTTTAAGTATAAATTAATATAATTAAGGCGTACTTGCCTATCAGCAATATCAACGGTAAGTAAATATGTGTGTTGATAACCGAAAAAAGAATGTTAAGAGAAATATTGAACACTACTAAGGGTGAAGGTTATGTATTTTTAAATTATCAAGTTATATAATGAAAACTGTAAATTATCTCTACCATTATAGTATTTGAATATCTATTATATATGCATTTTAAGTCTCATGACACTGAAGAATTGACAATTTATTACCAAACGTTATTTCTTTACATTGCGTACTTAAATACTATTTTGATCTCTCAGCGAGTAATTGTAAGCAAACAAATAACTGCATGAAAGAAAGAATTCACACATCTGCTTCTATTTATCAAGATGCTATCAGAAAAAAATATCCTATTAACTACACTGGAATGACTTCAGAAAGTTTCTTGAGCAAGTTTAAAAATCATAAGAAACTTTCGCCCCCAGAAGAGCCTAGTTATGTTATATTTTGCTGTTTCCTCTTTTCTTTTTTTTTCTCCTTGTGTATATATCTATAGGCGTATCTAAATTTAAGAACAGCGCGTACGTTCCCAAATTCTGATCAATATGGAAGGCAAGCAGAGAGTGCAGGCACGAACTGCTTGAATTCAAACAGTGAGGAACCGAGCAAGGAAAAAAACACCTCTTCTGAATGGAGAAAACAAATAAACAAAATTGGAAATGCAAAAATCTTCCGAAAGAGAGACCGTCTCTGGTGGAGAGAAAAAAGTTTCTGAATAAACTTTTAGCTGAGTGGATTTAGAAAATGCTCTGTGATTCAAAGCAAAAAAAAAGAGACTGCAGCTAAAAAGAAAGCATATCCAGCAGATGAACGGGAGAAAAAAGAGAGATGAAAAAATGTCTCAAACAAAATGAAAGCCATGGGTGGCAGGGAGATGGGTGAGAAACTGTCTGAAGGATGAGAACAACTCGACTCGACATCAGTAGAAAAGGAAGAGAAGTGCACTTACAATACCGGATTGAAAATTTAGTATTCTGCGACCATGTCAACTGAGTAAGAAGCAAACAAATATTAAAAAGGAAATGATGCGAGAAGTCGTCTTAAGAAAACTGAATAAATTCTCATCCATTTATTTATTTCGACTTTGCTTGATTCATTTTGATTTTTGTTTTCCTTCATTTCTTACCCTCTTTCGAGCACTGAGTGGACGAATGGGTTGGAAAGCCTATCCGGCTGCTTTTAATTCGCTTCCCACCAATCCTAATGCTTTGAAAGTCAGTAAGACAAGACAAAGTCCGGTTAATTCAGTTCCTCTACATTTGTGATCTAAAGCCACATCAGGCTAATTCTCTAATGTAATGTTAAGTTAAAGCATTAACTTCTGCAACGTCAGCCGAGTACACATCATCATAGAATGTTCCTATTATACTTAACGTTTGTCAGTTGCCTTCAATGACTTGCATTCAAGAGTAAATGCTCCAAACCATTCAAAACAATGTGGTAAAAGTGTTGCACAGTTATTATGATATATATTTTCAATTTTTTAGGATATAGTTGGTTTTGAATTTTATGTTGAAAGGGTCATATTAGAAATTGTAAATTATAGATTCAAGTTTTCAGGAGCAGCATGAGTGCTTGGTTCATTTTTAAGCATTTATACCAAACATCTTATCTAATGCCTGGCCAATTCAACATTTATCATTATTGCACTAGAAGAGCGAATTTGTGAACAACTTTGAGTTACTCTGCTGCACCACGTAAGGAGGAGGTTACGTTGCACCTCATACAAACCACACATTCGTTTATAACCACAACTCGTTTATAGATAAGCCACCAAACCAATTCCAAACGGACAAACATCCATGCCATACCCATATTTGAGCCAGGAATCTTTTGAACCAGAAGCCAGCACGCTGACCTTTGGTAGGCAAAACACTTATGTGCCAAATATAATCTTGTTAAACCTATACAACAACACCCTACGGTTTTATTATTCTACAGTTCAAGACAATAAGATAAAATAGAGAAAATACGACACAGTTATTTCATAAGATATTCCTGCCCCTCAATGTTTAAAATAAAACTTTGAATAAATATTTTGGTTAGTTTGATTGGGTTTTACAGTGCAAAGTTTATATTTGGTCAGCTATGCCAAGCAACATCAAGTAAATGGATATACTCACAAGGAAAGTTTTACTCACACAGAAGAGATAAATCCTGAGAGGGATCGAACCTGCTCCAGATTCAACTCGCAGGTTGCTAGTGAAGTGGGTAAACCTACTGAGCCACGAATAAATACCTTGGAACGGAATACAATACATCTGGCATGAATGCTTAAAATGTGACGTTGGAGTGGAATAATTTAAAATGTGTGTCACGAGATCTTAATTTAATGTAATATGTAGTAAAAATGTACCTTGAAATTTTGATTTATTCTGCGTCCACGCATGAATTTATATTAAACATGTGGAAATCTCACCTCCCAGAGTTAATAACAAACCTAAATTGATATATTACATATTCAAGTAGAGGATAACAAGATGTATAGATAAGTTTTCCAAATATTTTACCAATCAAGTTTAAATCTTTGATCAATCAATTTATATGAAAGCTAATGAACATATCCACATTAATTTCATTGTTGAATATCTGGGGTTATGAAGTAATAAAATCAGGAGGTAAAATCATTTAATAACTTTTGCGAGTTATAAACATCCTAAATAGATTGTTCATAATTTAAATTACTCTGGCTAACTGGCCCTCGATTTAGTAAGATTACTGTCTTTAACTAAAGCATAAAGCTCCAAAAAATTTCACTAATATCGGTAATTAAAGTATATTATACGACCTTTTAGTTCTGTAGTAAAAATAGTTAATTTTTGTTTAGCTCTGGGGTAGCATGAAAGACCATGGAACATATTAACAGTTCTTGTATATAGAGTTCTGTAGTTATATGCTTTCAAAGTTCGTTTGTTTCGTGCATGTAAATCACAGCTAGCATTAAAACAGAAAGGGCTGTCCCAAAGTGAAGGTGAAACAGAAAGAACTATATCTGCTGCTATTTTCTTTTAAACATTCTGCAGTCACAAGATCGAGAACCCGGGCATCTGGAAAATAACAGTCATTAGACCCCCATCTGATTGATCCGTCTGGAATTCTACTCTTCCACGAGATTGCGAACACTCATTTAGTATTTGATCTGTCTTACCTCTGCTTCCTAATTGCTGTTATCTGAGGCGTTTTTTTATCTGTTCTTCCACTGCTTCTAAAAGTGGGTTTGATTGAGGGCAAAAAATCAGTTACAATGGGGTAATTTGAGCTGAATGATTGTAATGGAATTTATGTGAAAGATGTTTGATTTTTTACTAGGTTAAGGTATGTATTCTGAAGGACCAGTTATATTTCCAGTTCTTAATTCAGTTTAAGAATTAGTTTAATGTATTGATTTTAAGCACAGAGCATAAATTGATACAGGGAAGATTCAGAAGGTCTTTGGAAAAGGGGTTCCACAAATGGTCAGTTATCAGCAATACCAAAACTGATTTGACAAGATCTATGAGAATCAAACTCACAAACTAGACTTCCGGTCAACCAAACGTCAGATACACTAGTAAAATATAGATACATTAAAGTGAGTTGGGTGTTGTGTTCTGATAGTTACTCTAACTTTTCAGTTGGGAATTCTATTGGTTTTCTTCATTACTTTTCAACTCTCTGAACGTCGCTAGATTTGCGAGTTGGTAGTGTTTCCTTTACTCCATCACACTAAATGAGTTATAAACCACACCGTTCTAAAGAATTAATAGATTTTTCCACTTTTAGAGAGAGAGAAATATTCTTTGGTCCTTTGCTGAAATTAGATTCCTTTGGAATGATCATATTGCTCATTTGCTTAAGATAGTATCCTTTAGAAAGATTCCATTGCTCCTTTCCTTGTAATAGAATTCTTTGGGACGATTCTACTGTTCAAGAAGGTCAATATTGGTTATAAGTCATTTAAGGAAGACTGTAGGCTGCAAAGTGGAATTATGCATGCATAACTCTCAGAAGGTTAAATTTTATAAGTAATTGTGTAATAGGCAAGAAAGAAGCGGAAATTAACTTAATGGTTATGGTTATCAACTTAAGGGTTCCCAGATATGGACATTTTAAAATAAATTTTAAGGTGATAAGATCAACTATTTTTTAATGTAGATCCCAGAAGAAAAGTCTGATTAAAAGTCATAATTTTCGGATGCAAAATGCAAAAGCATTGCTTATGGCACAACAAATTCACTACTTATAAGATACTGAACTTCAACAACTGATCAAAACGCATATTGTAATTATTCTGAAGTTTTGAACTTAAAATTGAAGAAAAACAGAAGTGTTTAAGTTTTTACGGGTATCTAAAGAAATTACCTGGTTACTAAATAGAGATTGTCTATCAGTACATGTTCTGGTCCAACTTCCATTTTGGGCATTGATGCTCGTAGTCGGGATCGATCATTTCGGAATCAACTTATAACCATAGGTCCTTCATGTAGCAAACAATGATCAAGCTTTGACAAACCAAACATTAAGAAATCATTGTAGCTCTAATTTATAAACTGATTCTTCTTAAACTTAAAAAAGATGCTTAATTTTAACTTTAAATTTAACTAAATTGCTTAGTTTTAATCAATTGAGCGGCTTTGAATTGATTAAAATAGTCTACAGTGTAATTTATTTCCTCTAAATACGTGTATGTTATTTGTTGATATTTGCTTTCATTACATGATGAAATAGAAAATGAAATATTCTAAAAAACTGACACAAAATAAAAGGTATTTCAGGAATTCAAAATATTTGTTTATACAAATCGATTCTAGTGTTACAGAAGCTTATTACTAAAGTAATGATACATAAGTTTTAAGAAACACAATAGTTTTTTATTTCATTGTTCAACCTTAAATATATTATAGCAAACTACCGTTCATATAAGATCAGACGATTCAGAGAAATTACATGACCATCGAATTAGCAAGCACACTTAATTATGCTGAAATGAAATATTAAGTTCTAATTTCAATGTAATTTGCAAATTAAGTTTATTTTTAGGTTCATTACTTATTTCACCAACACATAATAAAGTTTCTCAACGAACTATTAATTGCTTCATTGTACACATTTTGAAAAGTTTTTGTTAGCGTAAAATTAATAGTTGTATCTTATAGCAGAAGCGTTTCATGAGAAAATTTAATTTCTGCTGAGCAGAACTTGTTTACTGTGGGAGGAGTAACCAATTAAAGTTGCTTTCAAAGTTAACATATCAACAAGTTACTTTACTGTAATTGGATGAGCTGAGTAAGGGATGGTCTGGCTCTCGAGCCTGAAATATCTACTCGCTTAAACCAAGTGTATACACTGCAATATATATATATATATATATATTGTATGTTGATTTAATATTTATTATGAGCATGCAGCTGCTACTAGTGAACTTCGAAACGCTGTTGTATCTTGATTTTTATAATTATTATGCAGGGTTAAGCTATGAGATTTGTGAATGTATTTTTAACACGTGCATACTACAACCATGATATGGAATATACAATATTTTAATCTTCCTAATAATTGTCTCGACGAGGTATCTCGTCATTAGAAAAACTGACCAGATCGTGATTGACGAGATATCTCGTCATTAGAACAAAACTGACTAGATCTTGATATCGTAATCGACAATAAACCGACAACATCTAGATGAAGGTATGTCATCATTAATACAACATCGTCATTAGATAAATTGATCAGATCTAGAAGGACGAGTTAGACCGTCGGAACCACTTGGAAGGTTAAAGAAAATAATGTGTGTGTAAAAAAGAGCACGTGCTCTTTGTAGTTTGATACGTGCTCTTTGTAGTTTTGTTTTGCCCATAATAAATGTCTAAATTTTTTCGACAATCCTTTCGTCTACTCCTCCATCCCACCCCCGACTGTAATCTGAAAGAAAATTTCAATCTTCCATGTTTTTCTGTTTATCTAGAAACGATAATCATAAAGCTCAAGTGCAAACATAATTTTCCTGAATAAACACAGCTTCAGTCACGCATATGAGTATGAGCTAAACAAAAAGGAGAAATGCTCTAGAGCACTCTATAATATCGCAGTTTTCCTTTTCACTTCTTCGATACCTACTCAACTCAACAGTCCATCGAGGAACTGGAAGGAAAAGGAAACAAGAGTGCGTACACACGAGCACCCAAAATCCCATGACGTCATTTTACTGGGTCCAATCAGGAACCAGTAGTTGACCCTATTCTTTCTGCTGCCCGACCATGTCAATATTGATTCGTAGACAATCAATGGCGGCATAGAACGGCCTGGGTAATATGGTCTTTTCCTACACAATAGGGGTTTAGTTTCACTTTCACTGGGCAGGGTGAAAGGTTAGATGTCAAATATCCGAGTAATTTCTTTGCTGTCAGTGTCGTAAAGAACGATTTAAGATTCCCAGCCACTTTCTTGAATAAAAAATTTTGATGTCAACGGTCGATGTTGGTCGTGTCGTCTAGATATATATCCCTTTATGTTTGAAAAAAACTTATTATTGCATAGAATCTGGTCAAAGGCTTTGGGTGATTATATCATAAAAATTATTTTTGTTTGGATAACCGTCGTAACTTTGCTTTAGTGCACACTTAAACGAATGCTGTTATTTATTTCACAATTCACCATTTTGTTTTTGTTAATTTGAAAGGACGAATTTCGTAAAACTTTTTGTGCATCTTGTCTCCTGTTAGACTATATTATTGCACATAATGAACAAATGCATGAAAAATGGTTATTCCAATCGCGGTAATGTTGTCAGTCAGAAATGGCTTAACAACTGTGAGTTTTCCCCCATTTTTTATTAAATAGGAAAAGTAAAAAAAGGTAAAGAAAATCCCTAAAATCTTACTTTATTTTCAACTGTGGTTTTTTAATGATTCCATTCATGCATCCTTTCACAAAATTCAAAAGCATTTTTAGAGAACATTAACTCGGAGGTATCAAACATAGACTGTTATCATATTTCTTACTTTAGAATACAATATTTTCTTTTGAAAATAGATTAAATCATCGCTTGATATAACATCGGAATTTAAGAACAGAAACAAATGCCGCTCATTGTTTGTATATACAATGCTAATCTCCGGTAGATAGGCACTTCTATGTTACTGTCATTAAAAACAATCAGTTTTCAGAGAGTTTCAGTCATCAGAGTTTTTCGTCTAATGAACGGAAGCTAATAGAGGGCTCTTCTATTTTCATGCTGTTTTGCATGTAAATATAAGTCATATAGGTTCATGGAAATATAAGTCAAAATTATCCGTCTTGACCAATTGATTATTTCTTAGGGTTCTTTGGATTCTTTCAACCAATGGATGTGGTTATTTAGACATTGTGTGTCATGAAAGCTATGCGAATGTCTTGCTCTTTTTCTTGGGGGAGATTATACTATATGATTCTGGTGATTCAACCTGAACAAAACTGGAGACACAACCCGATTAGGGAGGTAAATACGGTTCTCATGTAATGATCCACGAAAATTACCATTGCCCTCCCGCACCCTCCTTAAATACCTACCAGTGTGAGTAAATGCGCAACACCCACCGAACTGGTCTCTTCATATAATTAGCATTAAGCAACTGAATGCATGCATTCATGTAATATAATTTGTAATACATATTAATTAATTGTTATAACGCGAACAATCCAGATTTGCTGGAATTGTACAGTGCTCATGGGCACAACTCAAAAAATCACATTTTGAGGTAAAACGAGTTTTACCCTCTAAGCTTCACGAGATTTCCGGGTAGCTATTGCTTTTACCCCACAACGCGTGTAATGATAAAATAGCCACTCTTGTTGATGAAAAGAAGCCTCCGGATTATATTTGTCAAAAAGTCTAAAACTGGGTTAGAAGTCATGCATTAAAAACTGAAGATTGCATGGTGGAAAATATGCGCATGAACACCAGGGGATAAAGTTTTAATTACAATGAAAATACATTGCACGCTGTAAAACACTTTTGCCATCTAGTATTGAAGTAAGAGATTTGTCAGTTTTCTGCTGGAAAAGAATCTAGTTTTCCACTTTAAAACATGTACTCACTCCAAAAACGATATTTTTAGTTGTGCTACTATTGCAGCTCATGAGCGATATATACTTCAGTAAAAAGGGGTCTGTTTACATTGATTATTTTGTTTCTAGTTATAACGAACCCAACTCAAATGTCAACGAACAGTAACAATCACTACCTATTTCGACAGTGTGGAAAATCACAGTAGCTTGCAAAATCTTCTCACTTCGAAAACCGAACACCCCGATCCTGGGCTTCATTAGGTAATTCCCATAAGCAACAACAGCCTCCTTCTTCCCCTGTTGATGAAATTCAGATTTCTTTATGGACCCTCTAGAGAGAGAAATCTCGAGCATTCTAACGCAGGGGGCGGGTAGGAACGGTATCAATTATACAAATACAGCCGATCGTCGGCCTGCAAAGTTGGCAGCTGAGCGACGCTCTAGGAATGGGGCGTTATTTAACTTATCTCCCAGAGTGGCTAATTGATTTAATTAGCATTAATCATTTCCTCGGAAACTTGTTAATTAAATTATAACACCTACTGAGCAACATCCGTTTCGCAGCTAATGGTTGGCAGCGTATAAGCAAGGGCGGGGAGTGGAGGGCAAAAATACCTAAACCTCGCTTTCACACACGCATAATGAAGGGTAATGATATCTAATAGATTCGAGTTCTGGACGGGCATTCCGCTAACGACATTAAATAGTGCCGCAATTGGTTTGTGAAAGAAGTTTTGAAAAGGACTGTTTGAGGATGTAGGATTCGATCTGCAGATTCTAAACGCGTCTTACCCACGTCTGTGAACTTCTCGATCCTTATGTGTTCCGAGATTCTCAAAGTTAGGGACTCGCTCTGGGTCTTGCATGAAGAAAACTGTTTTGTCTGAAAATTAAGACTATCGAAATTGCTCGTTTTATGTTGAAATTGTCCACTTCTGTGAGAGGGGGTTTGAATCCCAGTCCTGATTTTACACTACTGACCATTAAAATTGCTACACCAGGAAGGCGGCATGCCATACACGTGAAATTTGCATGACATGCTGTGATATGCAAATGATTAGATTTTCAACGCATTCATGCAAAGCAGGCGGCGGTAGCGACACCTACAATGCTATACAAGAAATTTGACAGCAGGTTTCTCATACTGGAATTGCATTTGAACGTTGTTCTCGGGTAAGAAAGTTGTTGTAATGCCTCGTGTAAGAAGGAGAAATGCCTACCAGCACGTGTCTGACTTTGATCGAGGAAGGATTGTAGCCTACCGGGATTGCGGTTTATCGTACCGCAGTATCGCTGCTTGCGTCGGTCGAGATCCCATGACTGTCAGCAGAATATGGAATCAATGGGTCCAGGACAGTCATACGGAACGTCGTGCAGGATCTCAGCGGCCCCCAATCATTAACAGCCGAGAAGACATACATGTTATCCGCATGGCCACAAGAGATCGTACAGTCACGTCACGAGCCCTGAGTCGAAAAATGGAGTCGTTTGCAAGACGACAAGTGTCTGCTCGAACAGTTCGACGACGTTTGCAGCAGCATGGACTATCAACACGGCGACCATGGCTTCGGCTACCCTTGACGCTGCATCACAGACAGAAGCGCCTCCAATGGTGTGATCAACGACGAACCTGGACGCAGGAATGGCGTCACGTCCAGACGAATCCAGGTTCTGCATACAGCATCATGATGGCCGCATCCATGTTTGGCGGCATCGTGGAGAACGCTCATTGCCAGCTTGCATTCGACATCGTCATACTGGCCCATCACCTGGAGTGATAGTATGGGGTGCCATTGGATACACGTCTCGATCACTTCTAGTTCGAATTGCCGGCACTTTGAACAGCAGCCGTTACATTTCTGATGTGTTAAGGCCCGTTGCTCTGCCCTATCTTCGAGGCCTCCGTAACGCTAGGTTTCATCAGGACAATGCACAACCGCATGTTGCCCGTACTGTCCTGACCTTCCTTGATACAGAACATGTTCGACTGTTGCCCTGGCCAGCACGTTCTCCTGATCTCTCGCCAATTGAAAACGTGTGGTCAATGGTTGCCGAGCGACTGGTACGTCACCACTCACCATTCACTACAGTCGATGAACTGTGGCATAGTGTTGAAGCTGCATGGACTGCAGTACCCGTACATGCCATACAATCTCTGTTTGACTCCATGTCCAGGCGGATAAGTGCTGTTATTGCTGCCAGAGGTGGCTGCTCTGGGTACTGATTTCTCAGGATCTATACCTCCAAATTTCCTGTAAATTTAATCGTTTGTTCTTCCCACTATAATGCATGTGTCCAATAAATATCATTCTGTTATTTACATTCCTTCCTGGTGTAGCAATTTTAATGTCCAGTAGTGTATATAGAAATTTAAAAATTAAAGGTGGAAGAACTCAGATATTCAGCACCTTGCATCGCAATTGAATTTTGTCGCAAATAATTATCACAGACCGGCAACGCATTACAACTTAGGTCATCTACCTTCTAATGAAATAGACGAAGTACGTGCGCGAGGCTATCAAGGCTATTTATTCCGGTCGCTCAGTTTGAAGATCTGTCACGCATGAATCTAATCGTAGGACAGATTATTGATTTGTTAATGTGATTATCCAGGGTTAAAAACACTAGTCTGCGCTTCGATATCTAATCGGCCCAAGTCGATTCGTAAGCCTACGTGACTTACTCTTCTGAGATCTTACGACAGCGACCCCATCCACATGCTCTGTCTATTTCATTAGAATATGATTAATTTCATTCATTCAGATTTCATTAGACATGATTTTGGTGCGGAGTCTTTTTTAATCCATTCTCCAAGATCCAAGCACCGCGGTAGCCCGGTTGGAAGAGTAACAGATTAGCAATCGGAGGGTTGCGAGTTCGAATCCAACCAAAGACCGTCGTGTACAAAGGAGGCACCTTAAAGTGCATCTCAAATCTGTCGGGGCCTTAAATGTTCTCACGTTGGCATGGTGTGGAAGTTTGGAGAGTGGGGAGCCCACTCAGATGTTATCTCGTCATCTGACCTTAGTTCAAAATTACGTGGTGTTGTTCTCGGAACTTTCCCTTGGCGATTGATCCCGGACTGTCGCCAATAACCCATTGTATTGCTCCAATACGACGTTAATTAAAATACCTACCAAGAAATCCAAGGTAAAAGAGCTTTAAAATTCTTCCCATGAAATCTTGTTGGTCATAAGCTCGAGATATACCATGTGAATCGCTTAAATAGCTGACTCTTTTTAGTCTAAGCAAGCGGCTTCGTTTATGATCATATTGTGAGATATAATATACGAGAACCGCTGCCTTATTTATGTGGAGTTCCCATAAATTAATGCAAGAAGTATTTACAGAATCAAATGTTTATTACAATTACAGGAAAACACAAAAGCACAAGACAATGACGAGACAAACACAAGTGACATTCTTCATCAGAGTTATTTACATGATAGACATAGAAGCCGTATTCAGCTTAAACATATTACGTAACAAGACACTTAAGCTATAGATGGCATCATCGTCATCTCTTGTCAATTCATGAAATTCTATATTTATGAACTATGAACTTTAGCTTTCATGTTTTTTATCTGAATTTAATTATCCTTACTGCTTTCACAGAAGTACTCGAAATGGTAGAAACCGGTAAAATATAATTTATACTATACATTTTTATAAAATTTATATTACTCATAAAAGAATCATTCCGACGTTTTCATTTCTAAAGGTCTTTTGAATAAAAATCAAAAACATACTTAGCGTCATTCATTTTTACCCAAGAAACAATTATTCCATGTGATATTAAGGTGGTCTATAGGATCATAATGCATGACATTATAGATTTGATAGAATAAATGTTCTTGACATCACACGTACCTGCAGAAATTCACTATAGCCTTGAGTAAATTAAAATTTTTGTCTATTTTTCACCCATAATAATAAGAAATTTCCAAATAATTGCAAGGTAGGATATTTTTCCGAATTAAAACTTAAAACACAATTTAAATCAAAATAATTTAAAACTAAAATAAAGTGAGAAACATCGCCTTTAGACCATAGAATAGATAACCTCTTAGTTCAGCTTTCCAACAACTCCCCTGATTCAGTATTTATTATTGTAAGAATAGTGTCTTTTATTAATGATTTTTGTGTTATACGAAGAAAAAAAATTTCCAAGGAAGTGTAAAAATCTAAACGACAAAATTCAATAATTTTTAATTAAATAAATTTTATTAATTAATAATTAAATTAATTGCCTTATTTTTAAGTGAATGCATTTTTTCTTGAAAATTCCGTTTAATTGAGGTTCCGCTGTAACCCAGTTGGATTAGCAACCTGAGGGTAGCAAGTTCGAGTCTAGGTCTGACCAAAGACCTTACGTGATGGCTGGTACACATTAAATCTGTAGTACCCTCAAATGTTCTCACGTTGGCTGGGTGTGGAAGTTAGGAGAATGGGGTGCCATCTTATATAGGTGTTGACTTCGTCATCTGACCGCGATTCAAAATTACGACATATTATCCTCGGATCTTTCACTTGGGGATTGATCCCGGACCATCGCCAATGGCCCGATGTGTTACTCCACTGCAACGTAAATTCAGCTATCTAACTACCAGTTGACATCGGTTGACAATTAAAGAGGGGTCTGCGCTGAGTACCTCGTAAAACCATCTGAACGGGAAAGAGATCCTCTTGATATATACATTGAGATTTAATCATAGCGGTAAGTGGAAATCCTACCTGTTTGACTCCTGACTCTAAGCTGTTGCTGTGAACGTTCAAACTACAGTGCAATTCTTAATCGATGCTGTCCAGCATATAGTATATGATATGGTGTGTGTGTGTGTACAACCATTTCTTCCTTGATGATCATCGAAGGAAGGAAAAGCCAACTTAAAAACAGAGGAGGCACCCGTTGTGAAGAGATTTCACTTTCGTTCGCCTTCCAACGAGCATTGCGCTCTCAGCGAATATTTATTTGACCTGACGTTTCAGAATACTTCCGGAAAGTTTCAGGTTCTCGAAAAATTGATTGTGTTTTTCGACTAACCCGCCTTCAGAATTTTTTTCCCCTTTCCCCGAAAGCTCCTCTAACTTTTATCAAGTCTTCCTTAAGGGAACAGTGGACTTTCAAAGTCACTTAAATAGATCGAAAAATCTATTTCTTAATTTAAGTCAAAAATTAGTGGATGTCAAAAGGTCTCTCAGAACATTTTTCAGTGCAATATATTTCATATATCTTTATTATTTATTAAAATACAAATAAAGAAATCTTTTGATTAAGTCAAATCTAGTTTGTAGACAGTAATTATTTTGTAGACAAAGGCAATTTAGACTTGGACCTACGGCTTAAAGTGAATTCCAAAGCACTACAAATATCATACCTAGGATAGAGATTAAAATCTCGAGCCTGTTGAACCGAGAGTTACGGCGATAAACACACAACTACCAGGACATGCGCCTAATTTGTAGAAGTGATAAAGGGAAGGGAAATAAGAGTTAATAATAATGCGTAAAAATTACACTCAACAACCCTAAATATTCAAAGTGCCCTTTTCAGTTTACATTTTATTATTCTCTCACCGATTTTTAAATCGTTTTGTTCAGTATGTGTATTTTATAATGGGTATGAAGATGATTTCCAGTGTAAACAAACGCCAGACGAAATGTGGAGATCTTTTACCATCATTCAAATCATAAGATGAACCTCAAATCATGACGTAAAAATAAAGGTGATCCTGAGATGCATCTTGTTTTCGCATGATGCATCTGAGGGTTATCTTAAAATCTAGTTTAGCACCGTTTGAGCGAGGTTTGGCGTTTATCTAATTGGAGTTGACCGATCACCTATCATATATCAATTCAGAAGTCATCCTTTCGAATTTTTATTGGCGAAGTGTAAAATCTTATTTGAAAAACAAGCCGACGTCATGTTTGGAATATGTACAAAAAATACGTTCCGTCGCAGAAACTTTATCACCACCTACATATAGCTTGACAGGAAATGTCTCTCAATTCTCAATTGTTTTAGAATATAGTCTTGAGGGAGGTTCATTTTAAACAGAAGAATACGAATAATTATTCCTGATTAATATGAACCGAATTCTTGTATCACATTAGAATTATTATTTGTAATATTTGTACAGTAACTGGTAAGTATATTGTAATGAATTTGTACATATATCAAAGCCAAAAATCATGAATAGGGTTCGTAAATTACATGTGCATGTTAAAGAAAATGTAATGCAACCATTTCATATAAACCTTTCAAAATATGCTGATTTCTCAAATAAAATAAAAAATAACTATGTTCTTTAAAAATAAAGGCTTAAAAAAACTAAAAAGAACTTGTATTAAATACCCACTATTCAGGAAGCTGAGGTTTAAAATATTTATACATTGCAGCAAGGTATCAAAAATTATTCACTTAGTATTCCCCTTTTGTTTCTTTATTTCCTCCTTTCTTTTTATTGCAAAGATATATTCTCCTAAATAAATTCTCTACCCAGTACGTGGAAAAAAGAGAAAAAGTAACTGAATTCGATTTGGCTGTTTATCTGATGCATTATTTTGTATAATATTTCAATTCCTACCCTATTACGCTTTAACATGGATATTTTCAGATCCACTCTTTTCAGAAGTTGTAAAAAATAGTCTCCGTAGTGTTCAAGTGCACTATGAATAAAAATTGGGCATTTAGCAAGGGAAACATTCATCGCTAAATGGCGGTTTAGTAAAATGTATATAAATGAATATAAGGTGGTTAACTTAAGGTTTATTTCCAATTTCGAAACTTTGGTCTAGCGTTGTTTAGTGGACAGGGTATATTTTCGAAATCCCTTCTTTATAGAGTTTTGCAACATTTGTTTTCACATCGACACGTATAAAATATTTATTTTTTGTGTGTACAACTTCGATGTTGTGGGACCGTCGTGACTCAGTGGGTATGTCCACTGCGCTAGCAACCTTCGAGTTGTAGGCGGTGCAGGTTCGATTATTGTCAGGTCCTCCCTGGGTGTATTTCTCTCCTCTGTGTCAGTAAAACTTTCATTGTGTGTGCACGTCTATTATTTGGTATTGTATGTCTTGTCTGGCGCAGCATGGCCAAATATGGCCCCTGCGCCATAAAACCCCAAAAATCAACCAAACCAACCATCTTCGATGTCGCTTGTTGTGTCACATCAAAAAAGAAAATTACTATGAAAAGGTTAAAATAATGAACTTCATAGAAAGACTAGAAATTTAGGGGTACAGCATTCAGGAGTAACTTTACTCAACAATTGCAATTAAGTGTCACATGCCTCGTTTATGTTATATAGACATCTATGTCTATATAACAAACGCAATATAGCATAAACGAAAATCAGGTCACCAGATGTTTCTGCTTTTATCATTAAATTTGTACCAGCTTTGTGAAGTAAATTTGTAAATTTGAAATAATTTCAATTTTTTCTTGGCCTTCTGTTAGAGTCCCTGAAGTGTTATAACGAAGCAATGCACTCACGCATAAGTTGGTGAGTTGGACGTTTCTGCAGAAGAATATCACACCCTTTTCGAGAAAACGTACATTCAAAAGAATATTAAAAAAACTATGCAAATTTCACCTTTCAACTGTAAATGTAGAATTAATTCCTACATTTTAAATGAAAATCTGTAGCATATTTCTTGATTTGTTCTCCACAATTTGTACGATTTAATAGATTTTCAGTTATGCCTCATTTGTCAAAAATATGTCATGTATTTCATACAACTTTTACAAATGTAATGAGCCCAACCCTTTAGGGGAAATTTAATTGCCTTTAATTTATCTGTTGTTTGTAATTGTATGCAAAATGGAGACTGTTCACTTCATTATATGCTTGTCCTTATAATAGAATATGGACTTATTTTTTCATTAGCGGGAAGAGAGTTCGTTTGCGAGTAATTAAATTCAAAAGCACAATTTTAAACCATAAAAAGGTTCATACAAGGAAGAAGTTAGATTTATAGCTACTTTGATTGCTTGTCTACCACTGTACACTGAATTCAATTGTGCATGATAGCGTGTTGAATTCCAGAGCTAATCAAATAAAATAAGCTACCAAATCTCCTGTAAGAGTGTCATTCTTCGAAATACTTTTTACCTTTGCACCGAGAATGCAAATGAAATTTCTCAGTAGGAGGTTATACAACTACCACCTTAAAGCCCTGATCAACTTACCCAAACGGTTTATCATTTTAAGTGAGTTAATAAAGAATTGCTAAGATACAATTTCACATATCTTTAATTCTCACTCTACGGTCGTTCTTTTCCCACACGAGGGATAATTATACTGGGTACTACGGCTTAAAGTGTATTCTTCAAAGATTGGGAATCGAAGCCAGAGCATGTTCAACCAAGAGTCATAGAGCTGTATTGGTCACTGTAGCCAAAATGGTAGAGTTACAGATTAGCAACTGGAGGGTTGAAAGTTTGAAACTTGATCCAGCCAAAGAAAATCCAGAATGCATGAATTTTTGTAGGTTCCTAGTTTTAGTCTTATCCAAATTGTGAATGAAGGAAACAATTATCTATCCCCTATATACGTATAAGCTTTATTATATTGGTTAGTTGAGCTAGGTTTTATGACGCAAGGACCATATTTGGCCATGCTGCGCCAAACACAAGACAGACAACATCAAGTAATGAACTTACACTCTAGGAAAGTTATACTAATACAGAAGAGAAAAATACACTCAGGAAGGAATCAAACCTGTGCTACTTACAACTCGCAGGTTGCTAGCGCAGTCGATCACTGAGTCGCGACGGCCCCTTTTTTATTGAGAACTAATATGAAATGTTTTTTGTTTCATGCGCTATAATTCTATTTTTATTAAGCATACAAGATTACTAGTATTGGGTCTGCTTAATAGAGTTTCAATAAAACCCGGAAATTTATAACATAAGAAACATTCTAAACCTGACGCCCAAAATTAGTTGGGGCCGTCGTGGCTCAGTGGGTATTCCACTGCTCTAGCAATCTTCGAGTTGTAGGCGGCGCAGGTTCAATTCCTGTCAGGTTCATTCCTCCCTGGGTATATTTCTCTCTTCTCTGTCAGTAAAACCTTCGTTGTGTTTGTGTCTATTACTTGATGTTGTATGTCTTGCGTCTGGCGCAGCATGGCCTAATATGGCCCTTGCGCCATAAAACCCTCAAACCAACCAACCCAGAATGAGTTATACCTTATTATAAATCGGCAATCAAAAAAGGGAAAGCAAGATGAAAGAGAAAATATAAAACAGATACTTCAGCTTTTTAGCTTTACTGAAAAGCCCTCTTATTGGATTACTTCTTGAAATAATTTCAGAACATATTTAAATCTCTTTCAGTCGTCATTCATGATCAGAGTAAGTGCTACGATATTTTATAATAATTATCTCAATCTTAAATACCAATCAAGCTTATAACATACCAACAATTCTGATAAGTTCAGATTCATTGATATAAAACTGATCTACAGGTTGAAGGATAAGTTTAAAGTAACATGGCACAGTTGGGTAGGTAGTTGACGTCGCACTGGAGCAACACAACAGTCTATAATTGTCACACATGCACAGATAAATTCACCAATGCAACTAATCTATTTGTGAATATTGAAGTTTTAAAATGCTATGCGACCAGGTCTTGATTTCGTCATCATAAAAGAAATCAGCAATATCTTGATGACGAGATATCTCGTCCTTAACAAAATTTGTCAGATCTTGATGGACGAGATATCTCGTCGAAGCCACTTGGAGCGTTAAAACGAGTTCAGAACAAAATTAAATTCAACTCTAAAACAGCAAATAATCATTACAAAACACTCGTTGCTAGTAGAATAAAATACCAGTGGAAATTCAAAATAAATCAAATAAATTTATGTCCGCTTTACCGCGCTACCAAGTCGTTAAATCGAATGTAATAATTTTGGGTTCGTTCGTAAATGCGAATCAATCTTACGAGTTAGATTCACCGAGAGTTCCAAAAGTCTCTTAGTTTTTCAAGTGCAAAAAATTAACCATTCCTTAGCCCATCTACATCATAAATAAATATGCACATAGAACGAACCGAGATTCTTATGAGCGCTGCCAATATTGTTTTGATATCGAAAATGGGAGTTGATGCAAATCTAACGTAATTCAAGACAGTATTTTCAAGATACAAACTTCGTAGTCTGACTAAACTTTTTGTGGGAGGGATTTTCAGTGTAAGCAAACAAGCCAACGGAAGATGAGGATTTTACTTCGGGTTATCCAGTAAAGGAATACGTACCATAATGTTACTGAAGCACGTTCTACCCGTAAAACACTAGCGCCATCTATATTTAGCTTTACTTCTTCAACTGAAAATTACTCTAATTTAATTTCTACTTGAAATAATTTTGGAACATATTTGAATCTATTTGAGCTGTCATTGATGATTAGAGTAAGTTCTACGATATTTCTTCTTATAATAATTATAATAATAGCTATAATTATTTCACATGTTCTCATATGGATGCATCTGTGGTGTAACTAATCTGTATTTTATCCGTAGTTTTTGTAATATACCTGTGTATTCATTAACATTTATACGGACAATAATAAGTTTCTAAAATTTCTAACAGAATAGAAATTATACTGCATTATCTAAGTAGTTTTAGAAAATAAAAAGCATTTCATCCAATTAAAATCCAAACATGTATTTCCTTGAATATTCCTGTTGAATTTCTATTGAAATATATTGTCCTAACAATTTTAATGACATATCAACTGACTGTAAGATTTTACAATCATCATATATTTCTGAAAATGTCAGCAAAGCAACAAAGAAAACACTGGGGAAACACAAGGCACGTGACTGATTATTTTTGGATTGGTACTTTTTCAGTGAGTTGACGAATTCGCTCTTTATTGCCTAAATTATCTTAAAATAATTGTAATTTATTTTAAAGAGGCGTAGCAAACAGAAAACTGCAATATTTTTGTTTGGAAAAGTACAAAATAAATCTATGTAGCTCAATTTCGAATTGCTTTTCAGCGCAAGTAGAAAATGTAAGGCATTCAAAGTAAAAAGATTGAAGCAATATTTTACACTATTTAACTTTTCTAAGCCAGTAGTATTGTTTTCTTTTACCCTTGATTGGTCAGCGTCTCGCCGATAGAGGACCGAAAAACCTCTTCAAATTGAATATTGAAGAAAAATAAATCCTCAAATTCTTTGACCACATAAATTCCGATGTATACGATTTCGTTACACTGCCGTTCCTGCATTCTCAACTTGCAGATTCCAATTCCTTTTCAAGCACAGAGGACAGAAATAACCTCGTAAATATCACTACTACGAGAGTATTGCAAACCCTGGGAGCCCACAGGCAACAGGGTTGTACAGAATGGAACGCAAAATGGAGCTCCATTGTTTGCACGATGTTGACGTAAAAATCAAGTCGAACGTATATACTGTTGAACATTTTTTCCTTCCCTTTTATTTCTTATTTTATTTTACGGGACTCTGCCTTCGATCCCAATAACTTGTTTGGGATTAAATTCGGGATTGGATCAAAGTTCCCTTTTTTCCTGCGTTCTTCTTTGGAATGCAAACTTTTGAAGGACGACGAGCAAATAGAATTTTTTTGGAGTTTGTATACAGTTTTCAGATTGAAATGTAAATGGAGCTGAAGCTTTTATAGCACATACATGAGAGAAATGTTGTTTACTTAGTATTTGAATAGGATCGAATTGCATGCTTTCCATTTATTTATTTTCTTTTTGTAGCCACTTCTCTAGTTTAGTTTAGTTCAGTTTTTGAAGGTGTTAAACAATGTCGGATCGGTATACTAAAAACTTCGGTTTTCTCTCCAAGTTCAAGGTAAACCTTGCTTTTACATCTTTCATAAAACACATTCCCCAACTGGGAACGTCTGATGCTATCTTTAGAGCTTATAAGAATGTTTTATTTGGTTGTACTGATTTACACACGCGCACATCTATCTACCTACCTATTTATCTTTCTATATGCACAGTCAGATGAACTATTAAATCCCTTAAGAGTCCTCCATGAACAACCCTCGCTCCTTCAAGTGGAAGATTTGAAACGATTTCATAGACTTGGACTACGGAACAGATGAGGTGAAAGCAAACCTCCAAATCTACAGCACCAAACAGTTAGACGTCAGCGAAATTAAATACTCATCTTTCGAACATGTTTATAATGAACTTGTGGTGTAATAAACTTTTGTTGGGGATAATAAACTTTTTGTGTTAAAACGTCTTTCTCGAACACAATATCCCTTTCCTTTTGAATACGGGAAGGTCCTTTGGTTTTGATGATATAAATAGAGAGAGATTATATATATATATATATATATAATCTACCAAAGGGAAATTGAAGAATATTAATTTGAAAATACCAAGAAAATTTCAAAAATGAAGCTGTGTTGGTAGATCAGGGCATCATCAGGGAGGGGCCTAATCCAGTCAACGCACTATGGTGTTTTTTGCGTGTGGGTGACAGTTCGCCAAAAGTAGCGCCCACACAATATTGTAGGGTCAGGCTCCTCCCTGATGGCGCCCTGATCCACCAACACAGCGTCATTTTTGAAGTTTTCTTGGTATCCTTAAAGTAATATATATATATATATGTTTTCTTGGTATCCTTAATATATATATATATATATATATATATATATATATATATATATATATATATATATATAGACAATCACCACAAATCAAAAAAGAGAAACGAAATAAAAACAAAATGCAAGTAATAACAAGAACAAAAAAGAACAAAAAGTGGAGCATGATAACCACACAATAATATTGACCCTTTATATGGACAGCGCTGAAAGCCGCAGAGAACAAGTAAAGGGAGATAATAAGTAAAGCTACCAAAAAAATAGATTTCCCCGAGAAACAAGATGAAATAAAATATGTAAATGTGGAGTGAGCCTGCTTACTTTTTCAAGGGGAGCAAAGCCAGGTATTCACTTGAAAATGTGATGCTTTGAGTTTTTCTGTACTTATGGCCAGGTCGAAGAGATCAACACAAGTTACCCCCCGAAAATTCAAAGTACTACCAGAGATAAAAAAATTATAAAAATAATACCTGTTACCAAGGTTAGGAATCAAGAGAACAGCCAAAGTATTACCTTACCGAATGTTGCCGCGCAAGCCAGGAGAGCAGAACATTGCCAGATCCGTCTTATGTAGAATAATGGATTTAAATAAGAGCAAGAGGGTGGCTTGGAGATAACGTGAAAAATTTGTGCAAGTGAAAGGGAGGGAAGAAAGGTAAATTTTAACAAGAAAATAAAATTGTGACAAGAAGTAAAGATTGTGGCAGTGATGAAATTGAAGGAAAAAAAGAGGGCAAAAGTGAAAAAAATAATATATAGTTGTGTTTTGGCTCCATCTGGTTGTGAAGAAAGGAGGGAAAGTAAAGATAAAAACCATTTTTAAAGAAAAACATTTTAAGAAAATTGTTGGGGAAGTTGTTATTTAAGAGGGTGGTTTTAAGAGTTTTGAGCTGATTATCAATAGTAGTTTGGTCCCTGCAAATATAATGAATTCTATAGATTTAATTATAAATTAAGTTTCTGTAGATGCTGAAAGATATATTAGAATCCCAGGGAACAAGTTTGTTAATATTAAATTGAAAGTCATTTCTTTTGTCATAGATATCGGTTGTAGATTTAGAACTGACATCAATATGAATGTCAAGGAAGTTAGTAGATAAAGGTGAGCTATTTGTTTTTTGGAGGATGAGTTCAGTGGGATAAATATTTTTCCAAAAGTCAATGAACTCTGGTGAGTTAAAAATGATTAAATCACCTTTGTAACGATAGGAGTTAACAAATTTAGAAGTGTGTGATCTTTCATAGAAATGGAGGTAGAGGTTAGCTAGAATACTGGAGAAAGTGGTACCTTGTGGTATTCCTTGTACTTGTTGGAAAAGATGTTCACCATTAAAGATAAAATTATTGAGGACACAAAGATTGATAAGACTATTACAATATTGTTGAAAAATATTAAGAAGAAGGTTAAATTCAGTGTAGTAGGAATTAAGAACATCTATAAAGTTATGGAGCGGGATGCTAGTTAAGAGGTCTTTAAAATCGAAGGAGTTGATTTGTGAGATATTGTTATTAGAGGAAAAAAAGTTAAGAACTTGAGTGTTATTGTTAATGATCCAACAGTTTTTTTTAGCGTGATAGCTTTAAGAATGATTTTTAAAAAGTTAAAAAAGATTTTGCCTGGTTTATGCATGCAATTTTGGTTAGTGCCACAAGTGATGAATCTAAAAGCTATGGGTTTTTTTGTGAAATTTAGGGTTGATGGTAATGCAGGGGAAGAGTATATTGTAGTTCTTAAGCTTAATAATTTTGTTAAATGCAATGATTTTTTTAACTATAATATTATGAATAGCATGTGGTTTTTTTGTAAGTGAATTTTTTAAAGAAGAGATGAATTTTTAAAAAATGTAAAGCTACCCTAAGAATAGATTTCCCCGAGAAACAAGAAGAAATAAAATATGTAAATGTGGAGTGAGCCTGCTTACTTTCTCAAGGGGAACAAAGCCAGGTATTCACTTGAAAATGTGACGCTTTGAGTTTTTTCGAAAAACATTTATACCACTGAACTCATCCTCAAAAAAACAAATAGCTCATCTTTATCTAACTTCTTTGACATTAATATTGATCTCCGTTTTAAATCTACAACCGATATCTATGACAAAAGAAATGACTTTCAACTTAATATTAACAAGCTTGTGTTCTCTGGGACTCTAATATCTCTTTCAGTATCTACAGAAACTTAATTTATAATCAAATCCATAGAATTCATCATGTCTGCTGGGACCAAACTGCTATTCATAATCAGCTCAAAACCCTTAAAACTACCCTCTTAAATAACAACTTCCCCAACAGTTTTCTTAAAAATAATTTCTATAATCCCTTTTTCAACCTCATTTAAAAATAGTTTGTATCTTCATTTTCCTTCTTATATTCACAATCAGGTGGAGCCATTATTCTATTTCATAATTATATTTTTGACTTTCGCTCTTTTATTCCATCCATTTCACCCCTGCCACAATCTCAATTTCTTGTCACAATTTTAATTTCTTGTTACAATTTACCTTTCTCCCCCTAACTTTCACTTGTACCAATCTTTCATTTTATCTTCCAGTCACCCTCTTGCTCTTTTTAAATCCGCTATTCTAGATAGGACGGATCTGGCAGTGTTTTGCTCTCCTGGCTTACACGGCAACATTCGGTAGGGTAATTCCTTTGGCTGTTCTATTGATTTTTCCTTCCTAACCTTGGTAATAAGTAATATTTTTTATGATTTTTCTTTCTGGTAGTACTTTGAGTTTTCGGAGGTAACTTGTGTTGATCTCTTGGGCCCGGCCTCACACAAGTATAGAAAAAACTCAAAGCATCCCTTTTTAAGTGACTCCTGGCTTTGCTCCCCTTGATAAAATAAACGGGCTCACTCAACATTGACATATTTTATTTTATCTTGTATCTCGGGGAAATATATTCTTAGGGTAGCTTTATATATATTACCGAAGACGAAAATTTCTCAAGCATCCGTGTTTGTGTGAAAGCATTGATTTATGCCTTTTGGATTTCAAAGACGAGCGATCTCCGAATTGTAAGTTTTGAAACTTTTATTTTTCTTGAGTCTTGATATTTACCAATAAAAATTTAAAGTGCAAGATGAACGAAGGCGAGAAAAATTTTATTTTGATGATTGAACATTTTGTTTAATGACTTTTTACGTATTTGTAACGAGTGATAATTGCATGCGTTTTGAACTTTTTCAAGGAAGCATGAACACATGAACTTTATGAGAATTCTTATGAATGAACAGTAAATTCCACGAATTATTTACAACTTTCGATTTAATGAAAAAAAGTTTTGTCGCCTAAATTTTTAACTTACGTCTTCAAAATGTCAACGTTGAATGACATTCGTCATATTTCGCAATCGATAAAAAATGTAACTACCAAAACTGTTAAAATTTGGAAAAAACTCATTTTTTGCGATTCAGTAGGCCGATCAAACCAAAATCCCTTGAAACAGCTGACACCTTTAAAATTAGATCACTCGCTTGGAGTGACTAAGAAACGAGCTTTAAGATATTTTTCTACATTTATTTTCATCATCATTTGCGATCTCTTTTTGAGATGGATTACGTTGCAAACCCGCAAGAGAATTGTGAACTCATTTTTCAGCTCTTTCTGATTTTGCACGATTAAAACTGCCCGATGGTTCAGATTCCGACAGTGACAACCTTTAAAACGGGTCGGAATTCGTTGAAACTAATTCTTCTCAGAAAGAAAAAAATCGCTGATACTTCACGCCCCCTTCCTGCGAACATTAAATTATCTGCTTCCATAGAAAAAATACAGAATGTTAGGATTTCGGAAAAAGTTTCCTATCACCATGCGAGTGTTATAAATTTATCTTTTTGCTTGAAAGATGTTTTGGACTCGATTAGGACATTTTCAGGGACTTATGGGATTCCAATTGAATGTTTTTTGGATCAAATTGAAGAATGCTTTTCTTTGTTTAATATTCAAGATGGGTACCGAAAATTGTTTTTACGCAGCATTGCTTAACACAGAGTGCAAAAGTTTTTGTTTCAATCATTAAAGTGCATTTTCACCATTGCATTATTTAAAAGATCATTAGCTCTTAGAATTCAATAATTAGCTCATGTGTGTTGATTTGCGCAATTCGTTAAGGCAGAGGCGTTTAAAACAAAATGAAAATGTAATTGATTATCTGATTGCATTAAGAGAGATTACCAGCAGAACAAACATGGATCAAGAATCTGTGATTGAGTACTTTATAAATGGTCTTCTCCAGTTTCAAGTCCAAATATTGCATGATTGTACTAATTCTGATGAACTTAAAGGTAAACTATGAAAAACTTTTCAATGTGTCTCACCAAAACAAATTCTTTAAACAAATTTTGCTGGTCCCAAATATGAAATGAAGAAACATGACGTAAAAGTAGACCGTAGATAGAGAGAGAGAGAGACAAAAACAACGTAAATAACAAGAAAAGAAAGAGAAATGTAAGGATATTAATTTGAGAATACAAGTTTTTTCTATTTCTATTGAGTATTGAGTATATATATATATATATATATATATATCAATTGAGTACATATATATATATATATATATATATATATCAATATATATATATATATATTTCTATTGAGTATATATATATACTCAATAGAAATAGAAAAAACTTCTGAAAGTAAACGTGAGCAAGAAATTTTTAGTGCCAGAAATGCTGAATGGAAGTGGAACGAGGGATGAAGTTGAAATGTGTTCAGAATCCAGTAGTGGTAACATGAATGATGTGTGTTTTTGGTATGCAGTTCATTGGGGGGGGGGGGGGAATTAACAACAGTCAACAGTAAAAGTAAACGAAATGCTTTTATACGGCTAAATGCTTATTGAGTGCCATATCTAAAGAACATTACTAATTTGATAAACGTTTGTTTCTGAAAAAAATTTCTTAAGGAATTTTAATGTAATGTTTTAAACCAAATAATTATGCATTATCCGATCCAACTCTTTAGTCTATAGTTTGTTTAGCATAACATCCAAATAAAACGAACCAGTCTTTTACCATAAAAACAATAACTCCTCGTAATTACCATCCAGAATAGGTCATCAAGCGTCTGAAACACAGAACAGACAATGCATAAAATTTTATTTTGTTACGTATTGAGTGCCATATATGAAGAAAATTCACAATGAGATAAATGCTACAGTACTGAAAAATAATTTTTAATGAATTCTCTCTTAAATCTACTGTCTTAAACCAAATAATTATGCACTCTTCAATCTGCAAATTCTTAAGAATAACTGAATAACATTTACATGTCGCCTACCATAAAAACAAAAACCCTCCTCATAATTAGCACCTACAATATACCATCAAATGTCCGAAACACAACAGATGTTTAATTGAATTTTAATTTGCTACGTATTGAGTGTCATATATGAATATTCACAATATATGATAACCATTACAGAACTGAAAATAATTCTTAAAGAATTTCAACGTAATGTTTTAAACCAAGTAATTATTCATTCTTAGATGAAACTCTTCAATCTATAAAATGTTAAACGCAACAACCGAATAAAACCAACCAGTCTCCAACCATAAAAACAACACCTTCTCGTAATTGCCATCCGAAATCGGCCATCAAACGTCCGAAACACACAACAGACGATGTATTGAGTATACCTAGAAATAACCTTTGGTCGGTTGGCAACACAAACACCCCAGAGAATGGGGAAGAGAACGAGGAAAATGAAAATAAATTACAGACAAGTGAAAGAGCAGCCCAAACAAAAAAAACAATAACAACCCATGCAACAACAAATAGGAGACCCACTCGAAACGGTAAAAGAAAAGGGACACACAAAAAATATAAATAAATGACAAACAAACAAACAAAATCTCAGGGAAGGGGCCGAGAAGTCCATAGTGGCACAAAAGGAAAAGGGACACCTCCCTGGCTTAAAAGACAGATGTGGCCAGATTGTCAGCTTCAGTGAAAAGCTTTTGGTAACCAGCTTTGTCCGCTGTCTCCGAATCAATTTACTGTGATATCGATCTGGGCTCTCTTCTCCCGCGAGAGATGGTTGCTCGCAGAAGGGCTCGCTGTATTTTATGCGAGAGGGGGTCTTGGAGGAGAAAAACGGGGGCTGTTTAGAAATCCTGCATGGAAGAGACAATGAGGTGGGGCAATGAGAGGTGAAATCGCACGTGAGATTCGAAAGGAGTTCTTTCGGAAATGGAATCACACTTGTTAAACTTCCGGGAGAGTGAAGTCCTTTTTCCCGCAAGACATCTCCCCGACTCCCCGACGGAGCTTTGCAGAAAAGCCAACTGATTCTGAAACCCCCCAGGAAAATGGAGAAGAGAACCTCCTAGAAGATAAAAGTTCAAAATACACGAAAGTCTGGGCACCGATCTCATTTTTATTACTAATTTTTGTATATTAAAATATACTGGTAGATTTATTCAATAAATACATTTAAATTTGGATAAAGTTTCGGAAGCAAAATCTTATTTTAGTAAAATTAATTAAATAAATATATTTTAATAAATCAAGTTTTTATTAATAAAACAAGATGTGATTATTATAGAGTAATTAAAATCTTTTAGTACAATTTTATTGTATGGCATGTAATTATTATGCTTTTCTGCCTTGCGTATTTTCACATAAAGTGCCAGTCAATATTACCATAACTCATTTATTACCAAGTCGAGTGCATCAAATATGCTTGCTTGATTTTATATTTTTCAAATACGGTTACTATCATAGACAAAGGCTCGTTGAAAACCCAGTATTATCTCCAGTTTTCAATTTCGTGAATTGAATAGTAGACATAAAAAAAGGTCAGAAAAAATGTTTGTATAATTGTTTGATAAAGAACTGTTACAGCTCACTACATGTTTCCCAGCACATTAGCATAAAACTGAAGTACTTTAGAATGTAAATCCACGCTAGCCAAAAAATTGAACAAAATTAAAAACTATTCTTTCTTAAAATTAGTACTTCCAACAGAATATTTACTTTTGCAATTAAGTTATACTTACTATAGAATATTAATTGTTATTATCGTTTTAACAAAGCAATACTTACAACATAATATTGGCTTTTGCAACAAAGTAATGCTTACCGAAGAACATTGATTTACATAACTTTTGTAATAAAGTAATGCTTCTAACAGAATATATATTTGTATTACTTTTGTAACGAAGCAGTGCTTATAACAGAACGTTGACTTTTGCAAAAAAGTAATGATTACAACAAAATATTGATTTACATAACTTTTGAAATAAAGTAATGCTTATAACAGAGTATTTATTTGTATTATTTTTGTAACCAAACAGTGATTACAACAGAATATTCACTTTTGCAACAAAGTAATGCTTACAACAAAATGTTGATTTTAATTGCTTTTGTAACAAATTAATGCTTACAACAGAAAACTAATTTGAATTATTTTTGAAATATTTGATCACAACACAAACATTCATTCAATTAATAAACATTTTGCATTACCTTATCAAAACCTCATTGTATTAATCTCTCCACAACATTTTCAAAGGGAAAGAGACCCTACCACCGATTCTCTTTCTATTCCAATAGTATCAGATAATAAACTTTAAATCGTTTGTTGATATAAAATAAAATATATTAGCACTAGAACATCTTGAAGAAGGGATGAGTGCTTGACCTTCACTGAATAAATGTTCATGTCAGCCACTTTGGCAATAAAACGTCTGATAGGAAACGATAGTATACACTCCAAATGTCGGTAGAAGAGCTGAAGTCATTCAGAAGACTGATTTTCTTGAGACTGCATTGGTTATGTGGTGGAAAGTTAGAACATCCATGAGTTGAAGATAGGAAGTTGAAACATGGAAAATTTCACACAATTCCGTTTCTCACAAAACCAATTTTGTTAATCATTCATACAGAACCTTTCTGTTGCCGACAAAATTTTGACAAATCTCTCAAATACTAGCAGATGCAGTGAACTTGATTTAAAATTTGAGTAAATTAAAGTATATTTAAATTGTAACCAGAGGGAGCTTTACGACTAATTTATGACCTTTCTGATGTAAGTTTACAATAATTAAGAGTCTTCTAGATTCGATATTGGAAGATTTTTTTTTATCTCTGTGTGCATGTACATCTACATGTATTTTGTGCATACATCTTTGTGTCTGGTACATATGCCAAGTTTCATTCCAATCGAATACTGACTTCGGGGTGTTCCTTTTTTTTGCCTCAAAGCATTATTGATTATTCTATTAATAGTTCATTGGTTTCATTTTTAAATAATAAAACTCAAGCATGCTTCATAAATGCTTCACACAAATAACACATTCTTAAATTTAGAGCATTTCCATTTTATAAATCTGTTAGAACGGCTCGGTGAAAGTTTTTAATTTACTTTCACCATACTTTTATTTATAAATTCTTATTATATTCATCCATTCTTTCAAGTTTAAAATATGTTTCTAAATTTTGGATCACGTGACTCGAAGAAAAGCAAATTAAAAACAAAACCCTTTCATTGTTGCTTTCAAATATAGGAATAGGATAACACCAGGATCGCTTTAATTTTTCATGGTGCGTTTCGTAATCCGTCCAACAACTCTAAAAAAGAGCCTTTAAAAAAGAGAGGCAGCAAAAAAAAAACCCGGCAAAAATCGTTTTAAACGGAAAAGATTGGAATGCCAGAAATGCCGTCACAAAAATGTTCGTCAGATGTTGTAATAATAATAAAAAATATTGTATTCGGTAGAAGCAGAGAGAAAAGACAGATACAGCAATGAAAAAAAGAATAAGCTCATAATAAAAATACAAATAAAAGGATTGCAAAAGGGAGTTCTAGATGAAAAAAATTCTCTTGATTTTTTTACTTAGGCCTTAAGGTTAAGTAAATGGAATTTTTAGGGCACGCTCGTTTTAAGCGTAAATGGTTTTTTAAGAATGAGAACAATTTTTTGTGTTCTGTGATCTGTTTTTAGAAAACGGTGAAACACAACTTTTTAGTTTTATCATATTTTAACGCTCGGTCTAAATAGTTAGAAGCAGAGAGGGATCGAGATGTATAATTGCTTTTTCAAAAACCTGATAACATAATGTGTTTTTTAAAAGGTTGTACTTTTGTATTTCTGCTTTAACTCACACCATTGAACGTAACTAAGTTAAGAACGCTGTTTAACAATGATAATATACATGTATACTTAATATGAACATAAAATTAAAGTTTAGAAACATCTTTAAATTATTATTTTGGATTTTGTAGAAAAGTTGCTTATTTATTATAATTAAAACAATTTCGAGTAATTATGAACTAACATTTGAAATATATTTAAAATAATCTATTGGTAAGTATTTTTTTTCGGAATAAAAGAACTCGTATTACTGGTATTTCCAATGAATGTTTATGGAAAAAGCTAGTTGTCAGAGTAAAAAATTAGAGAACGTCAATGTTAAAAAATAAATGTTTCACCATACTTCAAACTATTCTGCCGTTTTGTTTTTTAATACTACAATTAATAGAAATGAAATAAGAAAAAGCCTATGAGAGCGGACTTAATATTCAATTTAATTTTGTTAATCAGTTAACGTAAGAGAAATAAAATAACAGGAATTTTACTGCAAAGCATACTTATTTTACTATACCGTGTTTAAAAATTAAAAATGTTCTATTTAAAAAATAAGGAAAAACATTTGTGTATTCTAAGAAGAGTTTTGCTTATTTAACTTTCTAAGAAGGAATTTGCTTGTTTCTAAGAGTGTATTCTACTTATTTAAGCAGAACAGTCACAATTTATATCTTCACATGATAAATAATACTTCGTGTATTCACAATCTAAACGTGCACCTATTTTCTACAGAGATGTAAGTACGTTTCTTACAATCAAGGCAGTTTCAATTTCTTTCAAATTCTTTCTGTACGCAGGTTAAATTTAAATATTTATTTTTGACCTTTTATACCTAGAATTTGGAGTGATAGAGTTCCATCAAATACATTTTGTTATTTTTTCTATAATTTTCCTAAACCTATCATACAGAGCCTCATTTGAGGTTATCACAGAATATACATTAGAACCTTGATTATCCGACCCCCGATTGACGGAGTATCCGTGTGATTCGAGCTGAATTTATGCCGGTTTTTTACCGTGTTCAAGCATAGTGTGCACACTTTGTCCAAGGAGACTAGAACAAAGGGCTGCGAAACAGAAAACCGTAAAGGACTTTTTCAAGCAAACTTAAAAGGCACGTAACAAACGTCCAGATTTATTGTAACATTATCACAATACAAACATACCGTGACACAAATACGAGTATAGATTATTCTTAATCTTTGCTTATTGAATCTTTCGGTAGCATAAGTAGTAACATGTAGTGTAGTAAATTTTTTTGTATATTGTATGGGCTGTTTTCTGGTATTATTTGAATTAATAATTATCCAACACGGAATTGGTCCACATTATCTTGGATAATCAAGGTTCTTCTCTTTATGTAGAAAGAAATACTTTTCGAATCATTTGGTCGTTAAATTGCATTGTAGACTAATTTGAAGTCTCATAAGAAAATTTAGATTTCTTTAAAATGACTACAAAACATAATAAATACACTTTTTGAATTAAATAACATTATATTAGTTCGAACAAGCAAAAGTATATTTTGACGCGTATCTAATGTGGAAAACAAGAGAGCAGTCGGTTTGATACATAAGAATTTAAATGTAATGTAAGTTGGAACAGTTTACCTGAGCTACCCCTTTTTCTCAGTTTTACATAAACAGCAGCGTGAAAATTACTTTATGCTTCAATGAAGACCAATCATGTTTATCACTCCTTTGTTTTGCAAAAATAATTTTGTATTTACCGGGGAAGAAGAGTGAAATTCACACACACACATTTGGTTCTGTGTTTTTAAAAGGTAATTTTCTTACAATTTAATAAAGGAAAATCTTTACACGCTTATTATAAGCTGTTCTTACAATACTTGAGATTGCAATTTAATGAGATGCACACATAATTTACGGTATTTAAGAAAGACATGTCAGTATTATCATGCCCCCAGACCATTTTAAAAAAGTAAATTCATGAAACTGGTCTATAGTATTTTCTGGAACTTGTTTGGTCTCGTATACATTTTATATGTATCATTATTTAAATTCAGTGCAAATTTTAAAACAAATGCTGTTGAAGAGTGAAATAAAATTGAATATAATTAATTAATTTCTAATTAATTAAAAGCTTGAATTGAATCGTTCAGAGATATTTGTCCTAAACTTGTATTCTTTATTTTTGCAAATTAGGTTTCAGTTACATAGAAACTGGAATTTAATTTTAATGAAATGATTTTAACATTTCATGTACGCGTATTAAATGTCATAATTTTGAAAGCGTATTATTAATTACGATTTGTTTTATTTTTATTAAATTGAAATAACTTTATTTTTTATTTCTGGAAAGAAACATAATTGATAATTTGAATATTCTGTCGCAAGTAAATATGAAATAAATTGACTTATGCATTTCCTTACCATCATTACTCAAAGTGCAGTTTATTTAATTTACATTTCCTTCATAATAAATAAATATGTTTCATGGTTGAGATTGATTAAAGTGCGAAGAAATTTTTCTTTCAAAACATGCGTGCTCGTTTGAAAAATTATGTTGAGAGTAAGACATTCAAAATTTCGCGTTCGCAAAACTTCGAAAAGCATCACCCTCACAATAAGTGAACCAACAAAGGGAGAACCAGGAAAAAAAGAAACTGAAATATTTTAATCTTATTAGCGGGAAGTATCGAGAAAATCTGACGAATCAATTCTATGCATAACTCATTCAGAACTGCTGAACCTTCTTGGCACATTTCCAAAATGCCAGGATTTTCGTAATTTTACGCTTGCTGTGTTATTACTGACGTTAAGAGTTATTATTTGGATCAAAATAAAAGAGGAGCAATCACAAAACAGAATGAGCACGGTGCGACGGCAGCCATGTTTGTTGGATTGTTGCCACAATGAGAATAAAAAATAACTTTCGAAATCTGGAGGTTTGTTTAACGTGATTCTCCTCTTTCCTTTGTTCCGTGTCATTAAAGAAAGAATTTAAAACATCAATATTTATAGTAAGTTCTGTAAAATAATATAAATTCTGTTGAGCTGTTTTGACCAATATTTAAAAACAAATGGTGATTATTAACACTACCAAATTAGAGTTCCTTTTTCGCAGATACCAGCTGAACAAATTAGTAATTAGTAACAACGTGGCTCAGAAATCGACATTATTTATATATTGTCGAATGGTAACAAAGAATATAAACAATATAAAATCGATTCATTCGCCAATTTTGCTACTTAGCTTAAATGTGAATGATTTGAGCTATGGAGCTGCCTAATATTGCTAAAACTACACGGAAGAACTCGAAACTCTGATAACATTCTTCAGCAGACTGATTACAGAAAGCGATGGGAAATATGGAAGATAGAAATCAGCACAGAAAAGAAAATATGAACGAAAATAGGTTCAGCGTCTAGAAATGACGAATCGTCTTTAAACAAGGGAATGGAATGACGGAATTTTGACATCTATAGATATAAGCAATTAATAAAGTTCTGCGCAGATGCTATGCGCGGGTATGCTAGTTATTCACTATTTCTTAAGTATTCGGTATGGACATTTATGTAGTATTGCAGAATTACCCTATCGTGTTGAATTGGATAAATATAGATTGAAAAATTAACCAGAATAATCACTTTTCTCCATAGAAAAATCTAAACACCATTTAAGTGCCAGGAAAATAATTTTTTAATCCATTTTTCGACATTTGTATAATTTCTACCACTTTAGACATGCATATCCAATCATGTAATACATTTCTCATGCATGCAACCCTGCTGTATGACAAAACTACAAAATGAACGAAAAGTGTAAGGTAGTAATCAGAACTAGTTTTAAGGTTTTTTGGGGATAGGAATTCCCTTTCATAAGTTCTTTTCCTGTGAAATTGTTCAACTCAATTCGTAAAAGCGAAAAATCTATTGCGAATACTCTCGCACTCATACTTACCTACCAATATTTTTTTTATTTGTGGCACTCTTGCACCAGGATGCGACATTTTTGAAGCTCACCATCTTTAAGGGAAGATGACAAATTAATTTAATAGATATTCATCACTGTCTTTTTTAAAGGAATGCATTTTTCTTGAAAATTCCATTTTGTGGCAGGAGCAACAATAAAAAAACTTGTTTTGAAATTGAATGTCTTCAATACGGACAAAGAAAGTTAACCTATTACCATTTTTCAAAAAATGGTAAATCGATTTGACAGCGGTTTTTTAAAATCATTGCTTTTAACAAACATTTAACATATATAAGTGTCTTAAATATAGCTTAATATAAACCACCTTGACTTTTGCCACTATAACAAAGTATTTTTAATATTTCAAATGTCCTAGCTTGGATTTTTTTAATATTATCATTCTTTCAATAACGACAAACTTTCACTTAAAATATGTTTTATTCGAACTTACATGCCGCTTTGAATAGAATACTGTTTGGTGGTGTTGCGGGTGATGAAAAGAAATAACAATTTATTAAAAAAATAGTATTTAATAAATTTATACTGAAAATAGCGAAAGTAAAGTTGGCGGGAAAAAAATTTGTTCTGAAGATTTTTATCTTGTGATGTCGCGTAGTTTGCCACAACTTACAACTAAAAGTTGGGCAAAATTTAGAAACGAGAAATTGATTCCGAGCGAAAAAAAGCAGAAAATATCACTACACGTGATCAACAAACACGTGTTTCAGTTTCGTTTCCGTTCGTTGCAAAATATAGTCTATTCCAAATATTCGGAAATTGTTTATATTTCGCAAAGAAAAATAAGGCTTCAAATAAATTAAGTATCAAAGATAAAATTCCGTAAAAAAATGTTTGGAGAAATATTTGCTTTCCGTCAGTAGTACTGGTAAAGCTATCCTATGTAATTGCAATGCTAAATATACATTCCAGCTTCACCAAACTATCAAATTATGGTTGATTTTTAAGTATACGTAGTCAGAGATATTTTAGCATGAAACTTCTAAATATGTGTAAACAAAGAAAATTCAACTATTTTATTCACTAAACTAAAACATTATTTTTTAAATTTAGAACCTTGTATTAAAATATATTTAATAAATTAATGTGTCTATCACAAACACACACAAAACAGACGCAAAACATACGTAAAAAACGGGAAGACAGACAGACCAACGCAGCCAAATTAAGTTATTAAATGAATGTGACTACTCACAGTACACAAAGTTTCATGAAAATATACACAGACGTTTGGACGTAGCACGGGTACACACAGACATCAAATGCAGAAACCGCTGATTTTCCATTAGATGGCCCAAAACGGATAAATAACTTGAAATGTGTCGAAAATATTCAGTGTACAAACAAATACTACATTTTATATGCATATAGATTATCTACTTACATTTGCTGTTTACGTTTTCGGATTTGAATATAAAATTTAACAAAAGTAAACGCATCATGTCTGACAGTGCTGTTAGAAATGCGATTAAGAAAGTTAAAACGGATTGTTACTGGAAATGTTTCAATGGTAAATAATAGTTTCTCTTAATAAAGAGTAAAACCTTATAACTATTTGAAAAAGTATAATTCTGAATTGTGAAAGAGTAATATTCAATGCATTGACACTATCTATACAAAAAGTAAAATCTATTTGATGACATAGAAATGTTCATTCCCTTTAACTTCGAATTGTATAAAAATTCATGAATGGGAGAATATTAAAACTTTTTAAAGATATTTAAAAGTTCAAATATTTTTAAAACTCATACCCTTGTATGTTTAATTAATACCCTTGCGTGTTTACCTTAAAGCATTATGGGAAAATAAATATTTTAAAGGAAGCAGTTGTGTATTCAGAAGCTTTAGAAAAACTGCATAACAGTATGGTATCCAATACTTAACTAAAACGTATTTTATAGAACTATCTAGTAAGTTGCGAAGTTATTTCATCATGTGAATTAAGAATTTAGCCATGCAATTTTATTTATATAAATGAAATTGGAGTGTTTGTAAATTCGCCCAATTTCAAGTTATTTATCCGTTTTGGGTCATTCTGATGCAAAATCAGTGACTTCTGCGTTTGATGTCTGTGTGTGCCCATACTAATATGACGGTTGGGTATATTTTCATGAAACTTTGCATACTGTGCGTACTCACATACATTAGTGACTGAACGTTGCGTCAGTCTGCTGTCAGTGTTCCTTTATTATGTTTGCCTTGTGTTTGTATGTTTGTGCAAGTACCGGATATATTTTATTTGATATGTTTTAATAATACATTACATATATTTTTAAAACATAATTTAGTTTAGTGAATACGTTATTTAAGTTTTCTTTGTTTTCACATTTAAGCAAGTTTCTTGCTAAAACATTTGACTAATTAAAACTTAAATAAACCATAATTTGGTAGCTTTGGAGAAACTGGAATGTTTCTTGAACATTGCGATTATTTGACTTGTTTCACCATAACTGCTGAAAAAGTATAATTATCTTTCCAAAAATTATATTTTGGGAATTTAAATTCTAACCCTATGTTTGTTATTTCTTTTCAAAATATAAATTATTTTCTAAATATTTGAGACAAGATGATATAAAGAGAATAAAAGATTAAATTTTGCACTAGAGAAAGGTAGAAATTAATTATTTTCTGTCCAATCGAAAGACATGTTCATGTACATTTCAATTCACTTTCCTAAAATGTCCTGGCTTAACACACGTGGTCGTAGAATTTCTCTTTATAAAAAGATGTAAAATATAGAGTACAAAACCTTTTGAATCAAGACTGGAAAGACAAATTTATTCAAATTATTTAAAAGTGTGACAGGTTTCCTTTACAAAACGATTAAACTCATTAGAACTTCCATTTCTTTTAATCGCTTCAAATAAAATTATCTGTTTCTATTGAAAGCTACACTCAATAGGCAAGTAAAACAATCATTCTCATTTTAAACAGATCCGGGGTTTGCATTTAAAACTGAATCTCCAAATTGAAAAATGTGCTTTAAAGTGGAGCGCGTGTTCAAAGAGAAGTAAACTCTTGTTCGTTGGCCACGTGCAGTAACATTATTTTCTGATTCTTTTTCGATCACATTTAAATTAGCAATTTTAAATTGTGTTCTATTTTTAGCTGTAAGTTGTGGTAACTATGCGAGATCACGAAAGAAATCAGAATCACGAATTAATTTCTTTAGAACAACTTTTTAAAATTTTAATAAATATTTATTTTTTAAATAAATTGCAAGTTCTATTCATCTCACGCAACAACAACCCTCAAAGGATTTGAAACTAAATTGAAGTCAGAGCGAAAAAAATTTTTAATGGAACTTTGCCAATAATGAAATAATATTAATGTTAGGAAATATTCTGAACTAGAATTTTTGAAATATTAAAAATTCTTTGTCATAGTTACAGAAGGTCAAGGTTGATTACTTGACGAGTGGAAGCTATATTTAAGTAATCTATTATGCGTTATATTTAATGAATATTATAAAATTAGTATACTTTAATAACTTAGTAAGTTATTAATATAATATATTATACTATTTACACTTATAAAACGGAAAACATTTCTGAGTCTTTGTTGCTATTTTTTTTAAAAACTTCTATTGCTTATCTTTTCTTTATCTGTACTGAAGACATTCAATTTTAAAACAAGTTTTTTTGTTAGTGCAAGTGCCACTAACTGGAATTTTCAAGAAAAATTGTTAAAAAATTATTCATGAATATCTTATCAAAATAATTTGTCATCCTTCCCTTAAAGATGGTGAATTTCGAAAATGTCGCATGCCTGGTGCAAGAGACTACCCAAGTTAAAAAATATTGGTAGGTAAACTATGTATGTTAGAGTATTCGCCGCAGATTCGTCATTTCCAGGAATTGAGTAATGGCAATTTTACAAGAAACGAACTTAAGAAGAGCTTTCATAATCCATACCCCCAAAAACTCTCAAAATTGACGTTTGTAGTAGTCACCTTAGTTTTCACTTTTCGTAATTTTGTGATACAACAGGAGGGCGATGTATGTGAAATGTATTACATGGGTAGATATGCCTGTATATGATTTGTGTCCGGATAACTACAGAAATTTTAAGAATTTTTTTCTGACATTAAATGGTTTGGCATTTTTCTATGAAAAAGAAACGCGATTATTCTTTGCACTCAGAGTCGAGGTACCATTCTTTACCATTCATGAAACAAGCAAATGCTATAAATTAAATACGAGAACGCGCTATACAATCCATTCACATCAACATCATCCAAAAAGGTCCCGGAGTATCGTTCTAAATTCCCAGACTTCTAATTACCGCCCTGGAGATAAGATGCCATCTCCTGCTACACTTTCTAATCCTGAAGCACAAGGCACTAAAAGTTTAAGTCGGAAACAAAAGGTGATTTTCAACTTGCTGCATCGTTATAAAACAGGAAATTCCTGATTTACTAACATCCTAGATTAAAGCGTTTAAAACTCTGGACGACGCAGATACAAAAAAAATGACGGGGATAGAACCTGGCTCGCTCAGCGCCGTTTATTTTTAAGCAGCACATGCGCTCCTCCTTTTTTCCCCTCCGCTGCCAAGAAGGAGCTTGGCATTGTTTGGCAACTTTTGCTCTTGTCATCAAATCATTTTGTAAAGGGTTTTGGAGAGATAAAATATTTTTTACGAGAACAAACGGCGTTTTCTGGGAAGCATTTTATTTTGAAAGAGGGGATTAGCACAGTGGAGGGCGCGCAGTAAATTTTTGGGCAATCAAAAACAGTTTGGGGAAGGAGAGCGTTGTTTCCGCTTTTGGGCAACGGGTGGGTGCATTTCGTCTGGGTGGCAGATCCAATCAAAACGTGACTGGCATTGTGACGGGAATCGGATATATAGAAGCGACTGCGTAAATAGAAACATTTGAAAGTATTGTTAGATACTCCAGCTTTCGGCTAGTAAGAGCTGCGTGTGATGTCTAAGACTTTTCTTGTTTACTTTCCTTATTTACTAGATTATAAACATTTAATTAGCTAAAACAATTTATGGTTCGTTGATTAAATCTTTATAGCGCAAGGACCTGATTGGACAAGCTGAGCTGAAATATGTTTTGAAGTACTGTTTGATATTTTGATGTTCTCTTTTGCATGTAGGTTGATTGGTTTCTTATGGCCAAGGGCTCCAAGCAATGTTTTTCTATTTAGTAAATGGATAGATACATATATTGTTAAAGGTTTTACTGACACAGAAGAAAGAAATACACCCAAGGTAGTGACAGGAACTGAAAATGCGACGTCCACAACTAATAGGCTGATAGCGTAGTAGACAAACCCCACTGAGCCACGACGACCCCGTGTTTGTATTGATGAGACCAGATTACTCAAAATTTAAGGTGAGTACAAAATATTCATCATTCCTTTCGGTAGTGTGAGAGTTAAATATATCCTTACTGCAGAAGAAAAAACTTCCTCATTTGAACTGTAGGGTTTATTTTCTGAGGAACAAAATGGTGGATCTAGTTTCGAGTGAGATACTTAATTATAGTGTATAAAAACCTTGAAATTTTGAGCAAATAAAAATAAAATCAACTTCAAAACAAAGCAAAGATGAAAATCAGAAAAGTATACCAGTCGCAATTATCTATTCTAGGCATTGCCAAAATTGAGCTTGACAATATAATTACATTTTTATATAATGTACACAAGGAATCAAGGTATGTCCTACACTGTGATGGTGTTGCTCTGTAATTCTTTTACGAGAAAAGAAGTGTTTGTAAATACTGATGCAGCTTAATTGGACCTCTCTTACATATTACATTGAATTCGCATTAGGGTATAAAAGTTAAACATAAAAATCATCTAAACATCAAAATATATTTAACAACTCTTCAGTTATTAAAATTTGGGGAAATGATGTGACATATTTCCTTTTACCAGTTCATGAAAAACTGTTCAAATTGATTCCATATTTACAGGGTTCTCATTAAAATGGAAATTTGTTGGTTAATATATAGCAGAGTTTTAATTGCGTTCAAGGGACAATATTAGTTAATATTTTCAACTCACTACATATTTCTGCTAAATTTTATAACCATAGAGGGACACGATGTAAAAACGTTTTGACACATTAAGAAATTATGAGACTTTTCAAAGCAGTTTAATGATATTAATTATCCAGGTTCTATTGGAAAAAACCCGCAGAAATAAATTTCTTATAAATATACATAGTTTCAAACATAAAGACCTAAATTTGAGTATTTACAAATCGAAACAGCATATTTATACCTTAGAATAAATATTTGTATTTCTGATTTATATGTGGCAAGCACTATGAGAATAGGAAATTTGAATAGATTAAATAATTTACCCATCAATATATATAAAGCTTTATTCCTAGCGTAATCACGCAAGTCCAGTATAATAAACTGTAATAGGATTTATAAGAACGGCTTTTTGAAACTTGATTCGGTCTATCATTTAATCCTGCGATGTTTGTGAACTTGCATTACATTATCATTATTGCACATAATAGAATATTCGCCAAAGAGCTTAGCTTAGCTTAAGTTAAAAGAGTATTCTGACCTTTAACTTCATTTCTAGGTGAAGCGTATTTATTTCCCTAACTAGTTAGACTGCTCCTATTTCTCAGTGTGGGAAAAGGTTTAAAATCTTGCCAATTAATTACAGAAAAATCAAAACTTTTTAAACGTATTCAATTTATTTTATAAATTTTAATTATTAAGCAATTTAATCAATGAATTCTCTATTTAATTTAAAAATACGAAGGTATTTCACCTTTAGGAAACATCTCGACGCATAAATTTGCATTAAAAATCCTGTTTGCGTTTACTGTCCACTAAAATGTAATAATATACTCTAGATAAAGTTTGAAATTCAATCATAACTTTTTTCATTTTGTTGTTAAATTCTGATATAGATTCAAGGGTCATTATACTACTTTTGGAAGTTCAAAACACATCTCACAACACCTAAAGATTATCAAGCTCTACAATTAGTAAAACAGTTTAATAAATGTGAATATTCTACCTTAGATATAAATTAATGATTCGTGAAAAAATTTCTATTTTTGAGGGAGAAAAATTAAAAAACCTTTACCATTAAAAGGAGATAAATATCAACAATTTATAAATTTAGATAAGATATTGCTTTATTGCTATCTTGAATATCATAACATTTTCACATCCACTAAAAAATATTTAATATTAGTTGATTAAATTTCCATTTCTATACAATATAAACTTACTTTTCACAGATGAGACATATATAAGGCCTGAATAAGTTATTAGCATGCAGGTATAATACCATTAGAATAGTGAATCATTTGGAAACACCTCACGCAAATTAATTTTTCATCGGATTCAAAATCTCAAAGGTGGCACATTTAAACGCTTTGGTATGAGATTCATCTTGACATGATATGAATTGGAATAAGTTTTTATGTACCAATATACAAATTCCGCATGTTCAAGATATGTAAATTAATGAAAATGTAGAGAACTTTTATGGTTGAGATTTTCTGTTTTTGTGTAACATTTTTATTATTGATAAGAAATTTAAAGACTCCATCTGATAAGTTTTTCTTCACAAACCACTGGCTATTTATTTATATTTCATATGCTACTTATTACTGTTACTTATTTCCATTGCAGTACCATAAAACTATTCGATTATATTCAAATAAAATCATGCGATACCATAGCAATTTTTGAGATTACCGTTAATTACTATCTGGTGTAATAATCCATGTCATTTTAATAATTATAACTTTTATATTTAGTATCTCATATCGAGAGGGGAGTTCAACTTCTCCAAACCGCTAAACCATATTATAGTGTGGCGCAAGAAAGCATTTGTAACATATTTATAATGGAAATAAACCATGAATTTCAGCATTCAGTGTCACAGCACACTCCTGCGCAATTAAACGAAAATTAACAAATTCCTCACTTACTCTGTGGCATCCACTTCGATATCGTCCATCCTGGAGCCGACGACCGGCACCCGCTCCAACATAGATACGGCCGACAGCACTAGGGCAACGGACAGCACTAAGCCCACGTTGCCTCTGGCTCTCATGTTCTGGCAGTGGAAGACTCTAGTACGCGGGGACTCTAGTCCGCTCCTCACATGAAATCCTAGACTTGCTGGCCGAAAACGAACTAAAAAAGCCTCGTTCTCTGCGAAAAAGATTCTAAATCACTCGTGGGGTGGTCCAGCATTCGAAAAAACCTGCCCTGGGGTCGTCCTGGCATCCGAACGGCGCATCCGAAACCGTCGGTATGGCAGCTCTCCAGAAGAACGAGATGTAGAGTCGGCGCGACTCCTGATTGGTCGGAGGAGGGTCACGTGATCCCAGGTTTGTACGATTTTCTTCTATCTCCTGGCGTTCGCTCTCTTCCCCTTCATCCGTGGATGTGGAATTGTAGACTCTCTTTCTTCTATTGGCATCGGGGAGAGGATGAGGAGAATCGGAAGAGTTATTCTCAGTCCGATGCCCCATGTATCGTTTGGTTTGATAAGTGCAACGGCCAATGCGTCTTAATATAAATTTTCGATTTTGGAGGCCTGCGAAGATTGGGTATCGGGCTCTGTTGCACAGCGTTTGTGGAGAGGAATGCCCGTTTTATCACGCGGGATTAATTTCGAAAAGCAATTTGTAGTTCGGAAAAGATGTAGGTGGAAAAGGGTTTTGGAGTAACGACTATGTAGATGAGGAAAACGATTCATGCGAATGCGAGACAGTATGCAGTGGTTTGATTTGAGTTTTATAGCACAAAGTCCTCTGCAAAGCACAGCGACAAACACTAGTTAAAATAAAATCCAAAAACTGATCGAGTAAAAAGTGTGTATGGATTAGATTTAACATTAAAATATCTAAAAAATAATCACAAATTAACTTAAAAATAGATTAAAACTATAGAGGGGTGTGTAATATAAAATCAACGCACAAACTTTAAGTCTTTTGATTGACACTATTAAAATAACAAAGATCAATGAGATTAAAATCTGTCAATAGATAACATACAAAATGGAAAATGATTGAAATATTTTAATGGATATGCGGTGATGCAGTTAGAAGAATTTTAATAGAAGTCGTGCTAGCTAGTTTTTTATATTTAGTATAAATAAAAGTTTTAAGAAAACGGTATGTGAAAAATGTTTTAGAGTAGAATCCTACATGCTACAATAGGCATTATGTTTATGTGTTTATATGTTTATATTTATAATTTTGTTTGCAACAGATTTTATTGTTGCTGTAAAATGTTTCCTGTTACAAATTTGTAAAGGAGATTGAACGTTTTTGTTCAGATTTTAAGGTACTATGAGGCATTAGGAATCCAAAGTTCTACCTCTAATCGTAAAGTTTCCCTTACGGAAACAATGAGTGAGAAAATGCGATAAAAAATTTGAACATAAATACAAACTCATTACTACAGTATTAATTCTATGAAACATAATTTCTAAGCAAAATAAAATGACCCTTTCAATACCTGAATCTTTTTCAACTTCAAAAACAGCTTATACAAAATGTATATGTATTTACAAAACATTTTGAATTGATATATATGAGCTGAATGCTTCATTTTTATGTATACAATTTGACTGGATAAAAAAAGTAAAATAAATAATAACACAATTTTAACTATCTGATTTTAATGACTTCAAATATTTATACGTACACTATTGAAAAATCAATTGCATTTTAAATTCCAGAAAAATTCCTCACCCTTTACTCTTTTATAGACTGTTTATATGTCTGTTCTTGTGTTAATCTTTGTATTCTATTATTTTTCTGGTATTTTAGCTCCAGTAGTTTTTTAATTCTGCCATTGGAATTTTTTTTAAAAATGTCCAAACAACACTACAAAACTTGAAGAAATTATAAGAAAATCCATAGTATAATGGTTCGGTTTTATTGCGCTAGGGCAATATTTGGCTAAGCTGTGCCAAACACAAGACAAACTGTGAATTATTAGACATACCCACAAGGCAAGTCTTATGTATACAAAAGAGAGAAATATACCCAGGGGGAAAGTTAGACTTTCCTTACATCAAGATCAGTGCGATTTTCTTCTAAGAGTCCGAAAAATGATGTCTGATTCACAATTTAATTGTGCGTTGTAAATAGGTTGATGATTTTGACGATATATTAAAAATATTGCAATTCAGAATTTAGCTCAGTATCACCTCTGGTGGCGTTGAAATGCGACTATCTCTCTTAAGGGCTTCCAACGCGGTGGAGATTGATTAAATGATAATCCATCTTCCATTTATCAACCGAATGGATGATCCCACCTGTGTGACAGTGATATCACATTCCTCTGGATTTGAATCGGATTTAGAGATTCGATCGTATCGATCTCGCTCTTCGTTGGGATTTTATGCGGTGCATACTTATTGGCTTTTTCAATGGGTTGCTTGACGGTGAGATGACATCTTGAATAATCTTGTGGATACGGTACTACTTTATTGAACAACGTGATTGAAATGGTACATTTTGATGCAGTAATCATTCCTATAGCATGCAGTTGTCTATATCAGTCTCTATTATAATAGTTTCTCGAAGAATTATTTTCGGTTTGCAGACAATAGACATTTTTGTCTACAAACCGAATTCTTCCATTCTACTACCACACGAATTCATTCAGAACACAATGTACCAATATTTCTTCAAGAACTGTTCCAAACAATTTTGTCAGAAAAAATTGTTTCAGATCAAAATAAATTATTGTTGGCTGCAAAGAAATGTCAGACTCGAGATGACTCTATGATGAACAAGGTTTAAAAAATACGTAAAATATCTGTACCATTATGGTTCATACATTTAGCGAGGACCGTCGTGGATCAGTGGATTTGCCCACTGCGCTAGCAACCTTCGAATTGCTGTTGGCAGAGGTTCGATTCCTTCAACTTCCCCTGGATGAATTTCTTTTGGGCCAATAAAACTTCTAATGTATGTGTATGTCCATTACTTGACGTTGTTTGTCTATGTTTGGTGCAGCATGACCAAATATGGGTCTTGTGTATTATAAAACTCAACCAAATATATATATGTGGTACATATATATCAAGTTTTTATTATAACTTTAAAAAATATTCCATCATGCATTCGTTTGAAATGTTTTTCCATTGAATTTGCATTTAACTTGCAGTCTTGCAGTGTAATAAAAATGTGTACTTAAATGTACAATCTATATATCTCGGTCGTTATAACACGCTTTTTTCTCGTCTCACAAGAGCAAAATGTAAGAGAAAATGAAATGAAATTTTCAGTCTGGATGCTTTGAGCAGAATTTAAATACAAAAATTCTATTAAAAAATGTTTTGTTTTGGAAATATTTCAAAATTATTATATTACGTATATTGTATTGACGATATTATCCTATATGCACTGAAGGGGCGAAATATATTCTATGAAAGAATGAGGAGTTAAATAGAGCAACTTCAATCTAGTAAAAATTTTAGATTGAGATATGTTTATCAGCTATACGAGTGGTTGCAATTTTGAAAGTTATTTATTGTAGTGGTGGGTAGGTTCACTACAAATCGATCAAATATATCGTTGGTGTTCTGCTCTAACTTGGTAAGAACTTTACACAGCTTAAGTCAGTGACAGGGATCTCTGTGATTCTGCGACATCCCATGAAGACCTTGTCTAACTTATTACACATCCCCATCTACCTGCATTACCTTACTTGGACGGAGGAGCGATTCTTCAGTATAAGTTTAAATTCTTCTTCAATGCAAAGTAATATATGCTTGTAGTCTTACAGAGACCATACATGGTCCTACGGAAATCAGCTTTTGTATTCTGAACTCTAATCCTTTGATATTTTGCAATGAACAGAGGCATGATGTAGACATCCCCAAAGAAGTACGCTTTTTGCATAATACTACGAATAATTTTTATTGGGCTAATTGAATCTTTAAATTCAGGCGTGTTTTGTTGGAATGCAGCTGTATAATTCCTAGGTACCAGGGTATGCAATATGTACTACTGTATAATGTGTTCATTATATTTCGCGACTTTGGGCCGTTCGGAAATGCGATCCGATCGAACGAGTTGCATCAGTTATTCTCGTCAAGATTCCAAAAGTCACAGTGTTCAATAGTCATATAGCTTTCATAGTGCTCAAATCTATTCGTACCGACAAAATATGCACATAGCATGAACCGTGATTCTTCCGATTCCTTACTGTTCTAAAAACGAAGAGGAAAAACAATTTAAATCGAACCTAATTTAATATTGCATCTTCAATGCAAATTGTGGCTGCATTACATAAATAATAAAATATCTTTTGCAGTTTCTGTTTTTCTAATTTTCATTCTGACAAATTGTATTTTTTACATTAGAAATTAACACATGGGCTCACAACTTCAAGATGTTTACAAATTCCTGGCCTTTCGCGGACATTTGCATCGACATCTACTTTTACGATGAGGTCAGCTTCGAAAATGGATACTCGTTGCTTTTGTGGTATCTCCAGAGGAAGAAATCAATACATGATAAATCGGGTGATCGTGGTGCCCAAGCTACTGGTCTACCTCAGCCCCAAAAGTACCCTTGTGGACATACATCCCTATGTTTACTGCGAATTAATTATATGTTCCCTACATCTTAAAGTTAGTAAAGGAAATTTTGAAACATCCTTATAATTTTTTTTGCAAATTTAGAAATTATTTATGTAATTCAAATCTAATTATACAATAAGTTCTTAATTTCAAAAGTAGCACTGTTGGATACAGTAGACACATTAACAAAACACTAAATATTTCACAATGATGTTCCGTGAAATAATAAACATTAAAGAAGAATAGTTAAAATTAATAAACGCAATGTCTGATCTGGTGAAACAGGGGTCACGTGACGGATGATATTTTAATTCGAACTGTTTTCAGTGAGATGTTTACGGACTATTTAGTGGCCAACTCCTCTTTGTTAACAATCTGCTTAAACTTTAAATGCAAAAATTTTTCTGTTTTTTAATATTCCTCTAAAACGTCATTCAACTACCTTTTGTGCACATCCCTTATTTATTCGCATTTTGCGATGAGATATTATTTAGCGATTATGTAGTTAATTTAGTCTTCGAAACATATTTATAACCTAATTAGTTTTTAAGATTAGCTACTAAAGGATTGTTAGTTTCCAATAATTTTAAAGGTAGGTAGGTTAGTTGAATGAACGTCGCATGGTCCGGGATCTATCTCGAAGGGAACGATCGGAGGATAACACCTCCTAATTTCGAACCTCGGTCAGATGACGAGATAAACACCTGAGCTAGCAACCCGCTCTCCAAACTTCTACACCACGCTAACGTGAGAACATTTCAGGCCACGATAGGTTTAACGCGCACCAGCCCCTAAGTACATGACGGTCTTTGTTTAGTTCGAGTTTCGAACTCGTAACTTTCCGGTTACTAATACGCTGTTATTCCAACCGGACTACCATGGCCCAATAATTTTAAAGACAAATTCTAAATCAGGTTCATTTACAATTTTTTGTGGCATCTATTTTTGTTTGTAAGTACATATTTTTTGTCATCAGCTCATTTGGGACAGACGATATTTTGCAACAAAACGGAAACTCGTGTTCGTTTGCTACGCGGCAGAAATATTTTTTTTTCGCTCCGAATTAATTTCGTATTTTTAAATTCTATCTAATTTTTAGTTGTAAGGTCTGGGAATTAAGCGAAATAAAGAGATAAAAAGAATAATGAATTTATATCTTTAGAACTTTTTCCCGCCAATTTTTATTTTGTTTTAATTCTTTTCTGTTTTAGTGGCATGTAACTTATAATAAAGCAAATTTTAAATGGAGTTTTGCAATTATTGAAAGAAGGTTAATATTAAAAATATCCGATTTAAGAATTTTGAAATATTACAAATTCTTTTTCATAGCGACAGATGGCTTATTCCATGAATTTAAACTATATTTAAGCAACTTATATAGGGAAAGTTTGCTTAAAACAATTATTTTCTTTAGAAGAAAAGCTGTCAAATTAATTTACCATTTAGAAAAATGGAAATAGGTTACCTTTGCTTTATCACTACTGAAGATATTAAATTTTAAAACAAGTCCTTTTATTACTGCACGTGCCACGAAACGAAATTATCAAGAAAAACGTATTCGCTTTGAAAACAAACTTAGTGATAAATATCTTATCAAATTAGTCATGTTTCCCTTAATAGTAGAGAAATTCGAAAAGAATGCCACAAATAAAAATATATTGGCACGTAAATTGTGGGAGAGAGTATCTGCAGTAGATTTGTCATTTTTATGAATTAAGTTGAGCAATTTTACAGGAATAGAACTTAAGAAAGGGAATTCCAAATCCCTCAAAATCGTCTTTTGTAGCAGTTACCTTAGTGTCTCACTTTTCGCTAATTTGTACCTTTAGGTGCGATATATATAAAATGTATTACATAGATAGATTTACATGCATAGAATTTGTGTCCAAAGTAGGTTGTAGAAATATAAATGTCGAAAAGGGTGTTAAAAATTATTTTACTTATACTTAAATGATTTGGCATTTTTCTACGAAAGAGGAAAATTGTTATTTTCTGGTCAATTTCAATACATAGTTAATCAATTCAACCCAAGTGAGGTCGGGCAATTTTGCTAGTGTCATAATATATCTAATGATTTAAAATGGAAACAACAACAATAGTTTAAATTCACACACACAGCAGCTGTGACTTTTTGTCGAGTAAAACATTGTATGATCTCGACTTTTTCAAGTTTGGAGCTCCATTTATTCTGTAATGATTACATTATAAGCACTTTTACGTGCAACTCTATAAATAACTATAAAGTATGTACATTTATCACATGATTTTGTTGGTTGACAGCGTTATGTAAAGAGCGGCTAACATTATATTCAACATATCCCTCCAAGATATCATCTTCATACTTTTCGGGGGGCGCGGTAGCCTGGTTGGAAGAGTAACGCACTAGAAACCGGAGGGTTGCGAGTTCGAATCCAACCAAAGACCGTCGTGTACAAAGGGAACTGGCGCATGTTAAATCTGTCATGGCCTAAATGTGGACATTGGCGTGGTGTGGAAGTTTGGAGAGTGGGGTACCAGCTCAGGTGTGACCTTTCATCTGACCGTGGTTCAAAATTACATGGTGTTGTCTCCGGATCTTTGCCTCGGGGATTGATCCCGAAACGTCGCTAATAGCATATTGTGTTGCTCCAGTGCGACGTTAATTAGAATACCTACCTACATACCTTTGGGGCAATATTCATACTGGTGGTGTTGCATATCTATATAAGGGTGGACAACATTCCGCAATGACATAACCTGATCTTCAAATCAACTCTTAAAACAACAAACGAAGTTTATTCATTTACTTATAATTATTAAATAAATTTAAGACCGTGATAGCTTATTTGATAAAATATGACACACTTTTAAAGACTTCATTGGAAAATCTGAGGATATTGCGTAGACTAACTTTCTAAAAATAACTCTTGAAATAATTTTTTGGTTCAAACACCTAAAGTAGCATATTTACCTACTTACTTGTGTAGTCGTAAAGCTACATTCTTGCAAAAATGTAATCTCCAACATATTCTTATTTTTTGGATATCTTTCGAATGCTTAAAATATTATTCATACGATAAAGAATAGGAAAGCAGAGTTATTTTTAATATTAGGTTTGTTTTTAAACTATTGTAAGATTATTTGGAGGCTGGTGGACATATGAAGACTTAAACAGGTATTGAGTGACTATTGAAGGGTTGAAATCCATTTAATATATAATAGGAAGCCACACCTATCAGATGTTAGGAATCACAAGTATAGTTTTAGTCACAATAGAGTAGCCGAAATAGTTAAGTCATAGTAGAGTTGTCATTATCGGTGTCACAATAGCGTTGTCCAATAGGGGAGCCATGATACAGAAGTCACAAGAGGTAGTTTGTCATTATCGGGAAAATGTCCTCCGTTCATATCCAATTATTGGTTCGGCTCCAGTTTGAGCTTAACTGATAAAGAATATTTAAGACTATGCTACTAAAATGCAAAAAAAAATATTAGAATTCTGTGGATCCATGATGCATTATCCAGAAAGTAGCGTTACTGAAACTGACATAGCATTCAAAAAGCTCGATGCACTCATGTGAATCTACCAAATTGTAACCTAAGAAGAGTGAATTATTTTTTTACATTGCGTTATTGTTTCAAAATTGCAGTTTAAATTCTTAGTACACACGATTGTATAATTTTACAACGAGAGTAGGTTTTCAGTGATCATTAGTTTAGCAGTAGAAATAAATACGATAAACAAAATAAAAATTATAACTATTTTTCACCACTTTTTAGATTTTAAAAAGTCTGATTTGCTTATGTTTCACAGGTAGTCCACCATTGGTCGAGGGTTCTTACAAAAATGGCTGATAAAAAGGCTTGGTTACCAATATTTTCTAAAGCAATGACAGTTAAAAATAAAATAATTATAAAAAGTAAAATATAACTGTTTTGCAAAGTATTTATTATATAGTTAAGATTATGCAAAGACTTTACACTTGTTTCTATAAACTAAGGGGAAAACACAAAAATCGTTTTTTACTCATTAAAAATAAACCGATTTGCACAAAATTAAGATATGTAGCATAAAAAATGATGCTGGAAAAGAATATAATATGCAAATTTATGGTGCTGACGACTTATGTCATCAGATTATAGAATAGAAAATCCCTTTTCAAAACTTACCGTGGTTTCTTGTTTAGAATTGGGATGAACAAAAATCAGCGTTTTTATAATGGAAAAAATGAAACGAAAGTACAAAAATCTGATCAAAGGTTCATATTTAGATAAATAATAATATAAAGCGGCTGTGCGATTAAAGCGATATTTTGAATTATGCAAAGGATATAGTTAAATTTTCTTGTGGATAGCTTCGACTGTTAAGATCCAAGATCCCGCCAAGTACCAACCAAGCACGTGATCAAGAATTTCGATTGCAATAGAGGTAGAACGAAATCTTAATCCCTCTGTCAACGTTCATTTTAATCGCAAACACTTTTACAAATACATTTGTAAAAATGTAATAATACATAAACCTAAAGTGGTTATTACGTTTTCAAGAAATCTATGCGTTCCAAATGCTAAATTTATCTATATAACGCTTTATACCGGGTGTCAAAAATTCGTAAACACTTCAAAAATTTGTAGAAACTCAAAGAATTGGTATGGCAGAATGCGGTTTGCGAAACAATTATTCTCAGGGAGGGTGGGTTATTTTGTGGTAGAGAAAAAACTTAGTTCACACAAATTTTGTCGATGGACGGCGCATGCATTCAAATCAAATATGCAAATCAGAAACTTTGTACCTCTTCAAGTTGCAATCACTTCACCAGCTCTTACCAAATGACACAGCTAACTGAATGGAATTCGAAAGGTGGACTTTCCCGAAGCTCGCAGGATATCCACAATGGTTGTTCAGCATCTTCTGAACAGATGAAGTTCATTTTTCATGGCATGGAACAGTCAATACCAGTAACAGAGAATCTGGGCGAAGGAGAACCAACATGCTCACACTGAGCAGCAGTTACATTCACCACGTCTTACTGTTTGGTGTGGATTCACTGCGTCCATTATTGTGGGTCCATTTTTTTAGAGCCCTGTGCAAAAGCAGGCTGAAAGACGTGCCCAGTTAATGCAGAACGCAGCCTGCAAATGCTACAGTAGAAAGCGATACCGTGCTTATTGCAACATACATAATACCTTTCACACAGTCACGTTTATTCAAGACTAGGCACCTCCTCTTATCCCATCTCCAGTGAAGTAGTTCCTGACAAGCTCATTTGGTGAAGAACGACAAATCAGCCGTCATTGCAAAAACGAATAGCCTCCTTACTCACCGGACTTGACACCAGTTAATCTTTGGCTGTGGTGTAACCTTAAGTCCCGAGTGTACGGCAGTAACTCGTCTTAGTGGAGTTAAGGACGCCATTCGCCACGAAATCTCCTGAATTGAACCGGATATGCTACATTTAATCTGGAGTTTGTGAATTTCCTTGCTTTGTATTCATCTTTGCATTCTCTAGGAAATTGGGATAAGTACCCAATTTCAGTTATTTACAATTCGAATGTAGATTTATTATTCATATTCAAATTCGTATCCATATTCGACTCCATCTCATTCTTGTTCTAACATTAAGAAACAATACCATTAAATGTAACAAAATTGTCCAAAAATATATAACGGCAATTTGTTTACTTTTACTGATTTTAATTCTTATTTCCAATAAAATGAGTGTCCAAAAGCACATAACAGGCACAATATATATATATATATATATATATTTCATATATATATATAAGTATTTGCATAGCCTTCCGTACTCACGCGTCAAGGCTATTGGATGCTTCCTTCAAGGTTACATTTTCGATGAACAGCAATGCATCAAATTTTGTGCTTCAACAAAAATCGAATATGTAAATGTATTAACATTATTCAACTTCAATTAAAACTTTAGGAATTAAAAGTGAGGTTTTCTGTTTAATTATTTTTTTTAATATTTAATAGCCGTTTGCAACAGTGCAACGTTAATTAAATACCTACCTACCTTTAATATTTATTGAAGCATTTCATCTCATCTGTATTCGTGTTTCCTATGGCAAAAAATAAAACTCTGAAGAAATACTTTTTGTGGTTAAAATCATAAAAAAGGTGAAACTTGGCAAAAACTGGTATCCACTATCTCGGTTTGCTCATTCATTTGCCTGATTTTAATTATGATAGAACTATATTTAATTAACAAACGTTCGATTTTATTTCCAATCCTGTTAGTTTCTTTATTTGAATATTGTGTTATGTCTTCCTGTTTAATTAGAAATTTGAACTCATTTTCTCGCGTTTCTCGTATTTTAAATTTGAGTTTTGTTTAGTTTTTCAATTTGAATAGATTGCACTGAATTGCGTAAGAAAAGTATTTGAAATGAGATCATGCGTCTGAGTAGAGGTAATACTTTTAACGAATTCAAAAACTGAAATATTGAGAGATAAAACATTTCGGCATACTCCAATTGCCAAAATATATTTGCCAAAAAATATCTGCAGAAAAATATTTGCCAAAAAAATTTTCACAAAGATTTTGCATATAATTTAGAAGTTTCTCATTTTCTTTCATAGCATCGATGATATCTTATAAACAAAACCATAATTACAAGTGAGTAATTACTTTTAAGACTTGTAGAAAATTTTGTAAAGAAAAATATTTTTCTATACATAAATTAATATTTTAAGAAATAAATTTTCAGTCTTATCTTTCTTTACAAAATTTTCTTACAGGAATAATTCTTCTTTATTTTAAACACGTACTTTTATGGCATTGCGTTGTATAAATATACTATAATGAGTTGCTAATCTCCACCTAACTGGATTTCTTCAAAAAGAGATTCTATGATTATATGAGTAGATGATGCTTAATAGCAATTTTCTGGATATTTGCTGGAACGACAATCAAAGTGTTCAGCATCAAGACCATAACCATGTATTTGGTAAAAGACAATTGGACAAAGTTGGATGAATTGTATCGTTCCGAATATGCATGTGCCTCTGCCTGTCTTGGGACTCTAAGAGCGTGATTCAGCACTGAAGACAATGTGACGTAATTATGCATCCATCGGAATTCACGAAGGCACTAATCGTGCACAGCCTGCGCTATCTTAACTGGCTGTCATGTATGACATGTCCCTATGCGTTGAGTTAGCCAACAGCTTCGAGAAGGCCTACTATACTATCCTAGATAACATGGACACGCAGATCTTCCCCGGCGCTACTGCAGTTTTAGAAACAGTTGAGCAGAAACCTAATGTACGAAAGGCAAGTTCAATCAGAAAAGTTCAATGTTTCTGAAAAAATACACGCCATTCTATTTGTATAGGAATGCATAATGATAAATAAAATATCTGTTCCAATCGTTGTCCTTAAAAAGATCATAAATAAAGATACTCGTATTTGACGACACAACACTGTTTCGAGACTCCAAAATTTTAAAATTCTGTATCTTAAAGGCTGATATGACCCATTTATGGAACGAAAGTTTGATTTCATGTGTACATATAAAAAGAGTAAGCTCGTAGCTCGTATAAGTAAATAAATGTTCATGCAAAAATAACTTCGAAACTTTATGTTAAAAAAACCGGACTTCTACATGTCCATAATATAAGGATTTCATCTAGAAAACGGCAGGATCCGAAAATATTACATACACCCAAACAGAAAACGATGTACACAAAACATCTGACTTATTTTACATTTTAATTGCGATTCAAAAGACGTAAATGCATGGATACTAGGAAACAAGTTCGTTGTATTATTACCACATGAACTACATTATTAAAAAAATCACTTCATTTATGGTAATGAGCATTCAGAAATAAACATTCGCCCGTAACAAAATGTATAACCGATTGTACAAGATAAAATAACATAAGACAGTGTAAACATACTATTTCCAAGATGAACTTCTATTTGAATTTCGCTTGAAAAATAGTAAACGTAAATTCTTTACGCGATACTTCACTCCAATTTATTTTAATTCTTATTTTGGTGAGAAAGTCCTCCTTCAACCGTCAGGATATATAGGCGTGTGAAGTGGACAATCCTCTAATAACCGCATTTTTAAACAAGGGCATAAATACCTATTCCCTCCTTAAATTTGTTCATGGCAATAACAAAATCTATAACATCTGTAACAAAATGTATAACCAATAACAAGATAACAAATCGTAAGTCAATGTAATAGAATACTTCCCAAGTCGACTTTGATGTGAATTTCACTTAAAGGTTAGTGTGAAAGTAAGTTCATCACAGATACTTTATTCCAGTTTGTATTGCTCCTATTTTGGTGAAAACGTCCTCCTTCCCTCGCAGAAGCATGAAGTAGATAGATCTAGTAACAACATTTTTAATCAAGAGCACAAATATCCGCCCCTCTTTAATCATCCAAGTAGTTTCGATGAAATATCTCGTCCAAGATCGTGTCAATTTTGCTAATGACTAGATTTCTCGTTCCCATCAAGATGTGACTAGTTTTCTTAATGAAGAGATACCCCATCGAGACAAAACTTCCCTATTCTCTAAGGGGAATGACAATCCAAGTAGGAAAAAAATAAATTGTCCCTTGCCTAGAACTGGTGACGTTTTAGAATAGGTTTTCACATCAGAGCGCTGACCACCATAAGGGTTAAATCTGTTTACATCGTGACAAAATGTATAACATCCATAACATAATGTATAAATGATCGCAAGATAACTAATCATAAGAAAGCGTAAACATACTACTTCCGCGATGGACTTCGATATGAATTTCGCTAGAAGAATAGTAAACGTATAAGTTTATTACTGGATACTTCACTCCAGTTTATTTTAATTCCTATTTCGGTGATAAAGTCCTCCTTCAACCTTCAGGGTAAGTAGGCGCATGAAGGGGACAGAACCTCTAGTAACCACAATTTTAACCCTACAAGTGTTTTGACGAGATATCTCGTCCATCAAGATCTGACCAATTTTGATAATAACGAGTTATCTCGTCATCGAGATCCAGTTTTTTTCTGTTAATGACGAGAGAAGACAAAAGCATGATGAACGAGACATCTTGTCCATCAAGATCTGATCAGTTTTGCTAATGAGACAAGATACCTCGTCGAGACAACCACCAGGAGGGTTAATCAATAACACAAGTACACTCTTCCCTTAAATATTTTCATGTCAATAACAAAATATATCACATCTATAACAAAAAATGTATAACGGAGCACAAGATAGAGAAGCATTAGACAATTCAAGAAATAGGCTACTTCTCAAATTAATTTTGATATGAATTTCACTTGAAAGATAGTGAAGGTAAGTTCATTACAGGATAATTCGCTTCAGTTCGTTGCTCCAATGCGACGTTAATTAGTTACCATTACCTTATACCTTTCCGTTGATGTAAAAAATGTATAGCATCTGTAACAAAATATATAACCGATTCTGCAAGATAAAATCCCAAGACAGCGTAAACATATTACTTCCAAGATGGACATCGATGTGAATTTCACTTGAAAGATACTGAAGGTAAGATCAGCACAGGATACTTCACTCTAGTTCGTATTGACTCCTATTTTGGTGAGAACGTCCTCCTTCCCTCGTCAGGTAAGTAGACGCATGAAATGGACAGATCCTCTAGTAGTAACCACATTTTTAATAAAAAACACAAGTACCCTCTTTCCCTTAAATCTTTCCATGTTAATAACAAAAAGTGTAGCATCTTTAACAAAATGCATAACCGATCCAAAGGTAACAAATAATTAAAAATTGTAATAAACTTCTTCCAAAATGGACGTCGATGTGAATTTCGCTTGAAGGATAGTGAAGGTAAATTCACTACATGGTACTTCACTCCAGTTAGTACTTCCTCCTATATAGGTGAGAACTTCCTCCTTCCGTCGTCAGGGTAATTAGGTGCATGAAATGAACAGATCCTCAAGTAACCACATTTTTAATCAAGAGTACAAATATTCTCTTTCTCCTTAAATCTGTCCACGGCCGCCTGAAGAAGTAACAAGAGAGAGAGACGTCCCGCACAACACTTGCTAATAAAGATCTTTTTCGAGAGCGAAGTGGGGAATGGGGAACTGAGAAGGGAAATTTCCATTTGAAAAGACCTTCGTGTGCCCAGCGATATCTAAACCCTCTACTCTCTGCCCCTCCCGTTCTTGGATGACTCGTTCCTTATTTGTTCTTGCGTAAAGTTTATTAAAATTGAAAATTTTTTCTGTCGTACTTAACAAAAAAAAGAATATTATGTGTCGTTGGATGGAGAGGCTCGAGGTGGATGCTTACTTTGAAGTACACTTTGGATCCTCGAGTGGGAAAGAGAAGACGGTTATTTGTAGATCTTAATTTTCCGGCGAACAATAGGGCTGTCTCTTTGTGTTTCTTTACTCGGGGCTATGATTACCGAGAAGAATAAAAATTTAATTTCAAAGAAGTGTGCTTTGCGAGGGTGTATTTAACTTGAAGGAATTTGAAAGTGGAAGTGAAGTTCAGTGCAATGTTTATGTAAAGTCAAGAGGAAGACAGAGGTTCTATGGCATTCCTAACTGGTAAAGTGCCAAAGACTGATATCTAGTTACTATACAGCAAAGCATCTTATAGATTATGTTATACTGAATCCCAAACCAAGATTATATTGGATTTATTGTGATAGAAAGTCTACAATGCATCACTTTGTACAAAGGGTCATGAGCTTCGAATAGGTTAATTGACTAAAGTGGTGAGACATAGAAACTTATGAGCCACAGGAATTAGTTAATACAGGCACTCCTCACTTAATGCCCTACCCGTTTAAAGCCCAACTCTCCAGTGCGGGGAATCCCCTTCAATCGACCGTTTTTACTCATATCGACAAAATTGGAGTCTACTAGCGCTTGATACGGATACAATGTTATCAAATGGAGAATTTAACACTAGAATTACAGGAGGGGTCATTTTGACCTCAAAGAAGTTTTAACTGTATATAACTATTTTATTTTTTCACCTATCATTTTGATATTTTTTTACTTTTCCTAAATATTCGTAGAGTATACACAAAAGGTTTCATTCATTTTGAGCTATTATTTTTTCAGATATAACTGTGTATATCTAGAAATTCGGCTAGGGGTTATTTTGACCATTCCCAAAACATTCCTCTTTTGCATTGTCCTATGACCAAGAAATAGCCTTTTGTTGGCTATTGTTGACTGTTCTTCTTCCTGTGGACATTCAGGTGGGGTAAAGGTCTGGTGTGTCAGTGCTAATGAGTATTTCACAAAACGGAGCGTAGGAAACTTGAGCCTTGAAAGAAATATGTTTAGCAAACATGTTAGCACTCCTTCCTGTTTGGGGACCCTATTTTTCTCACAAGAAATTCGTTTGAAAGCTGGCTCCATTTGCTTGAGGTAGTCCGAAGGTTCACGCTTGTTTTTAACACTGTTGTAGGCACTTTATCCTCTGATAATCATACCTCTTAGGAGAGGTGTAACAAATGAAGAAATTCTCACATTGGTGAAATATTTGTCTGGCTACGAATCTGGATCAGAAATTTCTCCGGATGTCGAATCTCATAAAATAATTAGTTCGGATATACCCTATAAAGATCACATGAATGTTGCTTGTGTAAATGAATCCGATTCATCGGATCAAGAATCTATACAGGACATAGAACATCTAAATAATATGGTCAATGTCGAACAAAAGAATACTTCATTGCCTTATTCCAGGAATGAAAATATCGCACTTGAAAGGAAGCAATTTCCAAATGAATGGTGAAAAAACAGCGAATGATGGAACTGTTTGGAAAATAGATCATTCCATTAGTTCTTCTGGAAGACGCCCTCAAAAAAATGCGTTGCGTAAAGAATCTGGACCAACTGCATATACCATGAGAAAAATTATAGATAGGGACCCAGGTAGTGCTTGGAGACTCTTTATAATGAAAAAATATTGGGGCGTGTACAACAATGTACTATAGCCAAGGCACGTCACAAATCACGAAATTCAAATTGGTGTTTATCTCTCGACGAGTTGGATGCTTTGTTTCACTTTTATACGCATGTGGAGCATTGGCTGCCAAAGGACTGTCAGTTATAAGCTTATGGAACAAAACTTGGGAACCGAAATTTTTCAGCGAAACGATGACTAGGGACAGATTCCTGGAATTAATGAAGTATTTACGCTTCGACTTGAAATCAACAGTCACAGAGACTTACAACTGATAAATTTGCTCTGCTTTCAAACGTATGGAATACGTTTATTGAGAACACTGTATATTGTACTACAAACAAGGGGAGAATTTTACCGTTGATGAACTGTTGGTCCCTACTAAGGCAAGATGCTGATTCACTTAGTATATGCCGAAAAAACTGGTGGTGAGTACGCTGTTTACCGTTTGAGTTTTTATAGTAGTAGAAGAAACGTCACCACTGACAATTAATTTCTTAACTTCTGTAAAGTTGGTAAAAAAATTGAAATGTAAAGGGATAAGGTCGTGTGGGCACTGTAAATCGTGCGAGGAAATAGATTCCTCAGTCACTGAAGAAAAAGCGAAGTGAATTTTACTCGAGCAAGATACCCATGATACTATATTCCTCTTACCTCATATCAAGGGAAAAAGAACAAAAATGTTTTGCTGATGCCTTGGAAATTTCAGGAAACGAAAAAGGAACACCTGAAATCGTAAAATTTTACAACGCTACTAAGTGAGGAGTAGATGTATTGGACTAGATTGCCAGAAAGTATTCCGTAAAGTCATCATCCAGACGTGGCCAGTTCAAGTGTTTTTTAATATTTTAGATTTGGCCGCAATAAATGCTTGTATAATTTACAAGAAAACTACTGGTCATACAAATTTTAGCCGTCGAGATTTCATCTTGAATGTTTCCGAAGAACCTTGAAAAAATAATGTGCCTTCAAATCAACTTCCAGGACCAAGCATAGGCAACATTGATGTTTGTGGTCCGCCTACCCGAAAGCGGAACAATCAAATAAGTTTATGGAAGGGAGTAATTCATGCAGTAAACACTAACATTAAAAACAAAGACAAAAATTACTGATTCAAAGAATAGCGTTTAATATTTAATAAAAGAAATTGTGATAGTTCTTACATATATTTAATATAGCATGATTAGTAGGTGTTGAAATGTTGAAAACAGAAAATGTATTAATTGGTTACATAAACCAACCTGCAGGTTTTTAATTATCAAGTACTTAATTCCCTTATTCTAAAACATTCTCTTTTGTGAAATATCTACCTATTGAAAAAATCATGCCGATTTCCTATACTTAGAATTTGCTCTTATCTTTGAATTGAAATTTTTAAACTTCAATTTTATAAAATAGTATCCTTGTAAAATACTCAAAGCTATCCTATAAAACGTTATGTTGATTGCATTGGTTCTTATGGCATAAGGGCTATATTTGCCTACATTGCATCACACAAGACAGAAAATTTAAGTCAAACTAAATAAACACTATTGTTGGAGAAAATTTCTCTCAACTATAAATGTCCACAATATTTGGAAGAATATATATTACGGAGTTACAATCAACTTGAGAAATTAAAAAAAAGATAAAGAAAAAAGATTTCTGGAATTAAACTTCCAAATGGGGTTGCAACCTCGTCTTTGACAAACTATTTCTGCTGTGATGACAAAGTGTTTTCCAGTTAGTAATGAAGGGGACGATGATAATATTAACAGAACAATGCGTTCTGAATTGCAAATACCATACTTGTATGCTGAAAAATGTCCTTTTACCACCTCTGAAGTAGACTCTATCATTAAATACTCATAAAAAAAATAAAACTTCTGGATCGAATTCGCCGCCTAAAGAAATATTTCAGCAATTCCATGGTAATATTCCTGACTTTTACGCAAGCTTTTCAATCTGTGTTTAATTTTGGGTGTCTTTTCTGCTCTGTGGAAGAAAGCGCGTGTTGTCTTTATCCCTAAGACATTGGATTTAAGGATTCCTCACCTTGATCATGTTAGATGCATTAGTTTATTGTCAACATTGGGAAATGCCTTGAAGCACCGCTTTTTACAGAATTAACTGGTTTTTGAGAAAGAAAGATAATTTCTTCAGTGATGTCCCATTTGGTTTTACTCCCCAAAAATCTACTGGAGACGCTCTGCTTCGATTGTGTGACATTCTGCAGCATGGGAAGGCGAGGCTGACAAATGTGTTTGTATTTCCTGATATCAAGGATGCATTAGGTAATGCTTGGTAGCCTTCTATTTTGAAAATCTTAAAAGATGCTGGTATTCCAAAAACTTCATATGACGTTCTTGGACATTTTCTGAATGAGAGATCTGCAGAACTTCCTATCGGATCAGAAGGCAAAATTTTGTTCATTAGAGAGAGGTTGTCCTCAGAGCTCTGTTTCCGGACCTAGTCTGTGGAATATTATTATAAACTATATTTTAATTCGCTTTTTTTGTCTGTTTCAAAATTGCATTTGCTGTGATGACATTCTGCTGATTTTTCAAAGAAAGCTTCTTCAAAACATCGTCCTGCGAGTACAATCTGTGCAAACTTTATTTCCCAGTGGTCAAGTATTCACAAACTTGAATTCAACCTTTCCAAGAGTAAAGCTATAATTGTCGGTGGAAAATTCGATGAAGATGCTATTCACCTTTGACCCTTGAGGAATGGACTCTTGAATTTGTTGACTAAGTTAAGTACTTTGGTGTTTTCCTGGACAGAAAACTCAAATGGAAGAAGCATATTGAATGCGTTTATAATAAATGCGAAAAATTCCTTACTGGCCTGTATCGTATTGCCAAAAATACATTTGGAGTAAGCTATGAGGTTTTAAAACTTGTGCATAAACAGGGTATTGTGCCTTTAATATCTTATGGATCTCAGATCAGGGGACAGGCATTGAAGACTAAAACCAATCGACGCAGGGTGACGAAGATTGAACGGAGAATTCTGCGTATTGTCAGAGGTTATATCTATAGATTATTAAGTTATAAAGCAACCTTTGCTATAACTGGAGTTCCACCTTTAGACTTGGAAATTGAGTGTAAAAATGAATTGTATGCTTGGAATTAAAATGATTTTTTGATGGACTGATTTTGATGAAAAATTGCCTCTTTGAAACATCCCTCATCCGGATATCTTAGAATTAATTAATCTAATTAAATACGAAAAAATGTGGAAAAGCTTTCTCAGAAAGTCTGCTTTACGGACGGTAGTGAGATGAACAAAGTTGGCCTTGCTTTTGTTTTATTTGAAGACAACTTCGGATACGGCTTTTATAAACATCGTATCCTGAATGAATGCACTATCTTTACAGTAGAATTGCTTTTCATTAATCTCGCAGTTAAAAGGTTTAAAAGAAAAGGACATTTTCTGTTCTGCCTTATTTGTAGTGATTATCTTTCCTCTCTACATTACTGAACAATATTGCAAGCACAGAAAAATTAGTAGTTGAAACGCTTTTAAAAATAAGTTCTCTTAAAAATAGAGGAAATTAGATTTTTTGCCTATATGCGGGGACATTGTGAAATTTACGGGAATGTAAGAGCTGTTTTTTAACCAAAGACGCTTTGAATTTAGCAGTTGATGTAAATGTTAACATTCATAAGTGTTACTTGAAAGTCTCATGTTATGACAAGCTTGTTACTAAGTGGACCGAAGAGTATGTCTCGTCTCAGAAAGCTGGTTACACCCCAAAAAAATTTCCCTCTATTCATCATAGATTGAACTCAGAATTATTTTTCTTCACAAACTTCAAAATTACACAATTTTTATCTGGCCATGGATATTTTACTAAATACATATATAGGTTTCATCTTCGAACTAATGATATATGCGAGTGTTAAAAAAATAGCCACAAGATGTGGAGCATTTTCCTCTCCCCTTTCAGTTGTCCTGCTTGCATAGATAGGTATTTAAAGCTTGTAAGCATTTAAAACGATACAAATCAAGGAGTTATCAAACACACCACAAGAAACCAAATGAATGCATAAAAATGAGGTCAAACCTGTAATTTATAGAGAAATAAGCTGCAAATCCCGTTGAGATAAGAATATGACGGGCTCTAGAAATCACTTATTGCTATTCAAGTGCTTATTATATTTTGGGATAAATCGTAAATAACGAGTGCAGATTGAAACATCCCTTTTATATGCTTAATTGTTCATGAATATTTACAATATAAAATACTTAGAATAGTAAGTCAATTACTAACATTCAAATTCATGATTCTTTTTTACCTCATGATCTCGCATAGTTTCCACAACTTGCAACCAAAAACAGAAAAAAAAATTAAAATGCAAAATTAATTCGGGAGAAAAAATAAAAAATAATACTCTACATCTAGTCAACGAACACCACTTTTCGTTTTATTGAACAAGCGCTACACTTTGAAACACTTTTTTCTGCTTGCCTATTGAGGGCAGCTTTCAATAAAATTGCTTAATTGGTGAATCATTTAATTCGTGGATTCTAGCGATTTCGAAAGCGAAAAACATCAGTAAAGTTTCATCACAAGAATAAATTTTATATATTCGGGACCAATCCCATCTCTTCCTAATATTTGAGAATCCTAATTGAGAATACTGTAGTTTAGCGCAGAATGAAACGTGCCGCCCATTTTGTTTAACTGACAACCTGGCTCGCTTCCTTCGCTACGAGCTAGTACTGCACATGCACTCACCCTCAACCGAGTGTTAAACTGCCGATATCGGAGGATCAAAATTTAGCACTGAAACGCCATGCTGCCCATTTTGTTTAGCTGACAACCTGCCTCGCTTCCTTCGCTACGAGCTAGAAGTGCACATGCACTCACCCTCAACCGAGTGTTAAACTGCCGATATCGGAGGATCAAAATTTAGCACTGAAACGCCATGCTGCCCATTTTGTTTAACTGACAACCTGCCTCGCTTCTTTCGCTACGAGCTAGAAGTGCACATGCACTCACCCTCAACCAAGTGTTAAACTGCCGATATCGGAGGATCAAAATTTAGCACTGAAACGCCATGCTGCCCATTTTGTTTAACTGACAACCTGCCTCGCTTCCTTCGCTACGAGCTAGAAGTGCACATGCACTCACCCTCAACCGAGTGTTAAACTGCCGATATCGGAGGATCAAAATTTAGCACTGAAACGCCATGCTGCCCATTTTGTTTAGCTGACAACCTGGCTCGCTTCCTTCGCTACGAGCTAGAACTGCACATGCACTCACCCTCAACCGAGTGTTAAACTGCCGATATCGGAGGATCAAAATTTAGCACTGAAACGATGGTTTAAACCTCGGATCAGGCATTGTGAGTACGGTTTCTTCTGCAATCGTAAGATTATCGTTGATCAGTGGCTTAACTCGGACTTGTGAATACGACCATTAGAGTTTAAATATTCCGTAAAAATAATTGCTTTTCCAGCTGTAATGGTAAAATATTCCGAGTAATCGCATTGTTAAATTTACAACCCATTTTCTTCAAATTTCCAAATTAAAGTTGATTTAAGTATGGATATTCAGCTGTTTTATATGAAACTTTCCTAAAAACGTATGCAATTGAAATTTGAATAATACATTCCCTAATCAAATACATGTTTTATAAATTATTTAACATTTTATGAAATTATATTGAATGAATTTTATGTGCGTCTTGCACAAACAGATGTAAAACGTGAATCCAGACACGATGAAGTCACTAAATGACTGTAAGTACTCACAGTATACAAAATTTCATGAAAATATACCCATTCGTTTGGTCGTAGTGTGGGTACACACATACATACACTTTAACAAGACGCGGAAAACACTGATTTTGCATTAGAATGACCCAAAACGGATAAACAACTTGAAGTGGGGCGAAGTTTTTCAATGCACCAACACTCCATTTTTATTTATATAGATCTATTTATTGTGCTCTAGCAACTTTTTCTGAAAGTATTTAGATATTTTGTTCAACTTTAAACATAACAATGTAAAAAAGTGATCCACGTCGTCGCAAATTTGCCTTTTATACAGTAGAATTGTATAGGCTTTAAAATGTATAGATATCTACAGAGGGTTACACATTTGGAATACCTGACAAAATTCGTAAATATAGAAATATTTATGTCCACCATTGGATATTCCTCTTAATGAGATCTGTGCATTTTGTCATTCCACCTCTAAAGGGCAAGTGCAAATCTCAGTAGCGCATGTTATTAGCTCTTCCACACAAGGAATTGACTGAACCTACTGCTAAATCAACTCTGAATCAAAGTGATGTCATCCCAGTGTCACTCCCTATGCGCAATGCAGTTTAAATTCCATCGGGGAGCGTATACTCGATCAATGGAGACTGTTTGACATAAACGGGATTTCTCAACTGTCCTGCAAGACAAACAGTAGTAACGACTAGCCGCCGGCTTGCATTAAGGACTGCCGTGGGCGACAAATACGACTACCTGTGAATACCCATTCGTGTTTAGTGGAGCTGGGAAATGGAATTTTATCGTGTCTGAGATGTAAGATAATATTAGCGAATTTTAATTTCTTAAAACTAGAGTAGTTCTATGTGAGACCGCGGTCCCGCAAATTCTCCTTTTTTATAAAATGAGGACATAGTCCCAAAAAATTGTTCATAAATACCTTTTTAATTCACATATTTCATTAGTATGAATAATTCACATATTTCATTATGACATGATTAATAATTAATTCTGTCATAATTTTAAGGACTATTTGTACACAGACGGTGGTCATGTTGACAAATATAAAATCACATTTTCGCCAAAATGAATAAAAGTCCCTTGTCTCTATACCATATTAAAATTTAAATCTGTACACTTATTTCTTTTTAAAAAATCACGGCATTCGGGTTTCGAAACAAACACACACTGTAATGTAAACTTGCGAAAAACAGTTTTTAGTTTTACTAGATTTGAGCACCAGAAACAGATTGCCTTGATCTTCAATTTCAGTTGAAAATTTTTCTCTGTACTTCCTTGCTGATTGATCAGTGACATTTGCTATAGATGTTTATTTATACTTTCTGGGTCTGAGCTTTTCGGTACATCACTATTAAAAAAATGCTTAAAAACCTAAACTGATAAAATTACAGGACCTTTCACAGCCCGGTATAATTGATACCTGAACCGTTCTCCGCCTGGTGGTACGAAAACAATGGTATAGAGATATATACACATTTTTAAATCTACTTATTTAAGCTACCTTTTAAGGTCCAAAAATTGAAAAATACTTTTTCACCACCTATAATTTTTAGTTTATGAGAATTCATTACATATCGTTACCACTACGCCAATGGCATGAATCTGCAAAATTGACGTTTCTACAAAAACGCTTCCAGGTTTTGAAACTTCTGGAAAAATCGAGTTACGACTCAAAGGCTGTTTTCTCATGAAAATCGGCATTTCCATAAGAAACAAGATGATTCGTGGCTTTGTCTCAGTATAAAACATGAAATGGTGACTATAAAAATGAAGAGAGGTGAAAATCACCAAAATGCAGATTCGTTGCCTTTGGCGTGAAAGTAATGATAAATTTCCCTAATGTACGTGACACAGAAATCGACGTTATTTGTATTTTCGCGAATGGTAACACAAACGGATGTAAACAATGTTAAAGTGTTGAAATTGTAATTAAAAACAAAACGTGAGCATAGTTGGATTTCACAGGAAGGACGCAACATGCAAGATGTGAGATGCATTATACGTGACGCGCTTTTCCATCAGTTTGAATTTGAGTTCCAATTTCGTCGTTGACTTACAATGTTTACCTTTTAGATGTCCTAAATTACTTTACCTATTGCGCATGTGAATTAAAGTTTTCCTTTTTTTATAATATATGTATCCATTTTATTCACTAACTCTTAATTTCACCGTAAATCAACCACTAAGGGATGTTTAATTTGAAATATCTTTGATTTGTGCTACAGAGCTGAATAATATTGCTAAAACTCTAATGAAGAACTCACTGATCTAAATCAATATGAAATTAACTGCTACGGAATTCATTCGCCACAGCTTAATTTGAGCTGTGGAGCATGATGTTGCTAAAACTACACGCAAGAGCTACCGGCTGAAGTACCAGCATTTTGATACAGAGTGCAATAAGAACTATGGAAATTTAAAATCAGTATAGAAATGAAAATGTGAGCGAACATGAAAATAGCCGAAGGTTTAGATGTTAACGAGAGATCTCAGCACCCTGAATACCTCAAGCAGTTGGCTTTGGAGATTCTGGGGAACATTCCTGCTGATGCGCAACACATTTTCACAGATGGCAGCAAGAGTGATAAAGGAATTTCTGGGAATTAAAACTAGATCATGATTGCTTCAAGATCAACAAAGGAATCTTGGTCACTGTTCTTTTTTTCCCTCAGAACTTTTGTCCATCGATGAAGCATTGGAATAAATTTAGTCACATCACACTGATAAGGGCTTTTGGATCCTAACAGACAGCCGAAGCTCCATACAACATCTCAACAAGTTGTGGAAACATAGTGACCCAAGCAGAAACATCGTCAGCAAAATGAGGAGTCTGCGTGAGAGGAACTTGAAAACATCTTCAATGAATCAATTCAATCAATATTAAAATGTGTATGAATGGAATTCGGAGGACTCCGACTCATGATAAATACGTCTGCAGTCAGCCCGGTGCCCCCTGGGTAAAATGGCAACAGAGAAGACCACTGTAAGATTCTTCACATCACGTGAGATACATTGTATGAAAGTAATTTCACGTGAAGATGAAGACTGCTGAAATGAATAACTAGTAGATAACAATATAAATTAATCAAAGTTCAATAAACATAAAATACTGGTAAATCTACTACCACTTGGCCTCAAATAAAGTTCACAAAATAAATTAGGCGATTGTAATTTTTAAGTTTAGGACAGAGATACTTGCAGCAGTGGATACTTGAAGTCAATGAAGATCGAATTGGGTTGTACTCATTTCTCAGCTTAGGCTTCACTCTTGCACATAATATACTGTCTCGGCCGTCCCTCGGGCATTTTAATCACCGTCCTGAGAAGGTTCTTGAGGGTTTCAAGTCTCATGGGCTAAGAGACTGTATAACCTTTTTTGCAAGTGAGATAAGTAAGAAGGTGCAAATGTTAAAAACTAACGAATCGTCTTGATAAATGGAATGCAATTGACATGCACGTTCAGAAGCTAATTGTTGACATTACTGAGGTGTGCAGTTTAGCCATACACTATATTGGAAGTAAGAATAAGTAAGATCAGTATGAATACAAGAAATACTGCTTTATACACTGCTGGCCACCCAAATTGCAACACCAAGAAAGACAAGAGATATCACAACAAAATTTATTTTGTAGATAACATGTTGACCAAGTATCAAATGATTAAATTTATAGACTTCTGTGAAGTGTGGTTCCTGCCAAAATCAGTAGCCAGAGTAGCCGCCATTGTTGGAGATCACCGCTGCCACACGCCTCGGCATTGATTCAAAGAGACTTTGGATGTGTTCTTGGGGTACAGCAGACCAAGCAGCTTCCACACGTTGCCAAAGTTGATCTGGTGTGGCAGCTGGGGATGTATTCTGGGTCAATCGTTGAGCAACCATGGACCACATGTTTTCTATCGGCGAAAGATCCGGAGAGCGAGCTGGCCAGGGAAGCAATTCAATCTGGCGATTGACGAAGAACCCTTGGACAATGCGTGCCACGTGTGGTCGCGCATTATCCTGTTGAAATATGGCTGTGGGCAAGCCCTGAAGGTAAGGAAGGACAACTGGCTCCAACACCTCGGAGATGTAGCGCTGGCTGTTTAAAGTACCGGCAATGCGTACTAGAGGAGTGCGAGAGTGATATCCAATACCGCCCCATACCATAATACCCGGTGCAGGACCAGTGTGGCGGTGCATAACGCAGCTGTTCAGCATCCTCTCTCCACGGTGTCTCCAGACTCGAATCCGACCATCGTGGTGTTGCAGACAGAAGCGTGACTCGTCAGTAAAGACAATTTCATTCCATTCTGCCGTCCACATCCTTCTTTCATCGCACCATTGGCGGCGGAAACGTCTGTGGTTCTGCGTCAAGGGTAGACGAAGCAATGGACGTCTTGCGGACAGACCACTCTGCTGTAAACGGCGTCGAATGGTACGTGCAGACACTGGATGATGCGGTACAGACTGAATGTGCTGTGCTATGGTTCGTGATGTGGCTGAGCGATCCGTCACTGCCATACGCACAATATGCCTGTCATCACGTGAAGTGGTGCACTGAGGTGGATGCGATCGAACACGTCGGTCCGTCGTACCCTCCTGCATCCAACGATCACATATCAACATTACAGTTGTTTGGTTTCGTCCAACACGACTACCGATTTCCCTGAAAGATAATCCACAATCTCGGTAGGCCACTATCCTTCCTCTGTCGAACTCGGATACTTGATCAAAAGATGATCGCTGTTTTCTACGAGGCATAATTGATCGTTTTTTTTGAAAAAACCACAAGAAAAACACAATTGCCGTACTTGAAATCGTCGAAATCTCCAAGCCTTAAATAGCGCTTTGAAGTGGCGCCACAGGCGCGCGTGATGTGCGTCTGCGCTGAAATTCTAATCATTTGCATATCTCACCTCCGCTAATGCATGTTGTAAATTTCATATTATTTGCATGCTTCCTTCAGGGTGTTGCATTTACGGTGGCCAGCAGTGTACATATTTCATAATTTGGAGATCTTAAATGCTCATATCAATTCATATATTCATTGTAAATGGATTTAAATAGAATGAAACGGTAGTAACGACACTGCCACCAATAGATATGGAATGGTTTTTTTAATAAGGACTGCACGTATAATAATTTGGATTGTATATATGGGATCAATAGACTGTAGCACAGATGTTATGCGCGTGTATGCTAGTATTAATCAATTTGTTATTACTTCATAGTGGAAATATACATATGGATAAGGACTGAGCTAGTGGATTTTGCACAGGACTTCCAGCCTTGAGATGACGTCACGGCAGTTTCTAATTTCCACGGAGAGGCACATACTTACGGATAGACAGAGACGACGGTGGCTTTCCATGGAGGGAAACGAAAATGACGCCGCCATTCATGGTACTTACCCTGTATATAATTTTCTGTAAATAATTATCCATCCTAAACTTTTTGTTTTAATCATTGACACAGTGATGTCCATACTTATGTGTTTCCCTGTGTCTTTCTTATCCCCTTAATATTAATAAAAATGTAACATTTTATTCTTATAATAATTAATACATTGCTTTCGCAACCATTTTTTATTTATAAAGTTGTTAATTAGTTTCATGTATCAAAGTAACGAATACCGCAAATGCTAAATTGCTTCAAAACGAATTGGATGAAAAACTATGAATGTAAACTGAAAGCAAACAAAGTAGATATAACATTGGACTTTTGTTGCATGCATCATTTAATCACTTATTTCCTTTAGAGCATATGATTCCTCTCTTTAAAAACCATAATATTCCTGAAAGAGCAGGATGTACGATTGACAAGAGCTTTTCCACCTACTCAGTATCGTTAGCCTTACGGGAAGGTTTGATATCAGAGGGATATTCGTGACAAGTCCCAGAACCGGAAATGGCCTTTTCCGACGAAGTTCTGAGAGAATTATTTGCTAAATTAGCTTTTCCAGTTTCCTGAACTTCAGTCGAAATTGCTATAGAATTTCATTATTAATCACACTTGAATTGTCTTTGGAAATATTTAAAATATCGAATTCCCACTGAACTGTTCTATAAAATTCTTAAAATGAAATTCTTAGTACACATTCGATGGATAGTACGTAAATTTAAATAATTAGAACGATAAACCATCACAAAAAGCAGAAGAACTACGATTCAGCAAAAATAATACATTTTCGAATTTCTTACAAAAAATTATTTCACACTTTAACTGTTGCATGCGAGAAGCAACTCCCTTTACATTACATGGGACTTTTTTAAGAGAGAGAACTAAAATTTGCAATTTTTACCTTATTTACTTATATACATAATACTTATCTATACAAATACAGTAGACTCGAGTTATAAGGACGCTGAGAGAACTTTGGCTCTAGGAACGTTATATCAAATGGTAGTTACATCGATTAATTCCTCTTCCAGTTTTTTTCTTGGGAGGGGGTTGGAAAAAGGAAGGTCACTTTTCACACTTTATAATTTTTTTGTAATTTCAGATGGTTGGTTGGTTTTGGTTTTTATAGTGCAAAGGACATATTTGTCCAATCTGCGCCCAGCAACTTCAAGTCATTAGAGATACACACATAGGGGAAGCTTTATGCACATAAAGAAGGCACAAAATGGAAATACAACCAAGGAGAAATATAGAATCTGACTATAATCCATTCTGAGTTGCTTACAACTCGCAGGTTGCTAGCTTAACGAGTAGGTCCTCTGAACCATGGCGACCCCTCATAATGTCAGAAGGCAATCATTCCGTCTTTACTTTAAACAAACTCCCTTTGAAACGTTTCAGGGATGTTATTCTATCGCATATTCTTCAGCCACTCTAGAAGTGCATTTTCTAAAAGCGGGAATATTACTTCCCTGCTCCCTATTCCCTTGGCTGCTCATCTGCAGCTTGAAATATGGTGTCCACGTTCTTTACTATGGTAAAGAAAGTATTTTTAGGAATGTTAAGCAGTTTGGCAATCCCCGTTTTCGAAAGACGTTTTCTACCGATGATTCTTATGATTTTCTCTCTAATCCCAATGAACAAAGCTGAGTGATTGGCCTTGAATAGGGAGGAGGCATTGCAAGGTAAGCTCCAAGCATTCTACTGCAATTATCCTAGATTGGTAAAGAATCCGAGCAAAGCTAAGCATTTGGCAATACTGTGATACCCCCAAAATCGTCGAATCGAATCTTCAACGAATCAGGAGACACCGGGAAAGTACGGTCGCAATAACGAGATCTTTACATTTTTCCAATCGTTATGTCGATCCTAAAATAGCATTATAGTTATAGGAGAACAATTAGGATTTTTCAATTGGTCGTTATATCGTAGAGACGTTAAATTGAGAGTAGCTATAAGGCAAGTCTACTGAATAATTTTTAAAAAAAAGTTGTTTCATCTACCATATGAATTGCTTGAAATAAACGAATTCGGTAATGTTAATTCAATATCATTAAACTTTCTTAAGTATCGTTTTAAGTAACTAAATGGGTTTAAATTGAGTTTCGTATGTAATTAGTGCACGTATTGCGCTGCGATGAGAGAATTTAGAAAACATGTCCCTAGTGGTTTCAGTTTTCTGACCTATTTTATGTTATTTTATTCGTTTCTTTCCTTTACTCTTTTGGCTTTAAACTAGAGTCCGTGCATAACTCAAAAGCTTTGGCTGCTTCGCCTGATCAGTTAATTAATCAGAATTCCAATTCCGGTTAGAGATAAATTTTTTTGGAAGAAAAATTAAAATGTTTTGGAAAAAAGATTTTGAAGAACGATAAAACTTGTTTTCAGAACAGAGTTCAACGGTCAGCGTCATGTAAATATGTAGTTTTAATAAATGACTTGTTTTGTTAGTCTTAAGTTCTAGTGTAGCGTTACATACATCATTCGTAATACAGTCCACTTGAGAAAATTGCAAGACACTTCTGTAGACACAATGGAAGACAACACATTTTTAAAATCTACAAAAACTATATACAAACATCGAGTAAAATGCATATCTAACAATAAATAATTTTGCATATGAGCACTGCAAGTGAATCAGTGATTAGGTCTTCAATTGGGTCTTTCTAGTTTTAGGCTATCCTATATGCGGCAACAGGGTCAGTCTGACAGAGACAAAGTGCACGCGTTTATCTAAAAACTATATTTTTGAACTGATTACTTTCTCACAGTATATCATTTAGCTATATTGTGTCAACTATTAAATTGGAACTTCTAAAACGCTCGTTTAAGAAAAAAGTATTTTACTCGCTAACTAACCTGAACTGTTACCTTTTCTTTTTGAGCCCTGGTCGCCTTGGTTCAGAGGGTTTGCCTATTGAGTTATAGCAGCCTGTGCGCGGTGCAGGTTCGATTCCTGTAACTGGGTGTTTTTTCCCTGTCTGTATTTTCCACGTCCTGTGTCAGTGAAAACTTTCCTTGTTTGTGTAGGGGGCTTATTTGTTTGGTCCACTGCGCTTGCAATATAAGAGTTGTAGAAAAGTGCAGGTTCGATTCCTCTCTGGGTGTACTTCTCACTTCTGTGTCAGTAAACCTTTTCTTGTGTGTATGTCCCTTTGCTTGATGTTGTTTGGCACAGATTGCTCAAATATGTCCCTTGCGCCATAAAACCCAACCCAACCAAGCTTATTTCTGTATGTCCATTTACTTGACGGTTAGTTGTTGGTTGTTTTGGAGTTTTATGGCTCAAGGGCCATGTGTGGCCAAGCTGCGTAAAATGCAAGACAACGTCAAGTACAAAATGTCGTGAAAAGGGGACTGGGGAACGAAGTAATGGGGATAAAAGCAGAGAAAGATCATTTGAGCATCCCTGGAGCGCGATTCTCGTGTTTACTAAAAACAATAACCCCATGGGAAAAGAAAAGATCATTAGAGTACCTAGGGTTCGTGAAGCCCGTACATATCTATGGTAGATATGCTCCTGAGGGCTTTACTTGACGGAAAAATATTGTTTAGAGCAGTTTGGCCAGATCTGGCCATCGTGCCTCAAAAGAAAAACAACCAGCATTGTAATCTCCAAAGGTATAATAATTATTTTAAAAGCAGTATTTACTCATTGATGACCAATGTATACTGACAAAACATCGTAAGCCATATGTTGATTCATATCAAGTTAAGAATCAAATCCCAAGAGCAATACTTATCCAGATTGAATGCCTAATGGAAACTAGACTGACTTGTGAACACGCATGCTTTGGTTTTCGCAGCATTTCTCTTGGTGCCTTATGATATCCTAAATCGATGAAGGGGCTTCGAATAACAAAGTCTATTGAACCCAGCGAGCCTACACGGGCTTTGGGGGACGACGTAGATAATCCTGATGGATTAAGATGGAAAGATCTGTCGCGCGCATTTTGCATTAGTCGTCCTCCAGCTCCGAGAAGAGCTAATAAAGCCGATTCTCACTCTCTCATGAGCATTAGTCATTAGTGATTTATGCAACCCTAATCAAGTGAGAAGCGGAAAGGGGAACATTGCCACACTGTGTCAAATCGATCATCAGTAGGTCCACAGTTTCTAAACTATTTGACTCCGAGCTGCACAATCACGGCTACAATCTACGACGGACAGATTAAAACGGGATATGCAGTTTTGTATCGACGGTGTCCAATGTAGGATTCTGACAACCCGTTGTTAATGGTATGTGCGGGGTTTTGTTGGATTCAAAAAAACTAAATGGCTTCCTTTCCAGATTTGGCGCCATCAAAACGAAATTCATCGGAGCAGTACGACAATGCTTTTAAAACCAAAAAGTAAAGCATTTAATTTTTGTAATCATTTGAACTTCCAGTTTACAATGAAAATTAACTACCGCCATGAAATGATAAATTAAAAAAACAATTAAACCGAATAGCTCCTTATATGCATGCAAGTTCACTCAATTAACTTAGAAATGGCACTGTCTAAGTCATGTTATTTTGTGTTTATGGTTCTCTTTGGAGGACGGACAAGAAGTCTTATTATGGTTGTTTTCTAAGCCAATTTGAATAGCCATAACTCATGGCACTAATTGTCTAAAACATGCCAGACTCTGCGTTACCCCGGACACGATGGAGTTGCTGCCACATTGACATACCATTTAACTGTGGGGAACATACCATTCTGGTAAACTTTGGGCAGCTAACCCAAATTTGCACTTCTGGGGCAAGGGCCATATTTGGCCATCCTGCGCCGAACACAAGACATACAATATCAAGTAATAGACATACAATGAAAGCTTTACTGACACAGAAGAGAGAAATGCACTCAGGGAGGAATGCACCTGCCAGGAATCGAAATCGAACTGTGCCGCCAAACCCAGTTGGAAGAGCAACGGATTAGTAACCAGAGGGTTGAGAGTTCGAAACTTGGTCCAGCCAAAGACCATCGTGTACACGGGGGCTGGTATATGTAAAATCTGTCATGGCCTGAAATGTCCTCATGTTGGCGGGATGTGGAAGTTGGGATCATGGGGTGCCAGCTCAGGTGTTGACCCCTTCATCTGACCATGGTTCAAAATTACGAGGAGTTGTCCTTGGATATTTCGATTCAGTATTCATCCTGGACAGTCGCCAATAACCAGTTGCGTTGCTCCAGTGTGACGTTAATTAACTACCTACTTACTTACCTGAAACTAATGCAGTGAACTCAAGTTTACTTTACCCCATGAATCTAAACTTTTATTAGAAATTGCTGTAGAATAATTCTTTATCGAATCCCCTGAATCAGTGGTGTCCACCACGGTCCTGGACAGCTAGTAATGTGGCCCCAAAAGATCGTAAAGTTTTAATATTATTACATGTTTTTCATGACCCGTTGCCTTTCTTCCCCCAGTGATAACTCTCTCGCTTCACTATCACGCCTAACTTGTGCCATCGCTTTTTGCCAAAACATACGTTTGTGAACAACTATTTTCAAGGATGTAGAGCGTGAAGAGTATAATTATGTCTTACAAGCACCTTGAGAATTTACTATGAATTACAATCCCTTTCATCAAATCATACACTGATGCATTAATTTCACAAAAACAGTCAAATGGTTTCGTTACTTATATACATGCACTAACTGTACTGTATTTTATACGCGCCTCAGGGCAACTCTTGATCAATCAGGCAAGCCAAAAATTCTGATACAGCTACCCTAAATACCAATTAATGTTTTCATTTCGTCGGAAATTTAATTTTTCTATTTCTTTGAGGGAGGGGGTAGTCGATCTTCCCCCATGCGTGTGCAGATTGTCTGAAAACGAAACATACGCTATTCATGCGCGTTGACGTTGTAGACAAAAGAAAATATATAGGCGGTACAAATGAAGGATTTTATCAGCAGTAATACACATGGGGATACCTGTTGACGTGGTATCGAAAAAAATCTTAACGATACAAATAATATATATTACCAGAAATAAAACAAATTCTCAATCAGCAGAAATTCAAATCGTATTGCAAGAAACTTTATTCCACGTACTCTTTTACACACAAGTATTTTCTTCATTTCTTCAGTTATAAATGAGTTGAGACTGGGATAGACGGAGGGAACTGTAGATAGTATCTCAACACTTTGTGTGTCAGAGTCCACCCTTTCTATTTTTATCCTTCTCAAAGGTGCCTACTGATTTGAAATTTGTTTTCGAAACTTCCGTTACCTTGAGCCAAATAAACATTCCCCCAGCAATCCACATCGCTTATATTGTATCTATGTTAGATGCGATGCTATTAAACTAATTTATTATCTGCAATTTTTATAGGTCTTAAATATTTTATAATATGCTGGTTTTCGCTTATCGGTCTATAAAAGCGCTTTACTCGATTTAAATTTCTGTTTTTGAGAAGATTGTTCAAATTTTTTCTAGTAATTTTACTGTAAAAATTCAGTTCCTGAACTTTTTTGTTAATTTATGTTTAAGGCGCAAATTTGTTTCTTCATAGTAATTAAAATTCCTTCTAGTATAATAAATGAAACCTTTTTCCATTGTTAGGGTGTAATTAATTTCGCCTTTATCATAATACTAGCGGAATTACCCACCATCACTAGGGTTGAATTGGTTAAATATTGATTCAGAAAGTTATCAGAATAATCCCTCTTCTTTCATAGAAAAATGCCAACATAATTTAAATGTAAGAAAAATAATTTTTAAACCCCACTTTCACCGTTTTTGTAGCTTCTACATTTTAGTTTGAAAGCAAATACGTATACTACATGCTATATCCATCCATATAATCCATTTCACATACATTGAACCCTTGGTGTAAGAGAAAAATACAAAAGCTGATTCTAAAGTGAGTACTACAGAAGTAGGTATTACGTTTTGGGGTAATAATAAATGCCTGTTATGTTTATTTTACTGTAGGCTGTAGGTTTTTCCTGTAAAAAAGGACAAACCTATGGCCCCCCGAATAATCTTGCATTCTGTTTTCCAATCAACTTTTTTAGACTCTAGCACCTGGGATGAGATATTTCTGAATTTCACCATTATTTTGAGATGGTGACAATTTGATTTGTTACGATATTCATTATTAAATTTTCTTTTGATACAAATAAGTTTTTTCTTGAAATATCCTTCAAACTGCACATGAAGTTGCAGAGCTTGTTTGAAAATTAAATGTCTTTGGTACAGACAAAGCAAAGGGAATTGATAAAAATTTTTCAATAAACGGAAGGTCGATTAAAAAAAGAAAATAACCGTTCTTAACAAGTGTTTCATAGGTAGTTAAGTTGCATAAGAATAGCTTCAAGTCGAAAAGTAATCAACCTCGACTTTCTGTCACTTATAAGATAAAACATTTATAATTTCTAAAACGTCCTAGTTTGAATATTTTCTAAACGTGATATTCCAATACATTAAAAATTCGTTTTACTCCAACTGTCATACAGTTTAAAATCGAATCTTTGAGGCACTTTTCTTTCAATTCAGATATTCGGTTTCTAAATGGAAATCATTTACCTATTTAGAACGATAGATACATTTAGCAGCAATGTAATTTGAAATATGAAAAACAAATGTGTTTTACTGATTTTAATTGCCTTGTAATGAAAACCCACGTCAAAATTTTAAACAAACTTTGAATTACAACCCATAGTCTACCACACAGATACCGATGGTCTACTACATGGATTACCACACGTCTAATTTTAACGTTAACTGCCTTATTTGAAAACAACTTTATTTTAGCGTTACCCTCGTTTTAAAGTAAGACACTATCTTCTTATTTTAAAAGGTTTTGTTCTGTATTCTTGATTTATTTTTATGAAAAGGAATTCTACAAATCATTATGTATTGAATCAATGACTTTTATGAATGTTGATCGATATATACACATACCGCCAAAAAACGAACCCATGTCTTTAGCGACATTTTGCACAGAATAAATATTTCATCATAAAACTAAAAAATCACCGATCAAACGATGTAGATTTGTATAGAGAACAGACACCAACTCTTCTTCATATGTATAGATAGAAATATATTGAACATATTTTCATACAAATATTAAAATGTACGTACAAGAATTTTTAATGTCCTGTTTTCAACCAAACCGATGTATGAAAACAATTATTTATTTTAAAACGTAAAAGATAAATAGATTTTTAATAGGTAACCTCAATTGAAAATATAGGTGACTTTTATAAAATATAATATCTATGAAGTCACGTTGCTGAAAGCATCGACATTCTAATGTTATTGACAGATCGTGTGAGGGAAATTGCTGTCGTAAGTTCTCAGAAGAGTAAGTCGCTTGGACTTACGAATCGACTTGGGCCGATTGGTTACGAAGAGCGAAGTAGTGTTTTCAATCACTGAATAATCATGTTAACCAATCAATAATTTCTCCCACATTAGGATTCATGCTATTCCCACTACCACGTGACAGATCTTTCAACCGATCGATAGGAAGAAATAGTATGAAGCTGCGCATATATATTCAATCTATTTCATCAGAAAGTTAATAAACTGGAAAACAAAAATATTAAAATACAAAAATAGTTCAAAATGTCTTTATTACATGCATATTTTGTGGCCTAAGACTCTTTAAATGTGACCTAAAACGCTTTGCATATCCACTCGAATTGTCACTCTTAGAATGTTTCTTACTTCGGTGAGAATCAGATGCAATTAAAAAAAGGAAGCTTGTATTAATTATAATCGCTTATTCCTTTACCTAATAAAGGGACGAGCTCCATTTATTCAATTAATAATGTGAATTCGATTCTTTTATAACCAATCAACTCCAAGCATGTATATTAAGTATTATTTCTGATGATAAATATTTTATAAAGTGATCTAAAGATTTAAAGACTTACACTCCTGAAAATTCTTAAAACTGCACTGGGCATTTCTTGCTTGACAATTAATTTGACTAAAAATTTATTATTGATTGAAAAGACAATTTCTTCTGATGAAATATCTGAATTAACGTAAAAGGTATGTATTACAAAACATTTTCTTTTGAATGAATGGGTGTTGAGTTTTAATGTAAAATCTAGACTAGTTTTTCGTAACTCATTGATCAACTGAGCATCATGAGATTTCCGAGTTATGCAGTACGCTTCTACCCCACAACACATACACAGTAATTGAATAACCGTATCTATTGACTGAAAGAACCCCAAGAAAGATTCAATTGGCCAAGTCCAGAACTGGTTAGAAGTCATGTGGGGAGGACTTCAGATCGCAGAAAGGATGTATATGTATGAAACCCTTACGACTTTGACACCAACGAAATTTGGAAACAGTCATTGTCAACAAACGATATTTTTTTTCAAGTGAAAACCTTTGAACTAATCATACACACAAACGAGTGTTTTCAAATCAATTAACAAAACATATACCGTAACCAAACTCCCCTTTCAGAAGAGGTAGGTAGGTAGTTAATTAAAGTCGCACAAGAGCCACACAACGGGCTACTGAAGACGGAGCGGGATCAATCCCGAATGGAAAGATCCAAGGACAACTCCTCGTAATTTTGAACCACAGTCAGACGACAAGGACAACACCTGAGCACCCCACTCTCCAAACTTCCCCACCCCGCCAACGTGCCGTTCAGAAGAAACCTCTTACTTAAATATTCTAATTAATTTTTGAGTAGCTTGTGAAAAAATCATACTTGTAGAATCTCTAAGTGAGATTTATTTTTGCAATGCATTTTAATTTATGATGGAATTTAATGTTGTGTGATAAATGTTAGAATTTCATTCACTCTATTTGTGGAGCAAGTGATTAAAATGTCTGTATTCGAGGTTCTGTAAGTACAAAAATGGAGTATCAGTATTCTTATTCTTTGAATAGAACGAACGATTGTCTAATACAACATCCCTTTCAATGCTCATCCAGTTTCAAAAATTGAAAATTTCGTAGCATCAAAAAGTTATTCAGAAAGCCCATTTACTTATTTCTGTTCCTCGTCATATCTTTACGAAATGCTGCTCTCTCATTTCTCCGTCGAAAACAAAATGTAACATCTGTCATAGACTGAATTCCATCTCTCTCTATTCGTTCGCTTCTCTCTCCCGATGGCGAATTGGATCGTTGCCAATGATTCTTTCTTAAAACTGTTCTCTTTTTCGTCTGTGTTCGGCTTTCCTTTTGTCTTTCATCGATAGGGAAAATGAAAAGGATAAAAGAAAAAGTTAAGAGGCATCTTCTCGGGATGCATGCGATGTAATTTCATTTATACATCATGAAATCTTGACGGGGAAAAATCGCCGAGTATAATTTTTTCCATCTCTCTTGTATCCGTCGTCGATTTTTACCCGAATATAAAATTGTGAGATGGGGTTTCTACACGTTGATTTATTATGAAACTGGAATTCCCGAAAAATATGTAACGCTTATCGTTCGGAGCTTATTTTTCAATCCAGGAAAATATTCATTTTCGATTTCCTCAAGTTGTCTCTATTCTGGAAATATTTATGATGCGCATCCGATTCGATTGCTATTCGCAATTTCGCCTTTCTCCTAAAAATTAAAGCCCTCTGAAAACTAAAATCGGATCTTTCCCTTTGGGATTGATCCCGGACCGTCACCAATAGCCCGTTGTGCTACTCCAGTGTGACGATAATTAAAATACCTACCTACCTAAATACCGGCCTAAAAAATAAATGAAATGAAACCAGGAAACATGTCTTGTACCAAATAAAAAATTTCTTCAGAAATGAAACTATTATATATTCTATTAATTTAATATTTCTTGAAATTATAAGAAGCCTTGATAAAAAAAATTATCGAAAATTGAACGATGAAAAATTTGACTAGAAGTTTTAAGAAAAGCGAATGCATTACTAAATAAGATAATGAATACAAAATTACAGGGGAAGTAAAATAAGAGATCGCAATATATGGTTAAAATATCAGTAGACTAAAATAACGGGAAATTATTAAATGAAGAACTAGGAATGATAAAACCATGATGTCATGTTCAAGTGCTTAGTTTTTACCATTTGTGAATATGAAATGCTAAATAGGTGTGCCTTTTACAAAATGACTTCAAAATAAAAACTGTGATGACATTTATTTTGTTTAAGTAAAAATTATTAGTAATAAACAAAAGTGATTCCATAAAATTAACTTATTAAAATATTTGAAATTTTTATCATTCATATATTTCGTACCTTGAGTATAAATGAAAAAAATCTGATTGTAGGTGCAAAAGTTCATATTGTAAAATGATTTTAATTTTTCTAAATAGAACATGTGCAGATTTCTTTTAGCTTACCAATGATATTCAAATTATATTTATCTTCTTTTATTAATTGATCTAATTACCTGTCTAACCATTACGAACATCCATTTTATGGTCTGTATTAGAACTAAGAGCTTGTTGTGTCCAAGACGAACCAATCTTAAAGATCTAATGGTTTCAATTAAGCAACTTTACTTGGAATTTGTCAAATTTGATCCGACAACTTTAAGGCAATTTCTTTTCTGGAATTGAATGTTTTAAGTGATCCGAACTCTTGAGAATCATGACATCTATGGTGGTGAGAATATATGACTCATATACTTCGACGAGATTTTATAAAATTCCAGTAAAGATTCAGCGTATTCCATTAAAATTCAACTAATCTATAATAACAAAACGAAGTTGTGTGGAGCTTCATTTGCATAACTAGAAAACTACGCTACGTAAAAACCTGAAATTTTCCACAAAGGTAGATTATATATCAAGGATGTGCACCTTGGGCGTGAGGTTTGTGAGTTTTAATGAAGAAAAGAAGCGAAAAGATAAGAAAAACAAATGCCTTCTTGTAAAAGTTGGTCACATAAAACAGCAGGTTCACGAGACACTAGTTAAACTTATTGTTTTACCAGTATTTATGAAGAAACTATTTTTCCAAAAACTATGCTTACAGAATATAAATTCTAAGTCTTTACGTTTGAATTTATTTTTTCTTTCCAAAATATGAACCATTTCCAAACATTTGAGAGATGAATAAAATAATTAAAAACATTTCATTTTGAAAATTTCATAGTGATGGAAATTAATTTTAAAGACCAAATTTTAACCCAATTAGGATTACTTTAACTTTCATTTTGTAGGAAACGAAAAAGCGCATGATAAAAACCCATGAGAATTAAAATTCAATTTTGCTACTCGGTATCTGGTAATAAAAATATTTTAATTAGTTTTATCGGAATTTTATTCTGAGTAGTTTTGGAATTCTATACAATCCTTAGTGGATTCGAAGTTGAAATTCGATACACACATTTGCTCACATCATTACGTTTTCAGAATTCTACATTTTTAATGACCGAAATTTCATTTCTGATTATAAAGCTACTGCTGTATTTATGTGTTTCATATTATTCGATATTTTGTAAATAATTATTCAAGAGATATTTTAGCCAATTATTTATTTTGTGCCCAATTTACTAAAGATGTTAGTTGATTTCTTAAAGACATTTCTACCAGCTTCCTTCAAAAGTCATTGGTTTAACATACGATTATACAATTCCGCTTCATGAAAAGAAATAAAATATGCACAATAAAAATTTATAAGACTTAGTTGTAATTATTCAATTTTAAATTTTTACATAAGTTTCTCTTACAAGACGATTAGAATCAGCAAAAATATTTATTACTTATGTTTCATGTAAATTACTAGGTTTTATTGAAAGATGTACTCAACAGGCAAGTAACTACATATACAATTTTGAACAGGTATGTGATTTCTATTCATAAACCAAATCTCCAAATTGAAAAACAGTGTCTTAAAAATTCGATTTGAACCTAAATGTCAGTTGGAATAAAGAAAACTTAATTAATAATCTTCCGAAACCAACAAAGTTTCGTGTTAGAAAATATCCCGAACTAAGGCTTTTAAAAATAAAACATTGCCTTCAGTAAGTCGATATTGCTTAATTTACGGGTTGAAGCTTTTTATGCAACTTACCTGGAAAACATTTGTTGAAAATAGTTATTTTCTTACAAAAAATGCTTTCAAACGACCTACGTTTTCTCGAAAATTATAATCCATTACTTTTGCTTCGTCTATGAGAGAGGGATTTTCGAGCAACGATACGAAGCACTGGAAGACGAGAATTTTATTTCCGGTTGCCCAGGTACGGAAAACATACATGAAACCCGTACCACAAATCACTATTCTCATCAACATTTGGCTGAACAGAAACAAAGGGGTGGGTTGTGTACGGGAACAAGAACTCAATCGTTTAACTGTTGAATCCGTCTTTGTGTGTAAGGGTAAGATGTAAATGAATAAAGTCTTGGTGGCTATAAGTGAAGTATAATTTTATTTATCAAATGCCAATGAGTGAAGTAAGATACATATAAAATAATATTTACATCGATGTTTCTTATAAAATACAAAGATTAAATTTATACAAGTGTTGCCCAGAGCAGTGGGTGATACAGAAATGTACTTCAAGTGGAACACACATTGCATATAGCCAATAAGCGTTTTTGTTTTGAGTAACATCGATATTGAAATCACTGGGAACATACTTGGTACATTGGTACATCTGGAATCATATTGAGTACAAATATTTATTACCTGACCAACTACACCTTAGTTTCCTTCATAGCGCAAGCGTTTTATTTGTATAGATGGAAATCTGGACGAGATTAATTAATATTTCACCTGCAGGATCACTTACAAGAAATTCATCGGGCTTTGGAGAATAAGAAAATCCACCTAGACTTGGACAAAACCGGTATATTATTAACACATAATGATTGACAAGTGTTACACAATTGAAAAATTCTGATGTCTTCATTTGTAAATTTTTCTTTTATCAAAGAAAAATGTTTTAAATTAACTGGCTTCAAATCTCTGACAAGCCATAAGCGATTACAAACATTAATAACATTACAAACGTAACCAAACTCATTCTTGACAAATTTCAATTCGTATGACATCGGTTCACTTCCATCTCTTTGCACTCTTCATAACAAACTGGGACAATAATATAGCCATTTTTTCTCATTTCATGGCTTAATATTTCAAAATTATTACATTTCAGGTCAATAACCATCTTGTTCAGTTGGCGGCACACTCGATGTACTCCAGCCAGCGTTGACGCGGGCTCAACTTCCTTACGCTCTCTAATCTGCATCTTTCGACGTCAGATAATTTGGGATTTTCTGATTCCTTTAAAACATTTTTCGAATCATATGCGTTTCTTTATTTTCTGCACATATTTCCTTTTGCAGTTTTTTATATGAAAGTTTTCTTCAAACCAGCACGCTTATCGATTTATGAAATTAAAAATTTTATTGTCCCTTTTTTATTTCTAAATTTTTCTTTTTTATTTCTAAAGTTATTCCTTTTATTTCTAAATATATTCTAAGTATATCCTGTTATTCTCTGCAAATCGGTACCAATTTCAACCTCCTATCTCTTTGCAATCCAAAGTTACACTGCAAAACGCCGCGCAGTTTCGCCATTTTCAGTATTCACGCCCAAACTCTCCCCCTCCCTCTCAGTGCTGCACACTCTCACTACCACCAATTTAGATACGGTGGTAGAGGGGGTATCCACTACCACCAACTCTTTCTATCAACTCTATAACTATGCACCAACTCTATCCAACAAAATTTAAATCATTAGATTATCTTTTATAGTTTATAAGATACAAGCGCCACAAATCTGGTCATTTTTGGTTTAAAGACGTATTCACATCAAAAGCCTCTCATACGGAAGACATTTAATTTTAAAACAACCTCTTCGTTATTTCATGTGCCAGTGAATGAAATGTTCAAGAAATGTTTGCTTTAGAAGAAATTAATCATGAATATCATATCAGATTAATTTCTCATCCATTCGTTAATAGTGGTGAAATTCGGGAATATTGTATCCCTGATGCAAGAGTAATACAAGTGAAAATATTAGTAAGAAAACTGAGTAGTCTATTTGCCGTCGGTTTGTCATTTCAAACCAAGAAACGCCGCGTAATATTCTGTTAGATCCATAAAAAAGCAACGAGGCTGCGATAAAACAGTGAGAATTTTCCCAGCATGCTTATGTAAACAATCAGGTTCATTGGAGCAACCCTCTTGGTCCTACTTAAGAAAAACAATGATGATCGGTTTCCATTATGATTGTTTTAAGTATCTCTTGGACTACTTTTTTGAATCGCGAAAGGCTTTCCGTTTAACTAAATGTAGGTAAAGGTAATGTTTTCGCGGTGGAATCTGCTTCCTGCAGGTGTCTTAGACGAGACCTCACTTGGTTAGTTTTTCGAATGTGATGTCAAAATGTCACGAACAGAAATTCTAATGAATGAATTCGGAATAGATATATGATAACTGATCAATGCCAATTAGATTAAAAGCCAAACTTCACCAAAACGGCGATAAACTACATTTTATGGTAATCTATATGTATCATGGGAGAGCATGTGGGTATAGTCCGTTCCTGACAGTTGGCAGTCGATTTGCATTATTTTGAACTAGTCTTCTTGAAAGTAGGTGATAGGTTGAAAAGTAAACAAAGTGCTTTCACAACTGTCGTCTTTTGCACAGATTATGGTTTTATGTTTATCAATTCGGTGTCGAAAGTGATAGCAGTTTTACGAGTTGTTGGGAGGGGGACTATCGTCATTCATGACAGCAGCCTTCTCACAACGAGCTTTCACACTTTTCAAAAGTTGATTAACAAAGTTTGACAGCCTTCTCGTCGGAAAGTAGAAATCGTAGTAAAATCTCTGTCGTTTGGCTGGTTTGTTTGTTCTCTCTGAAAATCCCTCGCAAATACATATATTTTTTTTGCTCGGAGTGTTTCTGATTTATATTCACATAATTTTAGTAAGTCTGTGTTTATGAATAATTAATTGGGGATTAATAAATAAATTAATTAATCCCCAAAAATTGTTTGGTTAATGGTTGGTAGGGCTTTATGACCTAAGTTCCAAATTTGACCATGTTGCACCAAACACAAGACAGACAACGTCAAGTAATGGACATACACACACAAATAATGTTTACTGCTACAAAACAGAGAAATAAACTCAAGGAGGAATCGAACCTGTGCCGCCAACAGCTTGTACGTTGCTAGGGCAATGAGCAAACCCACTGACTCATGACACCTCGAAACAAAAATATTTGGATTAATATTCATTTCACCACATCATCAATATTCCAAACGAATTTCCCGTCACTATTTGCTTCTAAAGCCATCACTAGATTTTGAAGGGTAGGTGGGTACTTAATAAACGGCACACAGGAGTAACACAACGGTCTATTAGCGACGGTCTGGGATCAATACCCAAGAGAAAGATCCGAGGACAACACCACGTAATTTTGAACCGTGGTCAGATGACGAGGTCAACATTTGAGTTGGCGACCCATCTCCAAACTTCCCCACCACGCCAACGTGAGGACATTTGAGACCATGAAAGATTCGAGGTGCGTCAGCCTCCATGTACATGACGGTCTTTGGTTGGACCGAGTTTCGAACTCGCAACCCTCCGGCTGCTAATCCATTACTCTTCAAACTGGGCCTCCGTGGCCCCAGATTTTGAAACGTCCAGATTACTCAGGTCGTTTAAGACAGATATGAGGTGCTATAATTTACCAAAATTTATTTTTATATAAGTTGGTGAATTACAGCATCTCATATCTGTATTAAACGACCTGAGTAACGAAAGATTTCGAAATCGAACAGAAAAAAGAAGCAGTCCAAATGATCCCCACTTCTTGAGCAACCCACAATCCAAATGAATTACCCAAATCGAAATCACGGGTAGAAATCAGACAGACCCTCAGCTGTTGTCCGCGACATAAGAATAACGAGAAAACCGGAACGGAATACTTTTTTAATTAAAAAGCAGCCCTAGTTCCAAGACCATGCTGAAGTTAAATATACAACCAACGCTGGCAAACTAAATTTCCCCGAAGAGACTCATATAGCAAAAGAAACCCGGCCGAAAGGGATGCCATCGATCCTAAATTCATAATCTTCCGAATTTCATTATGGGCAGACATTCATGAAGAAGGCCCCGTATCATTAGGCAAGGGGCTGTGAATAAAAGATGAGATCTTCGGGACAACTGGATGCGTGAAATCAGGGTGAGGTGAAATTAGTTTCGATAAAGAACGCTGTATGGAGTGGAATGGGTTTTGTTGAGTCATCGGTCATGGACATGCGGGAATTTATTAGAGATTTCATTAAATTAGAAATGGTGCTGAACGAGCTAATACTCCACCTACCTGAGATATGAGTGAGGTGCCAAATAATGTGCAGGGAGGAATATAATTCATATCGGGGAAAGGAGTATTATTTAAATGTTTAATTCTCTCACGGAGCTGATCATTTTAACTAGAGGCTCTCGACTAACTTCTGGAGAGCTTGTCCGAATCGTTACTTAGCCCCTGTTCTGCTTCGATTTTAATCGAAAGCTTATTAAGTACTTTGAAATATAATGATTAGAAATATATTTATGAAAAAACAAACGTTGATTGTTTGATGTATTTCATTTGTGAATACAGACAAAATTGTTGGTTTGGGTTGTTTCAGTTTGTGGCTCTACTGCTAGTTTTTGTTCCACGAGGGCTAATTAGACTGGGACCTACCACTTAAAGTGGATTCAACAGCTACAAGCATCCATGTCAAAACCGGAATTCGAACCCATTGTTTATCCGAGGGCCTAAATAAAATTCGTAGTTGTTTATTCGTGTTGAAAATTATTTTTGACACATCCTTGTAATGTCGCCGACTATATGGTATAATGGTAATAGCGTTTATGTGCCCCTCAGTAGGTTCCGGGTCTTAATCTTGGATTTAAAGCGCATGGATGTAGGAGATTTTCCCCGTTAAGGTCAAATGCAGCTTACCTACGAGTTCGGACAGCCGTTCGTTCGCCCCTTTTAGTGACAAAGAGGTCAGTAGTCGGGCATTAGAAAAACTATCCTTGCAACGTTACATATATTTCGATAATTCATTTGAATTAGATGTATAGACACTGGATTCTTATCTGCATGCGAATCAAAAATTGGATATACCTGCTGTTCTCTAGAATACAAAGTTTAACTGTCACACAATTTATTCGTCCTTTTGTGATCACAGAACTATATTGTGGGTAGAGAAATTTTATAATTATTTTTTAAGAAACATTGGTACGCAGTAAGATTTCTGAAAATAGTGCTCATTGTACTGTCTGTTTACTACGAGTACTACTCCACAGTCAGTTTGAATCTGTAAAAATAGACCGAATCCAATTTTCCACAGGGAATGCTTGAAGAAGTGCTTCCAAGTTTTTCCACATTGGCGTAATCAATAAAAAATTGGAAAATGTATATTAGTTATGATCTTTATTTGTTACAGAGATTTATTCCAGTAAATATCCTCTTTCTGCCAACAAAATCTGCTAACCATTTCCACAAACTGAGTCTTTTTGTTCACTTCATCTACGCCTCGACATCTAAAGTCGGTTTTGAAACTTGAAAAGTAAAAAGATCTTAAGAAACTCAGTTCTGCAAAGCCTTCTCACTCCTCCTTCGTAGTCCCCGAGGTTTCTGAATGATCTTTTTTTCCCTTTCATTTTTACCCTCGCCTGCCTTTCTACTTTTTTGCTGTTTCTTCCTCCGTTATTTTATTGTCTGTCTTGTGTTTGGAGTAGCTTGGCCAAATATAGCCCTTGCGCCATAAAACCTCGAAAACAACCTCCTTCGTAGTTTTATACACTCCCGTCAATTGCAGTGTCCCAACTACACAGCACAAATTCTGAAAACCTGCTGATAATCTATCGGAGGTGATTTTCAATCAATGAAAAAACCATCTACCTTCTCATCTTTATTTTTTACTGTGGTTCTTTACGGAATTGAATTTCCGTTATCGTAATTCTCATTATTTATCCCTAAGCCCTTCAATTGCATTAATCACCTCAAAATTGTTACATTTTTTTAAGACGAACCATTTCCAAATACTGAGTTTTATTGTTCACGATAACTACGCCTTGGCATTTAAAGCTGTGTCTAAAATAAGAAAAGAAAAAAGATATGAAGATCTCAGTACCAAACAACGTCTTCTCACTTCTCCTACGTAGTTTTATACGACCCCCATCATGCTGCAGCATCCAAGTAAGTATCCCAATTACACAGCGCAAATTCTGAAAATCTACTGATAATCTATCGGAGGTGATTTTCAATCAATGAAAAAATCCATCTCCCTTCTCATCCTTCTTTATTTTTTTGTACTGTTCCAGAGTATTTCAGAACGAAAGTTGTCTGCGTGCTTCATTAACTTCAAAATCCTTGAAGTGCAGCCCAGTGGCGTGAAAATGAGTGCAGAGAGCTTTTGTTTGAACCTCCCAGAGAGACTTTCTGCAGACTTATTTCCCCGGATATTATCACTACTACTTCTCGAGTTGGGGTTTTCTTCAATTTATTGTGTGTCCCGTCTTCTTTTTCATTTGTCTTAAGGTTCTTTCTGTTGTTGGTGTGGGGAGGTGAAGAGTGAAAAGAAAATATTGTTCCGTAATGGCCTGCTTTTGTTTATTGCTTTATTGATTTGGGATCTGGTCTCTAATCTGTTGTTTTTTCCCTGATTATAGGCGAGAGTAAATGATATTCCCATAGGACCAGCAAGATTGCAGTGGAATGTTTCACCAAAAGTACCTTTAGCAGTGGGATCTATGAGGTTAAGATCCGAAACTGGGTCTTGAGAACATTTGTTTTGCTCGACTCGTTTAGTTTCGGTAAACTTTTACCTTCGGTACATTTAAAATACTATATGTAAATAATTTTTTTTTTTGAAATAGGGTGTTGGAATAGCATTTGGAAAATGTTGTACCGTAATGACTTGCTTTTGTTTATTGCTTTATTGATTTGGGATCTGGTCTCTAATATGTTGTATTTTTCTGATTGGAGGCGAGAGTACCAGCTAGATTGAAGTGGAATGTTTCACCAAAAGTATCTTTAGCAGTGGGATCTATGAGGTTAAGATCCGAAACTGGGTCTTTAGGACATTTGTTTTGCTTGACTCTAGTTTCTGTACACTTTTATCTTCGGTATACTTAAAATACTACGTGTAAATAGATTTTTTCGTAATAGCATCTACATAATATACATAGAAATAGATTTTAACGTAAATTTTATATAGTAATAGATTTATTCATAATACATTTATATAATCTGTATAGATTTTATCCTAAATTTTGCACAAAAATAGATTTGCTCATGATGGAATCTATAATCTATACAGAAGTAGATTTATTCATCAAGGAATTGTGTATAACTTATACAGAAATAAATTTATTCATAATGGAATCTCTATAAACTATGTAGAAATAGATTTAATCATAAGGGCATCTATGCATATCAATAGCTTTTGTCTTGAATTTTACGTAGACATAGATTTCGTCATGAATTCTACACAGAAATAGATTTTGTTCTGGATTTTACATAGAAATTTTATAAATCCTATACAGAAATATAGATATTCCCGATGGCACATGGAATTGGCCTGCTGCGTAAGCAACCTGTGAGTTGTAGGAGTCGCAGGTTAGATTTCTAGGCTTATTTCTCTCTTCAGTGTCAGAGCTATCGTTGTGTGTATGTCCATTACTTTATGATGTTTATCTTGTGTTTGGAGCAACTAGTCTAAATATGGCTCTTGCGGTATAAAATCTAAAACCAAGGAATCCAGTGGCACTTGAAATTTTTTTATAGAAATAGATTTTATCATACATTCAGTACAGTATTAGGTTTAATGATAATGGAATCTGTATACCTATGCAGAAATAGATTTATTTATCTTGACATCTATAGATAGAAATAGATTTTGTCATAAATTCTACATAGATATATATTTCGTTTTCAATATCCACGAAATTCATAATCGGTAATATGAATTTTAGATACGAATCACTTGGAAGTGCAGGTGAAATTAAAGCTTGCAGTACAAGCTCGAAATGAATTTTTAATGTTTAAAAATCAAATAATACTAGTTGGACCGATGAATATTGTAAAAAGATGAGGGATTCGCATAATTTATGAGGTATCGAACATCGTTTGGACGCGATTTTTAAAATAAAGAACTCTAAACTTTAAAGTCGCTTGGATGTGAATAAATCTCATACATCTCGAACACAAATACATAACTATGTGCAATAGATCCGCGAACAAAAATAGAATGAACAGAATTGAGAGAAAGAAATTTTCTGCGAAAAGAATGAAAGAAAGAATTATTATTTTAGATCGCTTTTCACCCCAGTTCTTTTGAGAGAGAAAAAATATAAAGAAAAGTATTTTTCGAAGAAAATATGAAAGAAAAGAATCGTGCAGAACGGGAAATGTTCGAATCGATTTCGCTCCAATAACAAATAAAATAAAGAACGCGAATTCGTTTTTTCCCTGTGCACTATTCGTAACCGGCTTTCAAAACCGTATCGATTCATATCGATGCTTGCCGTTTGTCATCGTATCGTCTGACAGCGCTGCGCCATTTATAATGCATCGTTTGAATGTACTTTTCGTATGGGAATGACATTCAAATTATTAATAGCGCCTTTCTCTGAGTTCTGTGTGTGACCTTAATTATAATCTACCTTCTAAAGTTTTTTATACTTCTTCCACAATAATTGCAGTAACAGACAGAAAACGATTTAAGAATTCTTTTCAACTGTTAGAAAGAGTTTTTCCTCTTCATTCAATTATATTGTTCTTCTGTACGCTTTGTTTCTGTTCCGTTATTGGTTTGTTCTGGACAGATGTTCTCGTGTTTTTGGAATATTTCACTGAGTACTTAAAGTTCCATAAATAAATTTTACTGAACCGGACAATTAATTCGTAGCCATTTTAATTTTCATTTAGCGAATTTTTACACCTCGATTTGAAGCTTTTATTTTTGCTAATTTTGTTTCGGTTGCCTGCTCGGAATTTTCCTTTCGTTTTTATGTTTCACGTGGCAAAATCACAACAGAGATAAAGTTGGATTGCCCAATGCATAATTCATGGAATTTTATTCTTTTTTTTACTTTTTAATTGAAATAAATCACCGCCGTCATATGTAGTTTATAATCGCATTTATTTTGTTCTCAAGTTGAGAAAATTAGCTTATGATCACAAGACATGCTTGAAGTCGGATGAGTATAAGGTAGCATTCTATTTATTAAATTTAGATCATTTTAAAAATTGCTACAATACAATACGGACTTACTCGATCACATTATTTTAGAATGAATTATTATACGAATACTTTCATTTATGGCAAGAGAATAGAATGTATAATAAGCATGCAAAAAGTATGAAACGAATTCTTTATAGAGTGGTAAAAAATATCTTATTTTCGTTTCTTACATGAACACATCACATTTACAAACTACCGAATTAGAAAAAGAAAACTGACACGCGGTCACGTTCAAAAGCAAACGAATAATCATCGATGGCACCACTCATATGGAGCGAAAATTATTTTATGAAAGTGCGCCTTGGAAATGAAACTCAAATACAGATTGCTGAAAATTGTTTTCATCATTTGTTTAATTTACAATGGGGCAATTTGGGTCTATGGTAACTAATTTATAATGCTCAATTTTAAGAACTTTTGTTTTAAACATATTTTTATTTTGTTTTAAAGACAATTTGATTTTGTTTTAAAGATGCTTTTGGTGGTTGTTTATACGAGGTATCTCGTCATTAGCAAAACTGGCCATATCTTGACGAATGAGGTACCTCATCCTTAGAAGAAAACTGACCTGATCTTGATCCCAACATCATCAAAAACTAGCATCCTCATGCCGAGATATCTCGTCATTGGCAAAATTGGTCAGATGTTGATGGACAAGATATCTCATAGATACCACTTGGATGGTTAAACATACTTTTGTTACCAGAGAAATGTCAAGTATACCCTTACAGTTTTACCATGCGTAATATATTCTACAGGAGTAGATTATGCTATACAAAAGAGCCTGCTTCATATTTACTTTTATTAAGTTAAGAGGGTCGTCATAAAGCATTATTTTTATTGAAAATTAGATAATAATACTGTTATTTAAGGGGAACAGTTTCCACAGAAGAGTTACCTAGTTGTAGAATTACTTTCCAACCATCTATGATCATCAGCATTGAACCTATTGTTAGTCTAGATGCAAGAGGAATAATTGTACTATAAATTTAAATTGCTCACATTAAATAATATATTTCAACAATACTGCATTATTGGGATTGTTGATAAAAAAGATATCAAGGGCATTGTTATAAAGAACAATTAAAATGTCGGCTGTTAACAAAGCATATTTTTGCATTTCAATAGATATCGAAGTTGTGTTGTTTTCTTCTACTTTCATGTTTCCCTTTTCTCTACCGTTAACTAGCTTTGCTCTACGAAAACTAGTTCGAGAAGACGAAAGAAATTCCAATTGAAATTGGTTGGTTTCCATAAAATGGTTAAATTCGTATTAAATTTCAGGTGTGCTAATTGAAGAAATATGTTTTTGTGTAGTCTATATTAGAAAACTCATGAAACTTTAGGATGGCATCTCAAATGTTCAATGCATACTGTTTACAATTGCGTATCCTTCCTAAAAACGAATATCCCTTAAACCTTCACTTGCACGCTTCCTTCATACTTTGAAAGTTACTAGTATTGCAAGATGTTGTTTATTTTATTTTTCCTTTTCTAGTTGTGTTTTAAATTTGTTTCAAATAATTTCAGCATAATTGATTCAAAACTTTGCGCCGAAAGTCGAAATCATTTTTATAAACGGTACATTTGTAGTATCTGTGATTTTCTGTGAGCAGTCACAAAGCAATGCATATAAGCAAAAGTTATTTATTCAAAATTAAAGTTATTACACTCAACATAAAAACTTCCCAAAAATCTCAAATTGAAAAAGTCGTTTTCCGAAAATCTCCGCTATCCACCTAGCAGCTTAGCCCAAAGACAAAAATTTATGCACAGGAGATAAGGAAGAACAAACCAGATAGGCATTGATCGATTGACATGTATCAGCAATCTTATAACCTCAAAATCTAATCTTCAAGGAATCCGAATAAATGTAAAACTGTCAAGTCCAAAAAAAATAGTTTCTGGAACGACATTCCGTCATGTGTTCAGAATTATTCGTGAATTATATAGAGAGAGAGCTGCATGCTATTAAAAAAGAAAAAAATATGCTTCTCTCATGAAGTCTATTTCATGAGAGAAGCAAGTAGAAGGAAGGTGGCCTCAATGTTCGCTCCCTTAATTCGTGTATGTGCAGAAGGATCAAGGATACATTTGGTGTTTTGTAGTCTCCATTGCTATTAATTGCCGAAAGGCATTCTAAAAGGTACACCATGTTTGTAAGAATTCACATTACTTTTGCTTACAAGGATATACCATGGGTCTAAAGGACTCGGCCACTAGGGGACCCTTTAGGCATAAGGAGAGAAAAAAACAGCCAGATAGGCAATCTAGGAAAAAACCGTAAGGTTGGAGTAAAAAGGGGTGCTCCGTTGATTCCATATGGAGATGTAGACTGGTGTATTGAATAACTAGGCAACTACAAATATAGAGAAACTGGAATAGAAATTCTATAAACATAATAGGCTGGCTAGCCTACCAGTGCATGCACTCAAATAAAGGTCACCAAATAAAGGAGACGATTGTAGTTTTTTAGAACGGAGGTTCGCAGTAGATGGTGCGATGTCCATGCAGTCTGTGTAAATAGTGCATTGTGCATAAATAAATAACCTATGGAAATATTGCGTCTACTTCTCTCCGGTAACTACAGTAATATCTAGTGTACCACTTGATCAGATCTGTAACAATATTTAATGAAAAAACTTCAAATTGAATAACTCTTAATTTAAACACGATACTTTGATGTTCAAGAGTAAGGTTTCAAATTTTGAATAGGTTTCTATGTTACCCAACTTTTATAGTTGAAATAAATAGCAATGGAATTCTTTTTAACGTAGTGCGTTCCTATAATATCCTTCAAATATTATGAATTTTTTGTGAGCACAAATTTTCGACCCCAAAACCCTGCTGTGCTACCTCAATTACTGACACTGAGAAGAATGGGTTAAGTACGTCTAGAGATTTTCTCCTGATACGGTCACCCAAGCCAAGAAGGCAATTCCACTATGCCCTGCTGAAACTAGCCTATAAAGGGGCAAAGTCAGACTTTTACCTTCAGGCTTCCTTCCAAGACTCAAGTCTTTCACCTCTATACCATGGGTCATTGCCTAAAATGCAAGATTGCACAAGCAACCCCGAGTATTTGGCAAGAGAGGATATCTATGGAAGTCCTGATCTAGTGTTGGACTTTTTGAGCGTATTCAGACTCATGGTCTTGGCCCAGCTGTTTAACTAGTCTTCAAAGGGAAAGTGGATTTTCAAAATCACCAAAATTGATCGAAAAATAGATTTTCTTAATTTTAGTATTAAAATTAATTGATATCGAATTTTTTCTGTGAATAGCAAAAAGAATTTTTCAATTACGATCATTTTTGACGGAGTTACATGTACAACATAAAAGATGCATATAAATATAATAATATTACGTTTTTCTGCGATTGAGGTTTTCGTTATTTTTATGATTTCGACCCGTTTCTGCGCATTAGCTTTTAGTTGTACATGTACGTTAAATCTGTCGCTGCCTCAAATACCCTCACGTTGTCGTGGTGTGAAAGTATGAAAAATGGGGTACCAGATCAGGTGTTGACCTCGTCATCTGAGCGTGGTTCAAAATTACGAGGTGTTGTCGTAGGATCTTTCTCTTCGGGATTGATCCTTGATTGTCGCCAATAGTCCGTTGTGTCGCTCCAGTGTGACGTTAATTAACCACCTACCTACCTGCCATCTCGTTTTAATTGATTTACTGTTGCTTAACAATTGCTTTTTTTTTCAAAATTTAGGTGTTTAAGTTTACTTTTTGCTTTGCAATTGAGTGATACTTTTAAATGGAAGTTGGTTTGATTTATATGTATACAACTATGTATAGGCGTTTTATTAGAAAACAAATAATCTGTGCAAATTTCATAATAATTGGATTATAACTGCAAAAGTTTCTTTTGAAAGTCCCACTATGCCCTTCATAAACAAGAAACAACACAATTTTGAAATTATATCGGAGAAAGTTAATCATTTCATTTCATCATTCGGAGGGTTCCGAGTTCGAATCCAACCAAAGACAGCCGTATAAAAACCGGGCTGGTGCACGTTAAATCTGTCGTGGCCTCAAATGTCCTCCCGTTGGAGTGGTGTGGAAGTCTGGAGAGTGGGGTGCCATCACAGGTGTTATCTCGTCATCTGACCGTGGTTCAAATTTACGTAGTGTTGTCCTCGGTTCTTTCCCTTGAGGACTGATCCCGGACCAATAGCCCATTGTATTTCCCAGTGCTACGTTCATTAAAATACCTACCTACCGTTAGAAATTGATCATAAAGTAATTATAGAATCATGGAACCAATTAATTACACAACCAAAACGGATGTTGACTCCTTTAATGTGCAGCAGGGTCTATCCGTAGAAAAAAGTTATAAAATGTTAGAGAATCGTAGAACCAATTGATAAGACTAATTAGTTCATTACTAATTTAAAGGCTTATGTTCGTATGTTATCTCTCAATGTTTTCATAAAAGTTACTGTTAATTTGTTTGTTATTGAGATTTCATAAAGTTTTTCTGTATTGGCAGTTGACATTTGGCAGTTGACATCATATGAACTACAACTTTTGATTACACACTGGATTATGTGTTTGAGATTTTTTTAATGCAATTGTTCTCTATTTTACAAACTATAAGGTAGAATAATTGATAATGTTTGGAGATATGATTAAATGGGTATATTTTTACAAACAGAAAAAGAAAATATTAGGATCTTTGAAAAAGGTAAATTTTGGAAATGCAAACGATTCCCTTATGAATGGCAAACTTTAGTTATTCCCTAGGTTATGTTTTAGAAATTTGTCATTAAAAATGTAATTTTTCCTTACTTTCACAAAATATTATATATATCACAAATATTGATAATATTTCGAGATTTGATATTTTTACAAGCAGAAAAAGAAAAGTTTATATCAGAATTTCAAAAAAGGTAAATTTTGTAAATGCAAAACAGTACCTAAGACACCATATCCGACAAAAAAGAAATATACTTTCCATCTCAAGAATTTCCCCTCTCAAGTTGAACCAAATATCTTAACATAATTACTTTTCAGACAACAGGAAGATAAAAGTTAAACTTTCGGACATACGTAATTGGCGATCATGGAAATGCTGTTGTTAAGAATGATTTTAAAATTCATGTAAGTAAACAAATCTTTGAAGTGAGATCCTATGGAAGGATTTGAAATGAAGCAATGTCATGGAAGTTGTGCGCAGGCATGTATATTCTTTGGAGAAATAAGGAAATGCACACACAGTATGGAAGGACTCTTTGAAAAGAAATTGAAATAAATTAAGTTGAATTTTCAATACATTCGCTAACTCGAAGGATTTTAAAAGCGTGATTTCTTTTGGGTTGGACATCACTTCTATTTCAGATTAATCAGATTTATATTCCACTGTTTACAGATGTATTATCTTATATTATCTTACATAATTTCTATTCATTATATCTCATGCATTTATTTATAAAATGGTTTGTCTTCTGCGTGTAAGACATTATTATAACTGTATCATTATTGTAACTAAATCGTACTCAAGGTTCGATTCGTCCCTGGGTGTATTTCTTTCTTCTGTGCCAGTAAAAGTTTTAAGTGTGTGTGTACATTTACTTGACGCTGTGTTCAGCAGCTTGGCCAAATATGGCCCTTGCTCCATGAAACTCAACCAACTAACCAAATCGTACTCACTTTGGGATGTCACCTCCACCTGGATTTGCTAGATGGCTCTGTTCGGCAACGCGGCAGTCCTCCAGTTTGTACGGAAATCCATGAGTGCATTACTGTTGGTGGTCGGAACTTTGAGCACCAATTGAGAAATTAAATATACAACAACTGTCAAACTGATAAGGTAGGGCCAGTAAAATGTTGTTATATACTTTTCTATCTCATTTCTGCTGCTTAGTGAACCGTCTAGCACAGGATTGGGAAACTTGACTTTAAAGTCACATAGGGTATTCTAAGTTCTTAAGTGTAACCTTTTGATTGAATTCGTATTTTAAAGAACAAATCCGTTTATTTTTATTAATAAATTTTTGTACGTCTTTTTTATTTTTATATTTTTAAAATGAACGCATTTAAAATATAAAAGAATAAAATAAATTGCAACGAAATAATCCTCCTAAATCGGCAAGCACAATTAGAATATTAGTGCGCCAATAAGGGCTAAATTGACGGCTGCTACGCTCATGGTTTAGTTCGTTTGACACTTTAAATGTCTGATAACTTACTACAAAATGTTCACTGACTGAGAATCATGACATCACATTCGAATTAGCATTTCAGCCTCATCTAGTTGATGTCATCAAGACACCTGAAGAATTACAGATGGAAATGATTAAGCATCAGTAGATGACACTTCAAAGTCGTTGAATGACAAGAAAGATTCAATTTAAATATGGAAAAATGCAGTTGAATAACCATGCCTTCGTCAGCATGCCTGAAAAATGCTTTCTTCCTTTTTAATCACTTGTTGCTGCGAATCTATATTCTCCTACCAAAATCAAAACGTCCTTAATGTCACAAATGACGATACCCATCTAGGTCATAAACTGAAACTACGGACCTCCATCATGCATCCAAATGTTTTTCAGCAAAAAGCAAACATGACAAAGTCATTAAAATATTAGTCAACTTTAAAATGAACAAATTGTTTTCATTTTTTTTAATTATCGAATACATAGTAGTTAGAGTTTTACAAAATAATGTACATTTTAAGTCTTATAGGTAGGTATTTTAATTTACGTCGCACTGGAGCAACACAATGGGCTATTGGCGACGGTCCCCGAAGAGAAAGAGACGAGGACAACACCACATAATTTTGAACCACGGTCAGATGACGAGGTCAACACCTGAGCTGACACCCCACTCTCCAAACTTCCACACCGCGCCAACGTGAGGATATTTGAGGCCACGATATATTTAACGTGCACCAGACTCCTTTGTACACGAAGGTATTTGATTGCATTCGAACTCACAATCCCCGGTTGCTAGTCCGTTACTCTTCCAACCGGGCTACCACGGCCCTTTAAGTCTTATAAATGAAGTTGCTTGAATGCGGCCTTATCTGATTACAGCTAAATCAATGCGACCTTTTAACATGGGAAGGCTTCCCACCCTTGCTCTACCACATCCAGGTGGTGTTTGAGGACATAAGTCCTCATGTGAATAATTAATTTTGTCTTCCCTACCTCCCCTTAAAGTATGTAAAAAAATCATACATCCCGTATTATGCAAGTATTCTTTGTATATACTCCTATCTAATTATAAAAATGTTGGGTACGCCCAAGGGGTTCAGATCCCTAGGATTCTATTCCCGTCTTAGTTGCTTTCCTTTCTCTGGGTACTTTATAATTTCCCTCACAAAGAAAATATTTTCCAATGTTCATATTATAGTTGCCTATCATACGTACGTTTGCAATGTTTGTATTAAAAACTGCTCTTTTCCTAAACGTTGAATCACATAAATTTAATCCCTAGTAGCACAGCCACCCTTTTACGATGTGTTGACGATAATCGACAGGTGTCACAAGTACGTGAATAAGACGCTCAGATGTCAATGGCATACTACCTTTTCTCCTAATTATATTTACGCTGTACGTAGAATGAAACGAACAGCTCAATTAGTGAACAGCGGAGAAGCCGTGGTAAACGCTTCTATCATGTCTGGTCTTAAGATAGAAACAAACGATATGCTTGCTATAGTTATATTGATGTTTTTTGTGATGATATGATGCAGCACGTTGCATAAAAGACGTGAGAAAGACATAATTGATGGTATATTTGTTACCACGATATGTATGAGACAGCTGCTACCTTTTTGCGACGGAAAAACCACCTTTTGGCTTGTTGGGTTGATTTCATCGAAACAAATGTTTCACTTGAGGAGTGTACAAATAAACATTTTTCTCAGATAAAATCTACCTACGAGTTGTAGGCGTCAAAGGTTCTAGTCTTCCCTTGGTGTATTTTTCTCTTCTGTATCAGTAAAACTTTTCTTCTGTGTATGTCCATTACTCGACGTTGTCAGTCTTGTGTTTGACCAAATATGGCCCTTGAATCATAAAAACCAAACCACCAGCCTAAAATCTTTTTATTCAATTAAATTTTCAAGGTGCATAGCTTATTTTTATACTTTTTAAGATAAATAATTCTTCGTGAATGCATCATCAAATTTCAATTTTTAATGGTGGTACAAATTATTAAATCAGAGTAAAAATGTTTAATGGCTCATAGAATGAGAGAAAAGGCTTCAAATTTAATTAGAGATGAAGAAATCAATTATTTTTAATTCTCCTCTGCAATTTTTTGGAGAAGCAAAAACGAGTAAATATACCCAAGAATCTAAAATCCCTGTCTGAATATTAGTAGTTTTCTCTTTTGATATGTAGCGCCATCTATCGGTGCTGTGAATAAGTAGAACAGATGAGTTCACTACTAACTGGAGTGACGAAAAACATCACGTGGAGGGCAAGCCGAATTTGCAAATTCCATGTGACAACATGAGTTGTGTTGCAGAATTACTCTTGCAATCTCAGCATGAATTAAAACAAAAGACGGAAATAATTTTGAAATAAGAAAACAGTAACTCAATTTCTTCTCAAAAATTCAATAAAATCTCAAAATAATTTCAATAACTCAGTAATAAAGTGTTCAGGACTCTTAAAAAAATTCTTTAACAAACTAAAAATTAATACATATTAATTATTTGACGTTACCAGATATAGAGAATTGCAAAATTACATACTTATTAGTTTTATTATAAGTATTATCGCTTTTCGCCTCAATCAGTTTTTACATCTCTCTTATTTTAAAATGTTTTGTAATTATTTTTATCTTCCTACTTTTTATGAATCGAACTGTTGTAAATAAAAAGGAATTTTAAAGAAATATGGGCGTATACATGTTTAAATGCCCATTTTCGTGTCAACAGAATGGAATTTTCAACAAAATATAATTCAACGGAAAAAGTAATTAGTCCAGTCTAAACAAGGTTAAGCCCAGACATCCAAAATGACGAAGCATGCCCAAAGGGAAAAGGTTTAGGGCATGATACTAAGAAAATCCCTGAAATTTTATTGTTTGTTGGCAGATATTTTTTAAAACAATCTACCTTTTTAAATTAATGATTATTCCTCTGTACAAGAAATCTCACTAAAATGACATGAACGCTGCTCAACTGGTTGGTTGGGTTGAGTTTTAAGACGCAAGTGCAACATTTGCGCACAACACAAGACAGAATGTCACATTACTCAAATGAATATTCTTAAAAGTAAGAAAACAAATTTCCTGTTTTAAGAATATTTTATTGCAAAAATTTATTTGCTAATGTAATTCAAACAGGGAATAGGCTGAATGTATAACATCCTATTAAATCAATTTGGTCAAGGGGCCGAGGCAGCCCAGTTGGTAGAGTCGCGAATAAGTAACCTGAGAGCTGCGAGTTTGATGCTCGATCCAACCAAAGATCGTAGCTGTTGCATGTTAAATTTGCAGTGGCCCCAAATGTCCTCATGTGGCCGTAGTGTGGAAGTTTGAAGAACGTGGTGCCTGTTCAGGTGTTGACCTCGTTATGCCGCTTGCTCGTTGTGTTTGCTCTAGATGAGATTCCTCTGTCGGTGGTTAAATTTCCTACTCTATTAGGATAAAATTACGCATTATAGATATGCAAACATGCACCACAAGTAAACTTAATGATGCATGCAAAGCATTTCTCGACAAGCTTTGACCCACGGGTAAATTTTCATGTTGCATATCGACTCGCCCAACAAAACTCGGAACCTGTAATGTTTATTTATTGCGTTCTTCATCGAGCATCTACGATTGGGTCTTTTATTATGCACGCTTAGGTTTTATTAACAGCCCTTAGAGCAGTGCCGCAGAACACACTAGTCTTTTAAGGTTTCGTTCAATTCAGATTCGTCAGACTGAAACTAACTGAAGTTGAAAGGTACTCCTCTGAAAAACTTCGTTTTAAATGCATTCTTCCTACAGCAGTTAAAAAACATATAGACTCGGTTCTGATCAAGCCGTCAGTTTGGAGCGTAGAACTACGACTTCAAAAAATGTTCCGTTCAAACCACAGCGAAATATTTTTCGTCTACTTCAATCGGTCTACAGATATCTCGTCGATAGCAAAAAAACAATGCACGTATAGTCGCGCTGCGTTCAAGACTGTTCAGATAAGCCGCTACATAGCCAAAAATATTCACTGGTTCACAAGAAAACAATTTTTTAAATGTCCACCACTGTGAAATGTTTTTCGTCTACTTAAATTGGTCTACAGATATCTCGTCGATAGCAACAAAACAATGCACGTATAGTCCCGCTGCGTTCAAGACTGTTCAGATAAGCCGCTACATAGCCAAAAGTATTCACTGGTTCACAAGAAAACAATTTTTTAAATGTCCACCACTGTGAAATGTTTTCTTCATATATTTGAAGAGATCTCGTAGAGTACTTTAAGATGATACCAAGCAGTCGTGTTGCGCTCATGGTTTCCGAGATTGACTGAGTTAAACGCGGTGGCACACAGAAATATTACATCATTTCCCGCACCCACGGGGAGGGTCGCGTGTAAGATGTATTGGGAAGAATCGAATTAAATTCCATGCTGTTTACGAATATACTAATACGATTACTGTTCGGCACATGTTGTTAACGATATAACCGTTTCAATTGGGACTTTCCTATTTTTGTCACAGCCTGTCGGCTGTAAATCGCCTCATACTATCCATGGAGTTAGGCAAACACAACAATATCTTGTAATCAAAAATTTCAATATTTAGAAAAACAATACTTAAACCGATAAACTGCCAGACAGGAGATTATAATGCCTTGTAAAATAAGTATTAGAATATTCAGAAATGAAACCATTGCATGACGAACTACCTACCGACATTATACATACCGAGGTTACCTTAAATGTAGCTTATTACCGTTTTGGCAACGTTTGACGTTTAATCTTATTAGTGTTGACCAAACAACTACAATTATATATTAATTCGTAATTTATTCTTTGGAATTTTTATTGGCGAAGAGCTGAAATCGTATTCGAAAAGCAAGCTACGTTCAGAACACGTACAGGAAACATGTATCGATACAGACACACTTCCACCACTTATATTCAGTTTGACAGAAAATGTCTCTCATGGGGTAGAAATTTAATATAACAAAATTATTAATCAAGTCTTCCTTTGTTCTCGAACTGTTTCCTTAATTTTCTTGGAATTTATTGGACCCGCTTATGATCTTAATGTCTGAAATTAAGCTTTATTTTCCCGATTATTGACGTGTCAGTTCCTCAGGCAAGCTTCAGATATTATTCCACCCTGTAGACAATGTTTTGGTGTGTACACAGCATCGTTGGCAAGCGAATTTTCTAAGCGGCTGAGTACGTGTATTGGTAAGAGACGAGAGACTTAAGAACGAAAAACCTCGTTTTCGATTACAAGTCCCTCAGAAAAGTGAAAGAAAATATAAATAAAACATGTGACAATGGTTTGCTTGAATGATCGTTCTTCCACTTCTTTAATCCGCCGTCAACCAAACGAATAAATTATTCCTTTTTCATTTGTACTTTTATTCCACCTTGGAACACATTTGCTCAAGTGAACAAATTCATTTATTTTCTCGTTGTTTGCTCCCAGAAGAGTTTATTTCAATCATACTATCATTAATTGGATGCAGTCAATTCTTCAATGAGTTTCTTTTTAATTTGTGCATCGATAAAGTAAAAACCACTCTATTACTTATGGGCAAACTAACTGCCTTTTTCATTCTTTTATTGGTCTTAATTGATTTGGGTACAAATTGTTGAATTAAACTATCCGTGACACGCATACCAAGACCTAGCAATAGAACGTAAAATTTATACATTCTTTACGAAAATCCTCTAAAAGCTGTTTGTATTTGATAGCATTAAACCTATGTGGTAAAGAAAATTATGTTTGTTCAAAAACAAATTCGAGAAAATGAGCTGTAATTATCACTTATAAGTTGCGACACTAGGGCATGCGTAGTTGCTGTATTTTGATTTAGTCAATCAATCAATTTTGTTTTATTCAATCAATCAATTTTGTTTAGGAAGGAACTAAATATCACTGAAAGGTCGTCTTTTTATTGTGCGAGGGCAAGATCTGCCCAAGTTGCATCATCACACTATGATCAGAAACAAATCGAAAAGTGTCATTTGTATGTTTTCTTAACAATATGCGAAGATGCTTCAAAGGTTGTGGGAATTGTGATCCAGCTTAATACGTAAGTAGTTGAATTTGCGTCACAACGTGCTATTGGCGACGGTCCGGGATAAATTCCGAAGGGAACGACCGAGGACACCGCCTCGTAATTTTGAAACAGTCAAATCACGAGGTCAACACCTGAGCTGGCACCCCACTCTCCAAACTTCCACACCACGCCATCGTGAGGACATTTGAGGCCATGACAGATTTAACGAGCATCAGCCCCCTTGTACACGACGATCTTTGGCAGGACCTAGTTTCGAACTCACAACCCTCCGGTTGTTAATCTGTTGCTCTTCCAACTAGACTACCACGACCCTGTGACGCTCAGAGTTTTTCCTTGTTAAATTAAAGGGATTTGTTATTAAGATTTCAAGGGTATCAATTTCAGATTTAAAACATTCTTAGTCAGCTGATCGACTCCTTTGTTTGCTTGTAGTTCCAATGCTGCTGCTTAGCCAGAATATAATAAAACTCAGTAAAAAATTACAATGTAATAAAGACGAAAATTAATTTTATAAAATTAAAACACTTTCCCAGATCTTTAGAAACATCTCTCGTAATTGGAATAAATATTTAATTCGTTTTAAGCAAGATAATTATTTTTGTATAATAATTTGATTTGACATACAACTCTTTTATAATTAAAAAGGATAAAGAATTCCAAAAGGTAAATAATGACAATTGTAATATTGTCTATATGGTCAATAAAGTTTTATACTGTCCTATCCACTAAAATCAATGATAATACACAATGAATAATCTACGTAAGCATTTGTTTATATAAAATATATTAAGTATACTTTTTTACAGTAGAAAGGTGAACTCACGTGACAACTTAACTTAGAGAGGTGAGACTAAGAAAGGGATAACACCTTTATATAATTTTAAAATTCATCGTCCAAATAGCAAAATAAAAAAATAAGTAAAACACTATCTACGTACTTTTATCATTAACATCTTGTGAGTGACTTGCAGGTACTGTATGTAACATGATATATGTAATTAATAAATCAACGAATGATGTACAATGCTTTCAAATTTATTGATTCTCTGATTTACAATCACAGTTGATGTTTTCTGATGTTTAGTAAGTTGAAAACAGTACTAAGCATCGTATGACTAATAAATAATATTAAAGTGATAATTAATTTTTCTTAAAGTTAAGCCAAAATAATAAAAGAGGTGGTACATACAAATTTGCAAAACTAATATATTTTACAGATAAAAATACTTTGAGATTGCTTTTAATATAAATACATTTAATTTGAACATTGCAAACATTTATATTTTTATATTTTTAGATTGTAGCATTATATTATTCAAATTGATAACAAAGTTCATTGTTCCATTCCATAAAAACACTTACACAATAAGGCAGTGGTGTGAAAATGTTACAAAAATTAGTAATACATTTACAAACGCAGTGAAATCTCTATCCATCTTAACAAAAGACAAGTGTGAAAACAATGCAGGTAAACGGGATTCAAGGAAATAAAGTGTGTGATCAATTTGTGATGCAAAAAGGAATCTTATATTAAAACTTTTAAGATAGGATCTGCTTTCATTTGTAGCATATAATGAATCCAGTACAAAGGTTGATGCATGTTAATCTACTTGGTTTAATTCAGAAAAGTGTTTAAAAATCGTGAACTTTAAGAAAAAGTGTAAATTATAAAAATGAAAATAAATTCAGTTAAAGGATCAATGACTGCATACTTCAAATACCCATAGTGTGATTCAGTGTTATTGTTTTAGAATAGCCTTCTTGTTTTAGATCATATTTTTTATTAAATATAATAACAAAAGCTATAAAATCAAAAGCTATTTTATTAGTTTATTATTTATAACCCCTTTTAAAGTTTTTACACAACTTTTGGAGGAAATAAAGAACATTTTTTTTTCTATGAGAATTGCATATGCAGTGTTTCCACATCCAAAGCACTTATGAAATAGTAGCCATAAATTTTTTAAAATAGCAAAAAAAAGTGTTTCATCTTAAACCCTATATTAGTAGCAAATTGTCTGAAACTCAAAATGTGATAATTAAGTATGAAACATGTTGAAGATCTCGACAAAAATTAAAATTTTAAAATTAAAAGACTAAATATTTTCTTAATAAGATTTTCATGACAATCTAGCAAACACTGATTCCAAGGTTTATCTTTCATGGTTGCTACGTTTTGGCGCCAAAACTTTGAAATTGGTGACCCTTGGAAAATTTATTCACAAAAAAATCCAAACAAAACTTTTCCGTCCGCTTTTAAAAAAGAAGACGAAATTTGTGTTGACCTTTCGTGAATTTTCAACAAAAGTTTGAAGTAAGACCTTTTGTGACGATTTTGCTTAAAAAGATAACCCAGTCTCCAAGGTCAAAAAATAGTAGCAACATTCGTCTTTTATTCGTCCTGCATGTGTTAGAAAAGGTGCGCCATATACAAAAGCCTTAGGGACAGCCTTGATCTAATACGTTCTCGATGTATAATTACACAATTATTAATTAATTCCTTTGGATAACCAAGTATAATTACACCTACATATACTAATTAGAGAGATTGAAATTATAATACAGTTTTGATGGGATTGTATTTTGGGTTTTATGGAGCATGGTCCGAAAGCTGATAAGCTGCCCCACAGTTTTGATGTGACTGGAATAAGAAAGGATAATTTAAGATAGGATGAATACGACAGATAATATTTGCAAGAGGAGTTCTCTAAAGACTTATATACACAACGAAATTACGATACATACATGAATGATAGATAGAGTTTTCACCATGCATCTACTAAAGATTCGCGAAAAATTGAGGGAGTCTGAAAACCGCTTGGATAGTCTTACACTGCTAGACTCCACCAAAAAATCATTCAGGTAGGATTAAAAACCTTACTTATATACATACGCAGTGACCACTTGGGTATCTGATGAGATTTACAGAGCACCAACCACATCTGTTAGGTTAGCAGCACTAAAGATTACTGCCAGGAAGTAGTGAACATAACACATTGCAGTGCTTTAATTAGCGATCAACATGGACTGCTTTGTCTTTCACTATCACAACGCTAGAAACAGCAGACTTGAGAACGATGCCAGGATCACCAGAAGATGGGACAGGGCTGTTTGAATATCAGCTGCCGAGTGTCCAGTACAGCGTTCAAAGTGGTCAGTGCAGATGTCTTCGGAGAATATGCCGCCCATACGAAGGGCGATTTCGTCCACAACGTCGGATGTGTTTTCGCGGCAGCCCTCGTTCGTCTCCATAACCATTCGTAAACAGCGCCGGTAGCCATCGAAGGAGCTGGGAAGGAATATATGAAAGTCTTAGTTGTTATGAAACCATCAGAAAAAGATATGTCAGTAAAAATTTTAAATAAAATATGGTAATGAACATGAAGAATTCAGAAAAGAACATCTCTGAATAGGAACTTATGTAAAACTATGTTATGATGCATAGAAAACATTTTGAAGCACCGGTAGCGATCAGAGGAGTTGGGAAGGAATAGATATGAAAGTCTCAGTTAATATGAAACAATCAGAAAAAACTATATCTAAATATGAAAAAATCAGAAAAGACTATGTTAATAAATATGAAATATTCGGATAAAATATGATGATGAATGTTAAACATTCAGGATAGAATGCATCCATGAAGAAGAAATGGTTATGTCAAACTACGTTATAAAGTTTAAACGAAAATTGGAATGTGTCGTTATAGAAATGAACGATCCGATTTGAATAAGTCAATGAAAAGAAATATTTTATTGAAACATTTATTTTATATGTATGAACGAATCTGACATATCATAAATGGCAGATTGCACTAACTTGTGAATAAATATGAAATATCGTATAAGAGTGTTAAAACCATAAAGTTTCCAGGAAATAATATTTCGACGAATACGGAAAAGGTTAAAAACGTCACAATGAATAGGAAAAATTCTGATCAAAATATGTTCCAATGGATATGAAACGAAACTATTATATTAGTATATGTCATTGAAAAGGAAGCCTTTTATTTAAATGGTATGTTATCATAAGACATAAATGATAGATCAAATTAGAATGTTTTAATAGCAACATTCAGATTAATTTATGTTATTAAACACGAAGGATTTAAAAAACACCTCAAAGGATAAAAACCACTTAGATATCAAGCTTGATAATAAATATCAAATATTCTGATTCGAATTGGTCGTAATGAACATGAAACAATCATATTAGTTTTCCGTTGAAAAGGAAGATTCGATTAAAATAGAAGGGCCGCAGCAGCCTGGTTGGAAGAGTAACGGATTAGCAACCGTATGGTTGCAAGTTCGAGACTCGATTCAAAAACTCGTGTACGTGGAGGCTGGTACAAGTTAAATATGTGTGGCCTCAAATATCCTCACTTTGGCGGGGTGTGGAAGTATGAAAAGTGTGGTGCCAGCTCAGGTGTTGACCTTGTCATGTGACCGTGGTTCAAAATTACTAGGTGTCCTCCGATCTTTCCCTTCGGTATTGATCCCGGACTGTCACTACTTTAATTCAACTACCTACCAACCTTGATTCAAATTTTTGACTGAAACATTTAAACAACGAAATTCTAAATTAATATTATACGACAGAATATCGCAACCCAAATACGGATGCCTGAATAAAATCTATATGGAGAAACAGAGTCCAAATCTGTGTCTAATAAATATCGTAGATCTAATCCCAACAGCTGATTCACAATTCTACTAAAGTTCAGAAATTTATTTTAACACTGTCCTTAAAATATGTGTTTTTTGAGTTATGATAATATATTTCTAGGGTTGTTAATTATACGCCTTGACCTTGATTTATTCTCAAGTACGTCTTATTATTACCCTATGCATCAGTTTTAATTTCGAAATAGTCAAGAAACTAATAGCTGAATTTCAGTTTTTGAAGAAGAAAGTTCGTATGCAACTTCTATTTACTTGTCTATCAATTTACATCTATTGTTTGATGAAAAGTTTCAAAACCTGTTCTCATTCTGAAACTTAAGGCCTTCACGTTTTAAAACCTGAAACAGTTTCTAGAACACGATCATCCAAGGACGCATTCTTTCAGATTTGCTTCTACGAAAATGATGGTACACACTACTGATTCTCTCTTGTCTACTTTCATCCAAGACTTGGAACGTGATGCGACTTAGTAATTGTACCAGGGCATGTTACGGGCCTTTTGTCTTTCACTTTTTGTAGGATTTGAAAAGTCGGGAGCAGCCCTTATAGGACCAAGGAACACTATCTAGCAGTGTATCAACAATTCATAAGTAAAGAGCAGTTCTCATTTCCAATCTCTGAATTTGGATTCTTTTAAAACTTCGTACTAATACTGCTGGTCATCGGAAATGCAACATCATGAAGGGAGTATAAAATAGCCTTAAAATTGGCACCGAAACTTAGATCATGGAAGGGTATTCAAATGATTAGCACAGCAGCGTATATGCAAATCCTGACTTGTGCTACACTTCGCTACCAGCTACGCGCTGTAAGTAAAAAAAGTGAGATCCTGAGAGTTGTTATTAAATATCGGAATTGTGTTTTCTCGCTGTACCTTTAACATTACCTAGGTAATGTTAAGGTCTGAGAAATTTTTGATGATTGAAGAATTTTTGATGATGAAGGTCTGAGAAATTTTTGAAATTTTTGCCTATGAGAAATTTAATTATGCCTCGTCGAAAACTACGGATACGAGCATGATTCTAAATTTTATAAAGAAGAATTGTGACGAATCAAGACTGTGGGTTATCCTTCCGAAAAATCGGTGCTCGTTTTGGACGAAATGAAGCCACATTGGAACCACCAATTTGGAATTGGTGACTGCAGGAGGACAGACATCTTGTGCTCATTGCTATTACGAATCGAACTGCAACATCAAAACCTTAGCTCAAGAATTAGAGTGTGTTGCTGAACAACCTGTGTCAGTACGTACAATTCGACGTCATCTACAGCTGCGGGGAATTATTCAAGGCATCCATTGATGAGATTACCTTTGATTCTACACCACAAGCATCTGTGGCTGCAAAGATGCATAGAACGGCACACATGAACAAACTAATTACAGGGCATCGTCCTTTCAGATGAATCTCTATTCTGTCTACAGCACCATGATGGTGCTGTTGACAGGTTGTTGTAGATAAACCACCTCGGTGACAGACTGCATGATTCTTGCATTATGCATCACCGTACAAGCATCTAAGTGTCATTGCAGCCTAGTTCCATCTCCTGGCACACTTCTGGTATGGGGGTACATTGAATTCTAATCCCGCACCTGATTAGTACGTATTGCCGGTAAACTCAATAGCCATCGTTGCATTTTTAAGTTTTGGTGACTGTTGTCCTCCTTTATCTTCAGGACGTACCTGCGGCCAGTTTTCAACAGGACAATGAGTGGTCATATGTGACATGCAACGCAAAACAATTCTCCAATGTCCATCAGGTTCCACTTCACCATGGCCCTCGCATTCACCAGATCAGTAGTCCAACCAAGAAGTGTGGTCGATTATATCTCAACGACTGGCACACCACAGAACATTCGCGGCTGAGGGAAGACGAAATTTGGTAACATGTGGAATCATGGGAAGAAATACCATATACATATTCAATGTTTCCTTCTTCAATGCCGAGAAGTGTAGCACAAGTCACAGCCAACCATGCCATCTACACAAAAAATAGATTTCTTCGTATTCCGCAAGTCGAAAGGAGCTGTAATCTCAATCAGTTCACCCTTGTGTCTTATGTGAATTGTATAATAAATATGGCTTTGATATCTGTGCTTAGAATATTCTAGGTGCACTACATTCGTATTAGAGCCTTCTTAAAATTCTGACATGAAAAATGAGAGAAGTCTCGATAATGAATTATACGAAAGTTAAACTTTGTACTCTGGAGTGGAGAAATGTTCTTGTCCCGAAAAGAGGTAATAGAATTTACATTATTAAGTGACAATGGTAAGTATATGAAGTAAAATACACTCTGAAGTTCTTAAAAATTACTTTAACAATAAGAACTCGGTTCAATTCAAAATTAGAAGTGTAAATTGAAGAAGAAAAAGTATAAAAATCAGTTTATTGGGGCAATAATTTATTTATTAAAGAATGTAAGTTATTTTCTCTCTCTCATTTCATATTTTCAATTTATTCACTCGTTTTAAGTAATATAGTATCTTTTAATTTTAATTGAGAGTTGTTTCTTTTGTATTTTTATTATGACATACACAAAAGGAGTTTTAAAATTAGCTATGTCTAAGACAAATGTGTCATTAACTGACAAAAGGCTTGGTTCCATAATAGTCCACTACCAGGAGGATCGACCAATCAAACAAAGATATTGATAAATTATATTCGTTCTTACCAGCACTGAAGATGGGTTTTATCTTCGTACTCGACGAGTATTATATCCTTCTGGTTCCGATCATACTTTTCTTTACAATATTGCAATCCGTCAGACACATTTCTCAAGCAAGGTAGGCTACTTATGTACCCTGAAAGTCACAGTGTGTTAATAGTTATTATAGAAAACACAAGAAAATTAAAATTACTACAGTTATAAGTAAACGTACGAAGCGATATCCCTTTAAAGTTGTACACAGATAGATACATATATTATTTAGAAGAAGAATACGTTTTACCAACATTCACGAGAGGCTTTTTCTGTCAAGCCAAATATAGATGGCGTAGTGTTGCTGCGGCAACACGCATTTTATGTACGTATTCTGAACATGAAGTCAATTTGCTTATTTTTTTAATCCGATTTGAGCACGTCGCCAACAAACATTCGAAGACTGAATTCCGAATTGATTTTGGTAGTTAAATGGTCAACGCGCAAATTAGATTAAACACCAAACGTCGTCAAAATGGCGAAAAAATACATTTTATGGTAACCCCAATATTTATTATGCGAGAGCCATTTGGGTACCAGGAAGTAAAATCCCCTTCTTCCGCCTGGTTTGTTTGCTTTTTGCACTGAAAATCCCTAATTTTTTGTGTTGGAAATGAATAATTAGATTTCAAGGAGATTGAAAGATTTTAAATCCCTTACTGACAAAAAGTTATTTACCTTCCACGATCACAATGTCCCTGAACTTAACATTTAGGTTTTAAGTGATCCAAATGCTTGTTTAAAAGAGTGCTGTGCATGTGGGTGGATAGCAACGGGTGAATCTCATAAGGGATAGCGAGCAACCTCAGGAAGGAAAAACTTAATGGATTGTACCCGTTTATATTTTGCTTGATGATTTATCCCCACATGCAACACAGTGTAGAAATACAAACAAAAGGCAGCCAGCAATGACAGTCCCATCTCTCTTAGGTCCTTTGCAAACCAGATCTTTAACATAGTAGGGCTGAAATACAAAAATCATCAATAAAAATGCTATTGCTTACTTGCTCTTAGGTTCGACTCATCCGTACATAATCCCAACGTCACTTTCTGGGGACCAGAAATGCCATCTGTGAACTTGGACCTTTCTTCAACGGGTAGACACTTTTTCGAATATCTTGTCAGACAACCCAACGACGACTGTGCCTGCCTAAAAATTGTCGATAAGAAATCATGTAATTCAAATGTCACAAGAACTATATAAAGTTAATTTCAGATGTGTTTCTATTTCGGTATCAGAGAAGTATTGATAGTTGGGTCCATTTTGCTTCCAGAGATCTTACAGCCTTGCGTTATTACACCTAACCTATAGCCATAAATTACCATGCTTTGTTATGCTGCAGTGAGTAAAGAACTACCATTCAACTTTAACCCAAGTTATTCCGTCATGAACGTAGGTTGGTTTGGGCTTTTATAGACAAGTGCCATATTTGGCCAAGCTGCGTGAAACACAACAGACAATGTCGAGTAATGGACATACACAAGAAATGTTTCACTGGCACATAAGAAAGAAATAAACTGCAGACATTCTACAGGAATCGAATCTTCATGATGCATTCTACACACTTCCTGCATTAATACATCAGAACTGACTTTTTTTTAAAACTGTTTTCATTTAAACTCCCAATATCGTTTCATAGCCCGTTGTGTTGCCCCAGTGTGACGTTAATTAACTACTTACCCAATATCGTCTCCCCAGAAACTGAAGCAATTAAAAAACACGACACACTTTTTTGATTTTATTAGTAAAATACTTTTACTCACGATTAATTAATTACAGTTACAAATCAAAATTTTAGAAAATTTTGTGCTTGTTTTCCTAGATGAAATTTTTGGAATCTTACACACTTTTCTATAGGACGCACTTTCAAAATAATACTTAAAAAACAAGACAAAAACGGGTTTTATGCTTATTATATCATGCAGCTGACACAAAATGTATTCTCTTATTCTGTAAAATTTATTTTGCGTTGATTACAATTTAATACAAAAATGAGGGTAAGTGTATTGGTTCTCTTAGAAAAACATTGGTTCTTAGAAGTTCCCTAAAGTACTTCTAAATAGCTAAAAGTAATATTATTTATTTGATCTTTCAGACAGCAAAACCTTTTGTTAAAGGTTTCTGAAAAATGTCATTAAATAGATTTCATCTGTTCCAAATTTGTGAATGCAGAAGTGAGAACTCTGAGCGGTGAATTGATTAACCCGAGCATGAAATAATGTTCATGCATGTTTAAAGTGGAACATTGTATGTCCATTTATCAAATCCTTACAAGAACACGTGTTGAGCAAATTTTTACTTTGTAGAGTTGCTTGTGTGGCTGCATCAATATCAGAAAGCTATTTTTATTCTCTGACTCTTTAGCCTCAATTTTTCCCCTTACTTACTTAACTTATTTTGGCAACGCACCAGGTCTAGAAAAGGGAGAACGCGTTGTTGTGTATTGTGTCAGGAATTGAGGTTGTTGGAAACATCTTAAACCTTGTAAACGTAGAACCTCCCTGAATCAGCAGCCATTGTGCTGTCGTCATGAGTGCAACAAATTTACACGATACTTCTGGGTTTTATTCATTTACAGCGTTGAAGATTGATTTGAAAATTACTTTTTGTGCAGTTAGCTATGGACGTTGCAACTTAACAAAATTTATAAGAAAATAACTCACTCAAAAATGTTTAACTACTTTAATCTACGTATAATACGTATTAGAAAATCTCATATCAAAAATATTTGTTCTAGTCCTTTGTGTGTTTTCCTTAACATCAATATATTAATAATTCTTGCTTTCAATTACAGAACAACTATAACTACCATTTTTAATATAAACGTAGTAAATCTGTTGTAATAAAATTACAAATAAGTTTAACTCTTAAATCCTCCCTGCTCTTCTGCGGCTGATGTTGTCATTGAGACGTTTTCGTTGAAAAATAAATATTTGTTAATGTGCATAGCTAAAAATATCTACAACTTATATCTTAATGCATTCATTTTGCATGCCTTCTGGTGCTTTATTTTCATACGTGTATCTCGATTTACTTTCAAGACCAGGGACGCCAAAACGATAGTTTGGTAATTAGAAGTTGAAATTTAAGATGGCCGGAATGGACGTCATAAAACTTTCGACGCAAAATCTTCAAAATGCCATGTCCAATCGAAAAACGTACAACACTTTATCGAGTAAGCGATTGGCAAGGAATTGCGTGGCGTCATTATTGTGCGTCAGAATTGACCGGAAGTCGGAATGTCATGTTAAATCCTACGCCTGTCTCCGGCTTCTCGATCATCAGTCGACGAGCAACCCAGTAGAGGTATGAAGCGGCACAAAATACTTTAAAATACTGTCTACGCGCATATGCAACTGTATTATCAAGAATTTTAGAGCAATCATCGAGGTGGTCTCCAGACATTTCTTTCAATGCGAAGGGTCGACAGATAGCTGATTTTGCTACTCCCATACGATGTCGCTGCCTTTGTAGGTAGCATGTCCAGTAAGAAGTTGAAACCATGCGACTCCCAACAGTTTTGTGTAAGGAACATGGGATCAGACATAAATTGCAATAACACTTTTCTGGCTCGTTTTACTTAAAAAACTACCTAAATATTTTCTCGAAAATTCTCTTGTGAATGTGACGACGCCTATGAGATTCTCTTCGTCTAACACTTTCAGAACTTTAAGCAGGGTGAGGAGAACCCTTATGCAGGGTGAGGAGAAAGCAATTAATTTTACATTGAAACGCAATTAAAAGATTTAAACGGGGCATATACTTTTCGCCTGCAAAAATGAATATTCTCTCCTTTCTTTTTAAAATATGATATATCTCAAAATATTTTATGACAGATTCCGTCACTCCCAAAAAACCATTACAGGTTAATTAAAAGAGTATTGTACTATTTAGAATGAAGAATAATGAATTTATAATGAGTTCATTCATACTTAAGTCATTAAAATGTAGTTCACACGTCATAGTCATATTTTGAAGAAACTATCACAATAATCTTACTTAAAGTATATTTAATAACGTTTATATAAGGACTACAATCCATGCAATGGCACACCAAGAAAGTGTATGTTGTTGTTTTGTATCATCACCAAAGAAGCACAAGAGAAGCAATAGATATTACTATTAAATCATAGGCATATAAAAAGGCACGAAATTTATTAACACAAAAGGGGTCACAGTACCCCAATTGGTATTGTCACGGATTAGAAACCGGAGGGTTGCGAGTTTGAAACTCGATCCAACCAAAGACCGTCGTGTACGTGGGCGCTGGTGCACGTTAAATCTGTCATGGCCTCAAATATATTTACGTTGGTGTGGTGTGGAAATTTGGAAAGTGGGGTGCCAGTTCAGGTGTTTACCTCGTTATCTGACCTTGATTCAGAATTACGAGGTGTTGTTCTCGTATCTTTCCTTTCTGGATTGATCCAAGGCCATGGCCAATAGCCGCTGTATTACACCAGTGCCACATAAATTTAATTACCCTATGAACACAAAAATGAGTTACCGCTTGTAGTAAGGTCTAAATTTCTATATTCTGTCCACTGGCAAGAAAAACATTGACAGCTCTTACCCCTCAGGAATTCACCAGCATATAACTGTTCTGCAATCTGCAGTCTTCCATACATGGACTTCAACCAGTTTAAGTCTTCCTGACCAATAGAATTGTTCCTATGATTCTTTCAACTAATAGATGTGGTTATTTAGTTATTATGTGTGTGTTGTGTGTGTGTGTGTGTGGGGAAAAAGCTTTTTTCACTATTTGGAAATCTCATGAATGTAAGACATCCTCGATTATTATCTATGTAAGACAAAATATAACCATCAACCATGTACTCAACCCCAGGGGGGGTCACCGGTAACATGGTATTGGGTTCGGTATGAGTGTGAAATATGAAATGTTAAGTATTCTAATGTAGTCTTTTTCCTGTTTAAAGAGAGATATCTTTCATTCCATCCAAAATATAAAAATTTATACAAGTGTGCAAAGGAAAGGTAGAGCAAAATTTATGTATTTTGTTTACAGTGAATAATGACTACTTAGTTTATACATAGGTCATGAGGGGCCCGTCATCTAACTTAGTAATAGGACACAGAGTGCAGATATTGGGGACCTGAACCTGACGCAGGGATTCGAAGTGCAAATGTGAGACCTTTCTGCAAAATAACTTCTTCATTCTATAAGAACAAAGTGCACATTTATCTCAAATCTATCTTTTGAATATTTGGTGCCTTTCCCTTGTATGTCCACGATAGATTGGTACTGCATGGAATAAACAAATGGATTAATAATCCTGCTTTCCAAAGTGTCGGAGAAATCAAACACGATTTGCAACAAGTGTGCAAAGGAATAGAGAAATAACATACCTTGTGCCATGTATATTTTTATACACATTGGTATTTCATGGCCTATCACCAAGGTACTGGGACTCGGAGTGTCTGGACATCTGGAGACCTGAACCTGGTCTTTCACATCTACACTCGAAGACTTGAAGTGAATACGAGTCAAAATACTCTCAGCCAAAAAGAATAAAGGGCACACATTTATCTCAAAACTGTCTTTTTGGACTTGGTGCCTTTCCTTTGTAGCCCACGATATATTGGTACAGCATGGATTAAATAAATAGATTAACAGGGTCCCGCTCTCCAAAGTGTCGAAGAAATACAAATCCAATCAATTACTCACACACATTCCTGCCTCAATTCTTCAGCAGACGAGGCAAACAGCAAGTCCCCTCTCTCGGTGAATTCAATCAGTTGCTTGAGGCAGCGCTCGTAGTGGGACTGCTCGCAGGACTGACTCAGGACGCACGTGGCCAGGGCTAGAACGACAAGAAAGAAGAGCAATTAATCGTTATCGCGATTAATCGCGTCCCCCGATGAGCATCTGACATACGGAAGGAGCGATTCGTCATCTTCAAAAGTTCTCGAGTATCGGAAAACGATAGTGACGTCTCTGGAAATTGAGGAATCCGTCGGTTTGGAAATTTCTGTTTGAAATTTCAATTCGCTCGCCCCTGACATTGAGCTGAAAGGAAACTTTTAAGTACTGCACTTGTTCACATTCAGATGAATGTACTAGTTTTCAGAGGTGTTTAACAGACAAGTAAAATAAATTGAACCTAACACGCCAAAAAGAATTCAATTAATGAAATTTTTAGAGCCCAGATAACTCATATATGGTATCATAGAAACCACCTTGCAGCCTCGCTCAAATATGCGGGTGACAAAAAATGTCACACTGCCCTTTCTAGACTTGTGAGCGGTAACACCAGATCCTCTACCCTTCGTTCAGGGCCATAAGACTTTCACAACTTTTATTAAATATAACACTGAACAAGCCTCCCCAAGTCATCTTCTGACCTGTATTGCTCTGGCAAAGGAGAATCTCCATGGCAATTTTGATCATGTGTTGGATATCTTGAGCGTGTTCGGACTTGGTCTAGGCTGTTACATAACCTTAAGAAATAAGTAATAACAAGAAATTGAAATTATGCATGTAACATTTTGTTAGATGTTTTCTTTATTTTAAAGAGATGACGCTACATTCGGTTCCTGATTAACACAATTATTCTCTATACACTTTTATATCCATTTTCATTAAATGCGATAGTCAAAGTCTCAGGAACATGATGAGCGCTGAACTCAAGTGCCATTTTCCAAGCTCCTCCATGTCCATCGCAAGACCTGGATGACCGTCACAAGGAAGGACCCCACTTACGTCCATCGGAAGTTAAATGGATCCTCCTGGTCAGCATTCTTTCATGTCTGGTCGGAGAAATTCACACCACTCACATGAAAAGGCTGAATCAAAGGAGACGATTGTTTCGTAAATGAATAAATTCTTTAAAACTGTGTTTTTCGTTTGATTTATTTTTGTACTTATAAATCTAAGTAATCTATGGTAATGCTTTATTTAGATGACATTACACAAGTGACACATCGTTGTAATTCAAAGCATAATAACTAACAGATTGGTTTTATTTATTGAATTACATTCGCAAGTTAAAGTTTAATACAAGACGTATAAATTATGTAAAGGTGACTTATGAAAAAATATAATATTCAAATTCGTGTCATAAATGTACGATATTCAAAAGATTCATATAAAACAGGAATCAGTTCTTTCACTTTTTAATTGTTTCCATTTTAAAAGTTTTGAAACACCTAAATGAATTTTGTTGTGAATTTTTTGTTGTATTTTACCTTATGATAATTCTAAAATTTTCAAACAGTATTCTCATTTCATAGGATGTATTCTTATTTCATAGTATTCGAAGTTGAAAACATTAAATGTAGTATCAACTCGACAGAGGCACACTTTAAGCAAATACTTATTTTAATTCACTCTTTAGTTTTATAATTGAATTAACTTAATTTCAATTTTTTGATGACGCCACTCTAAAAAATTTCAAGCGTTATTAACAAAATATTAGTTTAAATGGTGACAACACTTTTGATAGACATAATTGTACTCAACAAATCTTTACTTTTATAACTTGAAGTAAAATATCAAATCTGGAGAGTAATATCATTGTTTAAAAAACTGAAAAAGCATTTATAGAGTTTTAGCATTGTGTTATGCGATGAAAGTTAATGACATCCAATTTCATAGAGCTATTTGTGATTGAATTATACGGACAATAACTGAAATGAAGTGAAATAAAACTAACAAACCATCGTTTTAAAAAATAAACGTTACTGTTAACTTAGAATTATTATTTATCTTTTGTAAGATACACAATTTCTAGCAGAATGAAGACAGAATGAATAAATTTTAAGCAACTAGATGTCAAACTATTTATTTTGAACCGTTTTTCTACTGTCACTCAATTTAAGAGAGGGTTTCTTTTTAATTTATGTGTTTTGACGTAGACACATATAATACACCGTTGGGTAAACACTCTAAGCATATACACATACCCATGTTCCCAACCCATGTTGAAAATAGAATGCTGACAACTACCAGTACATGGATAGTGATGGGGTATAAATTTAGAAACCTTGAGCGTGCAAATAACTTATATTTACTCACTCGAAAAGAGTCAAAAAAAGAAAAGCTTTTATAAAAACGAAGTAAATGCTAGAGAAGTCACGCGCTATACATTCTGTCAAAGATATACCGTCAATTTCTGGAAAACCAAAATATACGGAACTATATCTATATCTGTGGGAGGCATATGACACTATGTCCAAATGTTTGAAGAAAATAGATTTTATACAATCGTCCAGCTTTTTGTTAAAGTTGTTGGAACCCGAACAGTGAAAGGTATTCCCGTTCTGAAATAAAGTCTAACTGATGTTGCGATGTCATTATGCAATTTTTAATAATGTGAAAACAATTTCTTTTTATATCTGTTAAACTTAATATTTTTATGACTTTACATCTGCCAGAAAAGTTAAATCTGTAGAAGCTTCTTTCTGTACGGACGACGATTATGTCATTTCATTTCGTTAGCCTAAATAAATGTTTATGTCCTTTCTAATGAACACTCACTAGATTGCTAACTTCGACCATTGACAAATGGTATACCAACTATGTCCAGTCTCAATATATAAAGATCTGCTTCTTTAAAAAGTAGTTAAGGGATAAATAGGAAAAAAGTTTATACTGTTTTACTGAAAATTTTATTTTGTGACATAGTGTGTCTTGCCCTTTGCCTCCGAAGTACCGATGCATGGTATAACTGCATAAATTATGGGAAAATTAACATCCTCTTTTCCCAATAACTAATTATCCTCAATGTTAGTTTTCTAAATTCGTGTTTAGAGAAAACATTTTACACATTGTTCAAAAGAAATGCATATCACATGTTAATCTGGATTTGTTTTTTTCCTTTAAATACATAAACTGGAGAGGGAGGACGATTCTTCCTTCGAGGTCAAGAAAAATCCCTGAAATTTCTTTGCTGGATTTGATGTTTTATGATGATATTGTTTATACCCTTCTTTTTATAAAACTTTAAAGAAGTCGTGAATGGTGTAAAAGGTCATTTGCTCTAAGGGAGATAAAATATACACCGATGTCCATAAATTAAAGGTCAGATCCAATATGTAAATTTTCGAACGTGGAAATTGATCTTTCGTGGCGAAAAATTGCTGGCGATAGCAACATATGCATGAGATGGAAACCACAAATTGGTTGACCATAATTAAAATATTTGGAGTCACATGACCTTACAATATTGTCAAAATGTGACAAAAACTGAAGCGGGTGTCTGGTGACTAAATGATTTTTCATGTGTTTAACTGTCTGTTAGTAGTTGCTATGGCGAGTGACACAATATTACTAAGAACACATCTCGATTATTTTACCTGAGGAAAAATTGTAGGGAAATCGGAAGGACGTTCAACAAAAGTAGCCAATGAGTTTGGAATGGGCCAAAGCGTCGTCGCAAGGCTGTGGAAACAATTTTCCGAAATTGGAACAGATGCCAGCAGAGGTCGACCACCCAAAACAACCCCAGCTGAAGATCGTTTCATAACAGTAACGGCGAAAAGATGTCGCATAACTCCTGGAAGGTTAGCAAGAGAGATTCAGGCCAGCACGGGACCATAATATGATGATGTCCTACCGTGTCCAGAAGATTGAATCATGTTGGTTTGTATGCCCATAAACCAGTACACTGCGTTCCTTGACTACATCACACAAAGCACATAGATTTCGATGGTGTCGTTAACACGCCAACTCGACTGACGAGTAATGGGCCAATGTCCTGTTCACGGACGAAAGTAGATTTTGTCTCGTCCAATTCGAGGCAACAATACATCTGGCCTGAACCCCACACCGCCTATTCTTCCACTAACATTTTGGAATTAGACCACCAGAGGTGGTGGAGTGATAGTCAGGGGCCGTATCATTATGAATGGACGTACCGAGCTTTACGTGTTGGAAATGAGTTATCGAGTTGAAACAGGAATGGAAGAAACCTACTTCAAGATTTACTGGACAATCTTGTGAAGAACATGTGCAACCTGTTGCCAATCGTGCATTGCAGTGAGGGACATATACTCTATTAAACTTTGACAGAGGACAGTATTCGAAAAGTTATGATCTAGCTTTCGCTTCGCCAAAGTCTAAAAATGGTACGTTTCGTTAATTTAGCAGTATTACCGGTACATTCAAGTAAATTTGTTTCTGTATGTGTCTAAATGTCTGAAGTCTGTCTACATTTCTAATTATTATATTCATCATCCTCCTCCTTTCAGATTGTGGTTTTTCTCTAAAAACACAACTGACCCTTAATTTATGGACACCAGTGTAATTACGCTTTCGTATGTCTTTATAAATAGAAGTTTTCTTCTCAAAAACTAATCCCTACAGGAGATAACGTAATATTTCCAAATGAGGATGTCGAGATTGAATTTGGTATATAAAAGGCAAATTTGTTATGACGTACATGGATCACTTTGTATACTTGCTCTATTATTGGTTAAAGTTATATATTATCATTATTATTATGTGTATATGTGTGTATGTGTTTGTGTGTGTGGTTAAAGCTATATGTAAGTACTTTCAAGAGAAATTGCTAAAGTACAATAAATAAATATTAAATCATGATATAGATGTAAGGAAACGGGTAATGCAAGCTATAATATTTATGATAGAATAGTAGAAAACCAACACTATATCACTATTTACACAGAAACAGTGAAAACTCGAGTGAGATAGTATAATTAAGTTTTTATTAAATATGTAATTTTCTTCTACCTGGGAAAGCCAGTAATGTATGTTTAATGTTTAAATTCCACTTAGGATTATTAATTGAGATGTAGTTTTGAGCTGTGAGTTTAATTGAGTCATTGAGTTTTTTGTTACTGAGTTTTTGTGAGATTATTACTGAGACAGATGTATTTTTAAGTTGTGAAATTTATTAATGACTTATATGTTTTCTGAGTATTTTGAATTATAAAAGAATTCCTATTTCTTACTTAAATGATTTATTTCAATGAGTTCAGAGTTCGAAGTTGGAAACCCAAAAATAATACCAACAGCGAAAGTTAAACTGCGAATTCTCGAACTGTGTTCACAAGTCCGATGTAAGTTGAGTAGTCACCACAACTCCAGCGATATATTGTCGATTTTACATTTTGCAAACATTTTAAGTTTATTTTGGAAACTTTAATATTAAGAAAATTTAATTTCAGAAAACAATAAGGAAAAGTTGGAAAACATATAACTATAAAAACGTGACGATAATACGATTGGAAGAATGTATTCAATCAACCCTATATATCTTCCAAGAGGCTGTATTGCGGAAAAAGGCTTAAGTCACTGAGCGTCACGAAATTTTCAAATAGTGTTGCTTTCACCCCACAACACGCGCAAAGGTAAAATAACCCCAGTCGTTGGTTGAAAGATTTCTAGGGAAGATGCTGTTGGTCAAAAAGATCCAAACTGGTTAGAAGTCATGCAAGGAAGACGGTAGGTTGCACAACGGATATACGAGTGAACCCCCAGAGGGTTACGAATGCAGAAATTTAGATGAAGCATCAATTTGCAACATACCACGACAACTACTAGATTTATTTAGGTAAAAGCCATTCACCGAATCATGATTCAACAGATGGAACATTACTTTTGAGTCTTAAAATCTCCAATAATTTATTGAATTTAATGCTTGACTTCGGCTATTTTGTGCTGTCGCCATGTTTGACAACAAAGAAAGTTTGTCTAAATACCACCAAAAGGTGTCTGATTTCTCATAATTTCTTTTATTATTCTAAGAAAAGCAATGCCGGTTACCAAAGTAGCTCAGTTTCAAATGATGGGTTTGTCAGATCGAATGATTTCGGCTTCGATGAAATTAATCTTTATATTCTGCTAACAAAATAACACGGCGTTGCTCGGATTGAGTTTGTTAAATTTGGTTGAAAAGTGACTAATCACTTTTCTTTCATAGAAAAATACAAACGTTATTTAGGTGTAAGGAAAATAATTTTTTTAACATCGTTTTAACTTTTTCATAGTTTCTACAATTTACTTTGGACGCAAATATGTATACATGATATATCCAAATTACAACAGACAAACTACAAATGTTTTTTCTAAGGTGACTACTTCAGAAGTCGATTTAGAAATATCTTTGAACTACAACGTATGGCTACCCGTTTTAATTTAACGAAACCTATCTTATTTTAAAATAATTTTATTTTAACTATATCGGTCATTTTAAAATACCGATATAGTTAATTTAACACACCTTACTTAAAAATGTTTTATTTATGTGCTTGTATATTTTGTATATGTTTTGTATATTTTATTTATTTTTATGAAACAGAATTCTACACACCATTACGTATTCAACTAGACTTGAGGAAAGGTCTATATATACATATTGTCGAAATATACATATACCGCCAAGAACTTACCATGTCTAGTGGTATTTTGCAGAAAATAAAAAATAATTAATTAAAATTTAACTTCTAAATAATATATTTGAAATATGTAAAATACTGGAACACATGCAGAACGTAATTCCGATCACTCAAAAAATGCAGAATTCTGAAAAACGAAAGATATGAGCAAATGTATCGAATTTCGACTTCCTGAGTATATTCTGAAATAGAGCAATTCGGAGAAAAGATGTCTGAAAAATATTGATAAAGACAATGATTTATTTACAAAAAGAACACAAATTTATAAAACTGAGAAAAGCTCAAATATGACAGCAACATTTCGCTGTCTTAACTCAAATACACAAACATGGAATTATAAAACAAATTTATGAAATAAAACATTAATACTGGCACTGCCAATTGCCGAATAGCAAAATTAAGCTTTTATGATCAATGAGTTTTTCGTTTGGGCTTTTCATGTTCCATTACGAAATGTAAGTTATGTAAAATTAAATACTTTTAAATATTTTAAAAATTGTTTTTTCATCAATCAAATATTCATAAATAATTTATATTATTGGGAAGAAATAAAAAATCAGTTCAAATATAAATATTAGAATTTAATTTGAGAAAAATTGTCTTTCGAGCAATACTGGTAAAATAATTTTATTGGTAAAGTTGTTTCTCCTTCAATACTGGTAAAACAAACTGAATTGCATACCGCAACTCTGTTTATACTCAATGCTCGTTTTAGAGTCAATGTTATTTCTAAGGGAATTTCGAATTGTTTTTAGTACCCTGTGCACACCTAAGACAAATAGAACGGGGGTTAATATGTAGCATTCGTTACCCGCAGGGTTCTATATAAAGTATAACTGTACCATATTTGGTGTGGATTGGTCAAACAGTGTAGATTGGTATAGAGAACAGACAGACAGATGCCAACTCTGCTTTATATATATTGACTAGCAGAATTACCTGGCGATGCTCGGGTTGAATTGGTTAAATGTTTATTCTATTTCATAGAAAAATGCAAGCATCATTTAAGTGTGCAGAAAATATTTTTAACATCGTTTTAACTTTTTCATAGATTCTACAATTTACTTAGGACGCAAATATGTATACATAATACGTATATCCATCCATATAATCCATTTCATATTCATCACACTCTTGCTGTAAGCCAAACTACAAAAGCTTTTTCTCAGATGACTTCTTCAGAAGTCGATTTTGAGTTTGGGAGTGATTACGAATGCCAATTAAGTTCATTTTCAGTAAAAGTGAGGAACTTTCAGCGTCTTGTACTCAGTTTTCCAATCAATATTTATTATTTGTGGTACCCTTGCATGGATTCGATGTTTTCGAATTACATTATCATTGTGAGAGGATGGCAAATTAAACTTTACGGCATTCGTGGTTAATTTATTTTGAAGCACATATTTTTTTCTTAAAAATTCTATTCAGCTACACATGGAATAGAGGAGCTTGTTTGAAACAAATGTCATCAGTGTAGACATAGCAAACTCTCTCTCTCAATCGATTACACTTTTTACAAAATCACTGCTTTCAATTAATGTTTCACAGGTACCTAAGTTGTATACGAACAGTTTCAACTTCAAGTAAGCAACCTCAACCTCCTGCCACTTAAGACAAAAAAAATCTATTTTTCAACAGTCCTAGTTTACATACTTCCTTACTATGATATTATTCCAAGATCAGCAAAGTCTTATTTAAAATTCGCTTTCCCCCAACAGAAAAAATTTAGTTTTAAATCGAATCCTTAAGGTATTTTTTTCAATTGAGAGACTCATTTTCTATATGGAAACCCCATATACCTATTTAGAATGATAGATGTAGTTACTTGACTATGGAGTACAGCTTTCAATAATACCCATGAAACATGAAAAACAAATGCAAATTAAATTGATTTTAATCGTCTTGTAGTGAAAATATGTCAAAATTTAGAAATATCTTTAGACTACAACGTATGACTACCCGTTTTGATTTAATGTAACATATCTTATTCTAGAATAACTTTATTTTAATTTTACCAGTTATTTTAAAATAAGAAGTTATACACCTTACTTAAAAAGGTTTCCATTTATTTTTATGAAACAGAATTCTACTAACTGTAACGTATTTAACCAAAGACTTAAGGAAAGTTCGCCGAAATATACATATAGAACCAAGAAATTACCCGAGCAACGCAAGCTACATATTAACTCCCATTCTCTTTAACCTAGGTGTGCATAGGGGGGCTAAATCAATTCGAAATTGCCAAAAAAAAAACATTGAGCATAAAACGAGTGCGGTACGCAACTCTATTTTACCAGTATTGATCGAAAATCAAATTTTCTAATACAATTGTTTTACCAGTATTGCTCGAAAAACAATTTTTTCCGAAAAGTTATATTTAAACAATTTAAAATTCTAATTATGTTTGAACATATTTTTTATTTCTTTCCACAATATAAATAATTTAGGAATATTTGAATGATGAAAAATGGATAGATTTGAAATACTTAATTTTACACAACTTGCATTTTGTAATGGAACACGAAAAGCCAAAACTATAAACTCATTGATGATAAAAGCGTAATTTTGCAATTCGGTATCTGGCAACGCCAGAATTAATGTTTTATTTTATAAATTAGATTTAGAATTCCGTGTTTGTGTATGTGAGTTAAGACAGAAATGTTGCTGTCATATTTGAGCATTTGTAAGTTTTGTAAATTTGTGTTCTTTTTGTAAATAATTCATTATTGTCTATCAATATTTTTCAAGCGTCTTTTTCGAATTACTCTATTTCACAATATTCTCATAATGTCGAAATTCGACACGCTTGCTCAGATCTTTCGTTTTTCAGAATTCTACATTTTTCAATGACCAGAATTTCGTTTCTGTTTGTATCTATTTGTTCCATTACTTCCCATACTACAGATATATTATTTAGGAGTTAAATTGTAATGAATTATTTTATTTTCTGCCAAATATCACTAGACATGGACAGACAGACGCCAACTCTACTTTATACGTATGTAGACGTTAAATGACTTTATACCTCTTTAGACGTTAAATGACTACACAACCATTGCCTGGAGGTAATTATAGATGTAACACAGTATAACGCTACATTCTTCACAACCACCTCATTATATGAAAGTAGTTATTGGTGTAACACAGTACAAATATACCTTTTACACAACCAACTCATTATCTGAAGGCAATTACAGATGTGACAGTATAATGCTACATTCTACACAACTACCTCATTACCTGAAGGTAGTGATAGACGTAACACAGTATAGATTCTACATAGTGTGAAACAAGCGGAGCATAAAATTGTTCCTTCAACCAACCGTTCATCAACAAAAAATTCCCAAATAAATCAACACGCTAAGCATATGGTAAAAAGGCACTCAAACAGAAATATTTTCTTCTTAAAGCCTGTAAACCTCTGTTGATCAACCACATTCGTAACAAGCCCCCGACAACCTACTTCTAAGATGTAAATTCTCCACAAATTATCGCATCAAATTTTCGCTGAAAGCATTCAGCTGAAGAACTGAAAATACATTGTATTCTTGTACTTGTTGAGGCAAATAACAGATTTCCTATCAGATATTCCACCAGCCATCTATCGTCTCATGACAGGTATGATAATCGAGGATGATTTATTCAAATTTACGCTTGGCTACTGGGGTGGGGAATTACACAGAATTCGAACCTCGAGGGTGGACTTAAGTAACGAGACATTTGTATGGAAATTCTTCGCCGGAGGAGTGTTAATAGGGATTTCATGGTCTATGATTATACCTGCTAAGTCAGAAAGGAGCCGTAATTCGTTTATTTGTTATCATGATAACATTGTGGGTGAAAGCATGTGGTAGTACAAGCATGTAGAATTTAAAATAGCTGCTGATTTAGGAGAAACTGGCACGTTTTTTTAAGGTTTGGTGGCTGACTACCGGTCGGACATAAATTATGCGTAATATCTACCTAGATTGCAGTATGCTCTTCTAAAAAGGCGGCTTATGCTGCTTCTCTTATCATCTTCAGTGTAAAGGAAAACATATGCTAAGTCTTCTCATTGATGCTCGCAATATCTTGCCATCATTGTTAGACCTCTCTTGTAAGAGTCTTTAATAATTCTCAACTTCAAATCCCCGCTCAATTGTGTAGTCAACTGTGTATCCATCCGGGAAGCGGTCAGAATCAAAATAGCTTTCAGTAGAATACTTCAGACTTAAAAGTTTCATATGCGTTTTCAAATTTCCGTCAGGTGCGTAAGTCTCCGTCTAAATTATGTAAAGAAAAATATTAATTGGCTCCAATTAGAAAAATCAGCATGTTAGATGGTTTTAAATTGAGAATAAAATTAATACACTAATTTAATTTTGTCTAGGACTTTGGAACTATGTTTAATGGGGTATAAGAAACAAATTGTAGTCTTCTCAGCATTTCCAACATAAATTGTGTGAAGAGTAGTTCCAGAAACAAAAATATTGTTGAAGGATGAGGAATTTCTTAGTATTAGTTTAAGTCTGGTTACGTAATTACTTATTAGGTATTCAGTAGACTGAAATTTAGTTACATTTTCACTCAAAATTCGTAAAGTTTGTTTAAATCTAATTCCGCTATTTCATGTAATTTTTATTCACTTTCTACCCTTTATTCACTTTCGAATTAAAAATATTCTTAGAATTTGATATGATTTACTCATCTTAATTCAGCTCTCTATATTTTAGCATACAGTACTATACACTAAATTTATTAGTACTATAAATTGACTATTTTATGTAGTTTTAAATTATTTATGAAATAATTTCTCATAACAATGCAAATTTTAAAATCTAATTTTGAAGTATTGCGAAACATTCTTTAGTTCTAAATTTAATCTATTCCTATCTTGATAAAGGAACAAAATGGTTTATTTCGAAATTTATATGGTATATGGAAGAAATTATTATCAAGATAATCACTGAACTTATGTAAGAAATAGAGGCGTTTAATCATTTTACTGAGAAAATGAAATTGCTTTAAAACTAAGTTCATTTTAATTAATTTAACCAATAAAACATTTTAAAGTTTGGACCAGGAGATCACTATTTAATTCACTGCGTTTTAAACATAAAGTATTACAAATTTTGTAAATATGTACATGTCTAAATATTTATCACTACAGCAATAAACCATGTTGAACATTATGTCAGTCTTTTTATATCTTTACAAAGAAATGACAAAACATCTACCATACATTGAAAATTATACACTTAGAACGTAATGTACGACAAAATAATACATTTTTATCATAAAAAAATGAAAAACATCTTTTATGAGAATTATATTTTTTTGGTAAGTGACGTACATTTTTATAACGGTGTTAATCTTTTTAAAGACTTAAACCAAACACTATATTAGAGTAATCTTTTCTCTTTTCAGTCTCCATCTGCAGCATAAAAAGGTTTCACTAGTTTTCGCTAAAATTTTACTAATTCCTTTTAGGTTGACACTAAATGTTTTCCCATTTTTAATATTTAAAGTAATCTAATATTCCAACATTATCATTATTCATTAAATCTTCCTTCGTCACGACGTTAATCGGAAATCGGTGATTTAAAAAATACCTAACTGATAAACGTTATTCCTAAAACAAAGAGTTTTGACTTAGAATTCCTAGTAACGTTTTTTTACTGCGGGTGATGGAAATTGCTTCAATAAAATTACCAGCTTGTGAGGAAGACACCGTGCTTAGAAGTGGAAACTATTCACTCGAGAAATAAAAAATTACTAAGCTCTGGAAATGGGAATAAGGTTATTAAACGCGGCTTTTAACTAATCACTAATTAACAAGTGCTTTTAGAAGGAGCCATGTTTTAATTAAGTTTTCGCGTCAGAAAAAGTATGTGTAGAATTATAAGATTGAGGAGGACATTTAGGGGAGAATGAGATCGATGAAGGTGGGATTGCAAATGAGAGGAAAACTAATTAAATAATTTTTAATGATGATAAAAGATAGCCTTATCTTCTCTAAAAAATATCTTGAATAGCTTATTGCAGTGATCTAAAAAACATGCAAAATTTGTCAAATCGTTGGTGACCGTGAAGTAAGACATTATTTTTTTCTTTCAAACTGATAGCTCTGCATTATATTTTTGCTCCTGAGTTTTTCAAACTATTCGAAAAAATATCTAATAAAAATTAGAGATTGCCAACAAATTATTCAAAAAGGTTTTTAACGAGCAATATTTTTAAAAAATAATTTTTGGTCACTAAACTCAGTCCAAGAAATAAATTTTTGCGCTCAATATTGTTAACAGATCAAACCAAAATTCTAAATTTCAGAATGCGAAAATTGTAATTTTATCATTCTAACAATTATTTATTAATCAATTCATCGATTGTTCAGATGAGATTATTTTCATTACGATAACGTATTTCGAAAGCAACTAAAAAAAATTGTATATTTATTCATTTGTTTGTGCGTTTCTGAAGTGTGTTTTCTAGTGTGTTTCTAATGGGGGGAGAAATCTAACCTTCATGGCAAAGAAAAATTGACATAGCGGACACTTCACCAGTCTAAAGATCACGAAATTAAGGTCTAGAGACATCATATTCAAGATTTTTGACTTAACGTGTTTCCCTTGCAAGCCAAAGGAGTAACCATTTGCTTTTTCTCAGTTTTATTCGATAATTTTGAAAACTAGAGAATTTTCAGAACATTAAAGCACTTGTAGTTTCTCCATCTCCAAATGACCCCGATTAAGAAGCACCCCCTTTCAATTCATGGTGTCATTTCAACTCCATCCAGCGTCGAAACAATATTCTGCATTTCCCCCTCCAAGTGGTTTCGACGAGTTGTCTCGTCCATTAAGATGTGACCAATCTTGCTAATGACGTGATATCTCGTCATTAAGGTATTGCCGATTTTTCTGTTATGACGTGATCAAAATCTGGTCAGTTTTCTAGTAATGACGAGATACCTCGTACATCAAGATCTGGTCAGTTTTGCAAATGACTAGATAACCCGTCGAGACAACCTCCAGGAGAGTTAAATAAATAACCGCTTTCCTCTATAAATTAAAGTCTCGTTACCATTCGGCCTTGAGGTCTCCAAGTTCAGGGTAGGCTACAACTTCTAAAATTACATAAACAGAATACACAATAGGCTGTGTGGGCGTCTGGAAAATAAACTTGGAAATGTCTAAAGAACTATTATCCTAGCTACTTTGCTGGCGCGCCCACGGTCAAACGCCTTCATTGTATACGGCACTTATTTACGAGATGCGTATTGCCAAATGGTTATCGAGATTTGACGACGCGTTTCGTTTCCTTCGGTGCAAAATAGGGAGAGTCGTAGATGACATTGCCTTTTAGAGCAATGTTCAATGGGTGACCACGACGTAATGGATGCAAATATCTTCTACCGCTTCATTAGTAATCAGTAAAAGCAAGCTTGGCTGTTAAAATAAGGAAGTGCATCTAAAAGCATTTTAAAACATAAAAGCTGATCGTTATTCTTTTAGATCTGGTCATTAAGAATTATAACCATTGGGTTGGGGTTACTTTTGAAGGAAACAACGTAATCGTCATCTCGAAAAGGTAAAAACAGAGAAATAATCTTGGATAAATTGATCTCATTTTATGGCAAAACTTCACACAGATCTGCATCAGTAAATGAAATTGTTTTATTATATCGCATAGGCTGGTTTAGTTCCTCGCTCTGTGGTGATTTTTCGCTACACGAGAGCTAATTAGACCGAGACCTACAGAGTATCGCTTAGAAACAAAAATCATTGAAAAAATATTGTTTAACATCAAATTACTAAACCTACGAACGCTTAAATTTGTTACAAAGGTCAACATTAAATGTCTTCGGATGACAAAATAATTTTTCCTTTGCGTGAAGGTTAGATTTCTTCCTGAGAAACACACTTGGTGAGTATAAGAAAGTGAATAGAATTTTTTTCCCATTCGTTTTCTCAGAACTGTTTTTTGAGTCCTTCCCTTGTAAAACTGACGATATGTATTCGACTACCTCATGTTAACCTTCCTACGGATAAACAAGAACAATATTTATAAAAGTAAAAATTGTCTATATTTTACATCACAATACCGATTACTGTGTCAAATCTAGCAATGGTACATCAGACTGCAAGGTTGAAAAACAGGCTGCACAGATCTTATCTTTTCCAGCCATAAACTTGAAGCAGTGTCTAAATACCAAAACAAATTTCGCAGTTGCATTTTACGGAACATTTCAAACATTGAAAACAAAGTTCACATCAATGGGTTACATCTCTGGATGATACACACTCAACCCACACACACAACAGCTCAACTTCGTCAAAAAAAAAAAGAAATGACGCATAGAAACACTTTTCACTCAAATCGCCAAACACGAATTTCCAAATGTGCAAACAGCAACAGCGAGCGTATTAGCCATCGTCAACACCCCTACACTGTTTGAGGTCAAGTTTTATTTAATTGCTGGTGAGAATTCTACTTCCTCAGTCACGTTTATTCTTTCTCTAGCGTCCCTTCAGAGTTCATTAGACCAACCGAAGAGAGAGAAACAGAAACAAAGTAATAGGAATAATAACTGCACCAGAGTGTAATTACTTCTCGAGTTGTGTAGCTGTCACTCAGTTTATTTCCCGTCCCACTCTCATCCCGAATGACATCAGTGAAGCGAAGCAAGGACCTCGAATGTGACCTTTTTTAGTTCAGATTTGAAGAAAAGTGAAAGACAACAAATATACTTGCGTTCTGTTTCTATTTTGCGAGGGAGTCCAAACACAAAAGTTGATCTAGACAAAAGCATGGTTAAAATTTTTGAAAAGTAAACTAAAAAAATAGTGGAAAGTGAAAAAAAAACAGAATTTTGTATAGCCGCATGGATGGCAATAATTGCTGCTACACGTTTCGGCATTGAAAGAAAGAGGCTTTGGATGTGTGTTTGGGGTATATCACAGCATATATGCTGCTTCCAAACGTTGAAGTAGCCGGGTGAACATTGAGCACTATAACAGGCTCCAAAACCTCAGACATATAGCACTGGCTGTTGAGAGTACCGGCAGTGCATAGAAGGCAGGTACGAAAAATGAATCTAATGGCGTCCCATGTCATAACGCCAGGTGACGGACCAGTATGGCGATGTATGATGCAAGAATCATGTAGTCCGTCGACGTGGTGCCGGCAGACTCTTAGACAAAATCGCGATTCGTCTGAAAAGACGATGTCATGCCATTCGTTAATACATGTGTGGAGTTGCAGCTGCAGACGCTTGTGGTGTGCTGCTGCAATTGTTCATGGTAATCAGTTTGTCCTCCCTGCACCAACCGATTCTATATTCGTATCACTGTGGCTTGATTTCATTCAACAGTCGCAGACGCTAGTGATGTATTGTCAAAAGTAGTCGCAGCAATGGAAATCTTGAAAAATTCCTCGTTGCAGCAGACGACGTAGAATTGTACGTGTTAACACCAGGTTGAAGCGCAACACACCCTAATTCTTGAGCTGGGGTTCTTGATGTTGCAGTACGATCTACAATAGCCATGCGCGCAAGATGTCTGTTTTCTCGTTCGTTGGTATTATGAGGCTGCTGCAATCGTTCAGGTGGGTCAATTTTTCCTCCTGCAGCCACCGATTCCAAATTTGTATCACTGTGCTTAATTTTGTCCAACACGTGCACCGATTTCTCGGAAGTATAAAATACGCAATCTCTCTCTCAATAAGCCACAATTCTTCCTCTGTCAAAATCAGAAACATGTTCGTATGACTGCAGTATTTTTCAACGAGGTATAATTAAGCTTCCTTTTCTCAAGAACAGTGAGAAAACACCATTCAATACTTAAAACCGACTCTCCGTTTTACCTTTTTATACTGCTTATAGGGGACGCTACTGGCCCCCATTTTTGCATATATGCCTGCACTGCTAACCATTTGCATATCTTTCCATGATCTAAGCATCGTAGATATTTCAAAGCTATTAGATGCTTCCTCCGTGGTGTTGCATTTTCAATTGTTTACATCTGAAGTAGCCTATATTTGTTACCAAATATCAATCTAATCCTACATCTGGTTCGGAATTTTTTTTGCTCTTTTGATTCTTCTAAGAAATTAGTGATCTTGTTATTGTTAGTTACGTGTATTACGATAGATGTAACATCTAACCAATCATTTTTCTGCACAATACTTAAGTTTAACACACTATTTTAAAACTTCATAATGGATCAGCAATTAAATTTGAGGGCGGACAGTTTTAAAAACACGAACATTTAAAAGATAATTATTGAAAATTCTAACTATTAATAGTTGTGTTAGCCATATTCCTTTCTATCATTTGTATGAATTAGTCAATTAAGGCTTTTCGTGGTGAGTATAGCACAGCTTTACACAAGGCATTTGACATAATTAATGCGAGTTAAATAAATTTATCAAAATAATAATTATTTATTTAATTATAGTTTCTTTCTTTACAGAAAAAATATCCAATTACAGAGAAAAATATTTGATCCAAAAAATGCAAGATACACAAATATAGTTGATAAAAGACAAAACAAAACGCTTCATTGAAGCACATTATTTATTGAATCGAAATCTTTAAAAATATATCAAATCCAGAAAAAGATTATGTAGTTTGAAAAATCTATTTATAGCAAAACTGTTACATACTTCTAACAAAAAATAATTTACAGTTTCTAGTGGTATACCTGACTACGTTAAATTTAGAACAAGTAACTAAAGAGGGAGTATCAATCTTGCCATGTAGGAGGTTCTAAAGAAATTTTGTTAAAGCAATGTCCATATGGAGCTTAACAGAATTGAAACCTAGATGATTTCTCAATTCAGAAAATAATGTACACCTGGTCATAATTCTTTGAATAAATATGTATCAAAAATTTAGCCTACACCCTTTCAATCTTTTTTTTTTCGACAGTCGTAACAAGAATTCCAAATTGCAGATTCATATTGCAATCTCGATCTAATATAAACATTAAATAATAAAATTATCGTGCTAGTATTACAAAAATTATATGTATGGAAAAAATACAAATGGTAAATTTTAAGTAGTATGCGTATAAAAAATAATTTCAGTATTCGGGATATACGATTTCCCTTTTATCATCTGTAGAGATATAAATAAATTCTTAGTACTCATTCAACCGAAAAGTGCATATTAAGCACCCGATTGATAGGGTATAAGTGCCGTAAAGATTTCTTTGACAAACTTAGTTCTGAACTATCAATAAAAAACCAAATTCAAACTAGGAAGACGTGCGACATCGGATGGATAGCACTAATTAGGCATATATTTCATCTGTATGATTTTCTGTCGGCGTTCAAAGGATTCATATTTGCAACTATAAATCATGGAGTAGGACAGTGAGGTTTCGGATCCTGATCATTGGTGATTGATGATTTCTCAGGCAACGTAGATTTTGAAGGATTTTCAAAGCACATTAATCTCCTCCGGAAAAGTCATTTTTATTATCCATATTTCACTTCATTCAACTGCTCTGTTGAATTCAACTGCATTCATCATCTCTGTCTCCTGCAACCAACCATCTTAGTGAACAGAAATGGGGCGCATATGAATGTAAAGATTTACATTCCTTTATTCATATCCAGGAGGAAATCTGCCTAAACCTTTATTGTGAGTATATGAGCTTTCACTTTGTATAAGCACACAATGTATCTCAACATTTATATTTTACAGCTAGTTGGTTTTAGTTTTATGGAACAACATCCAAATTTGGATAAGCTGCACCAAACACAAGAGAATAAAATTTAATAAATTTACGCTGGTATTTTGCATAAATTCAGGAACAATATGCCGAAAAAGTGAGGACTGAAAATTTCGACGCACTCGAGGAAAAGCGACAATAACAAGTTCTGCTATCGGGTTCTTTTTTGAAACGAGATATCTGAGAAAACTGAATCGCAGAATGGCTGAATTTGATACATCTGAAAAAATCTTTAAATCTAGAATATTGAGCATACGGCCGTGGTAAATGGTGCAATTCAAAGTGTTCTCTCTAATGTCTCAATATACACTTCTCCAAATATGGACTCCATGTGCCTTAATTCATTTCCTAGTTCATAGAATAAACAATTCCCATGTAGAAATCTGTAGTGCAGAAGTGTAGTATGGCATTATAGATGATATGTGAGGCTCGTAACAGTTAAATTTGAATGGCGCATAACATAGGTTCATTGCACCAAACTTACATCGCCTCTCAACGGAAGACGCGATTTATATCGCAAGACACGGTTTTAAAGCTTGAAGACATGCATCAACGGCAGATAGATTTTTATCTTGAGATTAAATCTATTTTGCGTTTCTCATTTCGGATCCAGGTCAGAAAATGATGCAACTAAAATAATATTTATCTTTTAGTCATATTTTCTTAAAATTATCAAATTATTTACTAGGGAAAATTCGTTTCATTCATCAACGAAAATATTAATTATTTTAATCTTAATAAGAGATCGGAATGTATATTATTTTATGAATTCAGAATTTAGTCATTTATACTTTAATTAAATAATTTAAACATGGAAATTTTATACATACTTTAGGAATTTCATCAAGTTACTTACTAACTTCATAAATTTAGATCGTTAAGAACTATACAAAATCTAATGTAATAATAGCGTTTAATGACGAACCTTGTATTCAAATAAGAATTTATTTCACTCAGTATTGGCATCATCTACTTTTCTATGTAAGCTTTTCTTTATAGAGTGCTAATTAGATCAGCAAATTAGTATCAATTAAATTAGAAAAATTTCTCAGAGTGGAGAGATCACGATTCACAATCTTTTCCATGAGAAAAAAATTCATGCACTTCGAAGGACATTTCCAGAATTTTCAAAAATATTTTAGGGTTTTCATTTGTTAACCCTCTGAGCGTCGCGAGATTTGCGACTTAATGACATAAAAGCACATCTTTCTAAAGAATCCATGGATTCTTTCAACATTTAGAACGGTTCTAATTGATCCTTTCCTTAAAATAGAATCTTTCTTTGAAATGATTCTATTGGACCTTTCCTTGAAATATAATTATTTTGAAATATTCTATTGGCCCATTCCGTAGAATGGAATCCTTTAGGAATATTTTATTGCTCCTTTTCCCTAAAATTAGAATCTTTCTGAAATATTCTATTGCTCCTTTCTTTAGAATATAATTCCTTGGAAAGATTCTATTGTTGTTGACTTTAGAATAGGGAATCTTTGGAAATATTGTATTGGTACTTTCCTTGGAATAGAATTCTTTGGAACTATTATATTGCTAGTATCCAAAGAATATAATCTTTTATAAAATTATATTAGTCAAGAAAGTCAAAATATAAGTCATGCAGGGAAGACTGCAAGTTCCAAGGTGGCATTATGTCCTTAGAGGATAAATGACGTACATTCATATTTAAAAGACCAAAACTAAAAGGCCGGTAATTAAAATGTTTTACAAAAACAGTTTGTAAAAAATAATATAGTTCCTAAGAGGAACGATAACGATAATTGCTTTTAAATCACTATATAACATATTTTTACACGCATCATTAACAGCATTATACATGAAGAAAACACACCATACAAAAATTGTGATATGCTTTAGTTTTTATGAAAATATAAATAAATTTAATTTATAAATGATGAAATCAATTAGCAGCAGGCAATAAAAACGTTGAAAAGAGGAAAGACAGGTAAAAAATTTACTAATCGGAAAAGTTTCAGGTTGAGGGCAAATGTTTGCTTACAGTAAAGTTCAGGTAAAGGTTAAGGACTTTTTAAAGAGAAATAAAATTTTGGTGTTTTTTAAATACTTTAAAGAATTATGACAATCCTGGGAAAAGTTAGGAAAAGCTTAGAAAAGTAAAGAATTCAAAAGTAAGTTGGATAATACCAAATGTGGGAATACAGTTCTAAAGAAATGGCAACACACCTTCTTAAAAACTTTCAATGAATAAGGAGAATAAGATGGTTTTAGAATTTTATGTTAATCTAAGAACATTTTCCCTTTAAAAACGTTTCGTTAAGAACCCTTTAAAAACGTTTCGTTCATATCACAAGCATACAAGTGAGTCTTTTTTGAGCTATTCAAAATCCTACTCAGAACTCTGAAAATTATGTGATCAAGATTTTTTCTTTTCGATTTCCAACATAATGGAGCATTCAGCTTTCAATGTTTACGTTTTAGTTTTCCTTCAAGGGCGTTTTAAATCTAGTTATATACAATTTTTTACTTCGTCTGTTTTCTTTTCCAATAAAAAAAAGAGTTCTAATATGAAACAAGGTCTTAAGATGGCCTTATTGATAAAAAGGAAGATGAGAGATAAGCAACATCGCACGACTAGAAAACGAAAAGCATAAATAATGAAGGGCTGAAAGATGTGTAAACTTCTAACTTCTAGTTTAAAATCGTCTCGTAACATACAATTAGGCAGTTTCTCTTGAATTATTATATAAAAATCAATAAAAGAAACGTAGAACTTCAAAATTCTGGAAGAAATAAGAACATAAAACAAATAGTGGAGAATGTGTAAAGATTTGCAGACTTCGTCAGTTCATTTTCAGAGTTCGTTACTAATTATTTTCTTATCGCATACGACAGAAGATATTTTTAGATTTTGAACATGCAACTTCGAAACTGCAAGGTTGGAGATTCAGTTTGATGTTTAAACAAATACAAAATGAAAAATCATGAAGAAATGTAGTTAAAAAATGGTGCTCAAAATAATAGCATCAATGAACTTCGAGAGTTGACTGTTAATTTATAAATAAGCTCTTCAAGATTAAATGTAGCCAATGTGTTACATTACTTTAAAATTTTTCAAATGCATCCCAAACTTAAAAATCCCTCAACAATTTTTTTAAATATTAAATCTCTAAAAATGTTAGTGCAACCTCGAAGGTTTGTGATGTCTATTTCTCACACAAAGGCGACTCAAAGGAATGAAATGTCACACTCAATTAAAATAACAGTGGTTCTTAAATTTCAGTTGCTTAGTTATAAGATTCCATTTAATCAAATCGAAAGTGTAGAGGAATATTAAGTGTTAGATTCAAGATAATTATTTGACTTATCTAAGCATTCTCTAATGATATACGTATATCAGGCAACTAACCTTCAACAATGATGAAATAGAAACATCAATCCTCGATTTTTATCGATGTGTTTAGTTTAATTTCAATTAGAAACGCATAGCGTCTGGTTTTGAGACAACGCCTCTTTACTGAGCTTACTTGATATATCTGATGGTCGAATTCCAACACTTAAGACTTACTTCCATAAACGATTGTAGACACGCCCTTGTATCTTTCATTTTCTAATTGAAAATAAACGTAATAACGAAATGGATTAACGTGATAACTCTCACGAAAAAGTTTTATGCTTTCCATTATAACTTATTGATAAAAATGAAACATGAGATTCTACTAGGTGGCATAATCCTTTTAGCGTAACTTCTTAACGATAGAGGAGCTACTTTTTCGGTTTATATTTTGTTTTATATAGATATATTATTTTTGTTGCTCAAACGGCTTTCTCGGATCTTTCTCGTTTATTTTACCATCGATTCAGATATAATAATTTCATCATTGGTTCTAATTATCAAAAAGATGGATACAGTCCAGTGCAGTTGCAAATTTATCACTTGCATCCCTCATATTTCCTATACTATAAAACGATGCTCATAACATCAACATTTTTCTCGTAAAGTAGACCAGTGATATCAATGCATTAGAAATATTTGTTTGCTTAAAGGTCAATCTGTAAAATGAGATTATTATCGTAACGAATGAAAGCATAATGAGAATATTTCCTACAGTATACTCAACTGTATGGTGTATATTTTCATTAAACCCATAATGTAACATAAGTATTTAGTTTGTAACATGTTCAAGACCATGTATAAAATTTATATTTTTAATTTTATTGCAGTTGTGACTACGATTTATCCCAATCGATATGACCAATACTTTCAAATCATTCCATCAAGATAAATCAATTTTATATGTTGTTTTCAAAGTTTGTATGTTTCTACTGTAATTAGCTTACTCTAAAGGAGGTCGAAATTCCATTAACATTAACAGTCAATGCAATAAATCGATATTCCAGTATTTCTAGCTATAAAGAGTGCATTGTTTCAGAGCATGAAACTGAACATTCCTAATTGCATGTTCAGCGTTTATGGTTAAAATAATTTTTTGCAGATCGAATACCTAAAACAAAAATTGGCGGAAACGGTTGTAACATCAAATGTTTGTTCTGAATTTTTGTACACATTTAATCAAACTTGCAACGCCATAAATGAACAAAGTGAGAGACCTAATTTTAGGTATGAAATTCAACACCAAACAGTGTTACCTTTCTAGGATGGGAGGCCTACAGGCTTACAGAAACAAAATAAGAAGCGACAAAATTTGAAATTTTGTAGCGAGAAAGATATACTTTTACACATTGTATTGCAAAATATATTCTATAAATAAACCAAAATTACACATTACTTCATTCCGATGACATCTTATAAAAATAGAAGACCCAAAACCCTAAACAATAGAACACGCCTGTAATCAGACAGGGTTGATTGGAGTTGTAAGGTTATGTAACGCAAGGTCTAATGACAGATAAGCTGCGCCAAACACAAGAAGACTAAGTAAAATTCAATAAAAATATTTTTTGAAATTCACCAAATTGGAGGTGAATTGGAGATCACCATGCATGAACCAAATTAACAAGCAGTAAATTAAAGACAAGTATCTATTGGATAAAGAAAAAGGATAGTTGAACATATATTCAAATGTAATAATAAAAGTCCTGAGTAAAATTATGTTGTTTGCTCTGGGAGTTAAAATCAAACATGAATAGTTTAGAAGTTTGGATGGTAAATTCTCACCCACGTGAAATTGCTATGATATTTTTGAAACGTTCAATTTAAGTTAACAAGCTAAATGTTCGGTAAAAATTCCGTTGATTGTAAAAAAATATTGAAACAGGCAGAGATCCGAAGGTCACCAACAGAAGCGATACGCAAGTGAAGTCTTAAAATAAATCTTGATAAAAATGTCTAAAACAAGTGCAAGAAGTTCAAATATTAATGATGGCAAGAGGTCACTGACAACGATTGGTAATTAGATGGTAAAGACTGGGAGCAAATTTTAGTTGGCATACGGATTAGTCTAATTATACGCCACATAAACCAGTGGATTATTCTGAAAACCACCCACTGAGCCCAGTTAGTTGTTTTGACATTTTCAATGGCATTTGCTGTCACAAAATACACACACTACAGTCACTTCTCACCTGGTACAATTGTCTAAGAATAGCCCTCTCATCACAACTCACATTAACCAGCTGCCAGTCTCACCTACTCGGATCCATTTTTTAAGAATTTTATTCTGACACTCAAGTCTTAGGTAACGTAATTCGTTTTTTCTCTTTCCGATATTATTCGGGGTCCTGTCCTTTGTGCTTTTAATTTTTTCCCGTTCTATCTCTTTCCGTAAAAAAGAAAGAAATGAAACCTGTTCTAGACGAGTGAAAGGCGGAAGTGTCGAATTTCTGGCACGCGTCCAGCAACGAGAGGGAGCTCGGGATCAACTTGTTCTCGTTATGTTGTAAAAGGCACAAAACGAGAACGTCGTTTCTCTCCTGCAAGCAGTGCGCTTTTGTTGGGAGACACTTCGCTCCTTTGCTTTTTAAGGACATGGGGCAGCGGCTTTTGTGAAAGGAGTGTCCACACCCAAACTAGTTTCTAATTACATAATGATAAAGTGTTGTTTCGTGAAGGAATAATTAAATTTCGCTGATGACTTAAAACCTTTTTGTCGGTTCATGAGTAGATTCAATGCTGTATTTCTAAATAAGCTGCAGCCTAAATTTAAAGCGGTAACATATAAAGAAATTTTCAGCAAAGAATTCAAATTGTAAATATACAATTTAAAATTGCAATGAAAGTATAGATGAATTCATGGAATTTAATGTGATTTGGACGAATCTATTCGTTTAATTAGGGGCAGGAAAAGCAATTAGAGATACAATTGGCCTGTTTAGCGCGGATTCCGTTTCCTAACTTTCTGTCCGCTGCCGAATGATACAGCAGTGCTTATAAGTTGGCGGAAAAATCACCTTTGGAGATCACCATGCATGATTTTGCGTATGGCAACCCTTTACACTGACGAGCTTACTACCTTTTTAGAAATGGATTTCCCTACTGTCATCTGCCTTCTCAGCAGAACCGTACTATAAAAATAGAAGATCCAACACAATACGTGTCAGCAAAACATAAACAGATTGTCTAAAAATGACGCATATCTCTCAGTTTGTAGTATCAAATATGGGGTAAAAGTTTTTAGCTTAGCCTCTACAGGCAACACAAGGTTAAGTCAAGATAAATTTGGTGACGTTGTGACAAATTTAAGTGCTGTAATTTTTTTTCAATGAAAAATAAATTTTTAGGTGCTACAAGAGATTTCAAATGTACAAAACAACAGACAAAAATCGAACGGAAAGACGGACAGACAGACTTACGCAACCAAGTTCAGTCACTAAATGAATGCAAGTACTCACAGTATGCAAAGTTTCATGAAAATATATTCAACCGTTTGGACACTGTATGGGCATACACATACAGACAGGCAGATGGACAGACACACCAAACGCGCAAGAGACTGATTTTGCATCAGAAGGACCCAAAACGAATATAAAACTTGAAATGGGTAAAAAATATTCAATATACAAGTACTGCATTCTTATTTATATAGATTCTCAACAGCTGAGTAGTTGATTTTTTCTTGATATTTTAGCACAGAACGGGTTTTCAAAGAGGAGTCAAAACGTTCACGGTTCCCCTGTGTCATCCTCTGGGCTCGCCTACAACAAGCGGAAGTACGACCCTGAGAACATCAAGCTTCCGCTCAGTTCCTTGGGCAGCGGCAGCCCAGTTGGTAGAGTCACGGATGATGAACCGGAGGCTTGTGAGTTTGAAACTCGATACACCCAAACACCGTTGTGTACGTGGGGCTGGTGCACGCTGAATCCGTCATGGCGTGAGACGTCCTTGCGTTGGCGTGGAAGTTTGGAGAGTGGGGGTGCCAGCTGAAGTTTTAACCTCGTCATCAGACCATGGTTCAAAATTGCGAGGTGTTGTCCTCAGATCTTTCCCATCCAGATTGATCCCGGATAGTTACCAATAGCCTGTTGTGTTGCTCCAGTGCGACAGGTAAATTCAAATACCTACCAACCATTCTTCTTCACGAGTAACCCTACACGAGTTCACTTTGCAAAGCACCAATGGAAAGTCTAAAGATTTCCATACATAGTTATAAGCATTTTCTTTGTGATATTTTGCTTTGAAAGGAATCCTTTTAAAATTCAATTGCATTCGAAATGTTCTGTGGCCAGAAATTTAAAAAAAATTTTAATTTACACAAACCACAACGTTTGCTCCCATTGAGAATACTAAACTGTTTTAGCACATGTATTCGTGTCCACTCTCTTTTCATTTTATCAGAGTAGCATTATGTAAGATGGTTCCGAATTTTATGCTTCAAAAATAACATTATGTATTGAAAAATAATTTCGTTAGAGTTAGTACTCGATGAACATTTGGATGGCCACACGAGTCTTGCAATATCTGCGTATAATCAGGGCCGTATCATAAAGTAAACATAAAAGTGAAGTAAGCAATGATACTATTTTATGTGCTCAAGATCATGTGACCAAAACTAGTAGCCAAGTGAAACTTAGATACTTTCATCTCCTCGGGTGGAACCGAAAATTCGTCATCTGATTGGTCCGCTCGACATAAAGATACACTGGCGATTTCACCACTTGAATCGCTACTATAGAAATGCGCATTCACACACATGCCCTAAGATGTTATATCGCCAAACGAAGCGATAAGATGTCAAATCGACCGACTAAGTCAATTTTTCACAGAGCAATCACATTACTTCTAGTAGACATGTTGGTCAAACTTGAATCTCCTCTCAACAGAAATGCTGTCAACTATATTCAACGTCTATGGGACCTATTCAGGAAAAGGCCCATGGGGCTCGAGTCCTCCCGAAATGTATTTGGTAATATGTGTGGTAATTTGATTTCCAAAAACGCAAACTGAAATACTTTAATCAGTTTATATACGAGTTTCTCATAAATCACAAAGGTAATAAATGCGTAGGCATGTCTAAAAGCAGTCGAAATGCAATGTTCAAAAAACTTTAAGGCAATTCGGTTAGAATAGACTTGTGAGAAAGAAGAGATTGGACTCTTCCCCCCCCCAAAAAAAAAATTATATTCAGAATACTTGCAAAGTGGAATTACAAGTATCACTCTGGCATCTGTTTCCTTGACGAGAGGTAGAAGATTAAAAACAAACTTGTTATGTTTTATTTAGGTTTAGGTTTCGTTCTATTTAAAAGTTCATAGTAATTTCAATATATCGCACCCCGGCTGAAATACTATCATAAATAAAAAATAATTCTAGTTTTTATGCGTAAAAAAAGACTAAATACACTGCTGGGGCAAAACTGCCACGACTACCTTCTATTAGAGCAGTGGTTCTTAACCTTTTTAGTGATCGGCACCCCCTTGAATCTAAAAATAATTTTTCGCACCCCCTTGAAAAAATTGTTCCTATTTCTTTATTTAGGAAATTACTTCTATTGCAAGATAATTTATATATATATTTATTGAAAAATAAACACATACATTTACAAATATACATACAAAACACTATCTCAATTTTTAATGGCTATGTTGTTTATTCATAATAATACTTTTGAAGCGAGGCTCCTTTTTTGAAAGAGCCACGCGTAAGTCACATCGCTTGCATTTAAGCGATTTCTGGCTTTTGTGCAAAAGTGATGAAAATCCCATTTCACACAGGTAGGTGGCGGCAAATGGTAAAAGTGTCTACAATGCTGCTTTTGCCAGCTGCAGATAAGGTTCTAACTGTGTACACCAGAATTGTTCGAAGTCCAGTTTTTCAAATTCCATTTGAATACGTGCATTGGCTCGTATTTCAATAAGATCGTCTTTTATAAAATCGCTGTCGTCCATTGAAACTTCTCTCGCACCCACAAGGGTGCACACACCCCAGGTTAAGAACAACTGTACTAGAGCCTCAACTGTCATCTACTGGAATTTACAGTTATGGCACGTTTGCAGCACGCAGAAACCTTAGTCTTTATATACATTAAACTATTGCATTTCTTAGCTATTGCAGTATAGCATCTGGGATGGAATCTCTAGATAAATTCAAAGTTAAGCTTCAGGAAGTTCATGCACAGTTGCCTGCATCAAAGAAATGAAAAACTTAATCTGTTAACTTGAGGTGAATATACTTTTTCCACCCTTAGTGAGCGTTTGTGGAAAACCTTTTCTGAATTATTTGGAAACTAGCAGACCCGCGTATAGCATCTGCGCAAAAGTTTCTTAATTGGTAATACCTATTGATGGCAGTGTCGTTACTCACATTCTATACCTTATTTAAATTCATTTATAAAGAGTATAAGCATCGATAAGACATTTCATCCGTCCAAATGAAATAAAATTAGTCAAAAATATAAAGCTATATTTTATTTAATTTTTCAAATGTACCCTTACTGGTGTTAATTCTTAGCCCCAATAAAGAGCATGGTAGAAAGTTCACACCTCAGTCATGTTAACACAATTAGCTTCTGAATGCCAACTTCAATTGTATCTCATTCCCTTGTTCAAAGACGATTGATGCCATATTTTTTACCTCTAAACCTATTTTCGGGTTAGCTTAGATTTTTCTTTCGGTCCTGATTTCTATTTTCCACATTTCTCGTTGCCTTCTGCAATCAGACCGCTGAAGAATTCCACAGCGACAAGAGCTCTTCTGTACAGTTCTAGCAATATTATGCAGCTTCTTGCTCAAATTAAGCATGTTTAAACATTGCGGCAAAATTAGCGAATTATTCTTTTAGCTGTAACTAACTTTTTATTATTCGAATATGATAAATCGACATATTGAGTATATTTTTTATGATTTTGTCTTTGTTTTGCATTTGTTATACATTTTCTCTGAGTTGAAATTTTCATTTCTAGTAATAACTGATGAAATTTAAGGTAAAACCTTTCCAACACTCTTAAGTAACACTATAACCTCCCAAACTAGAATACGTGCATCGTAAATATTCCAACTATATTCCAGAATTGTTTAAAAATTATGAAAGAAATTAAATTTTTCTGTTTATTAAGTGCATACTACAATCCAACTATTACTCGATCCAAATATTATCTTAGCTGGTGAAAAGACTACTCTATCCAAAATAGGACAATCATGTAATAGAGATGTGTTAATCGGCAGGAAAGATATACTATGGTTTCAAAACTAAGAAATTTCAAAAACTAAGAAAAACAACACAAAAAACAACATTTTCTCATCTCTTAAGATAAATTAGGTGAAGGTTGTGTTATGATAATTCGGAACATTTTGTTTACAAACATGCTCTATACATATTTCTTGAATTCATTTATACGGATTCAGTGTTCACGTCAAAACGCTCTGACGTCAAAACCAAAAAAAACTGCATTCAAGAAGGTAATTGTAACCTAGATTAGAGGTACGACCGATTCGCAATTGACAATGTTTATTTTCATATGGCAAGTAGCCATACATTTGAAGTAACAAGTTTATTTTATCTCGTAAATAAATTTCGTAAGTTGTTTTTTGATGAAGACCGGAAGATTTTCTTGAAAATAGAATTCTGGAAACGGGCTTACAGGTGGGTTATTGTTAAGTCAACAGCTCCTTATTAATGTAAAAAAAGAAAATGACACACTTATTCCACATATTTTATTGCGCACTATATCAGACTGGCATGATCAGAGTTAACTTCTCGAAATTAAATTATTGATATAATATATCAATATTATTGATTAATATTATTGATATAATATTATTGATATAATATTATATCAATATTATTGATTAATATTATTGATATAATATTATTATTGATATTCAATAATAACCTGCCAAGGTTTTTGAATTTCAAATGAGTGTAATCCATATGATAAAAAGGTAAAAGTGTGACCGAAGTATTAAGATCGAATCTGTTCTTTTGCTGTCTGTAGACCAACTTAAAACTAACGCCCCTTTATTCTCTATCAGATCACAACAAATCAAAAGCTTGTCACGGTTGAACAAGTCATGGCTTGTGTTCAACCGTGTTCATTTGCTAAAGTAATTTTTGAGCATTATTTGTTTAACGCTTTAAGTTGGTTGGTTTCTGGGTTTTAATGGCGAAGGGCCATGTTCGTCCAAGCTTCGCCAAATAACGTCAAGTAAATGGATGTATGCACATAAGGAAAGCTTTATTGGAAGAGAGAGGAATATACCCCGGGAAGAATCAAACCTGCGCCGCCAACAAATCGCAGCTTGCTTGAGCAGTGGGCAAACACACTGAACTATGACCATCGCCAAATTCCTGTCACTCTTGAAATAATTTTAATTTTTGTGACACGGAGGCTAATTAGACCGGGGCCTACAGCTCAAAGCGGATTCCCAATCAATACGGCAGACTACTCAGCAGGTTTGTGAAACACGGCAATGTGAATACTCTTTCCAAACACGAATAATCTCGAAACTATTCTTGTCTCACCCCCAACGGTTGCTGCCCTTGTTGAGTGATGGAATCTTCAAAATCATAACCTCGTGTTTTTCGAGTTTGGAAGTATAATAATAACACAGTACCACACGAAATAATTAAACAAATGGAAAACGAGCTCCTCCAACGAATAACAAACGACGCATTTAAACGGCCATGTGCGGGCGAGAATCTCTCTCGCTTCGATGTTCCCAATAATTCACAGCTTTGCATCGTAAATAAAGGACGCTACGGAAAAGAAACCACCGCAGCGTGAAAAACGTTAATCGAAACAGCCACCGTCCGACTCCTCAACTCCACTCGCGCACTCCTTTCTATGGAGGGGGATTTTTCTTCCGCAGTCTTGCACACTTTTCCGTAGGAATTTCTATAAAAGAAGGGGAGAGCGACTTGTGTCTTAAGAGGATGGGAGAGGTCCACTTTAAGACGGTGATGTGCTGGCTAATGTAATTCGCCAACCTCGTCTCTTCCCCTTTCTTCAGTTCTTTTTCACAGAAACGACGCTGTCTTCTTTTCAACGCAGTCGGAAGGGTTTTAAGGCTGATGGGTTTTGAGATAATGCGATGTTGAGTCATTTGTACTCGGGTTTTGATTTTATTTTCTATTTCTATCCATGCTTTTGAATTTGTGAAATGTGCTTTGATGGTTGGAGTTTCTTTCTCTTAAATTTGTTTTTACAACCTCAATGAGGATTTGTTTCAGGTACAGACGTTTTAGGTTTTTCATTTTCCTGCCTTTAAAGGTTTTCCTTTCCTTTAAAGTTTTTTACCTCGAATTACCATTCTACGAACAAATTAGAACTAAAACAAATAATTACCAAACCCCAAACAAATCAGGTTCGAAATATAATTGAAATTGAATAATTGAATTGTAGAAGCTGGACACCACTTAATGACGGAAAACACTTTATTTTTGGTTTGTGCATGGTCAAAAAATTAGTTTCATAAAAAATTAACAGGTGAGATTATATTTTTAAAATTTTGCACCAAGGAAAGAACAGACGTGTTTTCAAAAGCAGTGACGTGTATAACGTCTACAAACAATGTACAGAATAGTCTTTTCAGCGCAGTCGAAAGGGTTTTAAGGCTAATGGTTTCGAGTTAATGCAAAGTCGAGTCATTTGTGGGGCTCCTGTTTTTATTTTAAATTCTGTTTTTATTTTATCTATGCTTTTGAATTTGCGAAACGTGCTTTCATGGTTGGTTTTTTCTTAAAGTTACTTTTACTCAATGTGGAATTCCTTCAGTTGCAGACGCTTTTTGAAGTTTTCCATTCTTCCAGGTTTGCCTCGAATTACCATTCTACAAACAAATTAGAATTGCTACCAAGAATTACAAATTCCCAAACAAATCAGAATGTAAACATCATTAAAATTATTACAAAGGCCGGACATATTACTAAATAATTGGAAAGAGGGCCAGAACAATTGATTTTACAAATCCCAAAACAAAGTATAATGCAAGCATAGTTAAAATTGTTCCAGAAGCTGGACATAACTAAATGTGGGGAACCCTATTTTTGAATTGTACACAATAAACGAATTAGTGTTTCATGAAAATTAACTAGTTTAAATTAAATTTGAAAATGTTTGCATCAAGGAAAGAACAAACGAATTTTTAAAATCAGTCATTAAATCAATGTGCCTATGGCAAACAATGCAATTCTATCACTGTCCAAACACTCCACAGTCATCTTTTAGACGATACCATAAAATCAGCTCGAAAATACAAGTTAAGATAGGTGTATTATTAATTACAGAGCTATAAGAAAATTGTCTCCCAGAGCTTAACTGATATACACTCGTAACACTTAATTGAAATATTTACATTAACAGCCTAATTGCTGTTAATGTAAATATTTCATTATTATTCAAATATTGCATTCTGTTCTGCGGCAACAGGTAGGGGCAGAATTTGTGTCTGGACTAGTTCTCGTGGTAGACAAACAGTAGTTTAAACATGATTTTTGAACCTCCAAAAATATTTCGAGTTCTCCAGCACAGGTTAGAGAATCCCATGTTGTTCTCAAACATATGTTCCTTAAATACGTCCATGCAGTCTGCATACCCAGAGATTCTCAGATATATAAAAGCTTGAAAATGATCTCTGATTTTCTAAAAAACTCTAACTTTTCTTTTTGAGAAAAATGGAGAAACCTTTTTCTTTGGTTAGTATGATTTTCATAGAAACCAGTTAATGGATCAAGAGGCACGTGCCATACCTTTCATATGCATACTTGCCAAAGGGGAAAATCCGGAAGGGTATTACTATATAAAAAGCAACGCCGATGCTCAATATTAACACCCATGAACTTAAGCAATTGAAACAGTGTTGTCAGAGATGCATGAAGAAAGTTCGGTCTGAGTAAACATCAGGGTGCGGACTCTTGCAATAACGTTGCACTGAAATAAAAACAAGTAAATTGAAGGAAATGAAACAGATATCAATGAAAATATGGTCCATCTATTGCTGTTGCTAAATCAAACGAAAGTATTTAAAAATTAAAGCATAACTTATTACTGATACCAATCAAAGCGTTTCAACAAAACTTATGAGAGCATATTTTGAATACGCTTTCTCAGTACGCATTGTATTTTATCTGTTTCCTAATGACAACTGGTTCATTATGAAGATGTCATCTGTAGATTACAAAAAAAATTGTGTAATTGTTTCAGAGTAAAAACGAGAACTGAAACACAATTTTCTGAATAAAATATGCAAATTACAAAAATCGACATCCTCAAAAATTTATTTTTAAATAATCTTGCACGTTTTCATATAATTTTATCGCGTGCAATGAATTACTCCAGGAAACTTAAAAAACCTGAAAGGGTTGAAAAGAAAAAGGTTGAAAAAACGTTAAAGCTTGAATATTTTATCTCCTGCTATAATTAATAGACTATTTTTAACTCCGAACGATTCAAAGATCAGACGATAAAGGTTGTGGAGCAAAAAATCTTCCAATCAATTAACGATTATGATACTGCGGGAAAAAAGCTGCTTTTGCTTGTTTACTGATGAGTTAGTTCATTAAGGATTTTACGAAAAGAAAGAAGTTTTAAACTTGTTTCCTGTCAAACTTCCTTTCTTCACTTTTTTCTCATACTCCGTCTCTCTTGAATAAATTTCATGGATGTTTTGAGTTGTATTTTTTTATCATGCCGGTCGAAAAAACATAGTTAACTTCCAAAGTGTTTATCGTAATAAATCTCAAATCTACTCAGAGAAGAAAAAGTTTGTTTTTAGTTTTCCCTTTTTCCAGGAATGGATTCATTCATATATTATTTGCTTTCAAACCCATTTCTAATGCTCACTCATTAAATTTACTGCTTGTGAAAAAAAATTTCTTTGCCGGGATTATACTTTTGGTATTTGATTTTTAAATAGTTTTTGTTTGGATTTTGCATTCCAAATGAGTAGATATTCAAAATTACAGGTGTTAGCAGAGAATATTATCTGAATAGGGGAATATTCAGAGAACATTCTGAAGATGACATCCACGAAATTTACTCAACATAAACAGTAAGCAAAAATAAGGTTTAATAAAAAGAGACTATTTTCCCAACATTCAAATTTAGAGAATATTCGAGAATTTCCTTTTTGGAAATCTCATTTTTCAGAAAAATAGTTTATTGATTGCAGAAATGTACCTGAAGCTTATTTTACATATCATTCACAGTATATTGATGTACCGTTTTAGATAAATCATTTATAATTGTTAGTTTTAATTGAAAACTATGATACATTTTTCATGAATTACTAATGTTGTTGCTGTCACGATGGTCTAAAGTTATGATAACATACCCCTATACTTTTGCCTGTAGTTGTGCAGAGCACAAATTTAATTTATTGGTTGTGGATACATTAAAACGAACACTTTGAATGAACTCAAAAATAACTGAAAATATATTGTCAAAGAGGTAAATAATTCACACTTCGAGCACAATTGTTGAAAAGAGCAAAAATAACTGAAATGTTACTTCTTTTTCTTTATTCTTAATGTTAATCTTAGAAATAATACATTTTTAAACTTGTGATATTTTTATTTATGTATTTATTGTTTTTATTTATGTATGTATTTATTGTGCATTATGTTTAAAATGCCATACAATATATGTTTTACATATATTGTATGGCATTTTAAAAAATTTTAATGCCTTTAGAAGAAAATTCTCTATCATCCTCCTCTTGGAGAATATTCTCCAAAAGATTATTATTGAGAAATCTCTACTCACACACCTATTCCAAAATTCAGAAAAAGTTATATATTTTTATAAAAGTTAAAAATAAACAAGTGTTTTTATGCAGTTTAACAGCAATTTGATTACTTAAGCAGGCAATTTATCGTTGAGTTTAACATTACATTTGTCCTGATCCATTTGTTTTACACATCCCTGTATTAAAAATAAATAAAATTTTTATTTATTTTTAGAGGATGATTGATTTTAAGAATACTCAAGGGTATGAGGTATTGAGAATTCTTCAAGGAGACTTATCACAGGTCTTCGTTGCATCACGACAAAAGCTATCGCTCGCACGCGTTCTTTGATGGGGTTTCTTGTGAAAATAAATCAATCTCTCTCAATGAAGAAATTTAATAACATGACAAATTTGCAATAAATATTTTCTTTTTAAATTTACTAGATTTTCTAATTTCGTATGAATAAATATTTTGTGCGTTGCTTTTACTTTCCTTGAAATATTAATAACATTTACTGTATTAATATTTCAAGGAAATTTATTTAGTTCGATGTCAAGTGAATGTCACGGATATCCAACGGAAACAAAACCTCGTGTTCGTTGGCCACGTGCAAGTGATTATTTCTTGATTTTTCACACGGAAGTAATTTCGCATTTTTAGACTTTTTTATTTGTAGGTTGGGGCAAATAATATGAGGTCACGAAAGCTTAAAAAATCTCTAATTCATATCTTTAGAATAGCTTTTTCCCGCCAAGTTTAGTTTTATTTCGCTGCTTTTCTGTTGTGTTTGCTAATTTAATAGAGTTTTGGTTTTTATTTTTAAATTGAAAAACTTATTTCACATAACCAAAACTCATTCGCACTCAACCACACAAATCAAAAAAGCAGACAGCGCCAGCACCAACTGCCTGAAATCTGTTCAATAATCATATTAAATCAATATGATGGATGATTATGACTAAATATTATCTTAATAACGCATCTTAATTCTGTGTCGGAATTTGTGACTGAAGTCGATATACCATTAAGTGACGCTGGAAGTAAACATTTGTTCAGTTATTGACTTAAGCAAAACCATTTATTGTATCGCATCTTGCGCTTGAGAGCACAGAAGATGTCTCTAACCACATGATTTGGAACGACAAAATGATTCACTGGGAACGATTAGTGCATCTGGATAACAATTAATCTCGAAGTCACGTAACTTTTTCCATGAAGTTCTCGGAACACCTGCAAAGCTTCTGTCAATAATTGAGTGATTCAAGAACTCGTGGGATTTTTTGGTAACCATTTAGAATGCTCGCACCATTTACAACCATGCAAATCAGTTTTCACAGACATTAGTGAACTACCAAACCATAAATTACTTTTTTTCAATATTTAGACAAATATATAAACACAATGTCTGAATGTAGTTGAGTTTTCTTTCTGGGAACAAATCTTCTGGGAAGGGATCAGGAGATTTCAGATCTTGTGTCAAGAAACAAGATCTGAATACTTTCATTTTTGGCCATTTATCTTAACCCCGCATCACACTGAAGACTTATCATCATTTACAGATATCTAAATGCATTTCAATCCCAGCTTCATGGGGAGGAAATACTTGGAGCATTACATGCAAATGATCCGTGTTTATTCATATGTGAATTAACGTGTTTTACAAGTCGGGCAGATTTACAGATCCTCGGATTAACTCAACCCGTCTGATTGTCAGGAAAGAAAGTCAAATAGGACCCATTTCAATAGAAGAAAAATAAACCATGAAACAATTAAACCTAAAATTTATTTTCAGAACCCACTGAGCATGTACGAAAGAAGCATAAGTATTACAATATAATAATCAGATAAGAAACATTCATAAAGTCTAATACATATTACCCTGGGATATCTCTCTTCTGCGTCAGTAAAACTTTCCTTGTTTGTGTATGTCCATTACTTGACTTTTTCTGTTCTTGGTTTGGCGTCGCTTAGCCGAATATGGCCCTTGTGCCATAAACCCATCCATCCATAAAGTCTAAATCAAATATTATCAATCCCATTCTTCCATTAGAATCATGACCAAATGTACGTTAAATACCACCCTACCATGCATTAAGAATGCATGTGTTTCAATCGAAAGGAACTATTCCACTCCATGATGAGAGTGATGCCAACACACGTTTTAATTACATTCCGTTGCAGTCATCTAGATTACTACCAGAAATTTGACCCTATTGTACTATAATGGCTAAACGGGCTAAATACACCCAAGTGCAGAAGATGTCATTCAATTTCGATTCGGACATGCCTAGACGATGTATGTAGAGTCACTCATAAAATCTAAAGATACTTGGACCATGGGCTTAGTCATTAAATCCACTTTTCTTTCCAGCTAATGTGCAAGTTTCCAACAGTGCCAACATCAGTTGAAAAACTGATCAGTCAGGTTCACAATCGGGACAGTTCACTTGACGGGCCATCCGACTATCTTTCGACATGAGCTGTCATGGCATGGATGTTAAATATTGTTTTACGAATTTTATTCTACGTTTACTAATTTTTCATTAAATACATTAAAATCATGTAAAACTGAGGAAGACATTTTTCCCCTTATCATGTCTTCACTCCTTTATCAGTTGAAGAATCGAACGAAATGGTTGCGTTCGTGCAAAGGGATAGGATAAATAAAGGTCTTAAGAATACACGCAGACGTCCTTCCTTAAGAGAACGTTTCCTAAATATTTATTTCAGATGCAATTTTTTTAGATCTCGAATTTTAATTAATATTTGAAAGCAACGTTGAATTTTTGAATGAAAAAGTGTTATCCTTTCTAAATCTATAAGGTAATTCAATTTAATCTTTAAACATGTTTCTCTCTTTCGCCGTGCCTCTCCAATAAAAATGAAAATAACGTCCATCTGGCATACCTCCAAACAACGAGACGGGGAGAAATTACCAACACACCTGCCTTCTCAGTGCTCACTGAATTTTTCATCTCGCTATTTGTACAGCGTGTATCTCTCGTCTTGCCTCGTTTTTTACACTTTCAAGTCATAAAACGATTCCCCTTCAAAACTTCCAGTCACAGTTATAAACAGCTAATATTGTAAACATGTAACTTTTTATAGGTACAAGATCATTAAATTTGATTAATACTTTCAAACTTAATTCACACTCAAATTCGAAGTTATTTCAGTTTACGAGGAAGGCGAATGAAATCTCAAGATAGGTTTCTTAAGTACATTCAAGTTTCTTAAGTGCGATTCTAAAAACATTTCGAAGAAATAATTAATTCCAAGAGGGGGTGAATTAATTTGTTCCAGCAATTACAGAAATCAAATCGAATGGTGTCTGGTATACTAGCAATTATTAAAAATAGTATATATTCAGGATATTATTTTATTGGGTCCTTTTTAATTATTTGTGATACTCGACATTCAAAAGATAAGCATTTGTATATGTTTAAATTTTATTTTGAAGCCACATTGTTAATTTAACGATAAAAATTTTACATGAAACATAATGCATTGGTATGTACATTATATCAAGCAAAGCATTAGAATATTAAATATTCCTAATGAGAGAGAGAATTATGGGAAAAAATACAATGCACGAGGAAAATATATTTCCTGCAAAAAAAGGAATGTCTACTGTCAAAAATTATCGTAATACTTCCATGCAGTATTTTATTTGTTTGGTGGTGGTATAATTTAAAAATAAAAGTTTTGAGGTTGGAATGAAAATGATCACGAGTACATTTTACCAAATATATATGTAAACCATATGATGAGAAGTCATTCAAAATTATTAGAACTAAACTGTAACGCCTCAAATTGTAATCACTGAGTAGGTTAAGCTAATCTGTTTCATATTTTTAATTGACTTAATTTTAAAATAAACTTAATTTTCTAATGAGCGATATAGCATGACTTTCATATTCTTTCCATGAGACTAGGGCAAAACGAAGAAAATAACTGTAATCTAACACCAGCATTGAAATTTAATCCATCTATTTATGGAACTTGAAAACAAAGGTTAATATTGTTAATATACAATTATCTATAAATATATTAAATGTTAGCTAGCTTTCAGCATTTATCCATATCCCAATCTTATAACAGTTTTTCGTGTTTTGTAATCCTAATAAAATCAAGCTCCTAAACAATTTGCTTTTGGAACAGATGCCACGAGTTTTTCAAATTTCGAACCTAAGATACAAACTAATTTCCGACCATAAAAGTTTAAACAACAGTTGAACTTTCTAAACTAGTTTATTAAACAACAGTTCAATTTTCTTAATTATAAAGTTTATTTTCTGTTATGAAAGGCTTAGTGGTTCACTTAACATTCATAGATGGAGCTCTCTCAGTATAAACTCTTAATCAAACTCAATTATCAATAACTTTAAAAATAATAAAATGCAATATTGAAATATACAACTTTCAATAAAAATAATGATTTACTTTGCCAAATTAAAGAAACGGACTATATCATCGTCTCGACTGAGCCGACAATATTAGAATCCTCCCAAGATCTAAACTATTGAGTGGCAAAAACTCCTGGTCTCACAAGAATTTTGTTTATGCTGGGAATTCTTTTCATATTGAGGTACATCTCACGTCATATCTTCCTTCTAAGTCACGTCATTCTTGTCCACAGTGTGAAGCATTTCACTCAGTGTGGTCATGTATATTGAAATGAGCTTACAAAACCGCTCACGAGTCTGGAAGTCAGCGAGTTGTGAAAGCGAAATGATTGTCTATTAGGCACAATTTTATGCTCTAGTAGGGACAAACTTTTGGATTATATTTTATGGGATCTCAAGGTTGTTAGGATTAGGTACAGCTGTCAACTCCAGTGCTTTACAAGGAAAGACAGATCTGTTCGCTACATATGACTGTCACTGTACCTATGAGTTCTAACATTGGTTGTTTGTTTGGGAATTATGAAATAAATGCTCATAAAGTTGGATTTTATTGATAGTTATGTTTTTGTTTTTCTGTTCACATTGAACACGTATTGTACATTGGCATTGCTTAAGGATATTCGATGGAGCAATCATATTCAGCAAGAGTCCGTAACGCTAAGCTAAAATAACACCGAAAAAAATGACTCATATACTTTGCCCTTGAAAAAGAACATTGTTCCGCGAGACATTTCTTCTGTCACAAAGCAGCTAGTAGACATTTTAAATCTCTTTAAAGTGTTTTTACGAATACAATGTAAACCCACAAAGAAATTAAAATAAAATATATGTAATCTCAAATTTGCACTTACTCTGTTTAATCTATTCTTTACACCATTTCCTTCATAATTTTTGGAACAGCTTGAAAAAATCACAAGCATACTGACCTAAGGTATGACAAAATTCTGGAATTTATATCATTTTTATAGTTGAAGTTATCTTGCATTTTCTCAGTGAATACACATTTGGGTTATTTTCGTGTTCTTCGTATTACGTAACATTAAATTAACTTCGCATTACGTAACATCAAAGAGAAAATGTTCTCTTTTTTTCAGAATTGCGAGTGTTGGAATTTATACTTTTTTAGCAGCTTAGGCATAAAATACTAGAAACGCGGTCTAATGAAATATGCAGTAGAGACTATCTAAATAGTAGGCTGAAAGTAATATTCCCAAATATGTGCTATTAGAGCTTGCGATGAGGAGATTCACCCCGCTGGGATGCTTTGATCCAAGACATGAATAATCTATTTGACCATTCCAAGTGTATCTAAACCATTTGAGCCTAATAGTGTGAGTTGGTTTTAAGAAATTGAACCATTAGCTTTTCCACTTTCTTAAAATTTCTAGTCTCTTTTCAACGCTTCTTTTATCTTACGTTGGACCTTTAAAAGATCCCACGGAGGGCAAATTGTAGTCTGACAAGCCAATTCGATAGGGATAATTTTACAAGTGGTCATGTCCAGCGAGAACACGAAAATAAGCGACTTCTTCAGCTCTTGGTTGATCATTTGGCAACTGAGACCTTAGCAGGGAGTTCCAATCTTTCTCTTTGGTTACATCTTTCATTCGTAGTTTTCAACATAAGTGAACATTTAAAAAAGTTGTCATCTTTTTCACCTTCAGTTTTGTTACATTCCCACATGAATCACTCTTTGTAATTATCATACACAGCATTAACATATGTATCCAGCCATCCGTTAGCTACGAATGACATCTTTCGTGTATTCCAGACACGTTATCTTTCTCAAGGGCGGAAATAGAAACTTCCATTTCTCGGAGCTCACACACGGTAGAACATAAAATGTAAAACACCAGGATGAGCGCAATGATTTAAACAATAGTACAAGGGGAGGGGTCTGGGATCAAGTACTCTCCGAAAGTGTTGATCTCTTATTTTTATCTTTTTCAAATAACATCAAGAATACGTAGGATAATTTTGTGATTTTATCGTAAAATAACATAAGTTGGATTAGTTTTCTAGATATGAGAACAGGAAGTTAATTTAGTGTTTTTCACACTGACATAACAATCTCACCAATTTGCATATCGTATCAAAGCTTTAAAAGTGATGGATAAATGGAAAAGAAATTTCGGGAAACAAGAGTTGAATATTTAGTTAAAGTTGCTTATATAATTGTTATAAATATTTTGTGAGTATAAACTTTGTGGAGCGATTTCTTTACTGATATCAAATGAGGCGAGTCTATCTCACTGTTCATGGCCTTCTTTAAAATTAGATATAGGTATAAAGGCTTAGATTATCTAGCTAACCCACTGGATGCTGCCTCACAAACAGCCTGCAAATTCGCCCATTGTAGTTCCGACGGTCGAAGAAGTCAGTGGTTGGTCATTTAAGAAAAAAGTCTATAGTTACACAGAAAACATTCTATAGTGTATAACACAAGTTTGACTTAATGTATCATGAAAAAGTTAGAATCATTAGTGATATAAGCATAGTTTATTTTTCTATATATAGAAAAATCATTGAATAATTTGCCAGTGACCTGTTTAATAAATACTCTATGTGAATTATAGGAGTTATTATTGGTCAGAGATAACTTTCTGCCCCCTTCTTAACATGAATTACTTTAAAAATTCTCCCCAAAAAGCCTTATTTTAGTGAGATGAATACTTGCCTCTATAAATTTAAACCCAGTGCAATATGCAACTCTTGCATCCCGATTATGTTGCAAGAAATGTGAGCGGATCTTGTCGTTCGTCAATCTCGGGCGAAGTTATTCCAGAGGTCGTTTCGACACTCAGGCGTATTTATTCCTGAGTGTCGAAACGTCCTTCGTGTATTCCTAATACACGATTTACTGCTGAAACTAAATTTCCGGTAGAAAAATATTACATTCTGAAAAAAAATCATTGGATATCCATAAATTTTGATTCTCAGAATCATGAAAATATGCAAACTGTTATAATAAATATTAGGTAAATAATAATGGTAATGAAACATAATAGGTTATCTCAAGTTACGAATTTTCAGTCGAAAGATCATTACGAACGATGTGAATATTCTTTTTGAGACTAAAGATAATGGTTGTTTGGTAAATATCTTGTTTTTCTAAATAAGCACCAGAAAAATAGGGCTAGTAGATGTCGCTTGAAATTTAATTCTCTTTCATCGTGTCTGCAACGCAATAATTTTTTAAAAACTCAATTTAAGTGACCCATAAACAAAGATGGAGTTATATAAGATATCTCTACTAGATCAAGCAAAATACATTTGTTTGGTAAGCGTGCAATATCTGTGGAATCTACATATATTCTTACATGATAAATTGTGTTTTGTGAACATATAAAACGAAATACTTGTTTTAAAAGATAAAGGTAGTCGGAGCGCTCTCGCCCTTGGTTCAACAAGCTATGAGCAACCCAATCTTGACATGAATTTTTGTAGTGGTTCACAATCCACTCTAAGCCACAGATTTCGGTCTAATTAAGACAAAGGGGATCTTCGTGCATAAACCTAAACTAACCTTAAAAAAAAGAGTTCATATGAATGAAATTGAAGCGGGCAAAGTCCGTTCTCCAGGATCGGGACTTACCATTTTACCTTTAATCTGACACTTGCCTCCCCTCAATCTGTACACGGAATGTGAGAGGTTGAACAATGAAATTTTCTTTCACTTTGCATCTTACGAAATATCCCATTAGTTCATTTATTTGCTGGATTTTTGCAATGAGTATGCTGCTTCTATTAAACGTCACCACAGGGAACTTTGCAATTTTAGTATATTTTTAAAACATATCGGTTTACAAGTCAAAAATTTCAAATATGAATTTTTTAGTTTTTCGATGATGTATGAAATGTGATGATCTTTAGACTGCAAAGGAGAGTCCAGTAGGCCATGTTTTCTTTGCTTGAAGGTTAGATTTCTCCTTGAGAAAAAAGTTATGGAGTGTTGCAGGTGAGTAGAATTTTTCCCCTTCGTTTTCTCAGAACTATTTTCTGACTGAATGTGTTTCACTTGTAAGAGTTATTGACGACATTCAAATCATTTTTCAATAATCACATTTGTAACAATAAGCATATTATAAGCAAAAAAATATCAGCATTTTGTACCCTTAAATTTGTCACCTGGCTATTTAGAGATTGACCCTTCTCGATTGAAACTCAAGTGTTCCTCTTTGAACTTCTCGGTCGATCTAGTTCAGCGGGATGCCTTTTAAAGATCGGAAAGCGTGGCAGCGCACACGACACAATAGATTGCAACCTTTCAAACAGCAGCATCGAGCAAGAAACAACGCATTTTCATTTATTTTCTTTGGTGCTCACTTTAGGTTGAAGGTTGCGGTTCTTTTCTCTAAAGAAAACGCGAGTTATTTTAAGTGAGACTTGAACCACTTCCTGTTTTTTCGGGATTCAGCTCAAGTTGAATCACAGTGCACACGCAAAGAGAAGGGTCGAAGACAATACCTGCAAAGTGCTTTCGAAGTGAGCGTTCTACTTGACGACGTTAATTGGATTAATGGGGTTGGTTTGGGTCATGTTTATTACAATTGGGGTCGGAGCTGTGTACTGGATCTTCTATTCCCAAACGAAGTTGGAAAATGGAGCAGTGCCCATAGAAACTATAAGTTTGAGTAACCAAAAAGTTCTTTTTCATGTAATCGGGGTTTGTTATGTAAAGAACTATTCGAATACAGCTGAGAGTAAAAAGGAAGGCAACTAGGAATCTGAAAAACAATGATTCCAGTGAAAACGTTGCCACGAACATTTTCTGTTTTTTATTTTTTGTATACACACACAACACACAAATGGCAAATTCCTTCTTGGATGTTCTCAATTTTTTTATCCAGTCTATCATTTTTACCGAAACACGTACTAGGTAGACACTACTATCCAGTGAAATCTAGCTAGCAGTAGATTGAACCGAATATTGCAGGCAAGGTAGGTAGGTATTTTAATTAACGTCACACTGGAGCAACACAACAGGCCATTGGTGACGGCCCGGGATCAATCCTAAAGCGAAAGATTCGAGGACAACAACACGTAATTTTGAACCACGGTCAGATGACAAGGCAACACCTGAGCTGGCATCCCATTCTCCAAACACACCACGCCAACGTGATATTGCAGGCAAGAGAGAAATCGAGTATGATAGTTAAGGTTTTCAAAGCTCCTGGAGAAATAATAGATTCGCAATAGGATCTTTCGATTACAGGTGTTATTCACTGATTCTCCAATTTTCTAATATGTCACTTCGACGATCTTACGAACAGTGATTACTTTTAACTATCATCTTCCAGACTTACTCCTATCAAATAAAATGTAGAAAAATTCTACAGAATGCTGTGGGATGTAAGAGATAAAAGGAGACACACCGGGATAGGTACATACGATCCTCTATCGTTTCACAAAAGAAGTCATGCCCAAAATTGATTCCAAATTAGATCAAGTATCCATTTAATCAAGTTTCACAGGTGGATGAGAGGGAACGACTGGGACTCGAAGTCGAGTCACTTCACAGTGAGTCCTGAATTGCTTCGAAAAGCACCGAAGCAAGGCTGAATTGACCAACGAGATTGCACTTTAAATAATACATATCTCAAAGAATATTGGGTAGAAATTTGTGGATAGATGCGCAAATTAGTCTTGCCAGATCGCCGAAAGGTAAAATCATGGATCGTGGAACTTATATGGAAATCGGACTAAATTTGGTTTTATTGTTTGACACGAATTGAACTTAAATTATACGAGTTTCTGCAATGGAAAACCATTGTTGTGTATTAATTCAACACTGTTCATGACAAAACGCCCTTTGCTGAAGCGATTTCAGGCGGTATCTTGCGGGATTGTCAAAAGCCTGAATTCGAGAACTTCAAGCACCGGACACTTCACGAAGACATTTTTTTATTTCGAAAAAAAATATCAGATATGTTCATCTGAGGCGAAAATTCAAACTTTTTCACTATTACAATTTGTTCCGGCGAAATTCGGTCTGTCTGCCTACTACGAGAATTACTCTCCCCCGAGTGTGCGCCTGTTAATTGCCGTAGAAAAGGGCGTCACATTTTCCATAGGGAATGCTTGAAGAATTAGATTAAAGTTTGTCACATATTCGCACATAACAACAAATAGAAAATGTGTCAATTCTTAGTTGTTATCAAGAAAATATCTTTCCGAGAATCACCAAAAATGAAAAAACAAGTTTTCGACTTCCGCCGAGTTTTTGTTATTCAAAATGAACGAGCTCTGTTCCTATAGTGACCACCACCATCTAGATTTAGCGGCAGAAGCAGTTTTTGTTGTAGACAGACAACACTAGGAGTGTACACAGTGGTGTTTCAGTGAGCAGATATCTGAAATTGTGCAACATTGCTTCCCAGGAGAGGGCAAATTATCAAAGGGCAGCTGCTATGTCGTTGTTAATGTTACTTATCTCACTTGGAATAAATAAAAGTACATCAAGTCTATTAGCCTGTGAGATTTAACCCTCCTAGTAGTTTATCTTCGCATTGAAAACTGCCCTATAGTGGACAGCCTCTGATGCAAAAACCTGTTCCAAACTGTCACCAGATCTAGACAAGGGACAATTCGTTTTTCTGCTTGAATCTTGGAAAGTAGGGCAGTTTGTCTCGACAAGGTATATCGTCATTACTAAAACTGACCAGATCTCTTGAGATATTAGATTGCAGATAACGAGATATCTCGTTATTAGCAAAAATGACACGATCTTAGAAGAGATGATTCGTCGAAATCACTTGGAGGGTTAAGGCCCTCAAGAATCAGCTCAGGATGGTGAATACTCGACCTGAGGGACAGCCAAAACAGGAGATTATGTACTCGGCCGAGGCCTGAGCTGAATTGCATTTGGAGCACAGGAACAACAACCCAAACAACCCTCGTCTTCATTGGCTTCATTCACCCTAGGAGTTTAGATCATTCCATTAGGCTCAGCAAAAGGTAGCAGAGGCAAAGTCAAACTTATTTCTTTTGGTGGCTCGCCATCTTCCGACATAAGCTGCGTCTCCTTTTCTTTTAACTATGATTTTGGCCCGCTTCGGTTTGAATGTTGGTTGATACTCGGTAACTGCTAGAATACTCGTATGTATCCCACTACAAATTGATATTCTGATTACAAAACTGCTATAATACGAACCTCTCCATAGGAACACTGTCATAACTCAAAAATAAGAATTTTCAGGAGAGGCTCAACTGAATTCTAATTGCATTTATTGAATTGTGACATAGTTACTGAAATTAGAATACTGATGTTTAAGACACTTGTGACGTTATTCCTCTGCGTAGGCATCGTTTCAAATATTCCTCCTCTGGGCATAAAATGCGCGTTTCGGCGCAAAGCTACGTCATAAGATAAGTTTCAAATCAGCGGTGGAAGCGACATAATTGTGTGACCGATTTCAACTCGCAATAACTCCGGGATTGTCGGGGGTGGTGGCAAACGGCGCTAGTATAGTTTGATAGCATAGATATCGTTCAGTGACAATTTAAGTGGTGGGGCAGGCTGATCAATGGCAGTTCGTGACAGCGCATCGAATAGAATGGTCATTTTTGTACTCCACGTCGCGAGTGTAGAAGACAGAGCATATGTTGTTCTACGTTCCAACACAGCGGAAGAATCCATTTCGGTCAATCGTTGTTATTTTTTAGTGAAGTTTTCTTCTGAGGGTGCGATATAAAAAATGACACATGACTGTTATACAGAGTTCTATAAACGAAATTTAATAAATTTTGAGACATCTAAGCGCTTCGTGAGTTAAGCTGAATTCAAATAGGAAGCGTAAGGCGTAAAGTAACCCGAGCAGACCAATCAAGTTGAAATGATTTCAAATTGAAGAGGAACGGCGCTAGCGCCGGCACCTCTGATTGGTTTGCGTGTGTGGCTTTGCGCCTTGCGCTTCCTATTTGAATTCAGCTTTAAACTTTCTTATTTATCCTATTTGAATGCAGTTTTTTTTAAGGGTATAAAAATAAATAAAAGAAAATGCAGCGAACATATTTAGTATACTAAGGTTTTTCTTTTGCATAACATGTTTTTTCGCCTTCTGAATTCGTGTGCAGAATTAATTTTTCTGTTCAATTATTTCAGACAACTGAAAAGAAAAATAAATTTTACAAGTTGAATTTAAAAGAAGCAACACTGAAAAGACAAATAAAGGAGCGAAAATATAAGACTGCAGCCAGTACATTTCGAATAAGATTCGTTATAATATGGGGTGCAGGATATATTTCACTCATTTTATGCAGAGGAATCTTCCCAAGGACTATGAGCTTCTCCTATGTCAAAGTACATGACAAATTAATGGGCGAAACAAAATAAATAAAATTGAGTTTCGTATAAAAACACGAAAGTCGTTGATGCATCCAGCCACCGTCTGAGATGTAGCCAAAACGAAAAGCTGGATTTATTTCAAGGACGCGGTATTGAAAGAGAGAACTTTTATTATTTATTTATTCACCGGTATCTCTGAAATCCCTTCTTTCCAAAGCAAAGCAGAATCGCTCTCTTTGTATCCCTAATCGTCTATAGGTAAAATTTATTTATTCAGCGACGCAAGAACAAGTGGAAAATACCAAAGAGAAACGCAAAAAAATCAAATAGAACTCAAATTGCGTTATGTAAATATGGGATGCTAATTTAATAGTTTTCTCGTTTCCAAAAAATTAGAAACAGATATTGTCTAGGTTTGAACGGGTTTAGGGGTTTTGTTAGTTCGCGTGGAACTATCAATATTCACTGAACTGTGATTTACAAAAACCATTTCTCCTCATGGTGGATTTTATAAGATTAACATGGAAATAATTTTAGAATGAAACAATAAATCGATTGATTTTCAAATAAAGGTGCGTTTTCTCTAGGAAATAAATTGGTGGATTGATTTAAAAAAAGGAAATAAGACATTTGTTTGCAAAAACACTAAAATATCAGCCTTGATATTCCTCCTAATTTACAGATTTTTTTATTGAAAGTACTCTGTATTAATTATATTGTCTGAAGTATAGTAAATTCCCATTTTCGCATGTACTATTTTAAATCTTTTAAATCGAAGTCCCTTAAATTTGTTTGTAAAATCACAAAAAATATCAGCCTTGATATTCCTCCTAATTTGCAGAATTATTTTATTGAAAGTTCTCTAAATTATATTGCCTGAAGGAATTACATTCCCATTTTCGCATGAGCTATTTTAAATCTTTTAAATCGAAGTCCCTTAAATGTCCTTTCTACAATTTTTATTTGTCGTATGGAATACTGTGTTCTAAATATCCTCGAAAGGTAGCAATTGACTTAATTTAATTCGATTCCTTCCTTGGCTTTCAACCTGCGAGTTGTAGGCGGAGTAGGTTCGATTCCTCCCTGGGTGTATTTCTCTCTTCTGTATAAGAAAAACTTTCCTTGTGTGAATGCCCATTACTTGATGTTGTCTGTCTTTTGTTTGGCGAAACATGGGCAAATATGGCCCTTACAACACAAAACCCAACCCAACCAACGAAACTTGGCTTTCAATCGGTCAGCTTCGTTTAGAAGTCTTCGCGTTTGAATTCAATATTTCAGCTTCCATGAAAAATCTAAAAGCAATCTAAATTTTCTTAATATCTGATAAGCTTCTTGACTGCTTTGACGGATATCCTTTTGTTCTTTTCAGCAGTAAAGAGCATTTTAAAAATCTTTTACTTTCTAAACCAATTTAAACTCTTTACTATCTTAAGCCAATTTACATCCACATTTTAGATTAAATTTATCAGTGCTACAAATGCATAACGACCTACAAAAAGAATGACATGAATGAACTTACCGCTCAAAGAAAAAAGTGCCGCCAACCAATGAATATCCATTTTTTCCACACTACTTAGAAGTTCTTATTTTAAGCTTGAACCTGAACGCCACTCACGTTTGCTTTCGAATTCGCGGGTAGAACGAAACAAAATACAACCCGTCTGCTCATATAGTTACTCCACTGTTTCTTACGCGAATTACGTCACGTTCGGAAGGCGGGGCTACGGTTATGACCTAATCGCGCATGCGTTGAGCACATGGACTGAATGAAAGGGAACGGAGGCAATTTTTACTTCTCAAAATGTTTTGATTCTCCAGCACAATTTTTTCTGAGCTCCTTTCTTCGGGATTTTTCAATATTACACTGATAAAAATTAAGATTCAATATTACACTAATAAAACACTGATATGTATATTTTTTCGTTACTCGGTTCGGTATGTTTTCAGTATTCACACCTCAGGCACTGTGATCAGTAGTGCCAACTTGGAGAAGTTATTGGGGAGGGGCACCCCAGTTGGCTTCTGAGACACACAAATGTGTTTTCGGAACAATTTGGCTCGCACATTTTAATACCCACATTATCTATTGATTCCTTTGTAATAATACTCTTTCCACGATTCGAAAATCAGCTGTATCTCAGTGCTTCTAAAACTTTTCATGAAAAACCTTGTCATTAGACCATGCAATTTTTTAAAATTTAATTTTGCTTAAATTTGCAATTAACATTAAAATTCAGCCGTATATTTAAATTTTACTATTTTTTTCCTCGCAAGCACTTCTGAACTTAATTTCTCCTCGACTCACTAGTCCACTTTCATTTGGGAAAAAATATTTTCACATCTCTTCTTAATGTAAGGAATTCTCTAGATGGAAAGCGGGATATACAATGCCCCACTTTCTCTGAAATGAAAACCTGAAAGTACTACATTTTTGGTGTATCCAAAATACATAAGATGATAAGTTCATCTATGACATTACCTTCCCACCTCAAAAGGGACCGCGGTGGCCCAGTTGGTAGATTAGCAACAGGAGGGTTGCGAGCACCGTCGTGTATGTGGGGGCTGGGGCACTCTAAATCTGTCGTGATCTCAAATGCTCTCACATTGGTGTAGATTGAAAGTTTGGAGAGTGGGTGCCAGCTCAGGTGTTGATCTCGTCATCTGACCGTTTTTCAAAATGACGAGGCGTTGTCCTTGGATCTTTCTTTCCCCTCAGGATTGATCCCGGGCCATCGCCAATAGCCAGTTATGTTGCTCTAATGCGACGTTAATTAATTACCTAAAGCCTTTTGCATTTGGCGCTACTTTAAACTCAGAAGAGTACACGTCGACGTGATGTTAAGTGACTATGAATTTGAAGCACTCTCGAATTCTCAAAATGAACTTTTAAAAAATTATCTATGTGAATTTGAGAGATTTAAGAATACGAGAAGTTTTTCATGTGTAGGTCGATTGCATTAGTATTTTTATAGTAGAACGCGCTTTCTATATGTAGTCCGTGTTGAGTGTAACCGGATATAAAATCATCGTTTTATTATTTGTTTTCACTGAAAATCCCTCTTATAAAGTGGGTGTAAGAAAAAATGATTTTCGTAGAGAACTAATATAACAATTGATTTAATAAGAATTTACTCATGTGGGTAAAGCAAAGGTTAACTAACATCGACATAGTGCATACACGCACGTGTATATGACAAAAGGATCGACCAGTTGAATAAATAAAGAACCTTAATTAACCTTTAATCTTTAATAAATTTAAAGTGTGGTTTTCAAGGATTGAGACAGAAGCCTCGAATGTTAGAATATTAAAGAGGTGGCATTTCTCGAATATTTATTGAAAAGTTTTGTGTGAAAAGTGTTTTGTAAAACATTGAAACATTTTTTATAAATTTAAGCACAATTTTGTCCTTGTTTGAAATATTTTCTATTCCTATGCGCGTAAAGAGAATACTTCCATGCACTCCAACTTTGGAATTCAAAGTTTCGAAATCAATTTTCCTTTCGTGTAGCTCACTTCAATGGTATTTCAGTTCAGAAAATAGAGATTGGTTGGAATTGTTATGCTGCAAGGGCAAGATCTGGCCAAGTGGCTGCGCCAAACAATATTTTTCATATTAAATGAATGGACATACACCGCAAGAAAATTTTAACTGCTACAGAAGAGAGCAATACACCCAGTGAAGTTACAGGAACCGCCTATAGCTTGCAGTGGGCAAATCCACTGAGCCTTGGCGGCCCAAGAAAATGTCTTATAAACGTCTTATGAGCACAAAACAACAAGGGCGCCATTTCTTGCTACGTCCTGGAGATCTATTAACAGCTTTCATCAACAAAGTCCACAGCATTTTGCCTTTTAGGCACAGTCGATAATTGAATGCAATAGAAAACATAAGTTTATAATATTAATACGGTACTAATTGGCATATTTTATCCTAATTTGTGAATGGGTATATTTTATCCTTATTTTAGGTACCAAAATTTTGTTTTGGACGAGGTGACCAGCATCCTCATTGCCCCAGGTTTCTAAAAGTTTTGTTTCGATAGTCTAAGACTCTCACTGGACCCCCCCCCAAAAAAAAAAACTATAAAAGATAACCAAATATTTAAGCAATTGCATTACCATCAATTACTCCTTTGTTATTTAAACCTGTGTTTTTATATCATAATAATTTACAACAAACGTTTTCTCAGTGTAATCCATCTTAATTTCGAATAGAGCTCAGAACAAGAATTCTGTCTGTATATAAAGCAGCATAACAAGGGAATCGTCCAAAATACCATGTAACAAAGAATCAACAATGCTTGTAGCTAATAATTTTTTGGAATAATTAAAAAAAATTGAAAATTCTTATCTCTTTCATTCCAGTTATAACGAAACAATATTTTTCATATTAACTGTGCTTTGAAGAATACTAGAAAATGTGAGAAATTTAGTATGAACAGATGAATTTGTACTGATTTGTATCATTTAAATTCGTTCGAATATTTGATTCATTTAATCATTTCAATTAAGTCCAAAAAATATTTTAAAAAGTAATTTTCAGTAAGGTTGCAATGAAAATAATTTTTTCTTTGCTTGAATACTTCCTCGTCTCTGTCATTTATTCGATGTACTATATTTAGCCACCGACACCAAACTTACTCAAACTATATTACTTTCAACATTACAAATTAGTTTTGAAAATCTGTCAGTACAAAGGCTCAAACGAAAGGAATGTCAATGATTTATCCATAGCATTGTTTATAACATTTTATAGCATGTATCCTCCGGAATCATTACATTTGTTAGTTACGCAGTATTATACTGGTTCAAATTTAAATATTAATTTGTGTTTTTATTGCACAACGGAACTGGAGTTCATGCAAGTCTACTAACATTTTCCCAGTTTTATGGTTATTGTCAATCTTTAATTTTATTTGCATAAATTAAAATTTCTGGAATGAAATATAAATATTATCTTGGCGAATCTGCGCTAAATTTCAAGAATCTAACGATTCTATAAAAGGCTGATTATTTTATCATGAAACTAGTCGGTAGATGGCGCCATGGCTTAAGTGTAATGAAAGAAGTGAGGGAACCGCTATACAATCAACATCCAGTCTCAAGTTTTCAATATTTCTTGAAAAACTCATTTCGTAATTGCTGTTCTATTTGTAATTTTCATCAGATTTTTGTCGAAAATAAACCAAAACAAAAGGATAGAATTTTTCAGCGAACAAATACAATAGTTGTTTCATTGCAATAAAAATTTAATTAGAATTTTATTATCAGTGCCAAAGGCCTGCAGCGTTTCAGCTCCTGTTTGTCTTTTCAACAAATTTACAGGGCATTAGAAATTCCTTTTAATTTGTTTAGATATGAACCCATGTTTTTTAGTACAAGTAAATTTATAAAATTTAATAAACAGTCTTTTTTCCAATTTTAATTCCAATTTAAATTTTCCAATTTAACACCGTTGTAATTATAAAATTTGATATATGTATATATGTTTCTCATATTTTTAAATGACATTTTAGCGTGTTCAAAGACGAAAGAGAAGAAATACATCACGTCTCATGAAGAGCAATATAATTTTTGGGTTCTAACACAAAATTTCCTGCCACCTATTTTCGGAAAGATAGTTTGTGAGGGTGAATATCGGAATTGCTATTTTTTATTTTCTTCAGACATACAGTAATGACATTTGTTAATCGATTAACCAGAATTTCATATAGGAGAGAGCCAAAACTTAAAGATTAACAAACTTATCTTACGCCAAATGAAGATTTGGATATCATTACATTTTTATCTAAAAATGTCTTATATTTGGGCACAGACTAAATAATTTTTTAAAGTGAATGATAACAAGTAGCATAAAAAGTGACGATCACTTTTCAATAGCTGTGCTTGTCAAGTATCTATAATGAAGTTAAAATCTGCATCTCGAAATTCACTTAAGATTTTTTGGTCGCTTTTAAGACGTTGATAGGATACGAAGTCATAAGTCCATGCAAGCCAATTAAGTCAGTGACAAAAAAGCAATTCCATTAGCTTCATATTTCGTAGTGAATGTTTAGTTTTTAACTGTTAAAGAATTTACTGTTCTAACTTGAAATGGAAATACCTATTATAAGGTGGAAAAGAGAGTTATGGATATATTCCCGAGAGAGAAAGAGATTGAGATTGCATTTTGATACAAAAGGATGTGCCTTTCGATTGATCCGGCATCTAGCCGAGTATTTCTATGTGAGAGTAAAACAAATGTTAAAACGTACAATTTCGATGAGTTTGTTCCCTACTGAATTGTTACTTTTTACCAATTGATCCAAATATGAATTCTGATGTATTGAAAAGAAAACAAACTAGGTGACAGACAACTTTTTACAAAACACAACAAAAATAATAGGTTCGATAAAAAAAAAGGAGTTGAGTGAAACTGGCACTAAAGGGCAAAATCCTGACCATCTTTACGTTAAAAGGAATCAGTAAATTGAAAAAGTAAAACTCTAATGGGTTTAGATAGTGAAATAGAAGCAAATATCGACATCGATGAAATAGAAAAGGAAATTACTGTGAGTTTGGAATATTAGAATACCATACAATGGGGAAACGAGATTAGATAAATAAATCAAGAGATTGTGTCCGAACCAACACCTCAAAATGAACTTTCAGTAAATGATTCAAATGAAAGTATCAAGCCAAATAGAACAAAACAGAAATGAAACTATACTTAAACTTACAAAACTAAACATCTCGAAATATTTTGGACTTGGATGAACTTCTAGAATTTATATGAAGTAAAGCTCATATTCATATGAAGCTCAAAGAATCATTGTTATGAATAGCTATTCATAACAATGATTCTTTGAGCAAATTTACGAAGATTGCCTATTTGAAAGCTTATTTAGGTGGGATAACTTGAACAGGTGTTTCGGGTTGTTCCTTAACAAATGAAAATTATGATTATTCGATACAATTATTGTATGAAAGGTTTGGGAGATTAGGTTTGATTATCAGCTTGCAGATGGTTTTTGATGGAACTTATCAGAACGTATTCTAACGTGTCAGCGTTGAGGAGAATGTGTGACTCAGTGATATTACAGAAAATCTTAGAAGAGTTAAATTAGAATAGAAAACGAAAATATAATAAACTGTTTGATATCAAACAATGAATTGAGTTTTTAAGACAGGAAGAGTGCCGAGAGACGTCCCAATAATTGGCTAATCCAAAAACTGAAAGCGAAAATGAATGGCCCTTTCGTAATCGATCAATAAATCAAAGAAGTCAAAGTAAGCATCATGTAAGCCCAAAACGAAATCCACCAATAGCAAACATCCCAACTGCAGAAACTTTGACAACTACTGTGATTAAAATTTGTATTTTTTGTTCCGATGTACCACACACGTAAGTCAAAAATGTCCATTAACAGTAAGTGAAAGAAAAATATTATCTTAAATCCCATGACTGATGTTTCATGTTTAAAACGGCATTTATCTAAGTTTTATTGGAAAAACGATCAGAAATGTAAGAATTGCAAGCAGTCTCATAATTATTTGATATTGTGAAACGACCTACTGAGTAATAAATCGAAACGAATCCATTAATAACGAACCAGATTATATTTTGACCTCCTTATCTTCACATCAATCACACCTGATTATTTTCAACGATATAAATTGAGGTATAATTCAGAGTTGTATTTTCGATATAATAAAATTATTGGCAAACAATTAAATGAAGGTACAATTGAACAAGGAAAAATTGTTTCGAATGATTATAAAAATATAGGATATTTTATGCCTCATCGTACGAATCGTACGTAAAAGAATATTTTTTTCGTGTGAACAAAGATTAGGATTGTCTTCGAAGCGTCCGCAAAAACTAAAGAGGAGCTATCTCTCAACGATTGCTTAGAGAGTGGACCAAGTCTTAATCAAAATTTGATCAAAATTATTTTGAAATTTCGAAATCACCCAATAGAATTTCACGCTGATATTGAAAGAACTTTTTTAGAGATTGGCAAAGTGGAGCAAGACCGAAAGTACAGAAGGGGACTGATCTCGATTTCGGTGGTCTTGATATCAGTTCTGAGTTTTAAACGGGTTCTTTTCGAGTGAAATGTAGTCCTTTTAATCCTGAAGGCTACTATAAAACTGCACCTTAAAAAGTATGCGAACTCGCATCCTGAAATTTGTGCTGTTTTTATCCTCTTTGTAAACGATTTAATTACCGGCGCAGCCACATTTGAAGAGGCTGTCGATATCAAAAGATGCCAGTTATAAATTAAGCGAAGCAAGTACAATGGACTTCGAACTCTCCGACCCAAACCAAATATGGAAGGACAATCAAATTAAGTGTCGACATTCTTAGCATGGGTTAAACATACCACTTAAGATCCTAGGTTTAATAAGGGACAATGAAAGGGGCACTTCTAAGGATTGAGCTCAATCAATTCTCGAAAACGAAAGATGTGACACCAACTAAACATGTAGACTGAGTGCATGAGGAATGCTATTTGACCCAATAGTAGGACAGATAACGCCTTTCACTCTAAGAATAAAGTTGATGGTGCAAATTCTTTGGAAGCTAGGCATCCAATGGGATGGGTCTCTTCCTGTGGAACTAGAGTCGATGTTTAAGGAGTGGCTCAGTGAAATATACGAATTCAAGAGACTCGTCGTACCCCGACCGTATTTTGATAAAAATGCAGGTGAAGCAATTGGAAGTACACGAATTTCAGAACCGCAATGGCTTGAGGTTCTGTTGGGTACTTCGAAATCAAATATCAAAATAAGTGTACGATCAGTTTCATAATTTCTGTCTCGTTTAGCTCCAATTAAGGGAATGGCCCAACCACGATTAAATGGATGGTTTGGGGGTTTTATGGCGCAACGGCCATATTTGGCAATGCTGCGCCAGACACAAGACATACACACAATGAAAGTTTTACTGGCACAGAAGAGAGAAATACACCCAGGGAGGAATACACCTGACAGCAATCGAACCTGCACCGCCTACAAGTCGAAGGTTGCTAGCTACCACGATTAGAACTGTTAGGTGCTTTGAAGACCGTGAGGTTGTCTTCTTACTTGCGATTCACATTTCTTTCATTGAAATAAAGTGACATTTTCTTGTAGACTGACTCCTAGGTATATCAGTGCCGCAGTAGCCCAGTTAGAAGAGTAAAGGTATTGGTATTTTCTATTTTCAATTAACGTCACACTGGAGCAACACAACGGGCTATTGGTGACGGTCCGGGATCAATCCCAGAGGAAGAGTAAAGGATAAGCAAGCAGAGGGTTGCGAGTTTGAAAATCAGTCAAGCCAAGGTATGGTATTGTATTTTAATTAACGTCGCACTGGAGCAACATAACGGGCTATTGGCTACGGTCCGGGACCAAACTCGTCCAGCCAAAGATCGTCGTGTACACGGAGGATGGTGTCGTGGCCTCAAATGTCCCCACGTTGGAGTGGTGTGAAAGCTTGGAAAGTGGGGTGCCAGCTCAGGTGTTGACTTCGTCATCTGACCGTGGCTCAAAATTACCGAGGCGTTGTTTTATGATCTTTCTCTAAGGAACTGATCCCGGACCGTCGCTAATAGCCCGTTATATTACTCCAGTGAAACGTTAATTAATTACCTACCTAAATATAACAACACTGAATTTAAGGTGTTGCTGAATATTAGAAACCGTTTGTTGGCAATTGAGTCTGGAAATTAAAGAAAAATCCATTCCATTAAACGGGAATTTTTCCAATGGGAAAACCAACCCAGCCGATAAACTTACTTGGGGAGTAAGTACACGTTCTCTCGTCGATAACGAGATCTGGTAGACCGGTCCACTCTGGCTTTTGAAAAACGAGATGCCCTGTTATGGTACATTTCAAATCTTGAGGTAGACCCGCGGTTAATCAAGAAATAAATAAAAAATAAATTGTTACTTAAAAACTTGTTTTGATTCTTCGGATACATTGTTTGATTTTCTCAAATATAGTGACGGATAAAGTTTCGAGAATAATTGCCTATATCATACGGTTTGTAATGAATTCCAAACCGAATTCTAGCAAAGGAGGTGGGACGCTAACAGCCCCAGAACTATCAAAGACTGAAGAACATTGGGTTCGTTTTGCGCAAAGAACTGAATTTCAACCCGAATACCTTCAGCTGAGATGGGGAATCTCCATTGACCTCTAAATCGATATTTAACTGTCTTAATCCAAGTCTATCTGCTGATGGACTAATTTGCCTTAGAGGTAGATTTCAACGTTCTGAATTTGAGTTTCTGGAAAATCATCTATGGATTATTTCCGGCAAATCTAAATTCACCGAATTGCTAATAAAGAAGCATCAGAACTTGTTTCATTCTGGTGTTTCAGATGCACTGAATCAACTTCGAAAAAGATACTGGATAATCCGAGGTAGACAGGCTGTAAGATCTTGCTTGAATAAGTGTTTTATGTGTAAGATATTTAAGGCTCCAGAACTGGTAAACAGGTAGTGCCTGTAGCTAATAGAATTACTGAGGCAAACTCTTTTGAAGTGACAGATTGATTTCGCGGGGCCTGTTTACAAAGGATGGTGAGAAGGCTCGTATTGCCTTGTTCACTTGGGGCCGTCGTGGCTCAGTGGGTATGCTCACTGCGATAGCAACCTTCGAGTTGTAGGGGCGCAGATTCGATTCCTGTCAGGTGCATTCCTCCCTGGGTGTATTCTCTCTTCTGTGTCAATAAAACTTTCATTGTGTGTGTCTATTACTTGATATTGTATGCATTGTGTCTGGAGCAGCATGCCCAAATATGGCCCTTGCGCCATAAAACCCCAACAAACCAAACCAAGCCTTATTCACTTGCGAAGTCACTCGAGTAATACATCTTGAAGTGGCATAGAATCTAGGTGCAAAACATTTCCTATTGGCCTTCCGACGATTTGTTTCAAGAGTCTGCCGAACTGTTAACTCGGAGATTGATTACACACTCAAAGCAGCAGATTCTCGACTGAAAATCTATACTCTAATATAACTGATAACCTGGCAATTTAATGTTGAAAGAGCAACTTGGTGGAGTAGATACTGGGCGAAAATGGCAAAAATGACTAAAATTGTTTTGAAAAAGTTTTAGGAAGAGCTTTGATTTCTTTTGAAGAACTTGACTTTACTTGCAGAAATAGAATCGATATTAAATTCTAGGCCACATACCTATTAGCTCTTGGGTCCAGAACTAATTTCTTACCTTGAAGATAATAAACGTTTTCTTTAACACACAAAAACAAAAGAATTTATTTGAAAATACGTAGTGGCTCGTCGAATACGTTCGACGCCATTCATTTTACATATCACTCTCTACAGTATCGTATTTTGCATTCTTTTACATTTTTTTTATCTTTCGCTGCCATCTATTGACCCTAATAACACACAGAAATTTGATTACATTCGGGCATCCTGACTGAGAATTGCCCTCAATTCGTACATGGCTGTAAAACTACAAAAAGATACAACTTAAACATTAGACACTTAAACAACCAACTTAAACATTTAGATATAAAACAATGTACAAGGAAACAAGATAACATATAGTATTCAAAGTCTCCCTTTTTTTAACGTCCTAAGTGAGTCCTTTTTAAAGAGTTCAAGAGTTCTTAGGTAAAACTTGAAACTACATTACCTGATGTCATCTTCGGGAGTTGTTACCTGGTGACGACTTGGAACTTAGTTAAGGTGGTCCAGGAGGTTCTATACGGGACTCCTCGTCGTCTGAATCGTCGTCGTCTTCGTCTTCATATTTAGGCCATGGTTTGAGTTGACTGACGTGAGCTGTGGTTGTGTAGAATCGTCCTTTCTGTTTTTCCTCTAGTTGAGTCACCCTATATGTGTCGTTTGGTAGTGTTTCTGTAATTATCAATGGTCCTCTATATTCCGCCTGCGTCTTTGTAGGTTCTGTTGGTTTTGGTGGACGTCTGACAACTATTATTTCTCCTGATTCGAATGTCATAGTTCAACATCTCTTCTTGTCATAATCTCCCTTCATTTTTTGTTGCTTCTTTTCGATCTCTTTACGTATTTTCTCATGAATTTCCTTCGGGTCTTCCCATTTTTCTGCGTCTGCAACTTTCCTGAGGATACCATCATTGAATCTGGGCGAGTAGCCATGTAGCATTAAAAGGAGTTTTATCTGTAGTTTTGTTAACTACGTTGTTTAAATTTCTTTCGGTTTCATTTATTCGTAAATTCCAGTCTTTATGACGTTGGTCTTTCATTGATGTCGTTATTGTTGATAAGATGGTTCTATTAGCTCGCTCTACCATGCCATTGACTTGTGGATGCTGCGTAGAATTTAAGGTATTATGAATTCCATTATCTTGGCAGTATTGTATTGTTCGAACTGGCGAGAGGTAAAGCATGTGCCTCTGTCGCTGACAATTCTATCTGGTAATCCAAATTCTTCAACAAAATTTTTGAGAGCTTTTAAAACATGTTGCGATGAAGTATTCTTGACTGGAAAGAGTCGTGTGAATCTGATGAAGTTATCAATTATTACTAGCATGTCTTGATTTCTTCGAAAACTTTTCACAAATGGACCCAGATGATCCATGTGTATAAGAGAGAAAGGTCGTTTTCCTGGCTTAATGGGGTGCAAATAGCCTTGTTGTTCCCTCCTGGGACTTTGTTCATCGGACATTCGAAGCACATAGCTATGTCTTCGTAAGTAACACTTTATATAAGGGAACCAATATACACTGCTGGCCACCGTAAATGCAACACCCTGAAGGAAGCATGCAAATAATATGAAATTTACAACATGCATTAGCGGAGGTGAGATATGCAAATGATTAGAATTTCAGCGCAGACGCACATCACGCGCGCCTGTGGCGCCACTTCAAAGCGCTATTTAAGGCTTGAAGATTTCGACGATTTCAAGTCCGGCAATCGTGTTTTTCTTGTGGTTTTTTCAAAAAAATGATCAATTATGCCTCGTAGAAAACAGCGATCATCTTTTGATCAAGTATCCGAGTTCGACAGAGGAAGGATAGTGGCCTACCGAGATTGTGGATTATCTTTCAGGGAAATCGGTAGTCGTGTTGGACGAAACCAAACAACTGTAATGCGGATATGTGATCGTTGGATGCAGGAGGGTACGACGGACCGACGTGTTCGATCGCATCCACCTCAGTGCACCACTTCACGTGATGACAGGCATATTGTGCGTATGGCAGTGACGGATCGCTCAGCCACATCACGAACCATAGCACAGCACATTCAGTCTGTACCGCATCATCCAGTGTCTGCGCGTACCATTCGACGCCGTTTACAGCAGAGTGGTCTGTCCGCAAGACGTCCATTGCTTCGTCTACCCTTGACGCAGAACCACAGACGTTTCCGCCGCCAATGGTGCGATGAAAGAAGGATGTGGACGGCAGAATGGAATGAAATTGTCTTTACTGACGAGTCAAGCTTCTGTCTGCAACACCACGATGGTCGGATTCGAGTCTGGAGACACCGTGGAGAGAGGATGCTGAACAGCTGCGTTATGCACCGCCACACTGGTCCTGCACCGGGTATTATGGTATGGGGCGGTATTGGATATCACTCTCGCACTCCTCTAGTACGCATTGCCGGTACTTTAAACAGCCAGCGCTACATCTCCGAGGTGTTGGAGCCAGTTGTCCTTCCTTACCTTCAGGGCTTGCCCACAGCCATATTTCAACAGGATAATGCGCGACCACACGTGGCACGCATTGTCCAAGGGTTCTTCGTCAATCGCCAGATTGAATTGCTTCCCTGGCCAGCTCGCTCTCCGGATCTTTCGCCGATAGAAAACATGTGGTCCATGGTTGCTCAACGATTGACCCAGAATACATCCCCAGCTGCCACACCAGATCAACTTTGGCAACGTGTGGAAGCTGCTTGGTCTGCTGTACCCCAAGAGCACATCCAAAGTCTCTTTGAATCAATGCCGAGGCGTGTGGCAGCGGTGATCTCCAACAATGGCGGCTACTCTGGCTACTGATTTTGGCAGGAACCACACTTCACAGAAGTCTATAAATTTAATCATTTGATACTTGGTCAACATGTTATCTACAAAATAAATTTTGTTGTGGTATCTCTTGTCTTTCTTGGTGTTGCAATTTGGGTGGCCAGCAGTGTAATTCTCTAATTTTGTTGGCAGTTCTGTCTGCTGAGAAGTGTCCCATCAGATCATGAAACTTCACTGCGGTACTTTTCCTCATGCTTTTAGGGATTACGTAAAGTATCTTTTCTTTTCCCTTCTCTTCAACTTTTCTATATAGCTTATTTCCTTTAAAAACATAATTGCATACTTAATTCTATTTTGCTGGAGCGGTAATTCTTTTCTACATCAGTTGTCTTCTTACTGACGCAATACACCAAATGCCATTTTTCATCGTCTCCACGTTGAAGTAGCATTCAGCTTAATCCATCTGAACTTGCATCTGTGTGTACTTCTGTCTCGAATGTGGGGTTATAGTGAGCTAAAACTGGTTGATTACTAAGAATTTCTTTCAAAGCTCTAAAAGCATTCTTCTGTTCTTTCCACTCAAAATCTTGATTTTTCTTAGTTAATCTACTCAACGGTTCGACCTTCTCAGCATACTTAGAAACAAAACGCCTAAAAACCAAGTAAGTCCTAAAAATATCTTTACTTCATAAATATTCTTAGGTTTAACGTATTCTTCAATAGCATTTATTTTCCTTAGACCTGGCTTTAAACCATTGGCATTGATAACAAAACCCAAGAATTGTACTTCTTTTTTTTTACCAAATTCGCATTTAATAAGTTTAAGAGTAAATTTCGCTAATCGTAGACGTTCCAAAACTAATACTAATCTTTCAAGCATGTTCTTCCAAGAAAAAGCAGGGATGAGGATATCATCTAAGTAACAAACGGCTTTAGTAAGAAATAACGGTCCTAATACTTGATACATTAATCGTTGAAACTCTGAGGGAGCATTAACCAATCCGAAAATCATTCTCTCGAACTGTCCGGTTTCGTCAGATGTAATAAAGCCTGTTTTCTTATTCGCTTCCTCTGACAATGGAATTTGCAAGTAACCGTGAGCTAAATCCAAGGTGGTAAATATATATATATAATTTAGCACCGCTCAAACTTTCCAATAAATCATCTATTTTTGGCAGGGGGAATTTATCCTTTACTGTTTGATTATTAAGGCGGCGAAAATCAATAACTAATCTGTGTTCACCTGTTTTCTTTTTCACTAACAAAACTGGACTTGCATGTGGTGATCGTGTTTCCGAAACAATCATGTTATCTTTCCATTCTTTTACTATTTGCTTGATAATATTACGCTCAGAAGCATTCGTTTTATATGGACGGGAACAAACTGGTTTACTACCTTCTATCTCTTTAATATCCATGAAAGTCAAGTTTGCAACCAAATTCATTTAAATTAAATGCAAAGCAGTCCCTTATATTCATTCAACAAACGAACTATATCTTGCTTTTGGTCTTCATTTAACGTTTCATCGAATTTAATCTGTACTAAAGTTATAGGTTCTAGTTCTACGTTAGTATTGACGTCTAAAGGTTCTAATGATTGTGCTTCATTAATAAAACTTATATTATCCATATACGGCTTTAAATTGACATCGTCCACTAATTCCGTTTTACCAACATTTTGATTTCTATTTAATATAATTTTCCTATCCCTGGTGTTGATAACTGGTACAACTGTTTCCCCTTCCTTGACTTCCAATAATGAGTCAAAATTTTCATCTTCGCCTCTAATCATAATTAAACCATCAATTAAATCTTCAGTCTTCGCTTTGACAAAATTTATACTATTATTCACAATTTGTACTGTTTTAGTTACTTTTAATTTAACCGTTGAGTTTTCCTCAATACATTCTAAATTAACGAACGAATAATCTTTCGCATATCCAATATGTAAGTTTTCTCCAACCCTAGCATATGCTATATAAGGTAAATCGAGGAATGTCCTTCCAATTAATAAATCAACCGGCTGTGTACTGTGTGACACGATCAAAACAGTAACGTCTTTAGCCATAACATCGTCTATCTCCGAATCCACAATTGCCACACCTACCCTTTGCGAAACAGGGTTAATTTGGTTTCCAAATGAATAAAGATCCTTTTTACATGGAGTAATGTTTAATCCCAACCTTTAAGCCCACGTTCACATGAGGCGTTTTCCAACGCGCGTTTTACTTCAAACAAAAGGCGGATAGCCAAACTACATAGAGTTCTACTGGAGTGTTCACATGCAGAAATCGCGAGAGTCCAAGCGCTAGACAGCTTCGGCGTTTCAACAATCTCCAGTCGTTCTAGCGATTAGAAGGCGTTTGGAGAAGCATAGGTTTCTACTGCACACCGTTCACATGACACGCGTTTTGACGCGCGTTAGGGCTTTATTCCCCTAGTTCAAGTTCCTATCTTCGCGATCGTTAAAGATAGAGTGAAAATTTCAACGGATTTGAAATCTGCGAAAAATTTTACACTGAGTTAAAACTAAAATGTGATTTTCTGTAAATAAATAATTTTTCAACTGTAACTTTAATATTTTCGCCATACGGATTTGACGAATATATTCATTACGAACACAAATGGGAGTATTCATCTCGTTTTTATAGAAAAGATATAACTTTATTTGAGTATTTTGTCTTAATCCACTGCTTTATATTTATGGCCATTAAAAATAGGATGAGAAAATTTAATCGTATTCGATTTATTGAAGAAATTAATCTTGCTTTCACATAAAACTTGTAAAAATGTGACAGTTCATAACTAAAGGGTATAGTGGGTAATTTTATTTCTGAGAATAACGTATACCGACAACTGCCCGTTCTAGTTTTCATGTGCGGCAAACGTCTTTAAAATTAAAAAAACGTCTGCTTTTAATACTGCCATTTGAGAACAGTATTTTTCCGAATTTATTGCCTGATTTTGTGGCAACAATTCATTATGAACAATTCCTTTGTAGTCCCACCATACATAAAGCATTACTTTCTTGGGATGCAGCCCCCTCTCGATGTTACTTGGAGAGGTTCATTTGGCTTACCCCATGATCTTTTTCTTGTAACATTATTGTATAGTATCCACTTCTCATCTCCAGTAGTGAGCCGTTTCAAAAAAGGAGCTTCTTCATTTCGTTGCAGCAAAGAATCACATGCCGAGATTCGAGCAAACATAGTATTCTGTTGTGTTAAAGTATGGGGTACCCATACTTTAACACAACATAGTAGCATCGTAACATACATCGTAGCGGCTTGCATACCCACTCTTCTTCAGATGATCATGAACAGTACTTTTTGGAATATTTAGTCTGTGTGATAGTTCCTGAACTGTGTAACGTGGATTTTCAGCGATGGCATCTTTTAATAGGTCCTCGTTTACAGCGGATGGTCGTCCAGAGCGGGCATCATCTTCGAGGCTGAAATTTCCGCGCTTAAATTTATCAAACCACCTTCGAACTGTGTCATCAGAAACAGCACTTTGTCCATATACAGCACAAATTTTACGAGCAGTCTGACTAGCATTTTTTCCTTTCTTAAAATAAAAGAGCATAATATAACGAAAATGAACATTTTTGTTCTCCATTCTTAACACTGCAGTGAAACAAAAATTGCGCCACAACACAAGCTAGAATTATGCATCGAAAGCAGAAAAGACCGAATTTACATATCTGCTTCAATCAAGGTCACTCCTTATCATCGGTAGCAAAATAGCAATAAGAAAGTGCGCTTCGATTTGAAAAACCTCAGAACTTTCCGGATGACCCAATACTTTGGCCACCCGCGTTTTGTTTTGACGTAAAACGCCTCATGTGATAACTCAACTGATAATTTCATTAAACAACTACTACTTCCTGTATCTAACAACACACTAATGCATTTTTTGTTTATTATTGCTGTGCGTAGATATTTGTCTGGCACCATCGATTCACGATTCCCATAAACATTCAGATTTTCGCTTCGGTTCTCGTTAGCTTTGGTGCAATACTTTCTCACGTGATCTCTTTCACTACATTTTTTACATGGATAAATTGTCACTGCTTATATGCCCGTATTCGTTACAAGAAAAACATTTCGGTTCTCCTTTCTCATTACGTACTGAAGAATTAATACTTGACGAGTTGCAATTTCTTTTTCATTGGTCTTACTTTTGTTCACGCTCACGCTTTTGTTCTCAAACTTGGTGGAATCTAACCTATGTGAATTACGATTACTCAGCCTATAATTTGAATGCGGGTAATATTTAGAATCATCTCAATAGTTAGCATGCTGCGTATTCCTGCTTTCGTTATTAGTTTTAATTCCCGATCGAACATTTTCATATTCGTCTAGTGTTTCCGCTATATCATTCGCTTTAACAAACTTAGGCCAAGAATCAATAAAATGTTCACGCGTCATATTTAGAACTCGCTTTTTTAATTGATCAGTAATCATAAGTTCTTTTAGGGACCCAAAGTTATTTATACTTAATCCTGTTAGCCACTCATTAAAATAGGTACATAATTCAAAAACAAAATCAGTCCATGTGCCTTTTAAATCTTTAACACGACTGACAAAGTTTTGTCTAAAACTTTCGGGGCTTAGTTTATATCTTTTTAATAATAAATTCTTAACAAGTATATATTCATTAGCTTCCTGTTCTGATTCTCTCGCAATTAGCTGAGTAATTTCAAGAGGCAAAAGCCCTAATAAATATGTCACATAGTCACTCTCCATAAGTCCTATTCGTTTAACTTGCCTTTCAAATAATACCAAAAATGAAGCTATATATATATCTCCGTCTTTTAAATCAAATTTCTGCATTAAGTTCCTCAAATCGATAGAGTTCTTGTTTACTTTTGGTACACGAACATTACTTTCCGTCTGAGGAATTAATTATCTTATTCTGACTTTCGATTTTACATTTTTCCAATTCAAAAGCTTTTTCACGTTCAATTATTTCTAATTCCTGTTGTTTAGCTACTTCGTCTTCCTGTTTAATTCTTTCGTCAATTATTCCTGCTAAAACTTCTTTAACAAACGGTTTATCATAATTTTTACTTTTGGTTATAATTTCCTTTAAATCAACTATTTTACTTTCGGCAGGGACAGTTTCGCCTAACTCTGTAGCCAATTGAATTAAATCACACTCCTTACTTTTACCTAAATACGCCATTTTCTTAGAATATAACAGATATTCAAGCTTAAAACGTCAGCTTCAATTTCAATACAAACAAAAGTTTCAATTTCTAAAACGAAACATTTACCTTGTTCGTTCACGTTGTCAGGAATAGTTCTCTCATCCCACTTCTGAAATATTAGCTCTTGGGTCCAGAACTAATTTCTTACGTTGAAGATAATAAACGTTTTCTTTATCACACAAAAACAAAAGACTATTTGAAAATACGTAGTGGCTCGTCGAATACGTTCGACGCCATTCATTTTACATCTCTCTCTACAGTATCGTATTTTGCATGCGCTTACATTTTTTTATCTTTCGCTGTTGCCATCTATTGACCCTATAATAACAAACATAGAAATTTGATTACATACCTATATTTATAACGAACAATCAAAACCATTTCCTCTCACCCCAGTTCATTTCTTGACGGAAAAAGGTTGACGTCCTTACCCCACTGGGCTGGTCACAATGGAGTTATATAACAAATAACAAAAGAGTTTTAATTAAAAGGTAGGTAAGTAATTTGTATCATAAAAGTCACACTGGAGCAACACAACGGGCTATTGGCGACCGTCCGGGATCAATCCCGAAGGGAAAGATTCGAGGATAACACCTTGTAATTTTGAACTCCGGTCAGATGACGAGGTCAACACCTGAGCTGATACCCCGCTCTCAAAACTTCCACACCAATAGGACATTTGAGGCCACGATAGATTTAAAGCGCCCCACGTACACGACGGTCTTGGGTTGAATTGAGTTTCGAACTCGCAACCCTCTGGTTGCTAATCCGCTACTCTTCCAACCGGGCTACCTTGGCCCCTTTAATTTAAAGGATATCTATCGTGAAAAACTGTCCAAATAAAAGGTGTAAATTGTGTGAAACCCATTAATGTAATGAATTTAATGTAAATCTTATAGTTTTGATAGGTTACGAGAATTTATCTCAATAATTTTAGAGACCAGCTAGAGCGATGGAAATTCACAAAGGTAATGATGAGAAAGTAAGGAGTGTTAGTTTGCAAACATCTTCGCGGGAATAATTAAACGACTGGTCAAATGGCATGCCATCTGGAACTTCCAAGGATGAATTAAATTTGTATTCAGAATTTAAGTTAGCGCTTGTGTCCTAAATTAAAATTCATGATTGTATTACATTTTTATTCACATAATTTTGCAGTATTTTCTACTATAGCAATATTCTGCTAGCATTTTGTCAGTATTTACCCAAGTTATCTTTTTTGTTGATACTTTTTGTATTCGTATATTTTGAAAGTACATTTCTTTTAGTATTTTTGTGTTACATTTCTTTGGCAGAATGTGAAATTATACCTTCCGTTTGATCAGGTATCTAGCAGAGTATTTTTATGTGTGCGAACATTGTGTGTTAAATGACTTAAAAATGCAACATTTTTTTAATTTCATTCCCTACTGAACAGTCACTTGGCGTTGCTTGTCATTTGATTTATATATGATATGAAATGGTTTTAAATGCTAGGTAATATTAATTTACATTATTTTATGATATTAATTTTAAAATTCAGCTTTTTTCCTTTATTTCATTTTAAGTATTCTTAACTCTCTGAGCGTCACGAAATTTCCGAGTAGTGCGTTGCATTGGTTTTTCCCTTTTCACATGCGAACACTAAATAATTGGTACGTTGTAGGGATGGGACAAAAAAGAACAACCTGCCCTTTGTCACACATCTTGTTCTCACTTTTCACAAAAACCAGTTCTCCGCTCTTTTTATGAAATGAAACTGCATTTTTTTTCCTACTTCGATTTCAATATAACGAATAAAATTAGAATTTTGTACAGTAATTTTTCTTTTCTGGAATTTTCCTTTGCTATAACTTGCACCATTCGCCTTTTAGATTATGTTAAGCTTGAAACACAACTGTTCATCCTGCAGTTCTTGACTCACTCCGTTTCCTGTTACTGATTTGTTCCTCTCTGTGCTGTACACACACCTAGGGATGGGGTAAAGAACAACCTGTTATTTTTCACCTGTTCCCACTTTCCACAAAACCCTGTTCTCCGTTCTTTTTGTAAAAAGAAACATTCGAATTTTTTCTACTTCGATTTTAATATTACAGGTTTGCAAAGAAAGTAGTTTCTCTTTTCTCGAATTTTCTAGGTTCGCTAAAAAAATTTTCGTATTTTCAAAATTATGTTTAAGTCCGAAACACAGCTGTTCATCCTACAGTTCTTGACTCACTGTTTCTTGTTGATTCATTCACTAGTTCTCTGTCCATAAACTACTTCCTGTTAGGGAATTGATTCTTGCTCTAAGATTACTTCCTATCCGGGAACTGATTTCCGTTCTCGGAGCTGTTCGCCGTTCTCGGAGCTGTTCTTGATGAACTGTTCACGGAGCTGATCTCGCTGACTGCTCCCGACTGAACCAAGCCCCGACGTTTGATGAATTTGCGAGGAGATTAGCGTAATAATTGTAAATTTTTAAAATTATTAGGCAATGACATGTGGTGATGAATTTTTAGTTTATAATCTTTTAAAGTGTTTATAATCTTTTAAAGGATAACTCCCTATTGCATAACGTGATTCAAAATTACGTAATATTGTCCTCGAATCTTTCTCTTCGGGATGGATTACGGACTGCCGTTTTGTTGACTTAAAAATGACATTAAAATCTAAAATTATTATTTTCGTTTGCGAATTTGTTTTGTCCTAGGCAACTCAGATCTTGGGAAACCGTACTTGAGATGGTTCAGATGTGGGACACTATTAGCTGCCACTGGGGACCCAGAGGGAATTTAAACGTTTCGATTTGCAAGAATTTTTTTAAATTTACGGTTATATCCTGATTTTCTTTTCTTAATTACTGATAGTTGGCCACAGTTTGGACAGACTTACCCCTTGCGCCATAAAAAAATAAATCAATCGATTAACAATACGAAGACTCAAATTATTTTATCTTTAATTTTCTTCCTGTCAAAACTAGCGAAAAACTCACCTTGTAACGCATCAGCCCCTTAACGTGTGTCTCAGCGATATGCGCCTTGATTGGTGATGGCGGACCACGTGACACACTCGCCGCGAAAGCGAATGAACAATTTTTCTTTAGTTGTTTCCCAAGGCCAGCGTAGGACTGACGCGGTGAGGTTTTGTCCCCCCGAGATGTTACTTTTTATGTTTGTTTATTCTTGTAATTGTTTTGTCTTGTGCTTAGTGTTAATTAAAATTGCTCTTTTGGCCAATTCTTGCATTAACCATTGGATTCAGCTCTAAAACCTATAAAAAAGCTAGCAGAAGAGTCATTTGTATTTTGTTTATATGTGCATGCCTATAAAGTGTACTAACAAAGATGATATGTCAACAAAATTCGGTCCCTGTCTGTCAATCGCGAAAACTGCTGGAGCCACATAGTCTAGGAGGAGAAACAGGGTTTGTATATTTTGAGTAGAGTGAGATATTTGAGAACAGTGGTGAGTAGACGAGCAAGTTTAAGAATAGTTCTTTTAAAAAGAGCAGGAACAGCAAAGAACTGCTCGCCGAAAAGAACAGTATTTCCCATCTCTAGTTCGTTGAAAGAATCATAGGAAAGACTATTGGTTAAGAGAGGTCAAAACTGATTAGAAGTGATGAAGTGCAGACTGTAGGTTGCAGAAAGAATATATGCCTGTAAACCCTTCAGAAGGTTAATATTACAAGAACTAGGACATGAAATGTCACATCAAGGAAATATTATAATACACATTTAAGTATGTTATTAAAAGTCTGCTTGAACTTTCCACTTTCATATGAGATTATATATATGTTTTCTCATAATTAATTCGGTTCTGTTATCAGCCGACATACATAGGTAAGCAGACTACAAAGCAGCGCTTCTTTCGATAAGTAGAAGCCTCAGCAAGAATGAAATTTATGGTGGTCAATATATGATAAAGACCCTGAACCGTCAGAAAACGAGAAAAGCAATGATACTCCAACACTTCTACAGTCTGGTATCTGGTCTCTTATGCGAGATAAAAGGTATGAAATGTGAATTCTGTCTGATGTGATTTTGAATGTATGGCTAAAAGAAATAGAAGAATGGTATGGACGATTGATCCAAGAGAATTATTTAAGAAAGTGAGATTAATCCCCGGATTTTTAGGTTTCTAAAATCTTAGAATAAGTTTTTTTCAATTTGTGTAACAGTGATGGCAACTGCCTCCTCTTCTAAAAGCGACTCTAATACACTTGTAATATCTACATGGAATAATACAATGCTGCAGACAACCACGTTTCCCACGTGTATAAATATTTCTTTTTTTGAAGATATCAAAGCATTTACCATTGAGTGTAGGTGCCTTGTATCCTTAACAAGGCGGTGGTGACCATGAGTTATGAAAGAGACTCGCAGTATCTCCGGATAAGATGCCAAAAGGCATTCTCCAGCTTTTAGCATATGCTACTCTATCGATCACAAACACCTAAGCTTGTGTATCATTTCTCTGTTCCATTGTTCCGATAATATGCAAAAAAAATTTCCTCTTCTAAGAACCCTAATTGTTAGAGGAATAGAAGAAAATCCAATACACTTTTGACTTTGATCTTTATTGCTCAGTTGCGGTATTACATTTTTTAGACTTTTTCACTTATTGTTTAAACTAAACGACGGCATTGATGGCAATTTTACAATGATATTGTATTGATTTGACTCATTCACAGATACTTGATTACATTAACTATGGACATCGTACATTCGAAAATTTAGTTACCGTTTCGATTTTGGAGTTAAGGTTCTCTAACTCAGCTGTTTCAATGGCTAGATTGAAATTATAGGACTATTTATATAATGACGATTATACTTGCACACAGCTTAGTGTTTTTCCCTTTTATATAAGTTTAGTATATTTTGTCTTTTCGAGCAAAGAGAATACCTAATAACACTATAAAACTGAATCACTATAGCAATACGCTTTTTCACATGAAGCTTTTTTAGCAATTAGATACACATTTTCTTTAGCTCAATTTTATTTAGTTTTTAAAATTTCAACAGATATTATGTTGGGGAGTTTGTTTTGGGGGAATTCCAGCGGCTTAGGATCTTAGTAACCAAAAGTGCTAAAAAACAAAATGTTCTTTACTTTCGGTTTCTGCATTCGGTGAACAAGCGTCAGAATATAATATTAAGTGAAGCGGTAACAAATAATGCTATTCTGCTAAAACGAAGTACACACATGTAATGACCAATAATGTATACTTCTGGAATATCAGATTTTTAGACTAAGATATTTGGTTGTTTTTACTTATTTTTAAAATAGAAAAAATTTCATTGCTTACTAGAAAAAATTTCATAGCTTACTATAAGATTTGTAGGAAAAGAGGATTTGGTAAAGTCTTTCTATTTTTGCGAATGTGTATGGCACTGCTTGTCTTACTTTTAGAATTAATTATTGCCTTGTAATTTACTTATTTTGTTGAGTAAAACTATTTTAAATAGTTCAATTAAAATAAAACTATTTAGTTGTGGGCGTTGCGTTTCTGCTTCTTTCCACAGGGAGAGAAGAAATAAGAAACTTCACGATATTTAGCATCTATTTTTTGTGCATCTATCTTTAGTAATTGATTAGATCTGGGTACATATTCCAAACTTTCCGTTAGGTCGTCAATAATTCAAAGTCAAGTACAACCAAGTATTACACATTTTAAAACATCAAAGGTACGTTACCCGCTTCTCATATGCTTGGCAAAAACAACTATGCCCTCCGCAGTAAAATTATTTTCTCCTTAAATCCAGATTTTTGGTACTGTGCTTCTAAAATTCTGTACTTGTGTGGAGAGAATCTTCAAAATCATAATTTTCTTCGAAATATTGGATAGAAAAATATGTTCAAATTGTTAATCAAGACTAAAAAGAAAAAGCATAATAGAGGACCCAAAATGGATTGTGAGTTATAACTGGCTGATTGAGATTTTGTTTTGCTGTAGTTGACTCTGTTTTTGTCAGGTTTTTATAGTACGGAAGTATCAATTAGCATCCTTATTCCACATCATAATTAATAAAATAATTTTATAAATAGTAAAAAATTTCTATAAAAGAGTAAAGTGGTCGTTGATGTAACAATCGAAATTTGCATTTTGAAAAAGAAATTATTATTTTATTAATTTCTTTATTACACAAACTATTTACAAGGGTTTAACATAGGAAGCGCGCACTTCTGGTTGCCACGAAGATGTCTCAACCAGACGGAGTCCGAATGCTGCCCAGTTGTTTCCGGTGGAACCGAGCGGGGCCATCACGATGGCCTCGAACCGAGCCGATGACACATCAGACAGACATGCGAACCTTCAAGGACACTCAGCAGACAGGAAGCTCCAAAGACACTAGCCCGTTAGACATTAGGACGTTACATAGCCCGTAAGACTAGACACTCGGACGCTACATAGTCCTTTCGACTAGACGCTAGGACGTTAAATTAAGCACTATGAAAAAGTAAGGAATATAATTAGGAGAAAAGATAGAATTAAGAGTAATTGATACAATTAGGAGTCTAGGAAATGTCACACTTGGGTTGATGACTTGAAGTATCACGCTTGAAAATGATCTAGCACATCCTTATTCAAAATGCATTTAAAGATGTAGTAAATCAGAAAAGGTCTTTTTCAGGTTCTGGAGGTCAATTTAGGTAAGTTTTCAAGATCGTTTTAAGTTTTTTAGGTCCTAAACCCCGAATTAAGTATTATAAGTAAGTTATAAAATTTACATTTTTTATTCAGGATACCTCAAATCGTAAAAATATATCAACAGATTTGAAATAGAGGGCGTAGAACTAAATAGGTAAAAACCAAGGCTTAGTGATGACAAAAAACGCCATAATCTCTCCACTCCCACAAATCGACTGTACTTCAACATTACCAAAATTCAACACCATTCGAAACCGTTTTTCCACCTTTCTCTTCCAAAAATTTCCAATGCATATCTGTTTAGATTGCACAGGATCTGTGGATTGTCTGATCTAAGTACCATTAATATGGATGAGACGATACAATAACCTCAAAAGATATTCATTTCCTGTCATTTCAAATTTTTGAATACTGAATTAAACGATTTTTATCCAATTTCGATTTTCTTTTGTTATGAAAACTCAATAATATATCCAACTAGTCTTGAAGAAGAAAATAAAATGCTATTTCTCTCAGTATCTTCGCTCACAACTTTGTTCTCAAAATAAACTTGACGCATAACGAAAATTCTCTTTCGTTCTTTTCTTTTCGTATGCCGTTTAAATTCCAATTCATCTTTACCTATCTTGCACTTTTTTTACTTTTAGGACTTTTAAGTGGAAAAATTACCTGTCCTAATAGAATTCAACGTTCATTTCATGCTTTCATTGTGCATATCATTGGCCGATCAAGTTTGGCATACGGGGAAAAAAGCAACAGAAAAGCTTCCTCCGTTTTCATTTTTAATCTGACGTCATCTGCACGTGCTCCGTCATTGGCTAAATTGTTATTTCTATTCTATTGTCAGACTGAGTCAGAGCTTTGGAGAACAGTAATACCTTTTCTAATACACGAAAGTCGAGTGTTCGGCGTTGTGTATACAGACAGCATGGCAGTTGCAGAGATAACAAAAGCATGTTATGGATACATGTTCTTTCTGGTTCTCATAAGTAAGCTTCTAGTTTAGTTTCATTAATTTCTTCTCTTTTTTAATGCTACTTTCATTCTAGAAATATATCCGCGAGCATGGTTAACACTAAAAAGAACATAGTTTAATCTAATTTAAGATGTTTTCTGTTTCGTTATCTATATGTCATTAATATATTTCTATGTGTATTCCTAGTCAATTTGACGAACTGTGTAATAGAATATAATTTATGTGTAGAAGGGGAAGAGGGATTACTATCTGCTTCATCAAACAAAACATTTGCCAATACTTTTTAGAAATAATTATTTGCCCTTTGTCGAACAATGAAATTAAATTTGATTTTAAGAAGTGTCTGGATCAAATACCTCGTCATCTGATCGTGGTTCAAAATTACCAGGCGTTGTCCTCGGATTTGATTCCCCTTCGGAATTGATCCTGGACGTAGCCCAATCCAATAGCCCGTTGCATTGCTCCAGTGCGACGTTAATTCAACTACCTATCAACGCGGATCAAATGCATAAATTATTTATAAAATAGATTAGCACAACAGAAAAGTATCTTGTCCTTTAAATAAAATGAAAATAAATTATGATAGATATTTAACAAATTATAAAATTCATCATAAGATTCCACAGAGATATACCTTGCTGCAGTCCCAAATGCAGATTGTTCTCAACCATTGCAATTTATAAAATGCGTATTGTTCTAAAAGATTTTTTATGAAATGTTGTAAAAGGATCTTTTCTAAACTTGTTGACCTATGTTTCTTTTCTTTTGTATTAATGTTACGTATTTAAGTACAGTAAAATAATTGAAAGGCAATGGAAAATGTCTCACTAGCTAAAGATTCTGAATTGATGTACCATCGATAAATTTATTCAATCATTTTAATTATATTTATTTCAGTTTTAATACACGAATGTGTGACGTGCATGTCCATAGAATTTCTAATGGAAATAATTTGGAAATTTAATTCAAATCTCAATTCCATGAATATTTAGGAAGGCTTTTCGAGAAGCAGATATGATTGGTTCCAGTCAACACTTATTAAAGTATCTTTCTAGTCGGGTTTTTGTTCCTAAAACTATTCACTAGTATTGAATTCAGAAGTCGGCTTCGAACATTTTTGACTTTTAAACACTTTGATTATTGATACAAAATAAAAAAATTTATCTATTTTATATTAAACTTATATTGAAATTTTATTTCGGAAATTATTAATCCTCTGAGCAGTTAACACGCATATATCAGTTCAGCTACCTGCATGACTTCAAACAGTTTTGACTTTCTTGACCAATATAATTTTTCCTAGGATTCTTTCAGCAATAGATGTGTTCAAACAGTTTTGACTTTCTTGACCAATATAATTTTTCCTAGGATTCTTTCAGCAATAGATGTGTTCAAACAGTTTTGACTTTCTTGACCAATATAATTTTTCCTAGGATTCTTTCAGCAATAGATGTGTTCAAACAGTTTTGACTTTCTTGGCCAATATAATTTTTCCTAGGATTCTTTCAGCAATAGATGTGTTTAGCATGTGTATTGTGGGGAAACAATACCACACTGCTTTGAAATCTCGTGACCACTCAAAGGGTTAAGTAAACGTTTAACTAGATTTTTCACAAAAAAACTGAACTGAAAAATGTATTTCCTTGTGTTTTTTTCTGTTCTGTATGTCCTTACTCAACAGCAGTCTTAAATAGAAATTAGTGCATTCTAGTTGCATTGATATCTAGTAAGGGTTAATTTCGGACGAGAAATATGACATTTTTTGACTGTTAAAATATGTGCGATTTTTACAAAACGAAAGAACACATTTTATTATAAGCTTTAATTTATTATTGACAGAAAATTGCAATGAACAGTTTGGGTTTTTGGATGCAAAGGACATGCATGGATAATAATACAATGTCATACAAATGATGTTTTTTGGCTCACCATTTGTATTCTTTCCTGAAAATGATAATTTAATATTGTCTGAATTACTTCAAAAAATGAAGGGCAATCAGAATAAAAGCCTTCTTGATTAAGGAAGCATCGTTTTTCGCTGCATGGATTGATTCTCCTTATGCTGTTTAGTCCTGATCATTAGATAAAAAAAGTAATTTATCTTTCACTTCGCTTCATTAGCTTTCCTAAAGCTATTGTTCTATACATTCGCAGATACACACCCATATGTCTGTGACTTGAGACCTATGTGTTGCTTAATGAGATAATCGTAATGTCCTTATCTGATATAACAGAGATTATACACATTTCTTGATCGAAAAAGAAATGAAGACCCCCAGATACAGCGTGAAAATCACAAAAAACGTAAACAAAGTGAATCAAAAATGGTAATACCTTTCACGTCTGCATACAATGCTAAAGCACCTTTGAATCAAGCAATTTTCACACAATCTGTCCTCTTGAACCACGATTTCGCGGCTCAAGCCAAATACAGCATTTGACGTTTATTAGGTGCTTGCGAGCGCAGCAAACAAAGGATTTTACGATAATTTCACCACTTTGAAGACAGGCACTGAAGGATTTATGTCTTTCCTTTCATACGTCAAGAGCGGCAGCCTGAATAGGGGGAAAATGCTTCATATTTTTAATCGGACACAATACGTGAAAAATTAAGGCGTAACGATTTTTCATTTTGTTTATGGTTCAGCCTTCTTTCTGCTTATGCGTAGTAAATACCACTTTGTGTTTTGGGTCAGACTCGCCCCTTCTTGATGACGCCCTGACCACCAACACTACTTGCTTCAACTTCAAAATTCCTTTCCAATTTCGTTTTACTCGAATCATTCGTCATCTAGCCGTGTTTCAAACTTAGGAGGCGTTGTCCATAGATCTTTCCCTTCGGGATTGATCCCGGACCGTCGCCAATAGCCCGTTGTGTTGCTCCAGTGCGACATCAATTAACTACCTTCCTTACTCGAATTATTATATATGTGTATTCAAGTAATAGAGAGAAATTGTTGGGAGGAATTTTTGAAATCTTTCAATCTGTGAAGGATATATAGGGTAAATTTTAAAATGGGAGCACACTCGTTGATGACTAAACTATAAATGGGGGGCAAAGATAATCATACACCATTTCCAAACAATCGTTTCGCGATGAAGATCTGTTACATAATAGCTAAGACTTGATTGAGTACACATAATAATCCGACCTTAGTATTCGTTAGTAAATCGTCGTCAAGTAATGAACACACATAAAGTTTTTTACTGACACAAAAAAGAGAGATAGAAGCACACACAGGGAGGAGTCGAACATACGCCGCCTACAACTCGTTAGTTGCTAGCGCAGTGGCCAAACCCACTGAGCCGAGGAGGCCCCTTTGTTTTGATGTGCAATCACAAACACACCTATCGTCATTTAGGGTCCAAATACACTGTTAAATGACATAGATTTAGTATTTAAAAATCCTACAACTCAGCCATCCTGCTTTATTCCTGGCCTCAGTGATGACTTACTGACTGGAAAAACACAACTTCAAAGCAATAAAATGCTAAATGTAATGCATGAAAATTAAGATTCTTCATCTATTTGTGAAAACAGTTTCATTGGATCAACAGAATTGGTAGTGGTTACTGGACGTGGAATAATCTCCAACTCTTCTCACTTCATGTCCGTCATTGGGATTGACCTTAATAACCTCATATAGACCAAACATTTTGGTGTGAATTTCAGTTCAGAACCGCATAGGGTCCTCTGAATCACAACAAATTCACACTTTTGTAAACAAATCCTTTTTTTCCTCTCGTCTTGAGTTTTCGTATTCAACGTTGTTGAAAGCAAGTCACCGTAAACACAGCAAACTATGAAAACAACATAGATTTTTGGTTTTAATGACTCTTGTTCAAATTTTCACAGAATAAAACGAAAGTATAAATTGAAAATGTTTAATAAAATTAAATAAATATATTCGAATTATTAGTGACTCAAATAAAAAGAACCTTCACACCAACAGAATCTGGGTCAATCCCAACCTAGTAGAAACTGACAAATGTAGATTCAGGTGCATTGAAGCGATGCTCTCCGGATTCAAGTAGTGTGAAAGGTTTTTGACGAACAAGCTATTTCGTACAGAAACGTCTGTCCTGAATATTCATCAGTCAGTTTCTACTGGTTTACGACTGATCCGAATTCTGCTGGTGTGAAGGGACCCCCCTTAAGTTGGTTGGTTTTGTGTTGTATGGGGCATATTTGGCCAAGCTGCACCAAACACAAGACATACAATGTCAAGCAATACATATTTGAGGGGGTAGGGGAGAGGAAAGATCGCTTGGGTGTTCCGAAAGCTCGACTCCGGTGACCTTGGGTACCAGAAAAGTGTTGGGATACAAAATTATCAGACTAAACTATCAGGAGCGAGATTTCCGAGCAGTGTACCTATTGATTTTTCCTATAACACATTTATTTCCGAATAAACACTGCTATTGGTTGAAAAGCATCCTAGGGTTTGATTGGTCACGAAAACTAAAATTAGGAAGAAGCCATGCAAGGAAAACTGCAGGTTGCTGTGAGGGTCATGCATCTGACTACTGAAATTACTTTGCAATGATTGTGTTCTGCAAATATTTATAGATAAATTCATTTTTTTAATTTCTAAAGACTGGGGCACATGAACAAGATATAGACAAGAAAACACTGGATAAGAAACAACAGATTCAAAATACAGAGTGAACAAACAGTTACAGAGTAAAAAGGAAATGCAAAAAAAAACAACTGTTGATTGTCGCCCCAGAAGTTTTCTCGTCTCCCAGTATCGAGAAGTCTCAGAATCACTAGGGAGTGCTTCATAAAGAAGCAATAGGACCATTTTTACTCTAGAGTGGGTGGAAAGACTCAGTATAAATGCCAATGCAGTATATAACTGGTGTTCAAAATTAAGAGAATTTGCATATTTTGTCGAATTTCTCGAAAAGTACAGAACGAAAGGTTTAAACTAATGCTTCCAAACAAAGATGCAAATCTTGAGTGTCGAATACGTAAGCGTACACGTGCGTGTGGGTGGTGCATTTAGAGGAACAAGCTTTCTAAGCTCACCTGACAATTTCCGTGCTTCGTTCGCTCGTACACCTCGGCGAAATTCGTTGTGGTTTTTTTTGCAACATGCGGTGAAATTCAAAAGCAGATAGTTAAAATGAGTAGCCACCAACGTTTGGATGGCGGAATGAGGTTTCGAATCTTCGGGAGACTGGAAACAGGGCAGTCTCAAGTGCAGTTTGCTATAGACTTGAATGTAACTCCCAGCGTCGAGTCCAACTTATGGAAACAGTTTAAGGATACCAGATCGGTAGGAAGGCAGCCTGGGCAAGGTCGTCCAAGAGCAACGACTTCTAATGAAGATCTATATTTGTCCATTACAGCGAGGCGTAACATGAGTGCAAGTTCTCAGCTCTCACGTGATTTCATGCGGCCACAGGAAGCCGAGTTTCAAGGGTTACAGTTTTCTGAAGGCAACATGAGAGAGGTCTGTTTGCAAGAAGACTTGCTGTTTGAGTCCCGCTCACTTCTGCGCACAGGAGAGCCCGTTCAGCATTGTGCAGAGAACATCGACTTTGGATCAGGAATCAGTGGGGGACCGTTCTATTCGCTGATGAGTCCTGGTTCAGCCTAACCACTGATTCTCGTCGTACGTTCAACTGGAGAGAACCAGAGACCCACTACCTGTCCTCCAACATCCGAGAAAGAGACCACTATGGCTGCGGAGATCTGATGGTCTGAGCAGGCATCATGTTGGATGGGCGCACAGACCTCCATGTCTTTGACAGAGGCTCTGTGACTGCTGTGAGGAATAGGGATGAGATCTTGGAGCCCTATGTTCGCCTTTTCAGGGGTGCAGTTACTCTGATTTCATTTTTTTGGACAACTCTCGTCCACATAGGGCTTATCTGGTCGACGAATATCTGGATAGTGAGGATATTCGCCGGATTGATTGGCCAGCCAGATCAGACCTTAACCCTATACAGCATGTCTGGGACGCTCCTGGGAGGGTTATTGCGACTCGCCTTTCCCCTCCCAGAAGCATCCAGGACCTGAAAACAGCTTTACTGGAGCCGAGTAGGACCGATTGCCACAGGCACTCTTAAATTGCCTCATTTTCAGTATGAATTTACGTTGTGAGAGCTGTATAACTGTAAGAGGGGACCATACCCCCTATTGTGTCGATATTGTAACCTCTGTTTTAGACCTTCCTGCGCTGATGAGTCTTACGCACGATTATGCGTGTGTACCATACCTGTTGTATGGTTATATTTTGTATTATTTCAACCTATGTGCATACCTAATTTCATTAAAATATGTCCAGTAGTTCTGGAGATAATCGCCCAAAAGTGAAAATTCTCTTAATTTTGAACACCAGTGTATGATCGGCAAGACAGTCGGGCCCTGTTAGATGAAAACACGCCTTTGCCTCTCGTATTAGTTTATAAGGTATTTGGACAAGTCGACTTTAGTGGGAGAATTTGAGCTCAGGCCCTCTATCTCCAGTGAACTTGAAGGAACTGAACAGAATCTAATTTTCCTGAGCCTTTTGATAGTCAAGGGGAACTCAGTTTATCAGGTATATTTAGTAAGCACTTACTCTTTATTCTACGTTACAGTTCATGTTGGTGCATCGAAATTATACGTTGCTTTTCAAATAATTCTGGCGTGAAGAAGGCAGTTTTTTCGATTTGTACATTGCAAGAGTCCTGCACCCTTCTTCAAATATTGTTTCTTAGAATTCACTTTTAATTTTTTGTCCCTTTTAATTCTTCCACGATTGTTTGATATGTGAGATGTTATGCCAATGAAATAAAGAATATTCATTATCTTCCTATCTGCAGGGAAAGCTGCAGGTTATAAAGTGAAACTGTGTATCATTCTCTCTACTGTAATTGCATAAAAGCATTTAGTCCATCTTGTTTTCATAATTCAATCATCTAATCATACTAAAAACGTAATTGATAAAGTTAAGATACTCTATTAAAATGGATACATTTCCTCAACGCATAATTTACAGCTAACACTAGTAAATTCCTGTGCATTTCAATTTGCATACCTTTTTTCATTCCTTGAAAAAGGGTTCGACTGATATATTTTTTCCTGTAATAAATCCTTACCTTTTTATTTCTATTTTAAATTTGAATCAATGCTACTATCAGCCTCACTCAGATTGCGAATTATTTTTCATTTAAATTGGAAGATTGTATTCGAAGCTTCATTAGCTCTTAATTATTTTTCGAATCTAATTTTAGGTGCTAAATCCCTGTCTTTTGCCAATTACTATACAGAAAGGGAGAGCAACCAGAGAATTCCTATTGGGCCAGGTGTGATGTTGGTTGTTTTAAAAATTATTGCGCATTTTTGCATGATTTCATACATGTCATACACTTTGTTGAAAGTCTCCGGGCACTTGATTGGCAAAGGGAAAACGTAATTTCCGGTAATGTGACTTGTGTGTACGATTGCTGCCAAACTTCAGTTCCTAAGTAGACTGTAGGATGTAATTAAAGGACAGCTTTAAGATGCCGCACCAACCAATAAACGGCAGACTATAAAAACTAACAAGAGAGATTGAAGAGGTTATGAAACAAATGGTATGTTTTCCCCGTCATTCATTTTTTTGCTGCTGCCATACCAAAACGCTTAAAGAGTTCACATGTGTTCATATTTCGAGTAGAACAGTTCTTATTATGTTTCATAGTTGAATTTAAATGACCGTACACTGCACAGTTGCAAGCAAAACACTGATAACTTCTATAATAAATAACTATATTTAGCTGGAGCAAAGCTCATTGCAATTGGTCGCTGGATGAATGGAAACAATTTTTAGAGATTGGCGAATCATGTTTCATATTATTTTAACCCTATGGTCATTGTTAATTATATTGAACTTTCCCTGTTCTAGTGTCTTACCTAGTCCAGTCTATGAACTTCGGTTGTTGGTATCGTGATGATTTGGAGCTGTGTATCAGGTATGAACTTGGGCAGTTGGTTCCTGTAGCAGTTAGCATGAATTCCAAGATAAGCGGAACCGTCATTGCTGTAATACTAAGGGGAGGATTCGTACTGTCTGTCAGTCAGTCAGAACATCTCCAGACCCATAGTCTAGAAACTGGCCATCACTATAGAAACGGGTCTCGTACATTTTGAGTGGGGATGGGTTGGATGAGGTTTTGGCGACAGACGATGGGTGAGACAATTGTCGCTAAGTGCGCCAATGCGACAAACTCGAATTCATGAACCCCCTATAGAAATGAGCTATCTCGTTCGTACGGCAACAGACAAGTACAGATTTTCCGTCGTTTCTCTGTGTTCTTGTGGAAGATGACGGTGCATCTATCATCATAGTAACGCACATCGTTTTGCTACAAGGTTCGTTTAGAGTAGGCTTCACAACTCAGATGTGGAAAACTTGCCCTTGCCTTTTTGAGTCCCAACTTGAATCTAACAGATGTCCTTTGAAATGAGCACAAACATCGGTTGCCTCCGTAGCAATACTGTCGGAATTTACTGTGTTGAAGGACGAATGATTCAAAATACCAACCTCATGTTAACAAAAATCAATTAAATATAAACTCTACAGAATGCAGTCTAATTGCCGCCCTAAGGTTGGCCGACGCCCTATTGAAATTTCAAAAAAGCGACATTTTAATACTCTGGTGTACGGAGACTTTTCCAACATAGTGTACAGTCGTGGGGAAAAAACAATCCATCCCCTTTATTTCTAGTACTATTCATAGTAGAGCAAATTCCAAGATATCATTCAATAGGGAATAACATCCTCTACAAATTCAAATGAAAAAAAATTGCGTAAGGGGACGACTTCATATAAAATTTTGTACAAACAACAAAATTTCCAATGGAAAACCGTTTTGATGTCTTAATCAGATTCTACATCGTTAAATTAGTCTAAATAAAAAATTTCATGTGTGACTATTATCTTTTTATCCAAAACGCTGTTTGTAGATCGAAATTAATTGTAGTTATAGCTACCCGAATTTCAAATTTGAACACTATTTCAAACGTATTTGTCAGCGCATGCAAATGATCCGATAATTATTATATTTATTATGCAAGTGAACACGATTCGAGAATTACAGTATTATATTTATTACGCAAGTGCAAACGATCCGAGAATTATTATCCGAGGTTTGTCGGACGTTTTTAAAACTTTTGGTTGTCCCTAAAATCGCCATAATGAGGAAAATTTAATGTAATGCAAAAACAAACCATTAGAATAAGCTGAAATTTTGTCATGGTCATATTAGAAATCCTTCTGAAACGATTCCTATCAAAATATAGTAAGGTTCCAATTCATAATTTTTCAAACATTAATTTAATGATAATTATTGCGAACTAAAAACTATTTATAAAATAAAATATTAGGTGGATTTTGTTTGGGGTCTAAGAAACTGATTTAACATTAGGAGCTCCAATCTTTCTGTACTCATAACTTCGAAACGGTATGACCTAATGACATGAAATTTGGTAACTGAAGTTAAATTTTGATATAGATTCGAAATTGTGTGTCTAAATATGGGTTTCCATCGGAAATTATGAAGTTGGTGCTCAATTTAATATGAAGACGGTCCCTTATGCAAATTTTATGCATTTCAATTTATACACGACGTCAGTTCCTGTCAAACGCCATCTCTGAATTTTCTCTGCTATTAAAATTGCTCGAATGAAAAGGGGTGGTTCGTTTTTATTCGTGACTGTACATAAGACATTGCGCTCTTATTTTGAAACAATGTAGGCTTATTTTGTACAATGTAGGATCGGAGTAAGTGTTCTTCAAATATATGCAAACATTATTTAATGTGGTGTCATTCCTCCTTTGGAAACGCGTCTGTAGATATTCTCTGAAAGCATCTGCCAAGGAACGAATTTTAATAACTTTTTAAGAAACAGATGTGAATGATTTTTTAATGTTTTCTGTTGCCTTTGGATATAAACTCATTTGGTAACAGAAATTATAAAAAATGTACAAATTGCAAATCATTCGACAAAATTTGAAATTACCGCATCTTCAAATCAATACTTATTCAGACAAATTTCATATAGTTTTTTGGAGAATATCTTGTTATTTTAAACTTTTGATACTGTTTTCGACGGGAAAAACTAATTTTTAATGTATTTGGCTTCTCTGCATCTCAATTTATACTTTAAATATTCAAGCCAAATTAGACAGTTCAAGACATTAGCTACGATGACCAAGATTTTGCAGAATTACTTATGCCTACTAATGGCAACTTCTCCCTAAACAGGCTTAAAGAATAAAAAAAAAAAATTTGACTTATTGTTTTCTATCCACTCTATTATTGTGCGCAGTTTACTTACTGGGCTATTTTTATATTGTACGATCTTACAATATGGACGAATCTTTTCAATTTCAGGTCCAGCTCTATTGGAGTCCTCCTTAGCCTATGAAGATGAGAAATGTGGGACAATTTCCGTTAACGAATGTTTCAAAAAAATTCACACTTTTTTAAAAATAACTCAACTGCCTTTCGCAACAGAAGAAAAGCAATTGGACGCTTTGTGCAAGTAAGTCTCAATTCCGTGATAAGATCGATAATTTCAGAAAAATCCATCACTAAAACTATTTCTTCCAGAAATGTGTATTGCTATATGTATGGTCCTGTTACTTAAATTCATGAATAAAAATCTAAAATTAACAAGCTCAATGTTGATAAATACTGGTCGACCAGGCCATTAGCTTCAATAAGAGACAGTCTGCAATGGGATAAATCCTTATGCGATTGCTCTTTCATGACCGTTTTGCATAAATGAATGAAATAAGTTAAAAATGTTACCTAAATTTGAATCTTATGCAAATTGCGAGAGAATAACATTAATTATCTAATGGAATCGAATCAGGTTATGATTACCAGCTGCAGAAGTAAAACGGCAGGACTATTTTGATTACATGAAGTGATATGCTTTTCAATTTTCAAATGAATTTTAATTAGCGGCCGAGGAATATATGTCCCAACACCGAGGCACACAGACTGAATTTTTCTTTGAAAGATGCTGTGAAAGTGGTCATCGACATGGTACCGATGTTATTTCTTTGGAAAACTATTTCCCCCTCGCACATCACAATCAATTTTAGCTTAATAGTAACCGATTTTGAAGTAAGAAGAATGAAATCAAACTCACCTTAATTGTCAGATGGAAAACTTCAACTTGAAGGCTGGAGGGACTAACTACCAATTAATTCTAGTTTAAAAAAAGTGCCGTTATATTTTTTATATATGAATAATTCATACATTTTAATTAAACAAAATGCATTTTCAAAAGCATCGCGTGATCTGCTTCAGTTTGGTGACCTAATTGCGACACTGTTTATATTTCCTGCATTCTAAAAATGAACAAAGGTTTCAAGAGATTCCTCTTTTGTAACTTGCTACTCCACAATTATCAACGCAAATGACGTTTTCTGGTTACCTGAAACATAAAAAACCCTTTTAAACTCACTTCGAGAGTAATTTGCATTCTAATATAGGATCACAAGTAAAGGATGTATTACTTATGGAGTGCTTGTTGCGAAACAACTTACCTTCACATCGAATGTGAGAATAATCTTAAGTGGCGCTGCATAACAGGTGGATGTCGAAAATTTTTTACCAAGATTTAAAAGGTCTGAGACTTAAAAATCAGTTGTGATAATTTTAAGTTTTGGATAGTTTATTACATAATCAGCACGCTGCAACTTAGGTGGTCGCCCTCTTAAGTGCTTAACTTTAGTTGATCGGTCGGAGGTCACGCTTATGCTCATGGAACCGCCGTTGGGGTTAAGGGATGATTAAAAGTAGTGATACAATTAGTGATTCTTTATTCCAAACCCAAAAGAGTAGGCAAGTGACACGAAGAAAATTCCTTTCAGGCACGAAATGCGGTCAAGCTATGTACTGCTGAAGTCATATAACTCCGGGTCCAAGCGAAACACACCACATTGACGTTTAGGTCTCTGTGGGAAGGTTCACATATGTTTGAAAAGTATGCAATATATTTTGAAAAGAGCACGAGGTCTCTCTTCAGTGAACGTGAACTTTTGACAGTTGCATCGTATTGTGGAATGTTTTGCAATGCTTCGTTTGGTACATGAGGTAATTTTAGGAAGAAGTGGGTCGAAAGGTGCTACGAAAATTCAGCTATGGGTTTAATTTGGAGGTCCGAATGCATGACTTCGTTCCGAATATAAAACAGCGTTAACAACCGTTCTGAAGATAGATTCGATTTTGAAAAATCTGCTATCTTTTGATGTTTTGGTTGCTTGTAGAAACCCAGATTTGGGATCCGTAAGTAACGGTTGGCCGAATGATGGCTTGGGAGAAGAGTTTATTTTTGGTTGGAATTTTACTCTTTCAAGATAATAATTGATGGAGTTTAGGTCTGATAATGGCAGCTTTTTGAATAGCCTTGGAAATGTTTTCATTCCAGAGTAATTTTGGGTCGAGGACTAGTCTTAAATACTTGTACCTGCGAATCCAATTATAGGATCACTAAGTGTTTACATAAGGTACTCAAGAAAACGAAAAGCAATATGCCTAAGATTTTTTCATGTCAACGCATTTCCCGAACACTTCAGTTTTATGCAATCTAGAGAACCATTAAATTTCTAGCATGCGTATGATGGTGCATACATGGCATATCACATCACGTCGAATGGTTTTTTACCATACTTCTATAGAATTTATGACTGTAGTAGCTAGCCCGCTGACATTTGTTTTTGTAGGAATAAGAACTTAAAATCCGATTATAGTTTACCCATAGGTCTAAAATTTAACTTCTCAAAAATTATTTGAAAATTTTTTCGATATTTTTTTACCACACTTAAGCATAATAAAAAATGTTTTTAAGATATTTCTATCTCGTCACAATTTCGAACAAAACTGGTTTCATGTTGCATATTCAATGTATTTGGTGAAAAAAATTGAAAAACTCAAATTATCATTTCTATATTCTTTTTGTCACTTATTTTTTATGCATAAAAAGGAAACAGTATAAATTGATAATACCTTGCATAAAATGTTTCATTCTTTCTCATTGTTTTTTTTTTTAAAAACAGAGTTGTTCAGTGCCACGTCGTTTTTGTATACTGCTATCCATCTCTAAATCATCTAACAGTAATCTGCTATCATGCTCCTTTCTATGTCTTTAATATCTTAGTGGAATCTTTCGCATTGATTCTCACTCATAGCTCACCTACTTGAATGAAATCTAAGCGTCACGCTCTCTTGACATTTATGACCGCTTCGTACGCAGAATAAGTTTTGTAATATTTGATCCAGTAAATATTCCCTTCCTCAATTTCGCGTCGGATAAAGCTGGAAACTTACTAATTAGGTATAAAAAACAGTTTCCATCCTTAGACAAAGCCTTGACAAACTGTTTCTTCAGTCCAAGCTTGATATGAAGTGGTGGTAATAGCACTTTCTCTGGATTTTTACCAAGTTTGACTGCATTACGTTCTTGGTACCAGGTTGTAAGGCTTGCCTGAGTTGCCTTTTGAACACAATGTCTTTTCTCGGCTGTCCACTCGCAGAAAAACATTAATACTTTGTATTGAGAACCCATTAGCTCTGCTACATCTTTAGGAAGCCCAAGATCTCTTAATAAATCAGTTAATTTGCTTTGAATTATGTGGTGGCTCGTTACTTGAGTGCTCAGGAATGAATTCTTAATCATCACTTTCAGAAATCTCTTAACTCGCAAACAGGCAGAGCCCAGATTTGTAGGAATTGAAACATCAGGTCATGCAGCACAGGTCTAACAGACTGAAAATTACTTTTAAAACTTATAATTATTCTTACACTTATAATTATAGCACTGTATTTTGAATAAGAAAAAATAATCACCCCTGTTTCTTTGGTTCCTCCAAATCTGTAGAATGCCGAAAGCAATTATTCAGCAGAAGCAGAGTAGAGAGACTTTATGTGATGTCCACTGTTTTTCTTGATCAGTTTCACACCAAAACTGGCATAGTAAGCCTTTTTTACAAACTCAGTTATGCTCTGCCTATGCTTCTGGATAACAAACTTCCCACATATATAACAAAAGAATTTGAACTGTTTAACATAACCTTTAGCAGTCATTGTTGCTTCTTGCCCCATAAAAACACTGCACAACACTCGATATTAATAACTGACACACACAAAAAAATCTTCATTCAAAAGAATGCTATTCCCACATGTCAACTGCTAGAGTGATACTGAAAATGTTTCTTGCATTTCCCAAGGAATAAAATTGATTGGGGGAAGAAGTTCCTGTTCGGACACCATTGCTGCTGACCGATAAATTGTCACTTGCTGCGTTGACTCATAATAGCACTTTGATATTACTAATAACTACGCACATAGGCTTATCTAGTAAATTATTTCCATTCTCTAAATTGCATTATTTTATGTTATGCAAACAGTCCAATATTATCTTCGTAACTATTTTTTTGTAATATATTTGTATATCAACCTTAAATGAAGAGTATAATTTCAAATATTATTTTCTTTATTGTGAAAAATCCTGCCGTGGTAGAGAAATGGCCTACGTTTTCGAATTCTGCTTTCAAAATGAAATTAAAATCACATGAAGGAACAAAAATATCTCTTTTATAGCTTTTACTCTTTCTAAAATTAAGTTCGAATAAACTTCATCCAAACATGCCCGTGGCTGTTTAGAAGAGTGGTTCGACTTTCTCTCAGAGCAGGGAAAACAGCTCTGAACAAAGTGATTCTTAATCACGCAGCTAAATAATGAAACACCCGGGGTTAATTTTTAGTAGAAGACAATTCTACGTTCCACAGCCATAACTTATTCAGTTAAAACCTTGCAAGTGGGGGCTAGTGCACATAAAATCTTTCGTAGCCTCAAATGACCTAAGGTTGGCGTGATGTAGAAATTTGGGGAGTGGGGTGCCAGCTTAGGTATTGACCTGGTCATTTGACCGTGATTCGAAATTACGAGGTGTTGTCCTCGGATCTTGGGAGTTGATATCGGACTTGCGCCAATATCCCTTGTGTTGCTTCAATGCGACTTAACTTTAGAAATCTTACCTTTCATAGAAAAATACAAATATCATTTTTTGTGTGTGAAAAATAAATTTTTAACACCATTTCAATGTTTTCTTAATTGCAACAATTTACTTTGGACGCAAACCGCGTCCATGCTATATCCATTGACTGATTCAGTATTTGGTATTCAGCCTTTTAAACGTGCAACTTGAAGAAAATGTAAAAACAGCTGAATGTTAAATTATTTATTCACTCATTTGTGATATTTGCGCAAACATACAAACTCGCAAATAGACATAAACCAGTAAAACAAACAGACTGACGCTGCGAAGTACATTCACTGACCGCTGTAAGTACTCAAAGTATACAAAATTTAATGAAAACTTTTGTCGTTCGAACGTGTGTGGTGACACAAGTACAGACTCGAAATGTGGAAAATAGTGATTTTGCATTAAAATGTCCCAAAAGTACTCTGGCACGCTAGGTCGTTTGTCTGTGGGTGTGTAATCTTTTTCCATCGCTCATGTTGGACTTTGCTATAATTCCATGTAAATTTACCATATGATGTTCTTAAAATTTGTGTTTTTGTAAGTACTATGTGCTTATGAAAGAAAATACAAAGCTCAAGATCGTGCAATTTGCGGCCTATCATATCACATACATATTCAATCAGAGACAGATCTGGGGATCTCGCTGGCCAAGGAAGAGTTTCAACACCATGGAGACACTCCTAGGATTTATACCCAAAGTTAAGTTTTATTATTAGTTTAAGCATAAATCATATATCCCAAATACTGTCAATGGGAATGAAGTTTAAATTTTGGACAGCAATTGTGATGACATTTAGACAGATGTGTAAGGTTCTCACAAACAATGGCATTATGCTTTGGATTATTATCCTGATAAAATTTAAAATTTGTACATGTGTCGATCGAAGTTTCAGAAAAGAATCGCATAATTTATAGTATCATTTAAAATTGTCTTGAAGTGTTTGCGATTTTAATATATTGATTGCCATTTAACTGAACAATGCTGTTTTATATTTTAGGCAGTCTTTGGAAGGTTATAATTGTTCATCGACGATGTTTAATAACCCAAACTGCTTGTCGCCAAAAGATAAAGACATCCTGCCAATTTTCATATCCATGGCACAATTTACCTTCTTCATGCTATGCGGAGATTTACGCGATGACAAAGGATACCTCAGAGATGGTACTCTTTTGAAATTTACTACCCATTCTTGAGCTAGAAGTTTTGTAAAAAAGTCATTTTTCGTTTAAAGCTGAACTTTCTTTCGTAAACAATGGAAATGTTGTTTCGCTATTATTTATCTCTCAGCCTTTAAAACAGATTCACACTTGAATCGTGAAGCTTCACGCTTGAATCATCCTCCAAATGCCTGAATAAAAGATGACTGCGTAATATTTTTTTAGCACAATTGACATTCGGCATCGTGTTTAAATTTTCCCAATCCCGTAATTCAACTCTGAATCAATTCTCCATTCAGCTATCTTTCACAATAATGATTTGGAGAATACGAAAATCCAAGTATGTGATAAATTCAATTATCCTTTTGAATCAATCGTCAAATTCTTGAATAGTAGCGTAAAATAAATAATAGATGGAATAAAATACAGGTAAATAGAATAAATCTCCTATTCGTGCATCGTTTATCGGCATATTCGAAGAAATATAAAAGCAACCTTTGATGTAATTTGATAAAAAATGATTCAGAAAACCTTTTTATGTCACAAAGATTTCAGCTCAGTTCTTTCCTTTAAGCAGTGTTTATTCGCTATATACCAGATTAATATGTACTTAATTATATGTACCTTATACTTAATTTTATGTACCAGATTAATATTATATATATACTTAATTATATGTACTTAAATTATATTAATCGTTGTTTTATGCATTTTATGTAAAAATAGCGAACTAACTTCTATATATAAGGAAGGCTGAATTTTCTTTGAAATTGCATAAAAAGACCAGAATTGATTTCCATCACAAATTACCAAAATTGCTATTCATATTTATTTCATAATTATCTTGCATATTATAGTTATTTAAAGTAAAATAATGGAGCTTTCAACATTACTGATATTTTGTTTATGTTTTTAATAGTAACTGGAGGAAGGTTATTTTGGAAGATCCGAATGAAAGGCTTGTGGAAACTGATTTAATAAAAAGTGTAAAACTTTAGATACCATCAACTGAGATAACTTAGCCCACTTTTCTAAACAAAGATTTAAGGGCAAATATTAGTTACTAAATTGACCGCTAGAGGTCATTTGTTGTCTCTTGACAATTCTCTGGAATATAGACAACCTTGCATCTTGCCCTATTGTCAGTCCTCACAGCTGACTTCGCTCATTTTTTTTTAAACGGACTGACCTACATATGAATTTATATTCGTCTAATAAATGAGTTCTTTAAATTTGCTTTGCTATGCACGAATAAGGAGAGGTGGTTTATTTTAACAACAGTATACATTAAATAGTTTGAAATATGACAAAACAGGACATTCTTTTTTTATTCAAGAAGTATCTTGATAGAAAAAAAAGTTAAGCAAACAATTAGCAATGAACGCTTAAATGAGACAGTAACGATCTCAGTAGGATAATACAATTTTGAAGTAAAGAAGTGTTGATAAAATAGTTTCTGTTGTGATAATATAGCAATGCTTATTTTAAAATAAAATTATTATTTTGAAAAATTTTGTATGTTATTTTCTCTTCTAAATTTTTATGGAAAGCATCCATATTTTAAAGTATAAAAATTTAATTTATTGAACCTTTTGGTTTCAAAGGTCTTTACTATATAATTCACGATATCCAGTCAAAATAGCGAGAAACTAATAAGATATGTAACTTTCTAGATGAAGTATAACAAGATAAAATTCTATATACTCGCTCCTTAGTAGAATTCAATTTTCTGAAACATGATCCTTTATAACGTCTCAGAAAATTAAAAAACATTTTCCTAGATAGAAATTGCTTTCCTGTTTTGTTATATAAACTATTTAGGATAACTGCACTAATGGTATTGAAACTCACAGGATGCGGACTTCAAATATTAGGCCATAAAAATTAGCAATCTGGTTTCGTTCGAATTAATTTTGTTTCAGGAATAGTATTACGGAAGGATATCCAATATTAAGTTTTAAAAAACTAAAAACTTTGTATCCTGTAAATATTTTTGTCCAAATTTGATAGAAATAACAAATCAAATTCAAGGTCACAATGACAAAATTGTTTTGCTTGGTAAGCTTAGTTTGTCCTTGCAAACCTTCGGTAACGAAAAATTTGTTTTGCATTATTCAAGCTTTCCTGGGATATTCTGGTTGTATAATGGAAAACAAGGCCAAGATGGACTGTTGTGCTGAAGGAACTAGTATACCTGACCTGCCTGTGTTACGTATACTTGAGGATTCCAGCAAGAATTTGGCAACACGGGAAATTCAAACTTGTTGGTAAGTGATCAGTTAGTTCTTCGTAACCTTTCATTTTTAAAACAAATAAAAATCCTTAAAATATAAATATTTTTAATCTAGTGTTTACAAAAAAGCTTTCCCTTATGCTCTGCTTTGGAAATTTCTCTCTGACTGGTTAATAGATTTATTTCTCTCAGTGCCTTTGCAAGAATAATTAAAATAAAATACCCTTCTAACGAGTACAAGAACTGGAACTACTTTTTCTAAGATATTTGTTTCCTGTTGGAGTTTAATTTATGTTGTCAGCTCAGGCACAAGCTGTTCCCCTCCATTTATAATTTTCATCAGGCCTTTTTATAGTCGTAAGCAGTCCTAGCATTGCTTCATCATAAAAAATGGCCAACCATTAAAAAACGAACGCCCGAGGTAGCACAAGCGGTTCCATCCACCTATGGATTTGATCTGACTTTTCAATTTCCTCTATCCTACTACAGTCATTTCAAAAGTCTAAAAGAATTGATAACTGGAAATCTTTCATTATAAAAGTAAATATATTCTACAATTATTCAGTAATAAATGGAAGACAATTTGCAAGTAAAAATGCTGTAAATTGGAAGGAACATTGAAAATAGCGCACCAAGAAGGGAGCATCGGATTGAAATGAAATTTAATACACATAATGGGGGATACAGATGAGAGATTTACTTGATCCCAAAATCAAGACAATTAGGCAAATACAGTGCAACTTCAATAGCGCGTCGGACCGCCTCCTGCTGCAATACATGCCGCGACACGGTCCGGCATTGAGTTGATTAGACGTCTGATGTTGTCCTGAGGCAGATGGGCCCACAAATCTTGAACAGCCACCTCCAAATCATGTACAGAGTGACACGGCGGCATCTGGCGCTTCGGCTGGTCCCACACATGCTCTATAGGGGACAAGTCCGGGGAGCGGGCCGGCCATGGAAGAGTCTGAACATGACGTAGGAAGTCTTGAGCAACTCGAACATGCGGACGAGCATTTTCTTGCTGGAAAATTGCCCCTGGAAGACCATTTAGGAAAGGTCCCACGTGGGGTCGAAGAATGTCATCAACATAACGCTAACCCGTTAAGGTTCCACGTACCACAATTAGAGTGGACCGGCTATCATAGGCTATGGCCCCCAGACCATTACGCCTGCTGTGCGGGCAGTGTGTCGCGCGACAGCGTGGGTGGAATTGTACTGTTCACCAGGGCGCCTCCACACCCGTACGCAGTTATCATCTGTCCCCAAACAAACCGGGATTCATCACTAAACACTACGTTTTGCCAATCCGTGGCATTCCACGTCGCTCTGGCTTGGCACCACTGTAGACGTAGTCACCGATGTTTCGGTGTTAAAGGCAGTACACGAAAAGGGCGCTTGCATTGCAGATTCACTTCCGCAAGGCGTATGGAAATGGTTTGTGGAACAACTGGCACCCCTACATCTGATTGTATCGTGGAACCAGTCACTGTGGGATCCACGAGCGTTTGCCGCACGATCTTTCGATCCTCTCGCCTCGTCGTATTCCTGGTCGCTCCAGACCCGGTACGCCGCACGTGGGTACCATCTCGTGTCCACTGCTCCCAACATGTTCTAACGGCACACTCCGAACGATCGACCTGGCGAGCAACACGGCGCGTCGACCAGCCTGCGGTTTTCATGCCGATGATGAGGCCCCTCTCAAACTCGCTGAACTGTGAGAAATTCTTCTCACACGTCTACCTGGCATTCTTCGCTTACTAAAGTCCTCCTAGAGTCTGAATGGGATCGTTTATGAATCTTCCACTATGCGCCGGTCCCACTTCCTGATTGCAGCGCCACTGCAGGGTGTGTGGTCATGAGCATTGGCACCAAACTTGGATCATTTGCATATCGGATCTCACTGTACTTATTTGCAAAGTTTCGCGATTGTACCTTTCTTCCTTCTTGGTGCGCTATTTTCAATGTTCCTGAGTGTATAATCATAATCAAGGAGATGTAAATCATAATCAAAAATTCAAAACATTTAAAGAGCTATAAATGCAAACAAGTAAAGAGCCAAAAATGCGGGTATAAACATTAGTCAAACAAAAGCCATAAGTCGAACCGGTACAGCTGCAGTCTCCGCCGCGCGGAGTGGCAACGACTCTTGGCGCGGCTTTTAGCGCAGTTTTAAGCGACTAATGCCGGCTGATGGTAACCCATTTTTATCTCGAATTTTTCTCTGGTTTTAGGGTTCTCGTGTTTTTATGGCAACCTTGCCAGTGTCCAGATCCTTCTTTTTTCTAGATTGTTCTATTTATTTCCGACACGGTCAAGTGCTCTTGCATAGATTGTTCTTTTCAGAGATGCCTTCTATTTTTAGTGTAGTTTCAAGAGAATTTTTCTCGAAACTTAAAGTTTACTTTTTCTGGTGGTAGACAAACTTACGGGAGTGAGGGAGTTGGTAATCGTTTATTTTGTTACAAGTTGTGTCGCGATAAAGAGCTTTTTTAAAGGAATCGAGATTTATTAAATCAAAATTTTCTTGCGATAAATGCAACGGGGAAATGACGTTTTCTGTTAGGAATTCAGTTAGCGATGGATACACGTGGATTTGTAGAAATCGTAGGGATAATCAGCCATGTCGTAGCTATAAATCTATTAGACACGGGTCATGGTTTCGTAAGAGCTATTTGAAGCTGGAGATTTTACTTTTGACATGAGATTTTAAAGGGCACAGACTGAGGATATAGCTGGAGAGTATAAAAATTTTTTTGTACATTTAATCCAGATTTGCCGTGTTTTACTAGTCAAAATGTTGTTTTATCAAGATTTATATATTTAATCCATATGTATGCAGTATATATTCAATTTTGGAAGATTTCCTTGGCGACATAAAAAGTGCGCCAAAAAGAACGCGTTGCCACTCCGCGCGGCGGAGACTGCAGCTGTACCGTCGAACCCCCTTTTCTCCCAGTCTTTGTCTCCCCTATCTAAGTGGTCAATCTATCCCCCTTTCCCCTTTGAACTCAAGCCGTCTCGTTAACTTGGACCTCCCACGTACTCTCCTGCTTTCAAATCGCATATGTAAGATCACATTCCTCCTTCGTTACCAATGAACTTTCTTGTTAGATCTCCTGATTCAATATATTTCTCTTAATCCTAATCCTAGCGAGATCATTGAAAACTATTCATTCTTTCACGAGCCTCTTGGGCCAAGGAGCCCTCAGAGCCTTTGTTGTTATTCTAGATTTTCATCTCACCTAACCAACAGAAGATAACGAAACTCTATATTAAGTATAACAAAGTTTAACTACAGTGAATACGTGATTGCGTACAGATAGCCTTCGCCACAGCGGGCGAAGTACAAAAAAATTTAATTTTAGATTGGTGCTCCCTACTGTTTAGTATATCCTTGATGTGTTTATACGTTTAATACCTTCTACGTAAATATTTTCCATTTGGTAAGAAAGCTATTACGAACTTCCGCTTTCTTGTACTTTCTGCCTATGCTTTATGTGTCAAGTGTAAGATGTATAGTTTATCATGGTTTTGCCTGATTTATATCATGTCAAGCGTGAAGAGTTGGTAATCGCGCTTTTGTTTTGTCTTTAGTAGGATGTTTTATTCCCTGTAATGCATCATGTCCCCCTCCCGGTCATCCCTTGCCTTAAATTGGTAGACTTAGTGGTTTGAGTCCTAAAAAAACAAAGCAAGCGAAAATGAAAAATTATTTTGGGTGAAACATTTTGTGGCTTACGAAAAAGTATTTTATAGAATTCATATACATATTTACTTTTCTAGCCCCGTGTCACGGTACTTGAAGTGCACTACAGCAGTCGTCACAGAAAACTGCGGTGAGGCTGCTGCCAACTTCACGATGGAGTACATACGCAGGGCTGCCGGAGAACAGATTCAGCAGGTCTGCCAGAAGATCCCAAAGTACCCGGATCCAGACGATATCACGTGTCCGGGGCCTGTTCTCCTTTGCTCCGGGTGTTCGAGAGTTCAACTGCAGCAGTATTTAATACTCTCTGCTCTTGGACTGGCAATTCTATCTAGAATTTTACGTTTTTACCACTAACCGATGAATAGTGTACATAAGTAAAATAAAGTTATTTAACAATATTTCTGTTCGTTGCGCACTTTGTATGAAGCAGGAACGTACTCAGAAAATAACTTCGTGGGTAACCCGGTCCTTTGTCATCCGGATTCCTTATTCCAATCGAATTGCCGTAATGCTGAATAAGCCATTGCATTTTTCCTGTTATCAGACTAATTCACGCTGTCTAAATTGGATTCAGCATGCTGTTTTCATCTTTTATTAACACCAGAAACATTTCGAGGAGGGATCGAGTTTCTTAGACCCTCTCCCTGAATCAGTACTTTGTATGTAGGGTGATTAACTCTCCTTTAGTCGCGGGTCTTTTTTAACAAATCAAATCTCGGTGCATTTGTGAGGTGCTCGACGTTTCTTTCCTGGTTGCACACGTATTAGTTATTAACTTTTAAAAGATATGTAATAAACTTTAAGACATATTAAAAAACAAATAAGTGAAAAATGCATTTTTAGCTATTATTTTCAATACGTAAAATTAAAAAAGTCACTGCACCTGTCAGAACCAGTTCGACTAAAAGAGGATTAAATTTGGTCCAATTTTTTAGATCTTTCAGTCTTAATGTTTTATCCTTAAGGCTAGATGATCAACGTTATAAAGGGCAAAATAAATTATGATTAATATATTAAACAGTAGTAATTAAAATATTTGTAACCTCAGATTTTGTTGTATTAAAATGTTTAAGTATTAAGGTTGATAAAGAAATAAGAAAACCGGATCCGTCCAAAGACAGATTTAAACAAATCCCGACACTTATAGAAAATGTGTAGTAACTTTAGGACTGCCAAACCTTGATATAAAATAGTTTTTTCACTTTTTCGTTCAAGTATTTACTTAACCTTCGCTTTTTATACTTGTGTGTTCCAGCTTGTTACTTAAGCTCAGAGATGCACTTGCAAGTTTTTCAAGTTCAGGACAAACAAGAAAATCTTTAAGCTGGCAATTGTTAGCCAGATATTGTTCAGACATAAAATTTATTTTATTTTAAAGACAGTAAGTATTCCAGATTATGGATGACCGATTTGACACTTATGAGATAACACTCATGTGTTCACTTATTTCAAGACATTTCTATTATAAATTCAAACTCGAAATTTGTTTAACTCAAGCATGATTTCGTTCGGACAAATTGAATTGTGCCTCCGTGAGAGAAGGAAACGTCCAATGCTTTAATCTTGTGAACCAATGTGTATAACTAACTCTAAATAGTATTAAATCTAATGGTGTGTGAGAGAATGCAGTCTATTCATTAAATGCACATTATTTTTTAATTATTATTAATGCATGTCATACATATTTTAACGTATATCAATAAACTTTTATTTTGAAATAATTTCCTCTGGATTGTTTTATTTCCATCCATCTGTTTTAGATGGTTACGGGCACAGCATTCTTCCACTGCACCAACTCTGTTTCGGTACTCGAAAACTTGCTTGTTGCAAACGTATTTTCTATCGTTGAATCTGAGTCTTTTGTTGAATTGCGTTGATTCTCTGAACTGAATTAAACAAACTATTACTTTTACAATATTTTTCTACATCATTTAACGAACTTACATTTCCCCATAAAGATATTGTATGCATTTCAAGTGGTTATTTTGAAATGTATCATAGCGCTATATACTCTAGTGTTGACTTAAACTTAATTTAGGAAGTTTTGGTAGTGAATAAACCTGCAATAACAAGCATGAGTGTAAGCAAAAGTGTAAAGGAATTAGCAAACTTGAAAGAAAATAAACTAAATGAGAAATGTATAATTTCTAGACTTGCAAAATCATAAAGAGCATTGTTTTTTCTTCTTCAATACCAGCTAATGGTCGAACAGTCCTCCAAGCACACACGCACATTTCGTTGAGGAGAACGTAACAGTCTCATGGTTAATCCGGGGCACCGTGAACTGGGCTAACTAACTAAAGTCCTCCAGTAAGACTTGCCTTCCTGGATGACTTTAAGGAAGCTGGTCTGTATTTAGGTATCGACATTAAACATCAAGTAACTAACCCTATTTCAGCACATAGAAGATTCGAACTCAACCAAGAGTTTCAGCCTTCCAGTTTCTTAAGAGCTACGCCTTTACCCGCATGGCCATTGGTGAAACTTTAAGAAATATGTCTGAACAAACTACTAAATATCTGTTGGAAAGGGTTCATACGGATTGATGAGTTCCTGCTCGCGTTAATTCATTAAATGTCAAAAACACTGTAAAGGGATTTATTTTTATTGTTTGATTCAAATAGATTTAGCTTTAAACCGAACACTGGAAAATCTTTCAATGAATCTTCTATAGACTGAGTCCGATAATTTTCTGACTGAGTAGACACTTTTCAGCATGAGGTATGTGTGCAGAAATATCAAAAACTTTTAAAGAATCTCGTTTCAGCGAAATAGAAAATTAGGATTTATCTGTCTGATGAAAGAAAAAGTTATGAACGATAGAAAATTGGGAAGCTGGTGTAACCAACTACACTGCTGGCCACCGTAAATGCAACACCCTGAAGGAAGCATGCAAATAATATGAAATTTACAACATGCATTAGCGGAGGTGAGATATGCAAATGATTAGAATTTCAGCGCAGACGCACATCACGCGCGCCTGTGGCGCCACTTCAAAGCGCTATTTAAGGCTTGGAGATTTCGACGATTTCAAGTACGGCAATTGTGTTTTTTTTCAAAAAAAACGATCAATTATGCGTCGTAGAAAACAGCGATCATCTTTTGATCAAGTATCCGAGTTCGACAGAGGAAGGATAGTGGCCTACCGAGATTGTGGATTATCTTTCAGGGAAATCGGTAGTCGTGTTGGACGAAACCAAACAACTGTAATGCGGATATGTGATCGTTGGATGCAGGAGGGTACGACGGACCGACGTGTTCGATCGCATCCACCTCAGTGCACCACTTCACGTGATGACAGGCATATTGTGCGTATGGCAGTGACGGATCGCTCAGCCACATCACGAACCATAGCACAGCACATTCAGTCTGTACCGCATCATCCAGTGTCTGCGCGTACCATTCCAGACCCTCCGCTTCCCAGCTCGCCTATAGGGCTTAGAGCTTGTACCGGGAAGCGGGGGAGACCTCCGCCACCAGACACGACAAGGCCAACAGGCCGTATCATTCGACGCCGTTTACAGCAGAGTGGTCTGTCCGCAAGACGTCCATTGCTTCGTCTACCCTTGACGCAGAACCACAGACGTTTCCGCCGCCAATGGTGCGATGAAAGAAGGATGTGGACGGCAGAATGGAATGAAATTGTCTTTACTGACGAGTCACGCTTCTGTCTGCAACACCACGATGGTCGGATTCGAGTCTGGAGACACCGTGGAGAGAGGATGCTGAACAGCTGCGTTATGCACCGCCACATTGGTCCTGCACCGGGTATTATGGTATGGGGCGGTATTGGATATCACTCTCGCACTCCTCTAGTACGCATTGCCGGTACTTTAAACAGCCAGCGCTACATCTCCGAGGTGTTGGAGCCAGTTGTCCTTCCTTACCTTCAGGGCTTGCCCACAGCCATATTTCAACAGGATAATGCGCGACCACACGTGGCACTCATTGTCCAAGGGTTCTTCGTCAATCGCCAGATTGAATTGCTTCCCTGGCCAGCTCGCTCTCCGGATCTTTCGCCGATAGAAAACATGTGGTCCATGGTTGCTCAACGATTGACCCAGAATACATCCCCAGCTGCCACACCAGATCAACTTTGGCAACGTGTGGAAGCTGCTTGGTCTGCTGTACCCCAAGAACACATCCAAAGTCTCTTTGAATCAATGCCGAGGCGTGTGGCAAAGGTGATCTCCAACAATGGCGGCTACTCTGGCTACTGATTTTGGCAGGAACCACACTTCACAGAAGTCTATAAATTTAATCATTTGATACTTGGTCAACATGTTATCTACAAAATAAATTTTGTTTTGTAGATAACACAAATTGATGTCAAATCTTATTTTATATGGCAAACTAAATTTGAAAGTATACTTTCATATGTTGTGAAAGTCGTGTTTATTTACTTAAAAAGTCAATATAAGGTCTTCATTAAAATGTAAGCGATGAACTATATGTCAAATCAAAATCTCGATGATTGCAAATTTCAATGGTGTAATTGTGTATAGAAACTGCATCTTGAAATTTTTTTCTTTGGTTTGTTTCATTTCAACCCATCTTTCCAAGAAATTTTTATATCTTTTTAATCCACCCCAAGAAGCAAAAAATGCATTTCTACCGTCTAAATGCGGTAGAGCATTGAGCCAAACTTTTTTGGCTCTGCTCTCTTTTCGAAGGCCTTTTTTCAGCACCCCCACCGTCTGGAAATTCTATCTCAACTAATAATAAATTGCGAATGTAGCTGTGCCTATAGCTTTTGAATTTCAACAAAATATTTATGTAGCTGTGTGTGTAATTTTATAATTGCGAAAACTTTGGAAATAAAAGAAACTTGGAACTGGAAAAATTACAAAGCTCAGTTTATTAAAATGAAGTAACAAAATAAAATTGCACATAAGTACACTAGATTGCTCCCTATTATGTGTAATCAATCAAATGAGCAAAATTAAGAATAATCACTAACGAGAAAGATGATCCTGGGATGCTACCAATTGTTTATTTTAGGCCTCTATTTTCGTCAGCAGCATCCTTAAATTTCCAGTCAGCTGTTTGCACAGTCGGTTCCTCTTTTTAGTTAAAAGAATCAATAAAAATCCATCAGTAATTTGTGCGTCTGTAATACGTGTTAGTTAAAATATCTTTAGGCGAGAATATTTTTTGCATCTCTTATTGTCCATTCTTGATCCTCAACTCGCCCTATTTCCTCGAATCTAGCACTGCCTCCCCAAGAACGTTCCTTCAGCCCCCACAGAGGGGCGGTGGCCCACATTTTTGGAAACTACGTTAGATTAAATGGAATTTATGTTGGTAGCTCCATTTCCTGTGTTTTGTTTTAAGTCATACCCTAATGCTGTTGTTTTTTATGTATAGTGGATTGCTCGGCTCTTCCTAATCCTCGAAACTCCTCCGTAAGGCGGACTATATCGTCGGTGTTTTGTGAAAAGGGCGAATCCAACAATTTGAAATTTTTCAGGAGAGCATTTTCAAACTTCACTTTTAAAATAAAAATTAAGAATAATGTAAAACAAATTCATTTTATCTTACACTAAGTGTAAGATAAAATGAATTTGTTTTACATCATTCATAATTTTTATGGAAAAGTGAAGTTTGAAAATGCTCTGAAAAATTTCAAATTGTTGGATTCGCCCTTTTTACAGAACACCGACGATATGTCTGAAAGTCGAACAAGTTAAACAGTGTCGCCCACTGCGTCCAATCCAATCCCTGACGCTGTATCCATTAAGAGGAAATGTGTGGAATAAATTTAGGGTTTGTTGGATCATGATATTTGTATCTTGCCTAAAATGAAATTCAAAAATGTACTAATGTGTCCTCCAACCAATTTACTAATCCTTACGTCATTATATTTATAACAAACACGTAGGTAGAGAAAGACGACTTCATCCGAGGAAATAACGATAAATGGTATAGCTGTTGCAATTGCTCTTATAGTCTAGGCCAGTGATTCTCAACCACTGTGCCGCGGCACTTTTGTGTGCCGCCAAATTCTTAGAGTGTGCCGCCAAATTTTAATAAAACTATTCATAAAATTGTTATTGACCATTTGACAACATTAGAGGAGAGAATTATTCATTATTTCCCAAATTTAGATATAAAAAAATTTGATTGGGTTCGTAATCCATTTGTGATAACGAATACTTCTGTATTTGAATTAACTTTGAATGAAGAGGAAGAACTAAAATTTCGCTTTCTAATAATCGAGATTTAATTTTAAAATATTCGGAAGAATCAATTAATTCATTTTGGATTAACATTAGATGCGATTATCCCATGATAGCCAAAAAAGCTTTAAAAATATTATTACAATTTTCTACATCTTATTTGTGTGAATTCGGATTTTCAGTATTAACCAACATAAAAACGAAAAACGGATCGAGACTGTTAAATGTAGAAGACGATATGAGAGTAGCATTGTCATTTTTACGACCAAATATAAATGAAATTATCAAAAAACATCAAGCTCAAATTTCTCATTAAAAGTATTCTTATTACCTTGTAATTAATCCCTTAATAAACGTACTGTTGGTTTTGTAGTACATATATTATTTTATTTTACATTCACAATTATCATAAACTATTTTAGTGTATTATAGGTAAGTAAACAACTTTTAAACTTATCTTTTTCTTTGTGTGCCGCCAAATTTTGAAATCGTTAAAAGTGTGCCGCGACAAAAAAAGGTTAAGAATCACTGGTCTAGGCTATAGTGTGCTGCATGATTATTGGATTTTGTGCTCACATAAAAGAGCATATCGTCGGCTTATATAAGTGAAACACACTGTCATAACTTTCGAGGTGGGAGTTTTTACCACTTCTAGACTAGAATGTGGTGATCTTTAGACTGGTGAAGTCCATTGAATCATTTTTTCTTTGTATGAAGGTTAGACTTGAGAAACGCACTTGGTGAGTATAATATAGTGGGAAAAAAATTTCCCTCTTCGTTTTCTCAGAACTATGATTCACTTATAAGCCGACAATATAATGCGTGTCCAGAGAACTACTGATTAAAGAATACAAAATGAACCAAATAGTTCTGTCTTTGCAACATATCCTGCTTGCGGATATGTTGTGAGATAATCCTGTTAAGGGACATGTTTAACCATCGACCTTCTGATGAAAGAGACGGAGCAGTAGCTGACGCAAGATCTCAGAAGAGTGTTGGTCACATGGGTTTGGGAATCTACTTAGGAGAATTGGCAATCAATGTATAAACCAGTATTTTTTTATCACTCTCGATAAATGTATCAACAATTAATTTTACATTACGATTCGTGCTTTCTCCCAATACCACGTGACTTTGGTTCAGAGTGATCGGAAGAAATAACATGGCGGGCAAATACTCCGTCTATTCATTAGAAGGTCAATGTGCTTTACAGTTGTTACTGTACAATCTTAGGGGCGCTCCACGAAACACGTGCGTTTGTTGTGACTTGAAAAAGAACTGTATATCTGATATATATTTTCTTCAAAGAATATAAGATGCAGTATGCAGAAGTTCCTCTATAAGAATGAACTAACTTGTAATCTAAGATCAATTATTGATTTTTTGCTATACATTTTAATTATTTCTGATAAATATTAGCATTAGTCACGTCTGAATTTTTTAATATCTTTCTCATAAAAACGTTTCCCCTTCATTTGTTAATATAATGTGAAAAGACGACAAGTCTATTAAACATGTTTCATATCATCATTGCAAATATGAATAAAGCGAATTGCAATGCGAAAACACCGCTTTTCATCATCAACCAAGGAATTCGATGTTGCACTTTCTATTTAATTAATATGTTATAGTCTCTGAAAGACTTGCGCTAAGTTTTGAAAGAACTGACGAATTCGTAGGGACTGAGAAGTCAATAGAAAAATACATTTAGACTATCATATGTCAGAAGGTAATGCATCCTAGTTGTGACTAAATTCAATGTCTCATGCATGACTTACTTTTTAACAATGTAGTATTCATAAAAGTTGACAAATCCGACATTTGCAATGAAACATGCAACAAGGTATTCATGAATTTCTCTGAATGAGTAAGTCATAAATTCCTGAAAAACATTTCCTACTTGTCAACATTTCCTCAAGTCAGAAAATTTGTGAAATACTTTTAAACAATGTCATTGTTCGTGATGAAAAAAATTAAAAGAGAAAATAAAAACATCTGGTCCTCGGATTGCCAGTGGAAAGCGTTGCTCCTACACATCTAAGTGTCAGGGTCACCGGACAACATTTTTAATTTACGCATTTTAATTAAAAATATAATTGCATTACATCGCCACTGTATATAATTATATATTTGAGAGAAGATTTTACTACAGAGGCTATTCGGACATTTTTTGAACGATTTTGATGAGCTGTAAAAAAATTATGGAATGTACGTACCCTATATCAAAGTAAAAACCTACAGATGTTGATCAAACAAATGGATTCATATAGAGTTGATTTGTTGGCAATTCAGGAAATGAGATAGATTGGCAATGGAATCGTGGACAGGCGAAAACACACTCTCTATTACAGCTGTCATGATACAAAACATATTCGGAACTGGTTTTCTCCTGAACAAAAGAGTTAAACATCTTGTTATGGATTTTCAAACCAACTCACCAAGATTATGTTACCTGCGAATAAGAGGAAAGTTTAATAATACTCTATCATTAATGTACATGCACCAATCGAGGAAAAGGAAGATGAAGAGAAGGATTCTTTTTACGAAGAACTTAATCTTGTCAAGAACTGGAGATCAATGGCTGGGGAGAGGGTAGTTTGGGGAAAACATCTGAAGAAGACCAAGGCTCACAAAGGGCTGTCGTGCCAATTATGATGATGATGAAAAAAATTGTCTGCTACGAAAGAATTTTATTTTCGCAGCAGTTAAACAGTTAAAGTATAATTTATCGTCTGCTAACTCAGAGTTTTGTTTACTTTCAAAATGGCGCTTTTAAATAAGCAATGGATGGAAGGCCATGTTTCCGCCCTTTCCGAAGAGAATTGTGCTTATTCAATTATTCAAAACGTAAGTCATGGTTTTTCGATATCTAAAGGTACGATAAGTAATATTATTAATGAGTAAGGTAAAAAACGTAGAAGTGGAAAATACTTCCAAATACGCATCCAAAAAAAGAAAAGAATTTCTGAGAACATTTATAAGGTAAGATCTTTAATTTTAAAAGAGAATCTGCCAAGACAAATGACTATTGCAAAGTCCTTAAAATGTTCAGTTTTAACTGTAAATAAAATAATTAACAGTGATTTGAATCTTAAAAAGGCAAAAAAATTCAATGTTCATCGTCTATCTCCACGACATATTGTAGAACGCAGAATTCTGTATGAGAAGCATTTAGCTAGAAAAAGATGGAAAAATGTTGTGACAATAGACGAGGTGTGGGTGTATTTAAATGATTGCAATAAAAGAGAACAATTTATTATCATAAAAGATGAGAAAAAAGTCTTAAAACGTGGTTCAAAGAATCTAAAGAAATTTTCTCTAAGGGATTTATGAATGTTGCCAGTTATGCATATAATGGAAAATTAAAAGTAAAGAGAGTGGAAAAATGTAAAAATCAACTCCCACATACTATCAAGACCATATTTTATCCCAATATTCAAAAAAGAAATACCATATCTTTACCCACAGTGCCAACAATCAGTAGAGCTGCATCAGGATAAAGCAAGCGGCCACACATCTAAATCCACTATTAAATTCTTGGAAAAAATGGAACAAGAAACTGGTATTAAGTCTAGTGATATTTCTGCTTGTGAAGCCCTTTAGTGATATTCCTGCTAAATCTCCAGATGTCTCACCCATGGACTTTTGTGCTTTTGGACTTTTAAAAAGCGATTTATCGAAACGTCGACCGAAAACCATTCAAGGACTTTGGAAAACTGTGGAACAAGAATGGGACAAAATACCTCTGTCGATACTACAAAAGTCATTATTATCATGGAAATTAAGGTGTAGAAAGATAGTTAACAATAAGGGCTATCAAATAGAATATTTAAAATACAAAAATTTCATGTAAAAAATGGATTTTCAGTTCATTAAAATAGTTTAAAAATGTCCGAACAGTTTCTGTATTCAAAGCGTTAGTTAAAATTCTACACAAGTACTCTGCATTTTATTTATTTGTTATTCTTTTTTAAATTTAATTTCCAAAACTTGTTTTCACTGCTACTTTAAAATAGTATACTCAAAATTAAGTATGGTGGTTAGTATTATTTCATTTTTGATAACCATTTGAGTCGAACTTGGGAGAAATTTTGTATGACAACGTTTAGTTTAACGTTTGATTTTTTTAAATAAAATTTTAAGTTAGTTTGAAAATTCTGTTTCCTTTCATATAAATATATTAATATTTTGATAATTTGATATATGAATATTGAGACAATATTTTTGCTACCTCTGTACCTTTTGCTCTTCCGCGGAAATTAAAATTATCAACTATTAATGAAAAAATGAGTATTACATTTGCGTGCACGAATTATTACGTGAGTTCATTTCCAAACTTTTATCAAAATTATTATTCTGACTTAATTTTAAAGCTTGTCAGCAAAATTCAAGCAACTAGCAGACCCGCGCATAGCATCTGTGCTAAACGTTTTCTTAATTGTTTATATCTATTGATATATCTATTGCGACTCTCATTTATTTCAATCCTTATTATCTCATTTATTCAATCATTTAGTTAATAAACATCAATATCAATACATAAATGGATTTAATATCTCTAAATGAAATAAAGTTATCCAACACTATATCAACAGCATTTCGTTTACTTTTACTGGTGATGATTCTCATTTTCAATCGAATGCATGGCAAAAAGTGCACACCTCAGTCATGTTACCACAATTAGGTTTAGAACGTCTACTTCAATTTCATTCTATTCCCTTGCTCAAAGGCCAATCGACATTTTTTGACGCTTTGAGTTTTTTGCCACCTACTTTTGCTCATATTCTTTTATGCGTTGATTTCTATCTTCCAGATTCCTCATTATCTTCTGTAATTAGACTTCTGATGAATTTCATTTAAGTGGCGAGTTCCTCCGTGTAGTTTTAGCAATGTTATGCAGCTACATAGCTCAAATCAAGCATATTTAAAGCATTATTAGAAAGAGAGAGATGGTTATAAACTATTTATCCTTTTTTTTATTGATAAGCCTTGTACTCACGCATACAAACCAGAAATGTAGATGTAATACAATTTTAATGTGTTTCGGAACTTAGTTGATGCAGTTTGCCAAATACACACGACCATAGAATTTGTCAAGATTTAAAAGGAAACTGTCTTCAAAATGAGCGTTTGCAGAAAAATACTTTGCACGGTGAATTGGACGCACAACTAATCAGTTACCTGAAAAAAGATGTGAAACAAGCTGCTGTTTAATGTATCGATCCTTCCCCATTATAATTGAAGTCAAGATTCGTCATTGGCACGCAGAATTTTCCTTGTGGAGGGGCTGAGACAGCGGCTATGATCAATTGATGGGAGCCCCCCCCCCCCCTTTTGGGGAAGAAGAACCATTCCCCAATCTTCCTAGCCTATTTTCTGATTCAACAGTCCTCACCCGTTTAAGTCAAAAAGCTGAGTAATTAATTTTCTTATAATTAAAACTTAAGCATGTGAAACTTATATACAAAATTTATCAAAAATTGATTTGAACAAAATTAATTGAAATTTCCTTAACTACAGAACCTACAAACATGCAATTTACTTAGCGGATTCCCCTAAACTGATTCCATAAGGATAAATTATTTCCATAGCCCTTCTATAGTAGTTTAGATAATTCCTTTAAACTGATTCCATGAGGATAAATGATTTCCATAGACGTTCTATATCAGTTAAGATAATTCCTCTAAACTGATTCCATAGGATAAATGATTTCCTTAGTCATTCCCCACATATTAAAAATTATCATCTCAAAAATATACACACGCAAACTATCACATTAAAATATGATAGATTTTATTCTTAAATTACAAATTTTGTTTTCGATGAAAATGTAATTTTTCTTTTGCAGAGTGCGCCCTAAAGATATAACGTAAAAGAATACCTTCACATTAGGCTTCAAAGCATGTTAGACTTTTTCAATAAATGTTTTCCGTCGCATTTATTTTTCTACCTTCTCCACGCAGTTACCCATAGGATCGTGAGAGTATCAGTGACAGCTGGCGATAATATAACAGTAGTCATTTTCTCTTCAAATTCTGTATCCGCAACGGATTTTTTGACATAACAACCAACGAAGATGCATTCTTTCACGTTAGTGTCAGAACGCGCTTGAGATGTTGAACATTATTTTCTAGATGTTTCTTAAATTGCTTATTTCAATCCCCTTTGTTATAAAGGAAAGTTATCGAACTTTCATGTGATGTTCAAATTTCTTCGAATTTTTTTATATTAGCGTTAAAGAGAATATCTCAACGCAAAAGGGAGTAAACTAGATTGTATAGTTTTTATTTTACAGAATACCACACTCATAATGCAAGAACACAACTGTAACGCTAATAAGAGAGATCAGTACTTTACAAACCCCACGAACTTTACAACTGTAAATGACGCTTTCTTGCTGTCATATCTAAAAAATCTTTGACTGCTCGTTACAACACGATTTGTTTAGGTGAAATATGCTTTCACGCGATCGAATATTACTGTTAGGCTAGATTATATAGCATCGGAAACATGGTAAACTAAAAGTTATTCAAAAAACGAATAACGTAATGTGGTCACAATATCCAGTACTAACACTCAAAAGTTGGGTTCATTTCAGTCAACAATTAAGTTATCACTTATAAAAGTAATTTTTGAAAGGAAAAATATGTCATGCACACAAATGTTTTCCTGGGTCAAAGTTGCTATAAAATAAAAACGCGAATACAGTAACAATTCCACATAACGGCGTACTCCATACTCGTTTATCGCGTTTTATACTTCACTGAGATATAAGTTCATTAATCATGTTTGTTGAATGTCTACTGAAGTTTGTAGTTATTCCTTTACTGCTTACGCACTAGGTGGCAGCACTATAATTGAGTTAAATTAGAACACAGTGATTTTTAACCTTTTTATCTTATGACAACGTAAACTAATTATCGAAATTCTGAAGCACACCAAAAAAGTGTGATACTTTTCCCCGATAAAAAAACAGGAGTAAAAAAATGAAAATAGGTTTCGGAAAGGAAAATAATCGACAATTTTTGTTCTGAGTGACTTGAAAAAATCTTTTTGAAACAATTTATGTATGAAACTTTCTAAAAAATGCTGGAATTACTTGAAATTATTTGTGAACACTCTTCAAAAGTTCAAAACTAAACCATTGAAATGAAATAAATCTTAGAGTTTGCCGTTAATTTTTTTAAATGTTGATTTTTCTCAATATTTGTTTTAGTGTTGAGTTGCATAATTTGGTAATGGCAAAACTGAAATGAATATCAAGAAGCAGAAAACATGAAAAACTCTTTAATATATATCGTAACGAAGAAGAAATGGCGCCTGCTTTGAAATTACACACAATATGAGCATCCAATGCAGTTTATTTACAACTTTGTTGAAATTCCTTCTGAAGCAGTCTTTCACAGCGATGAAGTTTTCATTCTAATAAGTAGTGGAAATGCGATTTTCAACAAATTAAGTACTTTTGCTTTTGTATGCTAAAGTTTCACATACCAAATGCAAAGATAATGGCTCGTTTTCACTGACTTCTTATGAATAGAAATGTCAATCTACGATGTCAGTTCACATTTCACAAGTTCTACAAGATCCAATTAAAAGCGAAGAGATTCCTGTAGAAAAAAAAGCAATATAAATAGATAAGAGGAGAGAAAACAATCCTCCATTCTGGCTAAACGGCAACATTGGAACAAAAAGCAAACAAATGAGTCGATCAGCTGAATAAGAATGCTTTAAAATCTGAAATTGATACCCCTGAAATCTTAATACCAAATCACTTTAATTCACCAAGGAAAACTCTGAGCGTCACGGGGTCGAGGTAGCCCAGTTGGAAGAGAAACGGATTAGCAACCGGAGGATTGTGAGTTCGAAGCTAGGTCCAGCCAAAGACTGTCGTGTACACGGGGTCTGGTGTACGTTAAATCTGTCGTGGTCTCAAATGTCCTCATGATGGTGTGGAAGTTTGGAGAGTGGGGTGCCAACTAACTTGTTGACCTCGTCATCTGACCACGGCTCAAAATCGCGAGGCGTTATCCTTGGATCTTTCCCTTCGGAATTGATCCCGGACCGTCCCCAATGAAGAAAGGATATATGCGAGTTAATATTAATCTGAATTAACCCCTCAGTGGGTTAATTCAGGTTAAATTCCCAAAACGCATTTCCAAAGCAAATCTAAAGTTTATTTTTCAAAAACTATTTGTAAATGAAGAGTCTATAATAGTGGTGAGTTGATTTAAATCACCGAACTGGCGAATAGTTTTGCTGTAAATGTATGCTTTTAAGAATTCAAATACAAAATCAAGAACTTTCATGATGTCCAATTACCATTCTGTGTCACAATTTAATTTTGTTCATTCCCTTGTCTCATTTGTAAATCCAAAATGATTTACTGCGCTGGAGCAACACAACGGGGTTATTGGTGACAATCTGGGATCAATCCCGAAGAGAAGGATCCGATGGCAACATCTCGTGATGTTGCACCAGTAGAGGACGAGGTCAATACCTGAACTGGCACCCCACTCTCCAAACTTCCACACTACTCTAAACAAAAACAAGAACCTTCGCGATGCCAATAACCTTTCTATTTAAATTTTGTGCGCAACCTTGCCTCATTTGGAAATCCAGAAAACTCGATTCACCGAAACGCACTTTTGCAGAAAAAAAAACAGACCCAATCCAATCCAAGGTCACGCCCAATCACATCAGACAACCATTCCACAACACGCTGAGATTCACTCCAGACGGAACCATTGCACACCAGTCACATTCCCCAATCTGTCACACCGAACAAAACAGAGGCGCTGTCCTTTTTTACTTCGGAATTTCCTCCACAAATCGCAGACATCCCCTACCGAACCAGGAAAGTCGAATAAATATCTCACATGCACTAGTCATTCAACTCCCTCCCAACCAAATACAGGAACCACAAAAAACCTGAGAAACACCACATCGCTGTCTCGATGGAGCAAATACCAGACCTCCTGTCGAGGTTACTCACCTCTGTCACCGACAGAAACTCCCTGTTACCTAAGGCCTAACGGGATTAAATCCTTGTTTGTTTGTTCTGGGTTTTTTTCTCCACACCGAGGTTCGAAACTTTCTCCAAGGCGCTTTTGCATCTTGTTCCTTCTTGCAGAGTACCGACATTGAGGAAGGTCTGATCCACACCGTAATGCTTCTCTGTGAACTTTTTTCTAATTTATCGGTGCAAAACACCTAATCGATGGTGTATTTAATCGATGAGGAAGGAATGTGTGGTTGAATGGCTGGGGTCAATTGGATTTGTGGAGAATTTAGTGCTGAACCAGAGTGGTTAGAATTGCTCGGAATAGGCCCTCTGGTGATGAATGTAATTACAGGGTTGCACTTCTGGGAGATTAAAATCTTTTTCTTCCTTTTCGTCATTTCCTGAATTACAAAAAAAATCCGTACAAAGTTTTATAGCATCTGCGGCTAAAGGAATTCTTAAACTTAAGAGCAGATGATATGACATTATTTTAATGTCATGTCATGTGATTAAAGTCACTTTCTTAATTACTTAGTGACAAAGTGTCATTACTCACATTTCATATCTCATTTCAATCAATTTATAATGAATATAGCATCCAAATTCTATTATTGGATCCAAACCTCTAAATGAAATAAAAGTATCCAAAAATACAGTAGCATTTCATTTACTTTTACTGTTGTTAATTCTTATTTCCAATAAAATGCATGGTTAGAAGCACACCTCAATCATGTTTCCACAATTAGATTTTAAATGTTTACTTCAATTTCATCCCATTCCTTTGTTCAAATGCGATTCGGCATGTTTGGACGCTAAATCTATTTTCTCATACCGCTTCCACCGTTTAGTTTTAGCAATATTGCGCAACTTCATAGCTCACATCAAGCATATTAAAACTAAGCAATAAAATTAATTGGCAACTGAATCCTATAATGGTCGCCTTTATATTTTTTGTATCCTTTGTTACCATTCCACAGAACACAAACAACGTCGATATACACAGTATGTATTCACCATAAACTCCAATGGCACATTAGTCCCCATTTTTATAAGTCATGTCCAAAGAACCTTGCTGATATCTGCGTCTTCATATTTTCGTGAATAATGAAACTTCAAAAATCTGATTATGAAACTTCAAAAATCCATTCGGATACAAACTGACTCATGAGTTAGCTTCTGTTCTGTAAGAGATTGACTCCTACCCAATTACAGATAGAATATTACCAGAGGAAAGGAACTCTAATATTTACACGTCAAACGCTCCATTATATAAACCTGTTGTGTAAAAATAAATTGTTCAACTGCAAAATATATGTACAAATGAACTCCTAGTGCATTATTCATTTATGCATTTAACGAATATTATACATTTTATTAAACAAGCAGGCCCGTTTTGTAGGTTTAACTTTTCTTTTATTTGGCTTCAACTAACTATCTGTCCATTTCTGCTTTAGAGGAACTAGATAGATGCGTGTTATGAGGCAGAATAAATTCAATGGATGCGAATTGTAGTCGTATTGCACATAAAGTCAAAAACACTTTTCATACAACAATGTCTTTCGGTTGCCGCTGTAGCCCGATTGGAAGAGTACGCATTAACAACCGGAAGGTAGCTAGTTCAAAACTCGATCCAATTACCATCCTTCAAAGACCATCGTGTTCATGAGGGCTGATGCATGTTAAATCTGTCATGGCCTCAAATGTCCTTCCGTTGGTGTGATGTAGAAGTTTAGAGAGTGGTTTATCACAGCTCAGGTGTTGATCTCATCATCTGACCGTGGTTCAAAATTACGAGGGTGTTGTCCTCGTATCTTTCCCTTCGGGATTGATCTAGGACTGTCACCATTGTGTTGTTCCAGTGCGATGTTAATTCAAATACATACCTACCAATGTTACCTTAGATATCTACAGTAATACTTTAAAAAGCTTTCAAGCTTTGGCGTACATTTTTGAAGACTTCTAGTTTTCAACTTGATGACTGATTACTTCAAGTTTGATAACTTGATTTCATAATGTAGAATTGTTTTTCACATAAATAGTTGAAACAAAATTATGATGGGGCATAAAAAAATGCTTATACTTGAAGATGAAAAAGAGGTATGAGAAAGCCGTCGAGATAGAAAATGCAAGTTCAATAGTTATATCGACTATGTTTTTAACAGCAGATTTTTTTATCATCAATCGCTTTAACGATCTATTTGCCTGCTGGGAATAATACCATAGCTAAAGTACCGTAGCCATAGAAGTACTTAATCGTTATCCAGGAAAACCAAAGATGAATTTCTTGTTTTTCCTGGTGTAGCGAGCAGGGCAAACATTTGCGCGTGTGTTCTCCCGATCTTGCCCGTGATGTTCAACTTTATATAATTCATCAACATGTTTTTTAACAACCTTTCGTTCGGCTGTAAAATTCTTTTGCTGGATTTTCTCATTACCCACTATTTTTTATCTTAATGGTTTTATCTGGAACTTGAGCCATGAAACCTAAATTCCATTCCATTCCTTGACTGTGCTCGCTAGAGCAGTGGGTTCGCCCACTACACTAACAACCTGCGATTTGTAAACCCCACAGGTTCTTGTATACCCTAAGTGTATTTCTCTCTTCTGTCAGTAAAACTTTTCTTGTGATGTGCATGTCCATTACACATGACGTTGTTTGCCTTGTGTTTGGAGCAGCTTGATCAAATATGGACCTTGCGCCATAAAACTGAACCAACAACATGCCAACCATTCTTCTTATTTCTTCGCCTCCATAATTTACTAAGTACAAGCAGGGCAGTGGTAGCCCACTTGAAACAACAACGGATTAGCAACCAGATAGTTGCGAGTTCGAAACTTGGTCCAGCCAAAGTTCGTCGTGTACACGGGTGCTGGTGCACGTTAAATATGTCGTGGCCATGTCCTCACGTTGACGAAGTGTGGAAGTTTGGAGAGTGGGGTGCCAGCTCAGGTGTTTACCTCGTTATCTGACCGTGGTTCGAAATTGCGAGGTCTTGTCCTCTGATCTTTCTCTTAGGGATTGATCCCGGATCGTCGCCAACAGCCTGTTGTGTTGCTCCAGTATGACGTTAATTAACTACCTCTCTACCTGACAGTTACTTAAAATAAAAAGTAAATAACGCCCCCTCTCTTGTTGGAACTTAGGGTGGGAATATGAATTCAATGATTTTCAGAGTTCCAATTTAAAGAACATGGGACGTAAACATTGTGTCAATAACCTTGTTTCATTTTCTGCATTCAAAATATAAAATTATTTCAATATGGAGCTAAAACTAGTCTATACGAAGTGAATTTTTCTTCCCAAACCATACTTTCCCTTCCTTTTGGGGATCACGAAGAACTAGTTGATAAAGTAGCGGATTAGCAACCGGAGGGTTGCGAGTTCGAAACTCGATCCAACCAAAGACCGTCGTTTACGGGGGGAAGCTGATGCAAGTTAAATCTGTCATGGCCTTAAATGTCCTCATGTAAGCGTGGTGCGAAGTTTGGAGAGTAAGGTGCCACAGCTCAGGTGTTGACCTCGTCTTCTGACCGTGGTTCAAAATTACGAGATGTTGTCATCGGATCTTACCTTTCGGGATTGATCCCGGACGGACGTCAATGTCCTGTTGTGTTGCTCCAGTATGACATAAATTCAACAGCCTATTCCTATTTTTTCCAATGAAAAAAGTACCTTCACGTGGCAAAGAAAGTCGGAACGAAACCTAATTTCCTTCAACCTTCACCTACTAAATTTCGAAACTCTTCTTTTCATTTCGCATATTAAAACCGTTACGCACTTTGCTTTTATTTTGCGCCTCCTGATCCCCTTGTCGTCGACTAACACGACGATACGAACTCGCACTTTCGCTTCCGAACAGAGCCCGGTACCTGGCCCAACGCGTTCTCGGCCTTCTGCAACAGGTGGAGGTGAGGGGAGAGGTCCCAAGTTCGCCAAGAATCTCGTATGCCCTCAGCAATAACCGCTACTCCAGCCTACTCTCTCTGTTGAGGTCCTTCGAATAACATTATGCCTGCCCACACTCACAACACTCACTCTGTTTTGCTTTTCAAGAGCGATCACACGCCGCGACTAGGCTACAGGGAATTAAAAAAGTACAGCTTCCGTGATCAGGACGGTTCGGACATCACTGATTTTGGGGAGTTTTTTGGATGAATAAAAACTTTGATTGAGGATTTGGAGTGATAACAGTTTAATCTCGCTTTGGAATCTCTTGTTTTTGGGGTGAGTGATAATCTTGCTGTAGAAGGATGCAGTTTGTTTACTTGATACAGTTGATTAATGATTTTCATTTATGCTTTAATAATCCAATTCGAACCATTGCATATTGTTTATTATCAATTCCTTTGACAGCTTATTCGACCTTTAGTAATAATTATGCTTCCATTGAAATATATATAATGCACTTTAAGGAAATATGCGGTAAAACTAGAAAATAGTGAAATGCATCAAAATGAAAAAACTTAAGTTTTAAGCGGGAACTAATTTGGATTTGAGATTATGTTTGGTTCTTTAATCGAAGAATTTATTTTGATGGACTATTGTCTGTATTATACGTACTTCAAAATATCTGTATTGTATGCCTTTTGAAGTAAACATAGGTTATTAACTTGATGCGCGTTACAGTGGATGATTTATGATTTCTTTTACACTTTAATAACCATACTTAGCATCACTAGTTTAATAATATTTATGAGTCGATTTAAATCCATGTAATGCACTTAGGAAATGTGTACCAGAAGAGACTTAGAAAGGTCTAAACTACATTAAAATTAAAATGTAAGCTTAAGGCGTGAGCTGTTTTGGATTTGAAAGCTTAAGGCGTGAGCTGTTTTGGATTTGAAAGCTTAAGGCGTGAGCTGTTTTGGATTTGAAATTGTGCTTTGTTTAACAAAATTTATTTGGGAGGACTAGTGTCTATTATATGCACTTAAAATATTTATATTACGTGCCTTCAGGAAAAAATATTGGTTGTATACTTTACAATACAGTCGATGACTAGCTATTCCTTGATGTGATACAGTTAATGATTAATTAACTGTATCGCCTTAACTTTTACCACTTTAATAACCACTCTTAATCGTCATAACTTGTTTTAATAATGGTTACGCGTCTATTGAAATAGATGTAATGCACATAGAGGAAATATGCATGAAAATAAAACTAGAAAATTATAAAATGCATTAAAATGAAAATTTATGATTCATTGCGAGAGCTGTTTAGGGCTTGAAAATGCCTTTAGTTCTTTGATAAGACTTTATTTTGAGGACTAGTGTCTGTACTATATGCACTTTAAAATACATGTTTAAATTAGTTAAAAGAAAACATCGGTTGCTTATTTGATACAGTTAATGATCAATGATTTCCTTTACCACTTTAATTACCTCACTTAAACATCATTACTTGTTTTAGTAACGTTTATGCGCTTCTATTGAAATAGGTATGTAGTTGAATTTCTTTTGCACTGGAGCAAAACAACGGGCTACTGGCGATGGTCCGTTATCAATCCCGAAAGGAAATATCCGAGGATAACACCTTGTAATTTTGATCCAGTCAGATGACGAGGTCAACACCTGAACTAGCACCCCACTCTCCAAACTTCCACACCACGCCAACGTGGGGATATTTGAGGCCACGATGGATTTTACGTGCACCAGCCCCCCCTCACACATATGACGTCTTCGGTTGGAACGAGTTTAAAACTCGCAACCCTCCAATTACTATACCGCTACTCTTCGAACCGGGCAACCGCGACCCCATCTATTGAAATATATGCAATTCAAAGGAAACATCCTTAAAAGCTAAACATTTGTAATATGCATTTAAAATATTTAAAATAAGCATATAGATACCTATGTAATCATAAAACTGAAGCTGCTCTGGATTTGGATTTGAAGGTTGTGTTTATTTCTTTGACGGAAGATAAAACAAAAGTTGTTTTTAAAATAACAAGAGTTGAACATAAAAATGTATTAATACTCGTTAAATATTATCTAAATAACAATAATAATGCACTAGCCCCAAATTATCTTTAATATTTCTAGGCTGACACCTAGGCCAATATCTGCCCCGTTCTATACCGACAGTGATCTCAATCAATGTTAGTTTCATATACCCAAACGCTGTTTTTATACAAATACTCTCAACTACATAATAAACCGATATAAAACTGATTGTTCCGATTGGAAACTAGTGTTAGTGTTCCGATTCGTGTTCTTCCTTTGATTTTTCTTGAAATGTTCGTGGGCCCCGGTAGCCCAGTTGGAAGAGTAAAGGATTGGCAACCGGAGGGTTGTGAATTCGAAACTAGGTTCAACCAAAGACCGTCGTGTACACTGGAGCTGACGCACGTTAAATCTGTCGTGACCACAAATGTCCTCACGTTGGCGTGGTGTGGAAGTTTGGAGAGTGGGATGGGGGGGATTGATCCCGGACCGTCGCCAATAGCCCATTGCGTTGCTCCAGTGCGACGTTAATTAACTATCTACCTTGAAATGTTCGTTTGGACATTTAGAAAGGGGACATATGAACAAAGCGAAAAATCGTTTGTATATCAGAATTCTCTTCTGGACTAAGCGATTAACAGTGCTTGGGAAGTACTCCGCAGCTTTGCAATGCAGAACATTGTGAAAATTTCACATAAAAAACAATATTTACCGACCGAAAAATTAATATTTTTTAGAATTAGCATCTATGTCCAAACAATATGATTTATGATTTCGTCCTGATTCTACATCACGGAATATACCTACATTATTTCGGGGAATAAAGGGGTGCAGTCATACCTCCACAGTTCCCCTGGCAGAATGCCATAGTTTGAAAACCTCTGCTGTATTCTATACCTTCTGAATCACAGCTGAACACGTGTTTTACTATCAATCTAGTATTATACTGCTTTATAAGACTCTTTTCAACTACCTAAGAGGATTCAAGAACTTTGGCCCAAAGCTCATGAGTAACCAGGAAATGCGCAATGTCCTAATAACATGCAAAAGAATATATTCAGGTACTTCCTCTTCTATTCTACAGCTAATGTTTGCATGATTATTTGCTGATGAATGGGGCTATATATCCAAGCATTTTTAGAATTCAGAAAATAAAAACATTTAAATAGATCAAAGTAATTTACCATCAAGACTTTCTAAAAGGATATCCAACTTTCGTGAAATAAACTCCAGAAGGTTGGTTCACTGGAGGTTAACTGCATTTCTCATGCAGGAGGTCCCAATCTGCTCTCATCCCCGCAGAGACATTGGAAAGTTTCAGAAAAACAGGAAAGTATAGAGGTAATGAGTTCAACTACTGCTTCAACTATACGTTGTGCGAAAGAAGACTGAAGATAGGAAAAAGCTTTTCCAATTTTACTCACACCTGAGAGGCATTTTCTGTCAATTTTGAAGTCAAGCTAAATATAGGTGGCTATAGTGTTTCGGAAGCGTTAGTGTTTCCTGTACTTATTTCGAATGCAACGTCATTTGAATTGTTTATCGAATACGATTTCAACACTTAGCCTATAAAAGTTCCAAATAATGAATTCCGAATTGATATATGATTGTTAATTGGTCAACACCAATTAGATTGAACTCAAAACGTAACCAAAACGGTGATAAACTGCGCTTTAAGGTAAGCCCGATATGTATCATGTGAAATCATTTGGACAGCAGAAATAAAATCTTCGCATACCGTCTGGTTTGTTTGTTTACACTGAAAAACCCTCTCATAGAAAATTCTTTGCCTTCCTAAAAGTCGAGAAAAGAGAATACTGAAAAAATACTATTTCAACTATGATAGCTTGGAATTCATATCAGAACCAAACCGAAATTTAAATAAGTATGCATACACGTTATGTGCCTAGATAAAAATGTCCTTTTATTCAAGTTTTCAAAATGTTTCCAAATTTTCCCGAAAACTTAGAAAGGGGCGATAGCATTGATTAATAAACTCTCTTTAACTAATAAAAGGCACTTTAAGGCAAATTTTTGAAGTATTTTAAGCATATAGAAAAAGATTAAGACAGACAAAATCTCCGTGAAGAGAAAACTTAAACTAAATGACAGATGCGAAACATATTGGTAACAATATTTGTGTAGTAATAAATCTGTACCTTAGTAAAATAGAAAGGCCTATGTCCAAATTCGTTGATTTTGGGTTTTGTTCACAAATCACTTCAAGGTAATGAAAGTGATAATAGAAAAAAGTGCCAATGTCGTCCTGTCAATACGTACTGAAAGAATCAAGATATTGGAAAGTGTCTTTGTGCTTTGTATTAAAGATAATTAAAATTAATAAATAAGCTGTTACAGAAAAGTGCAAATTGGTCATTGGCCCATTTCCTACCAAATTAAAATATTGACGGATGGTAAATTATTTTTATTTTATTTAAAAATTTATTTAATTTATTTACTTAAATTTATTTATTTATCGCGTGCGTTGCTTGAAAAAGCTGCTGACAATAAGCAATGATAGTGTTCAGTAGAAAGTCTAGTTCCACACAAAGCTGTCAGAACGCTACATAAGTTGTCCCATCAGTTAGAAGATTTAAATATTTTCTTTATTTAGAAAGATTAAGATGTTTCACTTTATGTCTTTTATTTAAATTGTCATATTCTAGTATTATCAGTTGTGAACACAGCAAATGAGACTGAAAAATAGCATATCATTGAATTGAACTTGGGTTCTATTCCAGAATCAGTGATAGACTGACAGGTGATTGACCCTAAAAATGCACTCATCTAGAAGTGCACCCTGAATATTAATCTGGAGGGAGCTATATTTGCCTTCTAAGCTCTCTCTTTTCGGAGACAGAAATTTTAGTTGCTTAAATTGTGGAACGAAGCTAATAATAAGTATGGGGGTTTCCGACTTTTAAATTCAAAATTTATTTCCTTGAAACTTAGAGCTGTTTTAGAGTGTGCTTCTAGAGAAGTTTTAAAAATACTACTACTAGACAAGTGTTAAACGTAATTAACAAACTTTTTTTCACTTGATTGGTTAGTTAACTGAAATTTCATTCATGACTTCCGTTAATCATGATTGAAAAGTTATCCATAATCATAACTAAATCAATCAACCATTAATAATTCAATATTTTTAATCATGAATTTGTGGACTAAATTCCTATAGTAGAGGTACGGTCGCGGATAAAACAACCGAATCACCCCCTTTATTTCGAGCACCATTCATAGTAGAGCAAATTCAGGCATCATTCAATAGGAAATAACGTCCTCTACAAATTCTAATGCAAAACAATAGCATAAAGGGCCGTCTTCATATAAAATTTTGCACAAACTACAAAATTTTCAATAGAAACACCCTGTTTTGGTGCCTTAATCATATTCCGCATCGTTAAATTAGTTCAAATATGAAATTTCATGACTTTTCTATCTTCATATCCGGAGAGATTCAATGTTAAAGTTGCTGTCAAATTCAGGGATCCTCTACACATTGAAAATCACTATTCTTAGATCGAGATTAACTGTAGTTATAGCTACCCGAATTTCAAATTTAAACACTATTTCAAGCGTATTTGTCAGGGCGTGCAAACAATCCGACAATTATATTTATTATGCAAGTGAAAACGATCCGAGAATTATTAAATTTATAATACGAGCTGAAACGATAATATTGTGTATTGTAACCATGATTAAAATGTGATAAAAGAAGGATTTCGGGAATTGAGAACAATTCGAAACGGAGAAAATGTTGATCGATGTTCTGTATAATTTTGTATCCTCTTTAGTGTTTTTAATCAATGTTAATTTTTTTAATTGGCGTTCGTCTCCATGTATGCAACCAAAAAGCCTACCTACAATGATTTAATACAATCAAACTGATATTATGATCATCCAAAAAGTTAATAGAGTCATTCAAGTGACCATTGATTAGTAGAGTTTATCTATACGACACATAACTGGTAAAAGGCAATGTATTTTGATACGTAAAATAAATTTCCAACCATTTTTCTTCCTTCCTGGGTGTATGTCTCTATTTTGTGTCAGTAAAACTTTCATTGTGTGATGTCCATTACTTCATATTGTATGTCCAGTGTTCTGGCTCAGAATGGCCAAATACGGCCCTTGCGCCATAAAATCCCCCAAAACAATCCAACCATTTTTCAAGAATTTAAACATTCCTCAGGTTTGGCAGACGTTTTTTAAACTTTTGGTTGCCCCCTAAAATCGGCAACATGACGAAAATTTAATGTAACGCAAAAACTAACAATTGGAGTAACCTGAAATTTTGAATGGTCATATTAGAAGTCTTGAATCGATTCCCATCAAAATATAATAAGGTTCCAATTCATAACAATTTCAAACATTAATTTAATAATTATTATTGAATACTAAAAACTATTTTTAAAATAAAATATTAGGGGGATATATATATATATATATATATATATATATATATATATATATATATATATATATATATATATATATATATATATATATATATATATATATATATATATATATATATATATATATATATATATATATATATATATATATAACCGCGATAAAAATATATATAAATATTTTTTGACTGAAGTAGAGAGAGAGGATGTCTAAACCATCTCCACGCATAATTTTTTACGAACGAATCAATTAATTAAATAAGGATATAAAAGCGTGGGAGGGGTTTTGTATACAAATTAAATAAATCTTGGAAGGAACTTAATAAATTAGGCTTAATAGAAAAATTAAGTACTGGGAGAGGAGAGCTGAAATGTTGAGGGTAAAATATGTAATCTCTATACATAAAAATAGAGTGTTTGTTTGTACATTGAATATTTTTACCGTTTAATTTTCTATCCGTTTTGTGCCCTTCTGATGCTAAATCCGTCTCTTGCGTGTTTGGTGTGTCTCTGTATGTGTGTGCCGTATTACGTTCAAATGGTTGAATATATTTTCATGAAACTTTGCATACTGTGAGTACATACATTTATTTGCGTAAGTCTGTCTGTCCGTCTTCCCGCTCTGTTCGATTTTGTGTCTGTGGTCTGTGTGTTTGTACACGTATCACATAAAATTTATTAAACATATTTTAATCAAATGTTCTACATTTCATACAGTATATTTTAGTTTAGTGAATACATTATTTGAAATTTCTTTTCTTACATATTTAGGCAAGTTTCATGCTAAAAGCATTGCAATTACTTGGATTGTTTTGCCAGTGCAGATGAAAAATCAATTATTTTCCAAAAACTATTTTTAGGGAATTGAAATTCTAATACTTTGTTTTGAGTTTTATTTTTTCCTTACGAAATATAAAAAAAATTCTGAATATTTGAGAGAGGCTATAATGAGAATAAAACATAAATAAAATATACAGAACAAGATCTTTTAAAATAGATCTGGTAGCTAATATGGAAACCTTGGTATATTTTTAATCATTTGCTTTTTAAATTTGTGTCCGCTATATTCCAAGAATCTATTTTGTAGTGAAAAAACAGATACATTCATTACTTTTCGTTCGAAGCTTTTTTAAATATGTTTTATGATGTATTTCCAGATTTTCAATTTGGTGTTTATCTTTCAATAACTGTAATCAAGGTTTAGTTAGTTTTAAAAAAATTTTTAATCATTGTATAATTTTTGAAACGCTTTTGTTTTTAAATGGCATACAAGGCATTTATATGCATTCTCCAAACTATTCTATGCATCCTGGGTAACATTGGCACTCTAGAGACTTTCTTTCTTACTAAAAATTTAAATTCTACAAAATTGTAAAATGTTAAATATGACATTTATTTACATTTGTGAAATTGTGTATTTAACAATTGTGTACCTTTATTAGAGTGTGGTAGCTATTATAGGTGATGAATAGGAATTACAATTTATTAACGAAAGCGTAAGTTAGTTAACTCATTCAACCGAATAAAGCCGGATAATTCTGCTAATTTTAAATAAAAGTTAGGGCCGTAGACCCTGAATTTTTTTAGGAAATTATACGAATCGGATCTATTATCTGATATAGGAATTGATTTCTGTATTGATTCATAACATTTTGCTGTTTATTTAGAAAGGAAAACATCAAAAATCACATTCTTGAACAGTTTTTATTGTTATTAACTGTTCACTTTGATCAAGATTGCGATTACCTTAAAATTATAATTTTTTGTAAATTAGTTTTAAAATAAATAATTATTTTTCTCTTGTTGAATTTTCTATTTGTGGAATTCATTCCACTTATGTCTTTTGCACGTGCGTCCTTGCCCAATTTATAATAAAGCACCGAAAATTCAATTCAATTTGTCAGCTTTTCATTCCTCACTGTCGGTGACTATTTATGTAAACAAGTGTTAATCGTAATAGCGAATCGAAACAATCCACAAGTCGTTTTGAACATGTCAAGGGCTCAAAATTCAAATTTTAACCACCATTGTAAAACGATAAAAGAAAAATAAATACTTTCCAATTACGTGACACTTGCTTAATTGATTAAACAATAGGCATTAGTACTTAAAGACTTAAAAAATATTTACTTCTTTTCTTTTGATAGAAAACCCAAATTATGTTACCTACAGAAATAACAATTCGAACTCTATCCTTCTGCTTTCTTTAAACCACAATGGTAGCTTCTTTGAGACAGACTAGGTATAGTTTCAGATTGATTTGAAGTTCTTTTTTCTCTCTGAGCATTTGAAACTGCAAATCCATACGTACAGTTTTGCACTCTCATTCGCACTCTCGCAGGCTATCAGTATTGAAAGTCGAACCAAAATTTTTAAACGAAAACAGCTGTATAGATTTAACATAATGCAGGTGTTATCACAAGAATGTGTGTTGTCTGTATTACCAAGGTCAGTCATTCCTTGGACTAAAATGATGCGTTCATCACCGTATGGATATTTAATCTTGCAATCAATTGCATGAGTAAAATTACCTGTTAATCATTTTACCAAACAATATTTAGTTGAAAGTAAATATCCTAAAATATTTCTCGTCAGTGTATTTAAAAGTAAAAATCATGTGTATTGCAAACGGTAGGCGGTATCTATTTAGTAGTCAAATTCCGTGTATTATTTAGGAAGTGATTTTTATTACTGTTTTTAATTTCAAAAGCTTCTGAATTACATTTATTTATTTATCTTATAGAATGTTCGTTTGTTATGTGGTAGCACGGAAAGAAAAACAATTAATAGATGTTCCACAAATATGTAATGACAAAAGTTCTTGTAATAAGTTTTTTGATGGAACAATTAAAGATGTTTAAATAAAAAGTATTAACTTCATGATGCTTTTACTTTTCTAATGTAAAGGAAAATAATATCTATAAGTAAATTCACACGATGAACAAAAAAAATTCCGTAAGAAATTTAAATTGCCTGAAGCACTCACACATACATTACGATGCACCTAAAAATTAATTTTCTCTACATTTTAATAGATGTTTAACTTTTTAATAAAATTATCATCAACAAAGATATATTTTTGATCTTTCAGGTACGCATTTTCTCTTTCTTTATCTCTAGTTAGTAACCGATTATTAGTAGCTTTTGATTACTTTTATGAAATTCTGAATTAAGGGCTCTTTAGTGTTTTGGAATTAAACAAATATGTAACTTTTTAAAAACAAATATGAACTTGTAACTTTTTTATCTTTTACTTGGAATTGCATCAATTCACCAGTTAAATTATATCTGAGCAGCTAAATTATATCGTCCATTGAATCTCAGAAGCCAGGAATCCTCTGTTGAACAAAATTGTACACCATCATCGATTGAACAAAAAATCGGATATTAAAAACAAAGTTTATTTTTGACGAAATCTACTTGTCACAAAACCACACTGCTGATGCCCGATAGTCCTAGCGTTTGGTTATTTCTGTATATGATTCATCAGTAGTATTTGTCATGCGCAACAGGTATCCCTAGCCCCCCCTTAACATACCTACCCCTGTCTAACATTGATGCCAGCCTCAATCGCGCTTATAGTTGGACCTTATCCATGATCTATCAAACTACAGCTTCAAGCTGTTGTTTGATAGCTGATAGTTGTCTGCGGTTCTTGGAGAGATAAAATCCATATTCTTTGCTTTCTATATTGTTGTCCTGTTGCTGTCAATATTCTTTTATTCCTTGTGTCCTGTTTATCGAATGCTTTGTTACTATTGAAATTTCATAAATTACATTTGATAGGTTTAAAAATATATAGACAGATAGATTTTGATAGGGAAGAAATTTTCAGATTTTTATGATGACTTTTGTGCGCCAATTATCTTACGAACAATTACTTTTGTTCTAAATAAAAATACCTACTTCATAATCTTTAAAATTGCTGGCAAAAATCACATACTGTCATTTCTATCATGTACGAGAGGTTTCCTTGGCTGACTAGATGTACCAGCTACATGCCTCCCCCTTTAATTTACGCTTCGTTCATAGAAGAGCAAATTTAATTTCGGCGTCTCCAGTTGTAAGAGTTACGCTACGTTACTGTATCTGATGTAATTCTGAAATCTATATTCTATTCTATCTACATCAAAATTAATGACATCCTCGACCTAGAAACCTTAAAAGATTTTCCATTGGTTCTTGCTCTTATAAACTTTTATTTCGAACAGTTCTATTTCACTGCAAGTGAATTATTTGAAATGTAATTCTGTACGTTGTTATTGTATATATCAGTTGAATAACAAGTATTTTCATAACATGATTCTTCCAAGAACGTACTATTTATATAAATTATTAAAAAATCTTCTGGTAAAATTTCACGAAAATTCTACCATATTTAACTAGGATATTGTTTGATATATTTATCTGACTTGTTTATGTGTATGTATTATTATGTGTATTATGTCATAAATGTTGGGCCTCTTTCGTTTACTTGCTGTACAAAGAGAAAATAATAGCTTGAATTAAACAGTCCCAAAGTCTGATTGTAAAGTTAAATGCCTATAAAAACATGGTAAACGATTATCTTAACTTATAATTTTTTATTTAACATTAGGCCAATCAAACTCTCAATAGATGGCAGCACGACAACGTTATCCATAACGTTGGACAACGTTATGGAAATTTTTATTAATTCACTTTTTATTTCTTCTTACTGTGGTACGTAATGTAATTGCTAGTAAGTTTTTAATTAGTGGTTGAATGACTTCATAGCCTATTTATTGTCCTTTCAAGCAACAATTTCTCACTCCTTTTATCTGTTCATTGATTATCTGATGCAATTAGCAAATTAATCCATTTTTCCCCGAGAACTCATTGTGTCTCGATTGCCGTGGTAGTCCAGTGGGTTGAGTCGCGGATGAAAAATCGGGGATTGCGAGTTTGAAACTCGGTACAAAGACCGTCGTGCACGTGAGGGGTGGTGCACGTTAAATCTGTCGAGGACTCGAATGTTCTCACGTTGGCGTGGTGTGGAAGTTTGAAGAGTGGGGTCAACTCATCTGACCTTGGTTGAAAATTCCGAGTTGTCCTCAGATCTTTACCTTCAGGGTTAATTCCGGACCGTTGTCAATAGCCCATTATGTTGAAGCATAAAATAAAAACTTTCATTACCTATATACTTTGTTATGGAATGCTCTTAATTATGCCACGATTATGTTTCTTTTCTAAAGTAAAAGTAATGTTTGTATACAGCTTTGGATATAAAACAAGACACTCTTCTTAATTCTTGATTAAATCACTCATCGCAGATAGTAGAGCAAATTATAAGATATTATTCGAAAGCTAATAAAGTCAATTTGCACAAATTTTTCCCCGGGGTTCTTCTTTACATCCCAATAGCATTAAAACTTCCTAATTTTCTGTGGCAACAAGCAAATTTGAGATGTCGAATTTTAAATCTATTTCAAAATTTAACCTCATGTAACAAATTTTAAATAATTTCGCGCGTCTAGCCGTTTTTGGATAATATTAATGCTTTTTCCTATTACTGAGTTTTTATGTATTTATTTTTTGTTAAAACTAAAGATCTCAAACAAATTCTAAGCATACAAAAATAATTTTTAGCATGAAATTAATATTTAAAAAAACATGAAACTTAATATATTTTGATGGAAATCCATTGCTGAATTTTTATATTTCGATGCAAAATTTCAACTTAAGAGAGCTTAAATGTATATAAGAGCTTTATCCTTAAGGAAGTGTGTATGAAGCATTAAGAAACTAACCGAAAAAGGTGTGTAGAGATATATTTTAACTAAATAATTTATGAATTATGAATAATGAAATCTCATCTTATGTTTTACAATTCATATTATGATTAATTCATGAAAGCTATCAAACTTTTAAATATTTTTTAAAGGAAGATGATGAGTGATTTTATCTATTTATTATTGGTAATCTTCCTGTTATTGATCCAACCAATCTGGCTAATTGGTGGTTATCTGGCAACCAATAACAATAACTGTTTGCACGGTGCATGTGCTATAATGAATTATTAGTATTCAAAGGGCCAGGGCCCCCACATACAGCCGGTACCATGGTACCGGATCCTAGAACTTTAGGGTGAGGGGCGCCTGGGAAGGCGATAAACTTTTGTATTCTGTTGCAGTCTGTTTTCTAAGTCAGGTGTTGACCTCGTCATCTGACCATGGTTCAGAATTACGAGGTTTTGCTCTTGGATCTTTCCCTTCGGGATTGATCCTGGACCCTCGCCAATAGTCTGTTGTGCTGCTCCAGACGAGGTAAATTCAACTATCTACCTGATTTCTAGGTTCAAATAATAATAAATTTGTTTGCTGTATTTATAGAAAATTGTACGTTTGTCCGAAGGAACAGAGAAAGATTCATACGTCAAGTATTGATTACAGCTAATAATACTCATTTTCCTTTATGAGAGACCCGACATCTAAAGTGGTGTTAATACCCACTGTATATCTTGCTACTGGACTTGGAGTGTAAATGTTAGAACCCTGCAATAGGAATTAAAAGTAATTCTAAAGTCTGACGATAATACGAAAAACACACATAAAATTAAACACTTTACAAGAAATGACTCTTTCTACTGTAAAACTCCTTCGACTTCACTCTATGTTACTTAATATTACATTTAAAGTAACTAGAATCCTATGGAAATTGACTAAAACTCAATTTCGTAACTAATGTAAGGACCAGCACTCAATAAAACCTTAAGAAAATTAAAATTATAGGAATGCATACACACGAAAAATTAAACAATACTTGAAATGTGCATGTGTATAAAAAATACTGGATAATTCAAGACTGTCTCTATATCTGATGTAGAGCTTAACATGAGAAAGAACAGTTTTTACTACTCTAAAATTTTGTCTGGTAGTCTATCGCATGTGTAACATGATGAAATAACAAAGATTACTGAAAACAAATTGCGAATGCATTTTGCGGATCACTTTTATAACTGAATTGTTGAATCGAGGTTGTTTCGATGCTCCCTCAAAAGTAACGTGAATAAGTTTGTTAGAAGTAAAAAAAGTAGTCGACAAAAGTGAAAGGTATATAATTAGATTTTATTACTTGAAATGATTTACAAATCATGGTTCCTGAAGAATAAATTCAACGATGTCTTTTAGACTTACAAATTATTTATACTGAAAATATCTAACGTCGCCAAATGTTTTTATGTGAAATTTCTCAATGTTTTATTTAAATATAAGAATAAGAATGAATTTTTCGAAGCAATTATTCCTGCTTCTGTTTGAGCTTTCTGCTCTACCTTAGAAAAGTGGTACATGTTCCAAGGAGTACTTTCCAATAAATTATGTATTCAAGATTGGTAAATATAGGGTGTGGAATGGGTATTGTTAACGTATCATTTATGTTATCGATACGAAGATTAAATAATAACGGTTTTTTCAAACACTGTCTTTTTCACTTTTCATCTCTTATTCAGTTGTGGATTGTTCGTAAATGTATGTCCTATTTTATTTATTTATCGTTTTATAATCGAGTTAGTATTCCTACTGAGTTCAATAAAACTTATAAGTTCAGTAAATCTTCTTTAAATTCTGTAATCGATTTTAAATTCATAATCATTCATTATTCATTGCTGGTAAGAACCATATATATTTAACTTGAAAACATGAAACAAAAATAATTTCTACCCTCAATACTCAAACTTGCAATATTGTGACCCTTCTCAAATAATGTAATAATGCATCAAAACTCAATAAACTTCAGTGTCAGATTTCTTTTTACCTGAGTAGTTTATACATTGAATCACTTCAAAAAGATATGGTTCGATGTTGATGCCTAATTATTTCAATGATCTTGTGATTCCATTTCCCCAACAGTTTGACCATAGTATATCCTTGTTATATCGCTGGATTTTTTACTTGTCCACCGATGAATTTTCTGTTTACAAATAGCAAACAACTCTTAATCTGTTTCTTTCGCATCAAAAGTTCGAACGTCATCTAATTCAAACAAATATTTTAAATTGAATTGGCAAAAAAGTTTGTTAGTTTTGGGTTTTATGTCGCAATGACCATATTTGGCCAAACTGAGCCAAGACAACTACGAATACAAGACAACTTCGAATAATTGTGAAAAAAAAGGAAAGGGATGGAGAGGTTAAGGTAGACAAAGATCGCGAATTAGTAAGAAAGATTTGAGTATCTCAAAAGAGCACATAAAGGTTTAGTTTTTAGTTAGAAAATTAGTTTTATAATATACTAGCAGAATTACCCGGCGATGATCGAGTTGAATTGGTTAAATGTTGATTCTATTTCATAGAGAAATGCAAGCAAAATTAAATACTTTTAAATATTTTAAAAATTGTTTTTTCATCAATCAAATATTCATAAATAATTTATATTATTGGGAAGAAATAAAAAATCAGTTCAAATATAAATATTAGAATTTAATTTGAGAAAAATTGTCTTTCGAGCAATACTGGTAAAATAATTTTATTGGAAAAGTTGTTTCTCCTTCAATACTGGTAAAACAAACTTAATTGCGTACCGCAACTCTGTTTATACTCAATGCTCGTTTTATAGTTAATGTTATTCCTAAGGGGATTTCGAATTGTTTTTAGTACCCTGTGCACACCTAGGACAAATAGAACGGGGGTTAATATGTAGCATTTGTTACCCGCAGGGTTCTAAAATATAACTGTACCATATTTGGTGTGGATTAGTCAAACAGTGTAGATTGGTATAGAGAACAGACAGACAGATTCCAACTCTGCTTTATATATATTGACTAGCAGAATTACCTGGCGATGCTCGGGTTGAATTGGTTAAATTTCTATTCTATTTCATAAAAAAATTCAAGCATCATTTAAGTGTGCAGAAAATATTTTTTTAACATCGTTTTAAGTTTTTCATAGATTCTACAATTTACTTAGGACGCAAATATGTATACATAATATATCCATCCATATAATCCATTTCATATTCATCACACTCTTGCTGTAAGCCAAACTACAAAAGCTTTTTCTCAAATGACTTCTTCAGAAGTCGATTTTGAGTATTGGAGTGATTACGAATGACAATTAAGTTAATTTTCAGAAAAAAATTAGGAACTTTCAGCGTATTCAGCTTTATAATCAATATTTATTATTTATATTGCACCATGGATTCGATATTTTGAATTACATTATCATTGTGAGAGCATGGCAAATTAAACTGTTACGGCATTCGTGGTTAATTTATTTTGAAGCACACATTTTTTCTTGAAAATTCTATTCAGCCGCACGTGGAATAACGGAGCTTGTTTAAAACGAATGTCATCAGTGTAGACAAATCAAACTCAATCGAATACACTTTTTACAAAATCACTGCTTTCAATGAATGTTTCACAGGTACCCAAGTTGTATACGAACAGTTTCAACTTCAAGGAAGCAACCTCGACCTTCTGCCACTTAAGACAAAAAATTTCTATTTTTCAACAGGCCTAGTTTACACACTTCCTTACTATGATATTATTCCAAGATCAGCAAAGTCTTATTTAAAATTCGCTTTCCTCCAACAGAAAAATTTAGTTTTAAATCGAATCCAAGGTACTTTTTTCAATTGAGAGACTCAGTTTCTATATGGAAACCACGTACCTATTTAAAATGATAGATATAGATAGATAGATGGCTATGGAGTACAGCTTTCAATAATACCCATGAAACATGAAAACCAAATGCAATTAAATTGATTTTAATCGTCTTGTAATGAAAATATGTCAAAATTTAGAAATATCTTTGAAGTACAACTTATGGCTACCAGTTTTGATTTAACGTAACATCTTATTTTAGAATAACTTTATTTTAACTTTACCAGTCATTTTAAAATAAGAAGTTATACACCTTACTTAAAAAGGTTTCCATTTATTTTTATAAAACAGAATTCTACAAAATATAACGTATTTAGCCAAAGACTTGAGGAAAGTTCGTCGAAATATACATATACAACCAAGAAATTACCCATGTCGTGGTATTTGGTAGAAAATAAAAAATAATTCGTTACAATTTAACTCCTAAATAATATATCTGTAATATGGAAAGTAATGGAACACATAAATACAAACAGAAACGAAATTATGGTCATTAAAAATGTAGAATTCTAAAAAACGAAAGATCTGAGCAAGCGTGTCGAATTTCGACTTCCTGAATACATTCTGAAATAGAGGAATTCGGAAAAGGCGCTTGAAAAATATTGATAGACAATGATGAATTATTTACAAAAAGAACACAAATTTACAAAATTTAGAAATGCTCAAATATGACTGCAACATTTCTTTCTTAACTCAAACACACAAACATTGAATTTTAAATCTAATTTAGAAAATAAAACATTAATTCTGGCGTTGCCAGATACCGAATTGCAAAATTACGCTTTTACCATCAGTGAGTTTTTTGTTTTGACTTTTCGTGTTCCATTACGAAATGCAAGTTGTATAAAATTAAGTATTTTAAATATCCATTTTTTTCATCATTCAAATATTCCTAAATTATTTATATTGTGGAAAGAAATAAAAAATATGTTCAAACATAATTAGAATTTTAAATTGTTTAAATATAACGTTTCGGAAAAAAATGTTTTTCGAGCAATACTGGTAAAATAATGTTATTAGAAAATTTGATTTTCGATCAATACTGGTAAAATAGAGTTGCGTACCGCAATCGTTTTATGCTCAGTGTTTTTCCTACGGCAATTTCGAATTGATTTAGCCCCATCTGCACACCTAGGTTAAAGAGAACGGGTCAATATGTAGCTTGCGTTACTCGCAGGGTTCCAAAGTATAAGTGTACCAAATTTGGTGTGGATTGATCAAACCGTGTAGATTTATATAGAGAACATACAGACAGACGCCAACTCTGCTTTTTATGCAAAGATTCTTATGTTCTTGGTATTATTTTAAGAGGATTTACATTCGAGATTTTGTGTTTAACATATAATTTTGCGTAACTTTAATAAAAAATAATTCATTAATGGATTATTTTTAATCTTCATTTCTAATAAGCAAGTTTCTCTCGTTCTTCAATATACCTCTCCTCTTCTTCTTCCCCAATAAGCACGATATATCGAGGTGTTACTGTATTTAAAAATTTGTCTTTGAAAATGTTTGCTGTCTGTCTAAGGGGACAGTGGACTTTCAAAACAAATTTTTGCAGCTATTATCGGATAGTTATGTATATAAATCAAATTAAACTCCATTTGGTAAGTGTATCGCTCAATTGTAAAGAAAAAACTTGTGCCACAAACACCTAAAATATTACAAAAAAAGCATAGGTTAAGCAACCATTTTAAACCAAAATTTCAAATTTTGGAAACATGGTGCATTTTTCTGTCTCAGATTCTCTCATTTTCATTCAACAGATTTCAAGGATTAATCAAAAAATTTTCAAGTAAATCAATGAAAACCAGATGGGCAGATAACATTTTGAAATCACAAGAATGGCAAAAAATCTCAATTGGATAAAAACGCATTTTTATAGTAGATTTTACTTATCTGACATCTTTTATGTTATTGTGTATGTAACTCCATTATAAACGATCGTAATTGAAAAATTCCTTTTGTTATTTTCAGAATTGATATCAATTAAATTTTAACACTAAAAATTTAATTAACTAAATCTATTTTTCCATCGATTTTGGTGATTTTGAAAGTTTACTGTCACCTTAAAGCAAATAACTTTTAGCTTGAATTTATGTATTAGAATACAATGCGTTCTTTGCAAACTAGTGTTTTGAATTTAATAATTGTTGATCCCTAAACTTGATAATTATATGCATGAAAAGTTTCATTTTATTTCTTAATCTCTGTTTGAGCAAGGAAATTTTGTGTTTTCAGTTAGGCTTGAAATTAATATTTTCATAAAAGAATCTGAAGAAAAACACATTTTTCATTTTTCAAAAATGTTCTTTTCACGTCCTTGTAATTTTAAATTGTGTGTCTTAAGTCTTTCAAGGAACCAGTTATTCTAATTTATCAAAAGCTTGTTGGGTTTTCTGTTTACGTTCTCAATTCTTATCTAACTAAACTTACGTACGCCGTATAATTAAATTTTCACATTTCCTTGAGTTCTTTTATTACAACTTACAGTTTTCTTGTTCAAAGCGAAATTCATAGAAAATACCAAACAAATTGGTGAGGAAACTCATAGAAATGCTAAAAAAAATTGGTGAGGAAAATTGCTGGGTGGTAATGCATAGATTAAATTGTACAATCTCACAGAGGGTCAATCTAGTAAAGGTCCTTCTGCTAGTTGTAACTAATAGATGCTATTTAAACAATGGCGCCAACTTGATAAAAAAAACTATGATCATAAGCAATTTTTCGGCTAGCTAGTTTCTGAACTAACCGACCATAATGGTCATAGCATTTGTCTGCCACTCAATAGGTCCCGGGTTCGAATCTCGGTTTGTATATGCATGGATGTTGGTGATTGTCACAGCGGTTTACCCACTGGGTACTCCTTCACAAATAGCCGTCATTTCGCCTCTTGTGGTGCCGAAGGCCGAAGAGGATAGTGTCGAGTATTAAAAAAAGTTTCTGAACTTAAAAGTAGGGCATCGGATGAAACAGGCTTTAAATTAACATTAAATTCAAATATAAAATTTCAAAATTATGTTGCTTGTGAACCGTATCGAAATGAATTAACTCGCAAAACATTAAAATCAGCTGAAGAAGGATACCTACTAGGTAGTTTTCGAATTTCATGGGGAAACGAGTGGTGCAGCTTTGAAATTGGACTATGAAAGAAAAATATTTGTTGATGCATTTCCAACAAAAGTCATGAAATTAATCGAGTTTTCATTACAACTAGATCGTTGCCGCCGTCAACAAGAAAAGTAATTGGCCGAAGAAATGTGTCTTGACTTCCATCTGCAAGCGTGAACTACATTCGCATAGCCGACTGCGCTATTCAAGTTCGGAGCTAAAAGAAACTGCCCCATTACCACGAATGTCACGAGAGAAACTATTATCTAATTTTCATCGCCTTAGCTTCACGCTTAGCCTTTTACTTCGATGCCCTTTCGAAGAACTGATTCCAGTCCACAGCTCTAAGAAACTGATTCATAGTCTATGACTTTGAGAGAGCGGAAGTTATTTAGAACAATAAAAAGAAGTGCTCAAACGCTTCGCCATTTTGTCATTTGTGACTTTAAGAGGAAGAAAGATTGTACGTTAATTGTAACTTATCATCCCATTTTGAAGCTTTCTTCTGACTTTTGAGTATCCATTTTAGAGGAATGCCTCTGGTTTCTTAAGAGACAAAATAAGAAATATAGAATTTATAATGCTGTGTAAGTATTATGAAATATTATATCTTGTAAAGCAATGCATTATTAATTACTCTAGATAATACATGAATAGTAAACAGAAAAATAGAACCAATCCAAAAATGTAAGTTTCCCAAGCATAAAAAGCTAATTATTAGAACACATGGAAAAACTTAACTAAGAAATGTGAAATACTCAATTCACGCATGAGTGTTGTTACATTTTACTTAAATAGTTTTACGAATTTTAAAACAGTTGAATAGTTAATTAGTACTGCCTTCAAGCCCAGTGGTTTGGATTGTGGTTTGTGGTCATTTTTACTCATCTATGTATTGTTGCTACATGAGAGCAAATTAAATTTAAAATTAAACCAGGGAAACATACATGGAAAGATAATATTAATTTATCTATTGATAAGCTTACAATCAATTTTAAGTTATTTATGACCGCATATGCTATCAAATTGAAACCCCTTACGTAACTTCACAGGAACATCTTGGGACACGTCAAAGCAAAGTTAAAATTACGTAGGCATTGAAAAGATGATAAATAACTCCTTTTAAGTTAATTAAGATGGTGCATACATTTGAATAGAACAAGATGACAATGCATACAACAGGTAGCTCGATTGATGGCAGCTTGCAATATTCGTGTTATATGCCATAACGCTGCCACACATTTTAATAACCAGTGGTGCATAGTAATTGTAGACACGAAGTCTCCTAAAATTCATAAGATTCCCATAAGATCCCAGAACTTATCATCCCATTCAAGGGATGATAAGTTCACGTACTGTATTCTACATAAACATAGAGCAACATGGTAGATTATAGAAAGGAATAGAGCATATCGCCAACTCACCCCTATTAAAGAGTGTTACAGGCAGTTTTTCAAGGAGAAATGCTTTCAAGGTCTTGAAAAGATAGGAAAACACGAAGTGAAAGAATATTATTGGACGCTGTAAATTCCTCATTTTTATGAGTTTGGATACTACAATTTTACTGGATTTCAGCATTCATAATCTTTCAAAACTGACTTTTAAATAATGGAATCGTTGCACAGTAGCGAGGGTGCAATATGTTGGAAACCAATGACATCAAGAGTTCGTGAATATTCCCTAACTATTACTGTTACTCATGACAAGGGATGAATGAGTACATAGCAGGGGATAGAACATAAGTACGAGGGAAATAGCATAAGATTAATGACTCCAATGGACTGCAAGACACGTAGGGAAACCTTCAGGGGGGTTTACGATAATATATCCATTTTGAAACCTTCAGTTTTCATTGCCTGACTTCTAACTAGTTTTGACCAATAAAATGTTTTTCAAGGTTTCAATCAATAGATGCGGTTATTTAGTCATAAGTATTGTGGCGTAAGTTACACTATACCACTCGGAAAACTTTTGACGTTCAGAGGGTTAAATCTTGCAATGTGAACACGATAAATGGAGTATTAAGGGTCCATAAATGTGCCCCTATTTCTTTTGATTGTCCATGACTAGGAATGGACGAGTACATGGCAGATCATTTCATAAAAATGAGGAATATATCCTACAATTTAGGATTCCCATAACAAGAAATAGTAGGACGTGGGGTAAAACATTAAATCCTGCAATGTGCCCATAATGAAAAAAATGCAGATGGAAGAAGTAAATATTTTTTTAGAATGATCTCGAAATCAAAGTATATACAGAAACATACTTTTACGTGAAACACCGTCAATAAATTGCTGTTATGACTCTTTCAAAAATTAACTGGTAAACGCAAGAAGGAAGTTACGTTTTGGTGATTATCTTTAACCTAATTCATTGAGTAAATTTAAAAGTGGAAGTCTTAACAACGATAGATCGCTATGTATCCTGCGCTATGTCGACCTTGGTTCGTTTCTACCTCAAAAACAAACATTAAAAAAAGACAATATGCATGGATCGTCTTAAGGATTTCAAAGATCGGAAGTGTCAACATGGATAATATACAAGTAAGCAAACACAAGACTGAAGGTCGAAGTGCAGATCTCTAAGTAAGCAAACCAGAAAAGCTTGCGATACCGGAAACAAACGCTTCTGTAGATTTCCATGTGTGTCATTCAAGTGCACGGATATGCAGTAAGGCGAATACCACCTACTGCAGCGCGGCCGTCGGGAAGTCTGGGAATTAATCCCATGCAATGGACTCAAAAAGGGCCTTCGTCTCGAAGGTTGTAATTTTAAAATTCCCGCCACACACAAAATCTCGAGCGGTCATGGATGGTGTAGGCAGGGAAAAGAAGGTTTTAAAAAACGGAGAACCCTTTTTCACCATTGTTGTAGATGACATTCGAAGTTCTGATTTTCTTTTGGAGAAAAAAATCAAAATGACTGTAATTCGCTTCTACCTATCCGGATGCTGCAGACAGATTTCTGGTCGAGATTGCTGACTTAATAGTGATGAAAGCGGTTAACGGTTTAAAAACTTTGCGAGGTTTCTGTTTTTTTTTCTCCTGTTTCCGCATCACTAAGCAAGCAGTAATATCTTTTAGGAGTATTGTAAAGGGAGATTTGGATGCAGATCGGTCGATATCTGGTGGTTGTAAATTGTTTTCTGTTTTCTTTTAAATCATTCGCAGAATCAGAAACCTAGCTAACGTTCTGTCGAGAACAGCCGTACTGCAGGCGGGAAAATTTGATGCAAATTAAGTCGTAAAACAACTATTTCTAAAATATTGAAGCAATATACTAAGTCGTTTTAAATATGATACAAATAGAGCATGTTAAATTGAAAAACAATCGTAGACTAAACATACTTTTTAGACAAGATCAGGTATATACATTTCAATTTTGAAATTTTTAATGATGATTTCAATTAAAAAATTTGGGGGGAAGCTGATTGAAACACCAACATCACAAAAAATGTTGACTATATTTTTATTTAAAAGCCAATGTTTCATGGTGCGACCCGATTTCATAATTAATTACTCCACCATTTGCATAGAAATGACTTAGACCACTTAATAGTTGAGTTAACAGGTATGTCTAAAATTCTTATTTAAAAAAAAAACGAATCACAGGAAATCGTTGCTTCGAAGTATGCATTTGTATATGTAGAAATTCGTCAAGTTTTGTCCTTTTTGAGCAATTTATTGTTCTTGCAGTCTTGTTTTTTCTAATGAAATAGCCCTTTTCATTAACTACAGATTCTTGAACAAATTTTAGCCTTTATCTTTTAAACATTGTTTGAAAACTTGAAAATTTCAAAATTTTGGGAAACATCTTGGAATATGTGATCTATCAAATATGTACTAGAAAATTGTCTTCTTTAATTTACAGCTACTAAAGGGAAAGTACATAGAATTTAACTCCTTTTGGTGTAAATTATAGCTGTATATCTTTTCTAATTCTTCAAATATGTGGTTCAAATTGAGCTTTCCATTTAATGAAAAATAGAATAAAAGATTAAAAGTAAGAAACTTCCCTTCCTCAATTTGTAGAGTAACAGGATAACATTTTATTGATATTCCCAAATTTATGAATTCGTGAAGTTATCTTCGAATAAAGTATAGTTGTTTTCGCTAGGTATGCATATCTAATAAAACTATCTTTCTCACTGATTCTCAATTTTTCACAGCCCATTTTTCGTAGTCTAGTTCAATTTTAAGATCAGTTATGATCTGAACCCCGTTTCAAAACAGAAAAAAAATTAAACATTAATTGAATTAACAATAATTCGTTGATGAAGAAGACGCTTCAAATATCACTAAAGTTCCGACTAACTTCCACCACACTTTATTTCAAACTTAATTTCAAGCAAATCCTGTAACTGGAGAATGAACGTTGTTAAAATTAAATTGCAATCCATGCACCTCAAAAATAATGGCAATACATAAAGCGGACACAATAAAAGACTGCCTGGAATGCAATGGGTAAAGAATTATCTTTCAATTTAGTCTACGTCATAGAAAAAAAAGGTTTTGTTTGATTCGATCTGTTTAATCTAACAACCTATTGTAGTCAATATAAAGATTAAGCTGACGGAAGTAACCTAAGGCCAAAGACAATTAATCTTTATGCAAACATCGTATGGGGGTGAATCAAGTGCTTTTCTTAACTTCAAATACCGTATACTGAGCGAGAGAACATTCAAATGAATGTGCTTCTCATCCGTTTGATATTCCATGCAGATTGTTTGGTGCCCCAAAAATAACAGGCTCAAAAATTTGACTAATACTGTTACCTTTATATCGTTTATATACATAAAGATGTGTCTTAATTACTTATTACAAAAATTAAAAATATTGGAAATTTTCATGAAGTTAATGTATTTTTTCAAAAAATACTTTTTTCAGAGAAAAGTGAAAATTGAAATTAATATAATTTCAATTTTTTTTCAGGTTATCTCAACAGAAACATGACGGAAACTTTAAACGGCAACTGCGAACCAATTCTTCAAAATGGTGATTGTGAACCAATTCTTCAAAACGGCAACAGCGAACGAATTCTTCAGAATGGCTATCACGACAAAACCCACGAATCCCCAAAAGATCCAATGGAAGAAAATCGTGCCGATAAAAATCCTACCGCTGACAAACCGCCTAGGAAAAAAGTATCTTTTCTCGAGAATGTGACGGACATCGACGACGAAAACGAATTGCCTCTTCTAAACGGCGACAGCCCCCAAGAAGACGAAGAACCAGAAAAATTCTCGCTCGACGATATTCTCAATGTGTCCGAGAAGATTAAGTTCTTCAAGACCGCTTTCGTTGACGGCGCACAGACAAAAGATCGGAATGGTTTTAAGTCGCTTGGTCACCAGAGTTCGATTCCGGAGGCCCGACTGGCCTTTGTCACCGGGATGGTCGAGAGCTCGTTGGCAGGAAGCAACTCGCGTGTCGAGGAGGAGCCTGTTCGTGGTGATTCTGATGTGATGCAAAAAGATGAAGAAGATACCGGACCGAAAAAGAACGGTGGTCACGTCTCGTCGGTGGAATTGACCCGAGGTCCAGTCGTCCCCTGTCCTCCGGCGAGCGATACACCTCAAAGCAACATGGCTGCCACACAGGTGACGTTCATGAAGATATTCGCGCCCCAGAAGACAAAGAATGTCATTGAACGTGAGTAGTTTTAAACATATAATAGCACAAACTGAAATGATCGATTGTTTTTAAGTTATATTTTATTGATGACTGGTATCAATCTATATATATATATATATATATATACTTGTATCGTGGGAAACAAATCGCGCTGGAATTTTAATATCCATCATTAGAATCCGCAGACCATTTTCTATTAGCTCATAGTGTCAATTTTTCTTCGTCAATTACAAACAAAAATTCACATAATGTAAGTAGCTAAATGCAGTGTAAAGGTATTCTCTCTCTTATTGATATGGACAATATTTACACGTTTTACTAGGTCAAATGCTTGAGTATAATGTGTATAACCTACATCTTAAAAGAAACTAGATATATACATATCCAAGCAGATGTATAGGTTATGTTATTAAAACCTAACATAGTTAATTAGAACTATTCAAGATTTATTCAAATTATGTATTTTTTATTTGATAAATTAATCAATATGAGGTAGTAGTTTGAGAGGGAAAAAATTTGAATCAGCTTCCGAAAGTTGGTTAATGTACTTTTTTTAATTCAAAAACAAAATGTTTTATTAAATATAAAATAGCTTCTTCGAATCCCTTCTTACGAAATTCTAAAATTATTGTTTTTTTATCTTATAAAAAGTATCCTTACTTTAGGAAGTACCATTATTTATATAGTAATAGTTATTTTACATGTCATAAGAAATGAAATATTAAAATTTCTTGCAGATATCGAGACTTTTCACAGTAAGTTTAAGTTTGCAATGATCAAAAAGGAAAAACAAAATCTTAGTCTTAACATATTTTTATTAAAATTTCAGTGAAATAGAGTTCAAGAAATTGAAAAATAAAAGATTAACCCGTTTTGAGTTGAATGAAGATAAGTTCTTATCATTTAAAAAAATAAAAGATAAATTTGTACATTTTCCCATCCCAATGCTTTTATAAGTCAATCAAGTAATTTAAATGTTTTATTGCACACTTGGAAGATTATTTTCAGATGCAAACGTGTTTATACTTGTTCCATATCTCGACCATATCTTGGTTTGAAGGTAAAGTCGTTAATGTGGCAAGAAATATCGTAAAGATGTTCAATATCCAAACTATTAAAGGTATTTCCGTTTGAAAATATACATATTATGCGCGTTTGTTATTCTTAAAGCTACATAAAAACTATGGTAAAGCTACCAGAAAAAATTAAGAGATTCAGCTTATTTATTACTTTTGTCAATTTCCTCAGATATTAGCCCTAGGGAAAAATTTGAATTTCAACTATTAATTTCAACGAATTAATTTCAATTTTTTTTAATTTTTCAACTATTAATTGAGACGAATTTCAGCGATTTCGAATTTCAATTGAGTTTGAATTGATTCCAAAATAATTTAGAAACTATCCACTGTTCAGTTGGCATAACTTGTTTTCAAGTTCGTTCATTCGTATGCGATTTTTTAAGATACTTTAAATTACCACCTTCGAGTATCACACGCAATCATGTCAGTTCAAATCTGCTTCTGCTTATTTAAATATAGTACACAAAGTTTAGTTAAGTTTCAAATATATTTTTATAGTTTTAATTAACAATTATCGTGCTAAATGCTAATCATTAATCAAATAGTTGTACACATTCAAAAGAGGGTCTAAAATTCTTTAAAATAAAGCATATCAGAATTGTTTCGTTGAACCGAAAGGTTTTATTGGTTTGGTTGAGAAAGGGAGACACTAAAATAAGTAATTTATTTTACCTTAAATGATTAATAAGTTTATTTTTCATTGTGAATACATCTGTTAATTTCTGTTGTGTGTTTCCATCTGTCATTGGGATATGATGGAAATATATTGGTTAATCTGGGATTGGCACCTCTTCTTCCTTAATAAACCCTTATAGAAATTTGTGCATTTTGGTAAAATTTTCTTCAGGATATAGTATTCAAATGAATGGGTGAAGATAAAACCATATTTTTGTGGTTAACCCTCTGAGTATAAAGAGATTTCTGAGTCATATACTATAGCTTTTGTACTATAACAAATTTAACGACTAATTCACATCTTTTGGTTGAAAGAAGACTAGTCAAGAAGGTCCAAACTAGTTAAAAGTCATGTAGGAAAGATATCGGGTTGCAGAACGGATAAATGCCATGTGGCGTCCCTCAGAAGATTAATTATAAAATAATGGACATCTATAAGCTTCGAATAATTTCAGAATCTATTTTTTCGACATTTCTAAAGAAGCTGTTCCAGCCTAGTTTCAAGGGCTTAGAAAGCCTTTATCAAGAACGGTGACAACTAAGTCGTATGAAAAGGGTTTAGTCATTGTCTAGTGGCTTTATAATCCACAACAGTTTGATCCACGGGCGTAATCTTTCGAGGTGGACATGATAGCTCCTATTCGATGAAGAACGCACTTCGGTTCATTAAACGGAGTATGTGCTGAGTCTGAATAATATTCGCATTTTCCCAACAAAATCAAGGTCACCAGGTTCTTTTAAATTCGAGCAGGCTTAAGTTGCTCGTTGACGCTGTGTGAAAAATTTGATCTATCTCCTTTAATTACCGTGATGACAAGATGACAATGGAATCTAACAGAAGCGTTAAGCTGCTATTCATCAAGTATTTTATAACTTAAAGCAATGCAGGTTAAATAAACATAATGCACGGGGGGGGGGGGTTATAGCTTCAAAAATCGGTGTAAAACTAATTTATTTGCATTTGAAACTTATTGAGGTAGATGTGGTATTTTAATTAACGTCGGCACTGGAGCAACACAACGGGCTATTTGAAGTTTATTGAATAGTCAAGGAGTGATTGAAAATAAAACATCGATGTTACCGCTGCGGTAAACCATCCCTTTTTATTCGTGCATTGTTCATATTAGAGCATTGTGTTCATTATTAGAGCATTGTGTTCATTATTAGAGCACCAAATGTGCAATTTAATATGGAGTAAAGTCTATTGTGAACTAAGATGCATAAAATTTGCATAAGAGTCTGCTTTCATATAAAATTACACCGCAAAAATTGGTGAAACTAATTTGCAATTAGGCGCCCCGAAATTTCCCTACTTTTTATCAAGAAACGGCTGAGTAAAGATACTTTAAGATTAGTACTCGAGATTATATTTTGATGAAATAAATTCGAAATCTGAAGACAAATTGAGTGCTGTTGTTTTAAATTAAGAAACTTTTGCTCAATTTGATGAAGACGACAACCCTTTAAGCAAATGTTATGCATATGAATTTAATATTCCTATTGAGTTATTCCTATTGAGTGGTAACATCAGGGACACATATCCTTTCAGTGTGTACGGGCTTCATGAACCCAAGGTACTCTAGTGATCTTTTCTTCTCCCATGGGATTTTCTGTCTTCAGTAAACACGGTAGTCGCGCTCCCGGAATACCCAAGCGATCTTTTTCTGCTTTCATCCCACCCATTACCCTGTTCCTCAATCCCCTCTTTTTTCCATTCACGATACTTTTTATTTGGCGTTGTCTTGTGTTTGGAACAGCTTGGTCAAATATTGTCCTTGTTCCATAAAACCCCCAAACAATCAACCAACCTATTGAGTGGTACTTTGAATGTGCTCTATTAGGAACAATACACGAATAATGAGAGATGTTTTCTATCGCTCAATTATACATGGCTAATTAAGCATGTTAGAATTCTATGTAGCAGAAACGGCAGACTGGTATATGTGCTGCGACTTTTGGATTTAAAGACAGAAGCAGGCATAGGTAAGAAATTGTTTCAAATTTCAGTATTTCTGGCTTCCTAAGCGATAGTTAACTAGTGATGTGGCTTATGACCACACTCACAAAGAATGTGACCGTTTCACGCAACTTTTAAATTGGACGTTTTGTCTCGAAATTTAAAATTGTACTAACCGGTTTATTTGCTTTTAAACCTCATCAGGCGTCAGTCTAGTGATCATCCATGTGTAATCTCGGCCATACCTCATAAACTCATAAATCAGAAAATTTCACAATTCTGTCTCTGCTCTATGATGCAAGCTGCGATTTCATTTTTGAAGATAATGTCTTTCCTCTGCTGATTTCTTTCCAATGTTATTTGGATTACGACAAAAGTAATTATAATTTTTTAATGAATCTGCTTCAAACCTACTTGAAAAAGTATCCTCTACAAAAATAATGTATTTTTTATACGATATCACTCATACAAGTGTGAAAAAAATAGAAAGCTATTCAAAATTCTCGGTTATATTTAAACTTCCGCACTATGTATCCCCTTCCTCTCCAACAACAAAAATATATCATACTAGCAAGTCAGCGCATAGCATTCGCGCTAGTTTCTTAAATGCTTACATCTATTAATCCATTGTTAATTATTAAATTCATTTATTATGACTATTAGCATCGACATGCAAATTTCATATCTCGAACTGAAATAGTATTTCTGAAAAACGTTCACACATCCACCAGGTTATCGGAATTAGCTTCTGAACATCACAAGGGTGAATAAATTGAAATTACAGCTCCGTTTGACTTGTGGAACGCTAAGAAATCAGTATCTTGTGTAGCCGCCACAGGTGGCAATAATTGCTGCTACACGTCTCGGCATTGAAAGAAAGAGGCTTAGTGTGTTGGGGTATGTTACTTTATGTTGCTTCCACACGTTGCGAAATTTGATCTGGCTTAGCCACCGGTGGTCTGTGTGCCAGTCGTTGGTGATCATCGACCCGATGTATTCGATGGGCGACAGATCTGGTGAAGGGGAGGGCCATGAAAGAAGTGAAACCTGGTGGACATCAAGGAAGGTAGAGAATTATCTTATTTGAAACCGGCCCAGGCAAGCCCTGAAAATAAGGTAGGACAACAGTTACAAAACTTCAGAGATATAGCTGTGCTGTTGAGTGTATCGGCAATGCGTACTAGATGTGTGCGGAAGTAGAATTAAATCGTGACTCATACCATTACATCAGATGAGGCGACCGATATGGCGATGCATAATGTAAGAGTCATACAGTCTCACCATGGTGCTGCCAGCCTCGATATGGCGATGCATAATGTAAGAGTCATACAGTCTCACCATGGTGCTGCCAGCCTCGATATGGCGATGCATAATGTAAGAGTCATACAGTCTCACCATGGTGCTGCCAGTCTCGATATGGCGATGCATAATGTAAGTCATACAGTCTCACCTTGGTGCTGCCAGCCTCGATATGGCGATGCATAATGTAAGAGTCATACAGTCTCACCATGGTGCTGCCAGCCTCGAATACGACCATCGTGGTGCTGTAGACATAATCGACATTTGTCTGAAAGGACGATGTAATGCCATTCGTTTGAGCATGTGCGGCGTTCTGCGCATCATTGTAGAAGCTTGTGGCTGAGAGTAAAAGGAAGTCGCAGCAATGGACGCCTCGGAAAAAATTCCCCGCTTCTTCAGACGACGTTGAATTGTACATGCTGACACAGGTTGTGGTGCAATACATTCTAAAGGGTTCTTGATGTTGTAATACGATCCGTAACAGCTATGTACACAATATGTGTGTTATTTCGTTCTGTGATGTGTGACGAGACTTCTGCAATCGTTCACGTCGGTCAGTTCGTCCCTCATACACGCACCGATTCCATATTCCGCATCACTGGCTTAATTTCTAGCAACACGAGCACCGATTTCTTGGAAGGATTATCCGCACTCTCGATAAGCCACAATTCTTCTGCCAAACTCAGAAATGTACTTATATGGCTGCCGTATTTTTTGACGAGGCTTAATTAAGCTTTCATCACAGGGATAGCGAGGAAACACAATTTCAATACTTAAAACCAGCACTTTTCTACTGTTTTACATTGCTCACAGGGAGCGTTATTGGCGCACACCACCGGGTTCAAATCTCGGTTTGTATGCGCATGCGTGTTAATAATGGTTCCTCTTAAGAGTAACTGAAGCTGGCCCTGGGTGCTCTTTCACAAATAAGTGTCACCGTTAGTTCCCCTCTCCCTTCAAGTGCCGCAAGTCGAAGAGGTTCGGGCACTTAAAAAAACTACTATTCATTTATTACTTTTAAAAACTATCATTTATCATAGAAAGGAACGAAATAGTATACATTCATCGTTAGATTATATAAGCCAGCTTTAGTGACATTGGTTACCCGAATCATTATTGGGAAAAGCCTCAGAATAAAAATGTTTTGTAAGAATCAACTTGTGGTTTAATAAAGTGAACATGATATACCTAAACAAGGTAAAGTCATGAGACTCCAAGTAAGTGCTTGGAAACGGTATCATCAGAAATAGATGATCTGATTTGATTGAATTGTTCGTGAATCAGTCAAGATTTTCTGAGATACGAGAGAGAGGTAAGTGGAAAATGTCTGCGTTGTGAAGTTTTCTACCGTTAAATTGCTTCTAAATGATTCCGTTTATAATCTCAAAGTGCGTTTAACGGATTTCAGATTTCAATCTACTAAGAAAGATTCATTCGATGAAACTTGCACTCTAATGCTTGCAATTACTGAACTGGAGGTTCATATAATTTAAATTTTGAACTTCCAAGACCGTAAAAAATCGAACCATTTTTTCCTATATTTTTCTCTTTTCCTAGATCTCGTATGTATATTGCACGTCTGCCACTCAGTAGGTCTCGGGTTTGAATCCCGCTTAAAAATGCATGGATGTTGGTGATTGTCCCAGTTAGGAGTAACGGTGACTTACTCACTGGATACTCCTTCACAAATAGGCTCTACTTCTGCCCTTGTAGCTCCAAAGGACGAAGAGGCAAGTGGTCGGGTTATTCAAAATGAATCATCCGATTTCAAAATGCTATATTTTCATAAATAAACGACACAGAATGATAAGTAATACATGAATACAAAGGAAAAATATGAAAGTTTTTTTTACAAGTGTTCGATATAACTTCCTTTAGTTACATGTATAATGTCAAGACGGTATGTAAATTCCTGCCAAACACGTTGTAAAGTATCAGTGGTAATTGATTGTACAGCAGCAGAAATCCGTTGTTTAAGTTCACATAAATTTGTGGGTAATGGTGGGGCACATACACTTTATCTTTTACAAACCCCCAATGGAAGAAATCGCATGGGGTCATATCAGGTGACCTAGGTGGCCAGCTGTGTAACATCCACTGCTCTCAAACCGATGATACGACCTTCGAATACTCTGAGTCGTAGGTGGATTAATTCGGTACTTTTTACGAAATTCACGCTGAACGGTGATTACAGATCCTCATCACGCAAGCGACAGCACACAAAAGCTTTCTGATCCGCGGACGCCATTATCACTTCTGCCGATGAAAAGCTTCTAAAACAGCTTTCATGAAATAACTTCACGAAGAACACACGAGCACCACCTATTCTTCACAATATAAAACTTTCATATTTTTCCTTTGTATTTATGTATTACTTATCATTCTGTGTCGTTTATTTTTTAAAATATGGAATTTTGAAATCGGATGATTCATTTTGAATAACCCTGTATATTGTATTATAACAAAATATTTTAACAATCAAAATTATATTTAATTAGTCTTGATTTATTGACTTACATACACGCATATTAATTCATTCCTGCTCCGTCCTCTGAGTGAAATAATCACCGATTTCCTTTTTCTTTCGAAATATTTTAAACATACTGTGATAGTACCACTCTCAGACATTTTTAAATTGTTGCATCTTTTTTTCGCAAGTTTCCATCGCAAAATCAAATGCCAGCTTATGGACGCATAGTCCTTCAAGCATTCCGTTGGGGAGAACGCGACAGTCTCAGTGTTAATCCGTGTCACCATGGAAGGTGCAGCAACATCGTACTCACCGTGATCTGGGGAGAGACGTGTCTTCCTGGAGGGCATTGGAGTTGCTGAGCCGTATTTACCTAGTCTTAATGAAACCAGGAGGCAACCAGCCCAACTTACGTGATTCGACCAAGTACTTCAGTCTACCAGTTTCTTAAGAACGACACCTTTAGCCACTCGGCCATTGGTGGGGCATTTTCGTAAGAGTAAAATTATGATTTATATCCAAATTGATAACTATTTTAAAACATACAAATGTATATAAATTAAAGACGAACCTAGCTTCAACCCTCTAGCAGATTTGCACGATATATTTGACTCTGAGTACTTGATTTATCGATATAGTAAATGATATGAAGAGTATATACTGATCATCGAATATCACTGCTTATAGATGATGGGAATCGTGGTTATGCTAATGGGGTTTAACCACTTAACGCATTTACCCGTGTCTGACGCGGGCGAAAGTTACCGGCAAATTTGCACAAGCCCGTGTCTCACACGGGCGCTCTTGTATCTCGCGTTATTTTATTTCTAATGCCCCCCCCCAACTGAAATTGCAAAAAATAACTTACACTATACCTATATATTCATTTTCTGTCAAAAAAAACTCGATCATCTTTTACCAGTTTTTCCGAAAAAAAACTCGTGCTTTGAGTGGTTAAAAATCGATTGTCTTAATAATTTTTAGAAAAGAAAAGCAATTACGATTCAGTGACTGGTGCTATAGTTTAATGACATCGTTACAATCGAGTTGTAGTAATGTACAAGAGCCTTAAAGTCAATCAATACAATCGTTAACAAATATAACATGGTTGTCGAATGCATTTCTGTCCAAATGAGAATGATACGAAGCACTAAATCGTTAATTTTTTCCTAATTCGAAATTTACCATCTTCATCCCATACATACTACATAATTTTCAAAACAGAAATCTCGGTTCAATTTTTCCTAGCAGAATTAATATTGGTTTGTAGAAGGGAAATCCATGAATGTTATTTTTTATAGTAATAGTGTTTGTGTTGCCCTCAATTTATACCAAAATCAAATTTTAAATCCAAAATACTTCACAGACAGCTTGTTTTCCTATCCAGATATTGGCAAAAATATGTGAAGAGCTGAATAAATTATTAAATGTTGTTAATAATAATAAAACTACTAAAAAGGGTAACGTAAAAGTATTTCATCGAAGTTTCACTCATACTCATTTCAAGACACTAAATCGAACATAATAGTCATCTCAAGGTTTTTTAGCCAGATATCTTAATAATTTTAGTATACCTCCGATTTCATTCCGTATCTTATTTCCCATTAAGTTATGTCTAGAAATTTTGTAATAAAAGGTTGACATCGAAATATTTCTTTAAGCAGTTTCCTTTGTACACGTGGTTAAATTTCATCTAATCATAAAAAAAGTATGTTTTTCCCAAATACATTTTTCGAATCCTTATCATCTGGAATTCATTATTATCTTGGGAATAAGCGCGTGTTGATAAGGTGTCGTTTTTTGAATTGTGGGGGCACGCTATTGGATTTGTAGACGTAGTGACCATATCAGCTATAGAGATGTGTCAGCAAAGTCTCCGAACTTAAGGCAGATGAGCCAATAGATAACATTTTATTGCCCTCTGTTACTCGATAGATAAATGTTTTATTGCGTTAACTTGGACCTTCAACGGATTGTCTAAGCACACACATTACAAGTAAGTTATCTTAAAATATTCAGGTACTGATACATGCATACTAGAGATTTGTAAACGTATTGCACAATAGGGGAACATCATTAATATGTTAATTTCTAACGTTATGTTGGGATTTTTTTGCACTTGCAGAACACTTTAGCGGTCAAAAACAGAGTTTTAAATAACAAGTTTTACGAAACTTCTTTTCTTTCTTTATCATTTGCATAGCATAACATAGATTAAGTTTAAAATGTACACTTATAAGAGTTGATAAGCGCTAGCTAAAACTATACATTTTTTCGACTTATTACAAAATTGATTTGAGGTATAATTAAATGTTGCATTAAATTCCTTTTAACTAGAAAATGTATATTCGTTTCATTGATTTGAGTAAATGAACTTGAACCTTAAGAGTTATTCTAGTTCTTTGCAAATTTGTACGGAAATATTCAACTTTTAGTGTTCGACAGCTTATGAATGGCTCAGGTATAGCCAATACTGAATCCAAACCATGTCTTCCCATTAAATAATTGAACGAAATATAATAAAGCAAAAAGGATTATAATTATAAATATCAAACATTTTTAACTTAATACTTGCAAAGGTATAGCTAAAGAAAAAGACTGAAACTCCTTCCTAAGGTCTCAGTTGTCATTAGATCTACTAAGAGCTAAAGGAGTCGTTTGTTTTCTTATTTCCACTGGACTCGACTACTTGCAAAATCATTCTTTGCGAATTAGCTTGTCAGACTCTAACTTTCCCTCTGTTTAGCCTTCAGACATGACAGGAACCTACCTCAATAATTGCACTGATCTCACTGACGTCGGCAGTGAATAATACTGCTGATAGAATTACATATTTAATGTCTGTTTCTAGACTATATTGAACTGCCGTACAGACATGGTGAAAAGGCTGAAACTCTGACGTAGGATAAAAAAAAACTTTTAGTATTCAAGTTTTTATTAATTCAATGATGAAAGTTGTTTGACACTTGAAGTAAATTCCATATGTATTAAGTTTAGAGGGAAATATTACGGTTCTGCATATTTTTAGGTTCTTTTCTACGTTGATTGTCATTATACCACAAAATAGAACGAAAAAGTCAACTCATGTCATCTTTTATATCAATTATTTTCAACAAGATTTCTTTCGAAGGAAACCAAATAATCATAAGCAACAAAACATCGCAAGACTTGTTAGCACGTTTGCTAATAAAGGATTTAAAGCATCCATAAATATATAACTCATCGTATACATTTAAATTAATTTCATCTCATCTCTAAAATAATGTAAATTAGTTTTTTAACCTTAAAAATTCATTACGCCGAATAAAACATGATAGTGTACTGCTTTCCAAACAGGTTTTATTCGGAACTCTGTAACGTACATTGGAGCTGGCTAAAAAATAAACATTTTTCATTTTATGATTCTTATTAGTACAAATAACGCTCTGAAATATTCATTCGTTTCTACGAAATATAGGGTCCATCGTGGCTCAGTGGGTGTGCTCACTGCTCTAGCAACCTGCGAGTTGTAGACGGCGTCGGCTCGATTCCTCACTGGGTGTTTTCTCTTTTCTGTGTCAGTAAAACATTCATTGTGTGTATGTCTATTATTTAATATTGCCTGCTTTGTAGCTAGCGCAGCATGGCAAAATATGGTCCTTGCGCCATAAAACCCCAAAACCAACCAGCCAACCCACGAAATACAGCTGGCTGTTGTCAGCAGGTTTTTAGTTAAACTAATGTTTACTAGTTAAAATTTCAATTGTTTGTCATATTTCTAAAACTAAATTATTTGTAAAACTTGATCATCTTCCTTAAGTGAGGAACTAGTTTAATCAGTTCAACTAACTTTTGACTCAATGAACATTTAGTTAATCAGAGATTACTTGAACTCGTGATTTTGAGCAAAATACTCGTACATAAACCAACTGATAGCAGCCATTGATCTGCAACTAATTTTCGTTTCATAATTAATTAAATTTTCGATATTAACAACAAAACAGTTTCTATGGTTCTGAATCCCCTAGAAACGGGCCACCCACTAGTTTTAAAAATGTCGATGCGATACCTTAATAGTTCGTTATTTAAACTCGAAAATGTTTGACTCTAAAACTGAATAACATTAAAGTTTTGAGAGCTTTAAATCTATATATTTAAAGACAGAATAAATATTTATTGACACTATTTAGTTGGGGTTTGAAAGCTTCGGTTCAAAGACCATCGTGTACGTGGGGGCTGGTGTATGTTAAATCTGTTGTGGCCTCAACTGTTCTCACGTTGGATTGGTGTGGAAGTTTGGAGAGTTCATTTTCAGCTCAGATGCTGACCTCGTCATCTGACCGTGGTTCAAAATTAAGAGGTGGTGTCCTCGGATCTCCGGGTTTCATCCCAGACCGCGTCGTCAATAGCCCGTTGTGTTGCTCCAGTCCGACGTTAATTAATACCTACCTATCCTCTGATAGGTAGGATAGGTAGGTATTAATTAGCCTTCGGGATTGATCAAGGAACTTCGCCAATAACCCGTGTAAATTCAACTACCTATCTACTGTTACTTGACGTTGCCTGTCCTGTTTTTGGCGCAGCCTGGTCAACTATGGCCCTTGCGCCATAAAACCTAAACAACCATCATATTGCCTTTTATAAATTTAATTCTTTGGGCTTCCAACCAAAAAGATTCGAAGAGGGCAAAGGTTCCAGGCCCCCTGGGTGTTGATTCCTTTAACCGCCACGCAAGTGCGACTTAAGTGTTTTAGAGAGAAAGGACGTGCAGGAGAGAAGGGAGGGGAGAACAAGAATTTATGAAAACAAACCCATCTCGATCGAGTGCTTAACCAACCGAAAGTGTCACATGACCGTAGAGCGACAAATGCATCCCACATCTGAACAAAAATGAGAATAAACATGAAATGCGAACAAGAAAACCGAAGCAAAGCAGCCGAAAAGCAAAAGAAAGGTAGCGTCGAGGTATGAGGTCGCGGAGAGGATGAAGGGGGGATGGGAATCCAGGTAAGGAGGGAAGTAACAGACAGACAGACGTGCCGGCAATACGCCTGTATAGCAGGTGGGATTCCACTTCCCCGAGTTGTCGACCAGTCCGTTCCCAGCTCCAACGGCAAGCAGTCGTTTCACAGCGTTCTGTACGTGTTATTATTAGTATTACATCAGCGGTAGTCAAGAAGAGGTAAGAGCATTCATTTCAAACTGATTGTCATTGTTTTGTGAGAAAGTGTTGTTGGTTCAAAAGTTTTTTGGATTTGATTGTTTTACACAGCTGTGGGATTATTTAAATTATTTGTCTGTCTTTGAATCGGTGAGAGGAATTCTTTGTTTACGGTGCGGACGGAATCGGTTGAATCTCTGCTTCGTCTGTGAGAAAAAGTTTTGGAAGGATGTGGAAAGTTTCGTGGGTGTCTGCCATCTTTGGAATTTATTTAATTGTTTACCCATTTCGCAGTTTTGTGCTCTGGAATTACTGGAATTTTTATTTTTAAAGTTGTAGTGATTATTTTTTAAATTCTAATGTTTATCGGATTCAATACTTAAAAGTTTTCATGCATTTGGAGGTAACGAGGTTTTTGTTTTCTTTTACAAAAGTTTCTTTGGACTGTCGTTAGCAGTTTTCAAGTTTAGTATCACGAAATTCGCCTATTGATTTTTGTATTTGCGAAATAGAGTGCCTGTATTTAAATGTTTCCTTACAATTTTTAATTTATTGTTTATGCTTAAAATATATATTATCACAGGAAAATACGGATAAGGATAGATAACAGGATAACATGGATAACATTAATTTCTATTTTTTGTTAGCCTTATTCATAAGTCCCACTCAGACATTTATTTAATTCTTTTGCAAATGTTAATGTTTTTTAAATTGAATCAGAGTCGGGAAAGAACTTTGATTTTGAACATTTAAGCTGTAAGATTCTGTCTTAAGAGGAACAGTTAATTTCTCTTGAATCTTCTAATGGAGTAATCGTTCAATTAATTTTTTGTTCCATATTTATTCTACGAGTTAATGGTTTTTGTTTTAACCGTATAGTGTTTACAAGCGGATCAACATGATGGATAATTTCAAATGACCAAGGATATCTATTTATTTCTCGTTTTGTAGCTTTAAATTTTCAATAAACTATTTATTATAAATAACTTAAAACAGGACATTTTAATATACATATCTACTTTCAACTCGTATTTGTTAAAGATTAAAAATTTTTATCATTGTATTTTTGTTTACGATGATTTTTTTCATAAATACAAAGAACTGGTTTCTTTATAAACGTATCTTTATACTAATAATTTGGTAATAAAATTGCATCTTTTTGAAGTATCCGTTAAAAATTTTCATGTTGGCGTGGTATGGAAGGAGAGTGGGGTGTCAGCTAAGATGTTAGCATCGTCATGTGACCATGGTTCAAAATTACGAGGTGATGTCCTCGGATCTTCCCCTTAAGGATTTATCCCGTATCGTCGCCAATATCGCTTATGTTCCTCCAGCACGAAGTTAATTCAACTACAATCTACCGTTAAAATTTTATTAGAAAAGCATTCACCAAAGGCTTCTATAAACTTAACCATAAGAAATAAATAATATTCAAATATTCCAATATTTGGCTTTAAAAATATTAATGGGATACCTTAAGTGAGGGGATAATGAGCTTGCCCAATGCGAGTTGGTGCAGGTTCGATTCCTGTTAGGTTTAATTCCACGCTGGGTTTATTTTTCCCTTTGTGTCAGCGAATAACTTTCTTTGTGTGTATGTCCATTTACTTGACATTTTTGGACTTAACTTGGCCAAATATGGCCCTTGCGCCACAAAACCTATAATCCAACTGTCTTATCTTTAAATAAAAGTTTTTGAAAGGTGGAAGTTGAAGGCAGAATAGTTATTGTTGTTTTGAAGACTATGTTCAGTCGTTAATAAGTGATACGGTTTATATTTGATATTTTTTTCATTTTCAATGACTAAAATTTTTAGTTCTTAGTATTATAAAAATGCATAACCTTCTCTGGCAAGATATTGTTTAGCATTCTGTGTGAGCATAGTAACAGTTGCATAGATTTACGTTTCTAGCCTTAAAATTCCCGAAATTAATAAGAATGATTTCAATAATAAACTATGAACAGAAATTATTGCATAGCTAGTTTTATGAAAAGTATATTCATAAAATAAATTTACTGATGAGGTAATTCAAAAATATAACCATTTTATTTACCGAACACACGATGGATAATTATTTATGTCGACACATTTCTCTACCCTGACCTTTGGCGTCATCTGGATTTGAGCTACTCGGGGCAACAATTCTGTATACAATAGAAAAACGTGCTTTTTCAAAGAATGCAAGCTGGATACAGCTTTATGTTTCCTCTAGCAGATGAGTAAACTTGAAATGTGAACAATTGTGGTGAGACTTGGATGGAACAGATTTCATAAATCACGATTCGATTCTTGTTTTGAATGGAAAGAATGTATTGATTTACAGCATGCTGCGATTTACATGGTGCTAATAATCTACTTTTGGGGTCACAATTGATTTAATAACGCTAATTTTTTTAAATCCCAATTCCTTAAGATTATTTAATCTACGTCGAAGGAAATTAAAGTTTAATCCAATTAAAAAACTTTGATACCGAGGTGTTTTTATGTGTAATACACTTTATCCAACAGTTATATATGAAATATGAAGAAACATAACGTGAGTGTGTAGTAATTTTAGATTCCTTTATAACTGTGGAGGTTTTGGTAGAGCAGTAAAAGCTTCGATTATCAAAATTTAATCACAATTTTTATCACAGATACTTTTTGACTGTTTAATTTGTTTTGCTCGATCCATTCAAAAATTGTAAAAAATCACAATTTTCTTACACTCAGCTTGAGCAGAAAGAGCTTCAAAAACTTATCCACTTTCTGTCTACCTAGATGCTTCAAATCTAGTAAAAAACGATGAAATAAGCAATCTATGTGTCATTTATTGTTTGCTTCTATTTATTGGTAAAGGTTTTGGAACATGAGTCAGCTATAGATCAACATAGGCAAAGGAAAGGAGAAATCATTTGACAGTGAAATATCATTCGAGGTCATTTCTGATTAAAAATTCCCGGAAAAACAGCTATCGTACATTAAATGGGATTTTATTTACTTTTAACTGGACCTTTTTGATATTTCTACCATTAATTTTGCTTTAAATATTAGTTTTTTCAAAGGTGATAACTAAATGAGTAATTTTTCTTGAATAAATGCAAAGCGTAAATCTAATGTAGCAAAATTTAGAAGTCTCCACTAAAAGTTTTTCCATTTTTATTATTTAATTTGTCTTGCATGAATTAAAGCATTGGTAATTATTTTTAAATTAATTTGTGCAAGAATAGTTAATTTTATATAATAAAAATGTATCATAATTATTTAGACTTTATATTGCTTGTTTCACAAAACAATTTAAATTAGTACTCACTGCATAGCTTTTATGATAGGAAGAGATTCTGATGAATTATTTCGTGTATCGTATTTATAAAGAAACTTTTTCAAATGCTACTTGTCACTTTAAAGACTACTAATAGTGGACGTACCTTTTTTAGAAATTTGTTCAACAGCTCAGAAATTTCGACTATTATAATTATATTTTTATTTCTTCCAATATAGTATAAGGAAAAGCATCTTTCATACAAACTTTACAAGTTGAATACTCAAAGATGAGAACATATTAGATAACTTTGTGTATTTAGAGCTCTTCGTGGAATTTTACACCTCTAATATCGACCACCAGCCGCAATACCTCCATAATTTTAAAAAATTACTTTCTAGTTTTATGTCTAGAAAAACTAAGTAAATACATTCTTGCATGCAGTAAGGCTGGTACAACTGTAGATTCCAGTAGTAGGATGTTGAGGCTCTAGTAGATTAAAGTTGTAGCAGTTTTGCACTATTCGGAAGCATATATTTACAGTTTTTCTACACATAAAACCGTAGAATTCATCTTTTTAAAGTTATGGTGGTATTGCAACCGGGATGCCTGGAATAAATAAGTATGGATAGGTTATTTATTAAATAAGTATGTGTAGTTGTGGCTTGCATTCAGGAACCAACTATAATTTTAAAAACCTAAAATTTATCAAATTACCGTGTTTAACTTACTGGTAGCTGTTCCCAACTTGGGCAATTGGTTAAATATCATTTTAATATATTTAACCATAGAAATTGAAAACGAAACACAAAATCAAGCTATCCATTTAGATTGAGTTAAATAGGCATTCAGTTTCATTGGATGAATTTCTTATATCTCAGCATGAAGGGAAGGAAACACTCACCTGTCAGTAAGGTGTCTTTGTCGAATTGACAGAATCTTATTTCTATAATGATGAGCCTCAATCACGAAATGCGGGGATTTTATTTTGTCTCCCCTCAAAAAGTGTACACGACTTTAGGGCACTATCCATCAAGGATTAAAATAACTCTAAGGATTCTTATTCGTTGAACTGTGTCCACGGGCTCCAATCGATAAAAGGAGAGAATATACCTCCACTAGACTAATAGAAAAGCCGTTTCCGTATTTCATTCAAAGAGAGGATTAATTTGTTCACGACGTGTGTGCCGATCAGCTCTTAAACGTTGTGTAAGAACTGGATAAATATTACTGAATTATGCAATATTATCTTGTCAAATATTTATGCACTTATTTAGGAGTAAGATACAATATTGTCTGAATATTTTCTTTGAAATTTTTAGTAAATAAGGGGTTCTTATTGAACAGTTAATCACCTTCAATATCAATCCTTTTTGGATTTATTTGTGTTCGCAATTCATGAATAGAATACTCCTAAGTAATTGCCGTACTTTTGAAATCAATTTTACTCTTACACAACTGCTTTCTTTTCCAATGCCTGAACTTTTTCAAGAAACTTGAGAATCAAAAATTCAAGGCCGAATCATTTTTGATTCTTAAACAACGTTTAATATCTTTTTAATTTAATTAAAAATGTCCTGATAAAAAACCAGTTTGGTTTTAATTCATTTCCTATTTGTTACGCCCTTAGGTGAATATTTTCTGTAGGTGTGTACGCGTGCTTCACTGACCTGAGGTACTCTAATGATCTTTTCTTTTCCCATGGGACTTACACTGTCTTCATTGTGTTTAGTAAACACGGATGTCTTGTTCCCGGTATATAAAGCAATATTTTTCTGCTTTCATCCCATTAATTCCTAATCCTATTCCATGTTTTTCCCTTTTTTGACATTTTTTACTTGAAATTGTTTTCTTGTGTTTGGAGCAGCTTCGCTAAATATGGGTCTTTGTCCATAAAATCCCAAAACAACCAACCTACCTATTTATTACAAATTGCTAAACGGTCATCCTCGACTTTTAACCAAGGACTTTTACCCTTGTTGGTAGGCTGGGTGGCCTGGGTCTCATAAAGAAAAAACTTTCAGAATAAACTATATATACCATATTATCTTAAGTTATTAAGGTAGTTAAATTTGATCTTTTGATGGTTATTTTTTCTTTGAGGCTTAACACCGATGATGTTTTCTATGCGATACGAATTAATTGGACAAACATTTTTATTAGAGGACCTTAATATTTGGGTATTTGTGGCATTCGCCATTTAAAAGTAAACTGTATAATTGTAACACCAATAAAAGTAACTGCGCGTTTAATTTTTTTCTGAATTGTGACTGCAGAGTTGTTAGTTACACCAATGAACATAACCTACCTAAAAATGCAATTTGGAAAGAAAATCCGATGTATTATAATTTTTAATGTACTAGAATACAAATTTGCATAAAGTCGATTAGTATGGGAACAAGTTTTTCTATAATCACTGACTTAACTCAACAAAAATTTCAAGTTCCGAGCCACGGCATTCAGCACTTCTTTCATGTAAACTTATAAACAAATATGTGAAATATGTAAAAAAGACAAATATCTCCTATACCATTCAGTCAAAATAAAAAGATTCATTGCCGAGTATTGCACTTCTCAAAGAATCTTACAATACATGTTTCTGTATGAATTTTATCCGTCTTGGTTAGTTTGGATATTTTTTCTTGGTTATAGTATTGGTGACGATGGCAATAGTATAAAATACCAATCATATTTAGGAAGCATAATTCGTACCTTATAGGTTAACTCCACGTAATGAGGGACACAGCAATATCTTGCCAGATAATCATCAAAATGTCTCTGAATTTGCATAAACTGGTTCTATTTTAGAAGAGGACACCCCTCATTCTGTTTTGAGCATCAATTGATGATTTATTTTTTAAATGGAATTCAGTTTTGTGTTTCGAGATGCCAAAAATGTTTTAGAGGTTCATTTATAAAGGTTATTATAAATCAAGGAATATGTTTCATATCAGTGCATTTTTTTGTATTTTTAAAATAATAGAATATTCCATAGAGAATACATTCTCTATGAGAAATGAGAGTTTTTAATCAATTGAAAACTATCAATCAAAAAAATGTTGAAATGCAATATCTATGGAAATTTTCAAGACTGAAGTCAATAGTTTTTCTGGGAATTCTACAGGCAACATATACATTGTCTTTCAATAATATAGATTATACTGCACATTTCATTTACAATATACTATGTAGTTTAATGTTACTGTTTTATTATTGTTTGCACAAACTGCCCTTATGAAAAGAAAATCACAAAACGAAGTATAATTGAAGCGGTGCTGGCTGAGATCGGAAAGTCAAAATTGGAAATATGCATTTTCTGAGACTTTAAATGCAAAGTTTGTTGAATGTACCTTTGATAAGGATACGAAGTGTATGGTTTAGGAAGAAGTATTTATTGTGAGAATGGCGAATCGAAAATATTCCAAAAGTTTCGCAATATGTAAAAGAAATTTAACGTAATCCAAAGTAAATGAAAAACATGAAAGGAATTTTTGTACTTAATCATTAGTTATTAAACATTTTTACAACATAGTTATTAAAAAATTTTGCAACATATTACGCATCATTAAACATTTTTTTAAAGTTTTTAGTGTGAGACAAATTTGTTAGGTGTTCCATATTGGATGCCAGTCTTTTTAAATCGACGATGATTTTGATTCTTTTTGCAGCTCAATTTTTAAGTGCAATGAAATATCTATTCACATTTAATCTTAGTTAATTCTATCGTGTTTTATTCATTAAAAAACGTTCGTCTTTTGACAATATTTGAAAATCATATGTTCCATATTACGTGCCTGTATCATATATTACTTGTTTCTTTGTCTTCCGTCAAGGTTAATTTGTATATTTTTCTTTCTGGGCTATTGCAAAGAGATTTTATATGGTAAGAATATAAGACAGTAATCGTGTTTAAGAAGTATAAATATCTATTTCCCAAACTATTTAGCATTTGAAAAATAAAACCATTCATTACTTGATGTATAGTTGTTTAGTTATGATCTTGATTGCTAGTTGTTCGTCTAATATAAAAATTGACGGTATTTTAAAGTACTAGACTTCCTAGCAGATCCCTTAATACCGTTAACCATCTTTGGTAATGGTATTAAGGGATCTGCTAGGAAGTCTACTACTTTAAAATACCGTCAATTCTTATACCGTTAACCATCTTTGGTAATGGTATTAAGGTATCTGGTGATGGTAAAGGTCTCAAACTCCATACCACTCATGGTTTAAGTTCGTATTTTTACCAAGTCATGACCCTTCATTTTTTTATTAGTGATTGATGATTTATAACTTTCCTACGTTGTTATAGTACTCAGAGGGCCTGGAATTTATTGAGTTATCACCATCTTTCCACACTCGTCACTAATGATTGATATTTATTGAACTGTTTGAACAATGGCATGCCGGAGCATAAACAACAATAACGAAAAAGTCGTCTCCCGGCACATATCCTTTCATTCCAAGAGGTTCGCGATCCGCCTTTTATCGGCCATAACCATCGGGAATCTGCGCGAACTCTTCAGAAAGCGACATGCACCATTGCCTAACGAGTCTCGTTTGTGAGAACGAAGCAGCTTCTTAACAACTCGACACAGTTGAGCGGCTACGGATGGGATGGCTCCGACGGTCTAACTGTTCTTACCTCTTGGCGGCACCGTAAACTCCACTTGCCTGTTTGCATAGGCACCCGAATTGCCATGGATGCTATTAGGGCGAAGGCTCTTTCTCTAAGGGGGGTGCGGGGTCACGAGGTGGGGGTGTCTCTGACGGTTGCGTTTCGTGATTAGCGTGATTTCCAACGAAAATTGAGGAGTAAAGAGAAATCGCTGCGAAATAAGATGGATGAATGCATTGGTTTTAATCGCTGCACGTGTGCTTCCTTGATTGCTCATCTCCAGCCTTATCCTCGGAAAATTGAATGAATTTTTAAGATTGCGTCATCGGCAATTGCTGATTGCAAACTGGGCCAGATGAAGTGGTTGGTCTTCACTACAAGAGAGAATAGCTTCATTAAGTAAATCGTTCCGAGTTCCTCCGTAATGCATTTTGTAATGGGTTTGAGTGGTTGATTTTGCAATAACCCATAGCTCATATTCATTCATAACTGCCATTATCCTTACCATTAATGATGTGTTGTATGATTATGATTCGACGAGTATGTGCAGCCAAGATTGCATTTGCTTTGAATTTGAATTCTCATTTTAAAAAATCTGTAAAGCTCCTGCGTTTTACTTAACGCTACAGCTTGTTTAATTTTCTTAGACCTCAATTGGTTTACCCGTTAATACTCTCGATTGGAGTGTTATTTCAGTTATAATGATTAACTTTAAAATAGGAGGATATATGCTCATTACTTTAACGTATAATTTTTTAAATTTACCATATGTTAATAAAACGACAAATTCCTGTTTTGAGTTCAACCTACATCTCACGAAAATTATTTTGGGTTACTATAATAAAGTGTTTCGGTACACTTTCTTCGTAAATACTTGATATTATATTTCCAGTTAAATTGTTGTTCAAATTAGACAATCAATTTAATTTTGAAAAATTGAGAATTATATAAAACCAGCTGTAATGTGTTATCAGCAGTATAGACTCTAATAAGCGATTACTTAATGTAGTTATAAGAAATTCGACTCTACCAGTTTGGAAATGTCAAACTTTCAAGTCTAATGAAATGAAATATTAGTTCTCAAAATTTTCATTCCTGACTTATGTAAACTCTATCTCACATAAGAATAATTTTAGCTACCATCGCTTAAAATAACAGAATAGTTTAAGGAAAAGTGACCTATTCAGTGTCAAAATGTTTTGAACTCGAAAAGGTAATAGCAATCCGACAAAGCAAAAAAGTTAAAAAATCAATCGAATTTATTGTTTTACAAATCGTAGAAGAGCTTTGAACCAAAAGTATAACCAGCGTTGAAATAAAACCTTAAACAGCATTCAATTCCATGGAATCATTTCAAAAGCATTGAAATCCAAATGACTTACAGGATATGATTCAACTGGATTATGAATGCGATCATTAGTATGCGTATCACGAACGAAACTGAAATAGGTAAACCGCCAGATTAAATTTTCTGACCTTGTTGTTACACCATTCACTGGTTTTCCCTTCTCTGAATATTGCATGAGTTTCTAAAATATCTTCTCTGTCTGGAAACTAGAGTATCCAATTTTAAATTCTCTTCCACGTGTCTGAAGTAGTTTAATTTAAAACACAAACGTGTTTAGCTTTAATAATTAAACTAACCATAGGCAATAATAAGAAATGTTTAGGCCGTATTGTTCTTAATTGCAGACGGTTGCCATCCTTTATGAAATCTTGCGAGTTTTGCGAATATTTGTTATCAGGAAATATTAGTTTTTTAAATTTTATTTGTTTAGTAATCGTTAGTTCATTCACTTAAAATATAGTAGCTAAACTACTTATTAAAATGCTGAAATATACTAGGAACTAGTTCTAAAAATATTTCAAAAGTAAAATGTATTTGTTATTTGAATTATCTTTAAATGTGCTAAGAAATTCCAGGAAAAGCAAATGGAATAATGATGAATTTAATGTAATACGAAAATAATGGAATTTATTGAATCAATATTCACTATTTAGAAGTTTAAACAAAAAGATTGAAAATGCCCTAATGAATCGTGAATGCAATGAATGTATTGGAATATTTTAGTACTTACCAGTGCGTTAGCAAATAAATTGAAACGAAAAAACTGATTGAATGGGTAATGATAAAAATAGCATAAGCTCCGTGTTGACAAATCCGAAGTATGATGTTTTTTAAATTACCGCTTCAACTGATAGAAAGTTCATTTTTTTTTTAGTTTTCAAATTTTTATTCGAATCTAAATAAATATAGCTCCGTATACGATCAAAACATTTCCTTAGCGAGTTAGAAAAGTAATCTAATGAAATATTTTCAGTTCATTTATTGCAATTTTTTGCACCAATTTTCAAATAATGTATAAAACGAGGCTAGAGTACAATAATTAAATGAAAAAATTGACAGCCCACTACAAGGTGGGGAAGCAAATTCTAGTTTAGTTATTTGTACAACTCACAAATTATGTATTCAGTGCCAACGAAAGGGCGGTGACATGTATAAGCTAGAATTTCCACTGCCCAAACTCAGAATACAGTTCACAGTTTTTTAATGAATCTATTAATCACAGACAAATTGGAGGATTCTGATTTTCAGAATTCGATTTAATGAAAAGTGATATTCATTTATAAATGCCCTAATGAATCGTGAATGCAATGAATGTATTGGAATATTTTAATACTTACCAGCTTTACTACCTGGCTTCACCCGAGTGATGTTGCTTCTTCAAACAAACCAAAGTCGTGTCTTTGTTTCCTAAACAGTTTCGTTGCATCGGCGAACAGCTTTATGCTTTGTCCACTTTCACGTGCTTATGCTCTTTCCTCTTCTGATTGCTAGCCTTTTGTCGTTTTGTGTTGATCGGTCTCTTCTTGAGTGATGTTCTATATTTGGTTTCACTTCTGTGGTTCTTTGGGAAAGAAGTACTCGTTGAAAATAGTTGCATTGACCAAGAAATCCCTGACAAAATAATCTGCAAACTTCATGATGCCCGGAGATCAGCTTTTGAGAGCTTTTGCTGCTTCAAAGCTTTTCTGCCTTTATAAGATACAAAATCAAAAATTCTTGTGAAAACTAGTTATCAGAATTTTTGAAATTAAGAATTGCTACTACTATATCCCGTCTAAAAATCAATCACAACTTCAAAAATGTAAAGATAATATTCAAGAGAAAGGAAAAGCCAAATGCTAATTACATTGCTCTGAAGTGTGAAGTAGTTAAGACAATCATTCCAATGTGTGCTATAAGACAGGTTTCTAAAGCTATTCTCCTCGTGGATATCGTTTCAGAAAATGCTTAATTTATCTTAAAATGTGAGCTTTTTTAGTTATGATACTCTTTTTCTAGAAGTACGATGAGTGAATTAAACTCATTGTTTTCATTCTGTAAAGTTTGGGTGCAGATATATATTAGTTAAAGATCCGCAATCGAAATTTTAGCATAAACAACTAAAGCAAGACCAAAGCAGTAGAATAGCAACCTCACATTATTTCATGCATCGTCGGATTCCATCGAGGCTTGTTTACAAATCGTCTACCTACTGAAATACTTTTCCCTATCCCAAGACCTTTGGATACAACTGAATAATAATAATCCCATGATTGGGACGTCTGTCAAACTGTTTAAAAAAGACGTGACACATGACACAAAAAGATATAAATTTCGAAATCCATGCACGTCTTCAGTATGATTCTTGTGCATGCAAGATAATACTAACTTTACATTTTAATCTTCCCCGTGTATACCAAAATGTATAGACAAAGGAACAAACTGATAATGCAACTGACTTTGTCATCGTGATGGATCTTTTTAAATCCTTAAGTTTTCGTAAATCGGAATTTATAGTGACTTATACATAATTGTAGTCCTTTTCTTCTTGAATGTAGCTATCTACAATAATGGACCGCGATGTGGTTTGCATCGTAAAGTTGTATTTTGTGGTTTGAAAACCAGATAAGGATAGATATTAGTTTATATGGTTAAAATTTTTCGTAGTTTTCTTGTATTTATCTTTATCTTGGAATTAATAAATCTTGCATATCAAAACTCAAATCTTGATCGTTGTAAATTTTTAAAATCTAAATCACGAAACGTTGTATTCCTATAAATCAAGACCAAAGCAGTATAAAACTTTTAATACACAAAGTTGAACAAGTAAACAGTAAACTGTTGGCGTAATACTGAACATCTTGCCATGACTTGTAATTGTGAAATATTTTTAAAACTTAAAATTTTAAAATGCATCTGAGTAGCTGAAGATTCGATCAATGAATGCACCCAAACAGGACTAAACTTTGAATGTAATTAATAGTTTAAGGAGTTTTTATAGTTTACGAATCCTCAAACAATTTAACAATAATCGAACAAGTTTTCAGTCTCCCTTGTGTAACATGAGAAGACCATAGAGCGACAAACCAAAGAAGGTATCAGTCTGAAAAAAATTGTAGTGCAGAAGCATAAAAATAAAAAGAATTATGACAAGGAACTATTTAATTTAAGAATACTTGCTTATAAAATATGTACGAATCTAGTAAAAATATCATTGATAACAAATTAGATCAAAACAAAGGCACAATACTGATAATAGTGCAATTGGTAATTTGGTTGCCAAAATATTTTTCAGTAAATAAATAATATGTACACAACAGAAATCTATGACAAGCGCTGTCATTAAATTTGAACAAAATACAAATATTGGTTTCAAACTGAAATTCAAAATTTTCAGCTCCCTCCAACTGATGTTTATCACAAAAAAATTAAAATATTTGCAAGTAAACTCGTTTTAAAAATTTATATACTAAACGCTCTTTACATCACAAAATTCATGCAAATGAAACACTAACTCTTTTTAGATCTAAACATCATTACAAATGTCTTAAAAAGTACTGATTGGATATTTAAAATAATGTTGCTGATCATTTTTAAATATGTTTTAAGTGAATAATCAAACCCAGAAGCATATTAAGACTCAAAAGAAACTTCAACCCACATTCATTATTTGCATTTGAAAGTTGATCAAATTCTAGATACGTTTTTTTCTCTTCGGAGCCTTTTTCAGCAACACCTGCGCAATCTGCACTGGGGCATAGGATTCAAAGGGGGAAGTTTACCTGTTTGGCCTTGTACCTCCGAATGCAGGACAACGCCTCGCTGTCGCCGATTACTTCTTCCTACGCCGCTCTACCAGTTAGATAATTTTGTGTGCTGTTTCATAGTTATATTCATTAAAATACATTATCAGTATTAAAGTTTTCCATACACTTTTGATTGTCTGAAAGCGGTTTTACTCATAAAAACAATTTCTTAAAATATAAATTGCACTTATTTGAAATTTAAACGAAGTCATTTATATTCTATTACAGATGGTTGCTTTCGAGACCAAGGCTGTTTCGGTTAACGTATAAATCTGACTATGTAGTAATAAATTTGTTTTGTCGTAGACTTTTAAAATGTTTGGTTAGAAAGTAATTATTCGAATAATACCTTTTGTGGATGAAAATAAATTGCTTTATTTTCGCTTTATTGGGTTGAAAAAAGTTTAAGTGTTGTAAAAATACGTTGCATTTTGTTCTTAGAAATTTTATATTAGGAAGTGAAAAAAGAAATATTTGTACTCTTAATGTGAGTTCTAATTAAATAGGGTGTATTGCTTAAAAGTATAATATTCCTATAATATCAGTATTATTTGCAACTTATCTACTTTCATTTACATACGTTATCGTTACTTTTATTCATTCGTGATGTGTAAAGATTTTTTAAATTTCGTAATATGGTACATTTTTAATTTACATTCTTATTAGCATCTGATCATTCTCTTCAATTCATCTCATTCACTTGTAAAAGGCGCATGGCACTTTTTGAAATGAATCTGTTTTTGCTTTCGATCACATTTTCTTTTCTGAGCTGATTACTATCTTACAGATTTCTCAATGCCTTCTATGATCACAATGCTGAAGAGTTTCCTCAGAGTGGTGAGCTCTTCCGCGTAGTTTTGGCAATATTATGCAGCACCGCAACTCCAATCAAGCATATTTAAACTAAGCGGTAAAATTGGCGAATGAATCCCGTAGTGTTAGAATATCCGTTGGATATATTCAAACACTACGAAATAATTGAATGGTTATAATCTATGTATTTATATTGTTTATATCCGTTGTTGCCATTCGACAATAAACAAACAATGTGGATTTCTGTGCCACGTATGTAGTGAAATAAAAAATATATGGATATATCCTAATTATAATGTCAATTGAAATAAGAATTTGATTCAATAACTTCGAAAAGAGCATTACTATATGATTACTTCATGAAAAGTTATTGCCAAAAATCAGTTCAGTTTTTTGAAGTGTTTGAATTTCTTTACAATAGTATTTAAGAAAAACTCCCTTCACATATTTATAGCAATTTACAAAATAAACGTAGTTTCCATTGTTCAGATCTTACGGTTCCTGACTGCTATCCAGCAGCCAAATCCAAGTTCAATCACATCTCTCTCTTTTTCAGTTATAAATTCCTCCATCCAGTAACGCTCACACCAAATCGCAAAAGACCGCTCGCAAAGTGAAGACCCACTACGCGTGGTTAGACGTAACAAAGATCTATCTCAATCGGTAACCGGAAGTGCCCACCCACCAGGGGCCAGCAATCATTTCCGTCATCGAAATATTCGTTAACATAAACCCGAAAACCTATTTTGCTCAAAACAGTGGCAGGGATTGTTGGTTCATGTTGGATAAGATTCATAGGCAGTGGTCACGCCAGTGGATTTTCGTTTCGTGGAATACAGCATGGAAATGGCCATTTAACGTAAATTTTACGGCTGTTTTTGACGTGTAGGTGACGAGGGAGATGGAATTCTGGAAATGACAGTTTGAGGAGCCTATTATTTCAGCCACATGCTGTGCCGCGGCATGGGAGAAATGACTCAACTTGCATGTAGGGATGTGCAATAGTATCTGGGTATGGTTGATTTCCAAATGTTGATGGGGGATTTTTATGATTCGCAAGGCAGAAGTAGTTTCGGGTTTCCCTCTAATATAAATGTATTGTTAAGCAAATTGTCGAAAGATCTTATACGATTTAATGAAGGATGCAATAAACAAATGTACGAAATATATAAAAGCCAAATTTACTTAATTAATAAAATACAATTTATGTTTACTGATAAATTGCGTAAATTTTTATCTCTTAAATTTTCGAGACAATTCACTTTTTAAGTTTTTTTTCATTTTATATTGCTGCTTTTCTGTCTTTGACTTGAATGATCTGTAATAGTTTTTCGTACACACGAAGTGCATTTGTTTTTAACATTAGTGATCCCCTTGTTTAATTATCCTTATATAATAACATGCCTCATTCTTTCAAAGTTTAAAATAATGATAGGAGCCGCTGTAGCACAGTTGGAGGAGTAACAGATTAGCAACCGGAGGGTTGCGAGTTTGAAACTCGGTCCAATCAAAAGATCGTCGTGTCCTCGGGGACTGGTGCTCGTTCAATCTGTCATGGCCTCAAACTGGCGTGGTGTGGAAGTTTGTAGAGTGGGGTGCCAGATCAGGTGTCGATCTCATCATCTGACCATGGTTCAAAATTGGTGTTATCTTTGGATCTTTCCCTTCGGGATTGATCCTGGACCATCGCTAATAGCCCATAGTGTTGCTCTTGTGCAACATTAATTAATTATCTACCTTGAAATCATGATCAAAAATAAAGCAGTACCTTGTTAGAAAAATGTTTTTAATTTTTAATACAGTATACAAAAATACTTTCCAATACTTTTCCTTCTGTAGCTTTCATAACCTTGAAATGAGATTTGTGGATATGACTCCAAATCAACGAATTTGGACATATTGGCCCTTTATCTGAGACCAAGGTAAAGAAATAGTTGTTTGCGTAATTATTCAATTATTAAAATATATTTCTAAGACAGGTGTTCTGTTGAAGTGCTCACTAGTGTTGTGTCGAAGTCACTAGTGGTCTGTTGAAGTGTTCTAGTGCTTTGTCAAAGTTACGAATAGACTTCTCATGATTTTAAAATGCACCTCCTCCTCTTAATAAACTATTAACTCTTTTTCACGATTATATAAATACAATAGTTTATTTGAGAATGTAAAAATTTATTTAAATTAAATAAACATTTTTTGAAGTTTGACGCATAAAGGATTTAAGTTGGCCCTTTCTTGCAATGGAGGAGGGAATCGCTTTTTCCTCTTCTGTACGATTCCTTAGAAAACACATATCTATATTTTATCTTGTATCTCCTCTTTTATTACATGCGAATGAATCTACCATTTTTTTAAAATAGGAACATTATATTATCTATATTTATTTCCTCAATTAACACATGCGATTTTTGCGACATCTCGAGTGACATCTTTTTATTAGGGGTTACTGTGGTGGTCTGTTGCCATAACAATATCCCTCATGACGACAAATCCGGATTCTAAACAGAACCCAGGATAAAAGCATAACAGAAAACGGAAACCGATACCACGCTTTTCCACATATGTCAAGTAGGAGTGTTCAATTCTGAAACATGTCAAAGTATTTCCTGATATTTGGCCAATCAACATACTTTCAAGCATACAAGCAGAAAATAAATCCTCTTAAAAAGATTTTTTGAAACAAATAGTTTTTTGCATCATATTTTCTTTCGTACAAAAATAAAAAAGTAATACTGATATTACTAAGATTATTATTGCTTGATTATTATTGTTATTAAGATTATTATTTAAATTAATATTGATATACTAAGATAAGAAATTAAATTATTTTTGTCTAGTTGAGGTCTCAGTTTGACTAGCCCTCACTCAGCGAAAAGAGATCTCTGAGACCAACAAAATCAAGTCTATGAGAGGTTTCTTCTATAAAACGCTAATGATTTTGTTACGGAAAGGTAGGTAGGTAGTTAATTAACGTCGCACTGGAGCAACACAACCGGCTGTTGGCGACGGTTCGAGATAAATCGCTAAGTGAATAATCCAAGGACAAATTTTGAACCACGATTTTTGATGCCGAGAACAACACCTGTTTGTAGCAAAACATTGGATAGTCGGATGTAATATTATCGTCTTCGAGTGGGGTTGGTTCATACTAAAATTCCTACCATTCAATGCTTTTATTTATGTCAAATAAAAACTACTATAATCTATTTAATGGAAAGAGGGGGACCACATAACTTATTAAATGGTCATAGAATTTGTCTTCCACCAAGTAGGTACGGGTTCGAATCTTGGTTGGAAGCGCATGGATATTGGTGATTGTCCCTGCTAGGCGTAACAACGACTTACCCACTTGGTGCTCCTTAAATAGCCTTTTGTTCACTCTTGTGCTGCCAGTGATTGGGCATCAGAAATTTTAAAAACTTTAAATGAAACTATATACTTTCGTGACAGGAAAAATAATAGTTAAAATTTTTTAATGGGACTAGTTTTACTCAAACTATAAGCTACAGAACGACCATTTGCTATGATAGGAAAATAATAGTTTTCAAATTTATGACGCTATTTTACCAAAAACATCAGCTTATTATTATTACTTAAATATTAGCTACAGAGCGACCGTTTGCTATTCAACCATGCGTTTTCATTTTGAGTGTTGTTTAATTTCTTTTTCTCAGTACGTGAATATATACTAAGAGAGAAATAAATGGCATAAGAAGATAATACAATTTTTAAATTTCAGCATCATTCGAAACAAAAAAAGATGCCATCGCTTAAATGATCCAAATCTTCTGTCCCACTTGCGGAGAAGCTTTCTTTGGCAATGGTGGCGAACAGGTGGTTAGCCAACCTTTTCAACAGGGAAGGGGAAAAACTGTGAATAGTAAAAAGTGGGGGTATGAGGAACCATTTTTTCATAAAAACGGATCTACTTCCCATATGCGTGAGAGGAAGTGGCTACGGAAGGGGGACAGGTGCTCAGTGAGGGGCTTTAAAGACTCACCTTATTTTCATGTCATACTTGAAATGGCGTGGCGCGATGGAAAAGGGATTTTATTGTTTTGCTCTTATTTATTTATAGGTCATGAACCTGCCTTTTTCAATAAAATTATCACGCGACACTTTCTCCAAATTATGTTTCGAAACACGTGTTTTTTGGCATATGTGAGAAGCATTTCCTGTCAAGCTAAATATAGTGCTATATCGCTTCTGCGGCGATACGTGTCTCCTGTATGTATTCCGAAGATGGCATCACTTGCCTTGTTTTTCGAATATAGTTTCAGCACTCCGTCAATAAAAATCCCTAAGAATAAATTACGAATTGATATATGATAGTTCATTGGTCAACATAAATTATATTTTAAGGTAGTCTGGTATGTGTCATGCGGGAACATTTGGGCAGCAGAAGTAAAAACTTCGCAGACCGTCTGGTTTGTTTCTTTTTCACTGAAAATCCCTCACGTACATAGTAATTTCATTCTTAAGACCAACTTTATAAAACTTTATTTTAATTTCGCTTTAAATATCACATTTCGGAAATGGAATCATTTGAATTGGCAGTGCCCTTTTGTATAAAATTCGAAATGAAGGGCAGCATAGAGATAAGTCACAGAAATTTGTTCCGTATTAAAAAATAATAGCAAATATTCAAGATTATAGAATGAACTTCCTATTTATGTGTGCGCAATACTTTTAAAAGTTTAAAATAACATAACCTCTTTAATAGTGGATAAATAATTATAATTTCAGAATTTTTAGAACTTGTAAAACAGTAGTCTAAAAAGTTTAAAAAGTGGATTATCATTATGCTGACCAAAAAAACTAAAATATATATTTTAAATTTAATTTAAAATTCAATAGGGCACTATTCTATGAACGTAAAATTATGCATGTACGCATAATTATGTATTTAGTTACATACTATAATTTTAAAGTCAATAGTTACTCATTACTTTCAATACAGTATGGTCAATGAAGTTGAATTGTTTATTGGTTTTTACTTCGCTGTTTCTTTTACAAACGCCTCGTATGAGTTTGGAGTTATTTGATGTGTGTGCATTAATTATGACAAAATTCTTATGTTATTTACTACTATCATTAACATTACGCGCTTCGTTCAGCATTAGATTTTTACATATATTTAACTTAAGAATATTTTAAGGATTCTTTTCGCCACATTTTCAGCATTTTATGTAGGTAAAACAAAAAATGCTGTTTTTATGGGAAAACCAACCTATTTACCACATACGTAGGATAATATGCATATGGCTAAGAAAATTTTAATTTTCAAAGTTCTTTTAATTTGGTTTAAAAGTTTGAATGATTTTTATGGTGTTAGTGTTTTAGATACTGTGTTTTTTTATTGGGATGTTTATTCATATTTATACTAAAGCATATCATTGTTTTCATTTTAATATTTTAGCAATTTCATCCTGATTTTTCCACATTTTTATGGTTACATTTTTCTAAACTTCTTTACCTCTCGTAAATATTAATTTTGAAGACAATTTTCTTCTAACAAACAGGAAGAAATTGTTAAACAATACTATTATTAATTTCAACCTGTTCTATATCATAAATAAACTGTAATAAAATAGAATTTTAAAAGTAACCATTTAAATGTGAACATATTCTTTGCATCTGCTTAACACATTTTTAGATCCGTTTAACCTTAATTTAATAAAGATAGCTTTAAAATACTTTTATTGATTAGATTATTCGCAAGAAATTTGTCAATAAGGACACAACTTAATTATTGGGGTTAGAGCTTTGAATCACCAGTTTATAAAAGCATTGAAATAAACTTCTAAAAATGTGATCACTGGAACAATATTTACCAATTTCTATTTGATCAAAATAAATTTTACGCTTGAATATTAAAAATGAAGTTTATAAAAATGTTTAAAATTGCTAATTATTAGGAATAATAGGAATAGAATCATTGGTAACGAAGTGGAAGCTAAAAGATTCATTCTAGTAAAAAATATTTTCCTAAAACTGCGGAAATTGTAATTCTGCTTGACACTTTTTTATCTCTTATCATAAATCTTCTTCCCATGGGACGGACAATCAAGTTAAAGTCAACTTTCCCTGAAACGCAAATAATGCGCCGGAAAAATCATAGACATGAAAGATAAAAACATTGGTTCGTTTGAAATTAACGCACTATATTGAATTATACGATTCGATGTGAAAAGTTTCGCAAACTAGTGTCGTAAATCAAGTGAAATAGAAGCAAAAGCCAAAATTCACGAATTTTCGTGTTCAACATCAGAACTTTTGCTTATGTGAAGTGTAAGTAATTTCACTGACAAACTGATGCGTGAAGTTGTTTTTTTCCGGAACATTTAATTTTGAAGAACTAGTACCCATAAAAATCACACACCGACTAATTGATGTTAAAAACCATTTAATATGTTGTCCACTTGGCAATTTAAAGCAGAAACGAAAATAATCATTTTCATAAGGGACTATATGTAAACATATTTTGCAAATTATATTTTAAACAAATAAAATTTGTGTGATGAACGATACTGAAATATTGACAAAACTCTGAACTCTTAATGAAGTATATCTGCATTTCATAGGAAATTAAGGCATAAAATCAAGCAAACGTGATAATTTGCATGCACAGCAGAAAAGTGTTTTACATATTAGGGATAGCATACATTTTTACCTCCTACATTTTATGATATTTCTACCAAGCAAATTGAAAACTAAACGTGCTTTAAAATAAAATTAACTTCATTCTCAGACAACTTCCGGTATACGGTCAGGAAGCATGTTCCATTGCAGTAACATTACCGCCACCTATATGTAACTTGATAGAATATACCTCTCATAAGGTACATGGTACATTAAGTAAAACGCGATACTTGAAAGCAACACTACTGTACTGTCAAGTGTCTCATTTTTAAAAATTTTGAATACGCATGTTTTTCACTAGTTGGTTCATACTCATACATCACGTAATATTTCTGTGAATTAAGACAGAATCACTTATTCGAGCGAAAAGCTAATTGTTCTTGTTTATCGCAATTAAATAGTTAGTATAATGCTTATACATTCTTATTTTAAATGTTTTGATTATTTTACGGTAGAATATTAGATTCAATGAATCTAACAATAAAGATATAAACTTGGGAAATAGAGTTTTCCATTGAAATGTAGCTTTTGGGGGCATTTAGATAACACATCACTGAACTGGAATTTAGCTAAATTCAAATCACCGCTTTAGCTTTATCAGCCCTTTCTAAATGTTGCATAACTATGTATCGTATACGAAAACATAATAAATAGTTTTTCCTACAAACAAGATCTGTAACGAATATAACAAAAATTGATTTGCTTATGTGAGAAATGTAACACATTCATATTGGGCAATCTTTCTTGACAGACGCTATTATGTGTGTCATTCCAAATTCATATAACCTAAATTTTTCACTTTCTTTTCACAGCGTGAAAAGCAGTGTTGAAGATTTCTATAAAAGCTATCACCCTTTTACCTCTTTGAAATCTAAAGAAGGTATTTCTTTTGATTATATGATTACCTTTCATATTTTATCTCCACAGTATTCCGTCTGTTGTAAAAGTGATAACAAAATCTCGGGGGTCACCACTTGAAACAGAAAAACATTTTTCAAAAACACCATTGTGTGTACCAATTTTACTAATTAGGCCATTTAGTGAACACTCTAATTCCCATTTACTTACCAATTGAAGTAAGACCACTATGCCTCCTTGCAATTTAAGACAAGATTATTAAGTTCCCTAAGCATCCTGTCATATACATACATTACTCTTGTAACTACGAAAATCGAAATTGATTATCTCTTTTAAATTAATAATGCTTATGAACGAACTAATGCTTGACAAATTTGTGTTCCATTTAATAATTTCAATAGTTGATTATTCAAGGGATTATGTAAAAGAAAATCAGTATTGCTTAAAGTATGATACCCACTAGATTTAAAAATTCACTCAAGATACCTGGTTTTCGATCTTTAAAATCTGAATGAACAAAATTAGAATCCATCAATCCTGCAGACTATTAGTTCGGTACTTATATCATGTAATAACCTAAATATGATGTGTTTATGCACATAAAAATATTTAGTTTACTTAAACATTTAATTTGTTATGTATTATTATTTTAAGTTTTAAATGTGTTAATGTATAAGTTGCACACTATAAAAGTATTAAATGTCATTGTTGAATTTTGAGCAGTAATTTATAAGAGAAAAACGAACAATTGATATTTATTTCCTGCATTGCTAGCATTACCTCTGCAATTGAAATATACTGTACATATTGCTGAATTTTAGAGATTTTACACAAGTGAATAGAAATTGATGACTAATTTTTAAATCGTTTACGACCATAACATTTAATGAGTTTACACGACAGTTTTACTGTTCTTATCCAGTTTGTATCATTTAGGTATATTTTATTTAAAAAATATACATTCAGGGATATTTTTATTAAAAAATATAACTACTTATCTGTAAGAATAACGATACATTTCATAAGAGCATTAAATCGTATTGTATAATATTACGTGCAATAAGCTTTAAAGCATTAGGTATAGCATAAAAATATATTGCATTTAGTAAATATGCTGTTTATAAATTAATACATGCTTAGATGTTCACTAATGCTATAAACATTTGACATTAAAGTTTTAATTGGAAAGTCTTATTACTTTAAAACAGTTAAAATTGCAGTGTACGCGTTCAGACAAATTATAATTATTTATGTTCGGAAAGCTCACAACTTTCAGGTCAGTTGTTCTCTGATTCAGAACCAAGAGGATGCGACAAATATTTTACGTGCTTCGTGAAAGATCACCCCTTTAAATTAAAATACTTTTAACTTCCTCGAGTGCATTACGACAACGTATCCAGTGATTATCTTAATCTTCAGGAAAGAAATTTCTTCTGCTAGTATGATAAACAGGGCATAACGACTAGCTTGAGAGATATTTCTTTTTCATAATTTGCCGCCTGTCTGTTATGAAAAAATAAAATACAAAATTTTAAAAGTAATGCTTTATTCGAGCGGTAAATTGAATCTAATCTCATTTAATGTTTAGATTATTCTGGATTAAAGATAGTGTTATAAGAATACGCCGTCTTTAAGCTTGTAAAATCGTATATTGTGTATTTTTCACTCGAACAATATCTACATTCGGGGAATTCGGATGAAATTGAAGCATTACAAAAAATGTAAACATTTTGGACGTTTATATCTTAGAACTAAAAAGACAAAAAGTAAATAAGTTTTCGTTTTGTGGGAAATAAGTCATTACTAAATGTGCCCAAACAGACTTGATATTCATTGGTTGTACAGAATTTTTTCTTAATTATTTATTAAGAAATTAAAATTACTATAGCTATTAAAGGTTCTTGTTTCCTGGGGTAAGTGAAAAAAATTAGAGAAACAGCAAATTAGTTGTAGTACTTTTTTAATTTCCTTACAAGATGTTCACACAAAAACGTTTTGACTTCATCTTATTGGAGCCACTGCTTATTTTTTATCTTGATATCTATTGATTAGCACACATAATTTTGACCTACATAATAACAACATGAATTAAAAACATCTATAACTGACGATACATGTCGAAGTAACGTTTTACTTCTATGTTTAAATGTCTTTAAACATTTTTTCTGAAATGCCATGACTGATTTCACAGTTCGCGTACTAAACTGAATTCTACTTGGAAGACAGATTTGTGCTTTTGGTTTAATCTGAGAACATTGCATTTTACGAAAATGAAGTCTCCAAAACAAATAATTCATTATCAAACACGTTCTCGTTAACATGGATGTTCTTATTTATAAGAGGTTATGATCCTTCGTTAGATGGTACCGGAGGTTTTAATGGGCTAATACTAAATGAAGGCCGTTGAACGTAAAATAATACGCATGCGTTGAATAAAGGCAACACGGGTAGGTTTTCTGTCCCCCCCCCCATCGACTTTATCGAAATCTTGCACCCTTTAATGAAATGTCTGCCGCTTTATCGACATTTATTCAATCACAGCATCTTTCCAATGCAACATCTGTAAACATCCCCGCCATTAAATGGAGTAATTCCGAAATGGATATTATCAAAGATGGCACCCCATATTTGTAGTCCTGAAATATAATAGGAGTATAACTTTCTTCAGAAATGAATCATTAGTTTTAGAAAAAGAAAAACTGAAGGCACATGTTAAACACGTTCCTTAATTTTTTTAATGGTTTGTTTTAGGGTATCGTTCTGCATTCATTCTTTGCTACACTAGGGTTAAAAATAAATCTAAGCAGCTACAACGAAACATTCGAAGACATAAATATAAGCAAGCATGAAAGAGTCATAATCACACAAGTTCTCGTTAATATAAATGTTCTTAAATAACGTTATGGTCCTTCTTTGCATGGTACCAAAGATTTTAATGAGCTAATGCATAACAAAGACCGTTGAACATAAAGTAATACAAATACGTTGGATAAAAGGCAACACAGGGAAGTATCACGTCATTCGACTCTATTCAAATCTTCCAACCTTTATCGAAATGTCCATCGCCTTGTCGGCATTAATTGGATCACAGCGCCTTTCCCTATGCTACATCTGTAAACATCCCAGACATTAAATGGAGGAATTCCAAAATGGATATTATCAAAGATGACATCTCATATTTGTAGTCCTGAAATATAATAGGAGGGCTATAACTTTCTCCAGAAACGACGTGATTCACCGTTACATGGCCTGTCAATCCGAACGGCGTTTCATTGTATAAGCAGACTACGCGTCCCGAACCCCAATAACATTTTATGCTGTCTTCCTCTTCGCTCGGGCTTTATGGGCTATTGTGTGCAGATTCATTTTTTCTGTGTGGTGATGACTTCTACAGCTGATGAGAGCAAACGAGCTCCCTTGACTGCCATTGACCATGGATGTCTGACATTTCTTCCCAAATGTGCATCCAGAACCAGTATTCGGTCACACACAACGGACAATGAAATTGACGAATAGTGTAAAAACAGATATTTTATCGATGGGGTTTGTGGAATGGGAATCTTTATGCCTAGTTATAGATTGTGTTTGTGTGATCTAACTTTACTGTTTGCCTGGGTACGTACATTTCAAGAGCATATTTATCTAAACCACTCTTAATGCATTAGGTACCGATATTTCTGAATCATGAGTGTCGATATGAAAGACACTGTGTCAAGTTAAATGTAGGTGGCGGTAGTGCTAAGGTCAAACGTCATAGCTACAAGGCTTAAGGCTACTCATAATAAAAATATTGTAAATTTATTAAAGCTAGGGTATATAAATATTACTACATTTGATATTCTGGTGTCAAGTAGTATTGGATGGGCTGTGGGGTACACGATCCCTCACCTCACTTTTAAAACTAAAAGCACTATAAACATTTGTTACGTGCGAAATGCATCTATAAAGGTGATATGTCATCACGCCATAATTAAAAAAGCACATAAATTTATCATAGTGCCTCTCAGAGAGTTAATATATCGTCTGCACCATGCCAAAAGTAATAATCTGTATTTTTGTCTGTTTTAACCTAAATGCATTTTTCTATAAGGTTATTTAATGTTTTGAAGAAAACAAGACACGAACGATTCATTACTTAAATCTCGTTGTAATTTATAGCCTTTTATTCTAGTAAATTTTCACTATAGCATTCAAATATTAAACTTGTTTCCTCGAAGCATTGATTTTGTACATTCGTGCCTTACAAAAGGACGGTCTTATTAAGTAAATTTTAATAATAAACTTTTTAAACTTCTTAGACATGTGAAGAGATGAGAAGTATAGTACTGCAAGTCATAAAAATTGAAAATTGAGTTAACCCACAACTTTACTTTCCAATACATTGTTTTGGTATCATTGTGTTTAAATCACTGTCATAAATATTACTCACTTAATTTAAGCCCCTATTTTATGATCTCAACAACATCCTCAAATCCTTTAGAATCAGTGTTGTAAGTCCAAGTTACAACACTTCGTTCCTAAAGTTTTTCCAAACAGCGAGAATGCGAATAATTACCAAAAGTACGAGAATATAAAGTATGTAAGGTTTTGAAATAAAACAAAATCATAGTTGACTTATACTCAATGCCATGCAGGAAATCTTTCAGACTCATTTTGTATAATGATCAACAGAAACATCGCTATTATCTGTTCCACGTTCACAAAATTCAATTGTACTATGCAAAACTATTGTTATTCATGGAAAAGTTTTGTAACGTAAATAACAATCAACACATATCTAAAAAAACAAGTAAAAGTAATGCACGTATATGCGGATGCAGAAAGAGAAAACCAAACAAAAGCATACAAAACTAATTACGAAACTAAAATTCAAATTGATATAATTTACAATCTAATCATAAAGCCTGGTATCGTTTTGTATTGCTACTGTCTTTAGTTAGATCGACAGCTGAAGCTTAAGTTTGTATTTTGATGAAAAACAAGTAAACTAACTGCAGAAAAAAAGGTTTTTTTAGAAAGGAGAGCTAATAGTTCTTGCGAATTTCAACAAAGCTCATTGGAACAACTCTCAAAGTTTCAAATTTTACCTCTCTCTTCCTACTCTCTTTCACGTTTAGTTTTACGAAGTCGAACGTTATATTTGTTGTGTCCAACATGGCCTCTATAAGTAAAGATCTTGTATTTGAAGTTGCTAGAGTAATTTGAGTAATGATGGCGGTGATAAGAATTTTGACTACCAAGTTTCTCTGGATGAAAGTGAGTCAAAATAGAAACTCCTCATAAGCTAACCTAATTTAAATTAATATTATCATATAATTTTCAACTTAATGAAAAAATAAGTTTAAAATTAATAAAATAGCTTACCATTTCCTAAATTGACTTTTGCGTATAGAAGGAACGTGAACTGTTATAATCTAGGTATCCACGATGTGGTATATCAGGGGTATATTTGGAATGAAACACTTGCGGCAAGGGGAGCACAAGAAATATCTTCCTGTGTGAGAAAACCAATAAAAAGACAAAAAATGCGTACAATTTACAGTCGCTCCATCTGTCAAAACCGAAAAATCCAACTGTTTTTGACACTTATAAAATTCATGCCAGAGTAATTTTTTTGTTATTTACCTTGAATTTGTGGTATCGAGTCATTACTACATACTTAATAATAGTGACTTCGGGTTAATTGAAATGGAAAGATAAGTTTCGCTCGTTCCTGATGACCTGTACACTGTACAAGTACTGCACAATGTACAAATAATAAGCTAATGATAGTACAAGTGAATCAAGATGATTTTCTGAAAACTGATGCTTTGGAAAAGAGCTACAGCCAAACGAAAAAGTGTTAGAGTAATGAAACCGTCTCCCTATATATCCTATCTGGTTGTTTACACAATGGTAGCATTGCATAGAAAAGAAAACCATTTACAATCTCTAGAAGCTGCTTCTAAATTAATTTTGCTCCATAATGGACATGGACAATCTTTTTCTAAGTATTTAATCTTTATTGGTCTTTATTTTGAAGGTTTTTCATTTTTTACTATACCATTTTAATTCTACGAAAATATTATGTCGAAGTCTCAATTTTGTATTGCATTTCATTTTTCCATTCATTTTTGTCTCATTAAATTTAAAAATACCTAGGACAATAATAGTGCCATTAATGATTAAAAGCTCAATTATAATATTTATTAAAAACTGAAGTAATTATTAAGGTACTACATATACTTTAAAGTGAATATAATGACAAAAGTGCAAAAAATCAAAATGTCCGTAAAACCTTTTGATGTCAGCCAACACAGAAGGTTGATTTTCTCAAAATGTGCTTTTTTGACTTACACTACTATGTTTCTAACTCCTCATATATGTCCGAGTTTTCTCATCCACAGAATCCAAATGTTTTATAACTGTTTTCAAAAGTTATTAATTTTTTTCAAAAATTGTGAAACAGACTTCTCGAACAAAGTATACTAATACTGAAGTGGGTCTATTCATCACAATAGACGTAGTATAACAGATATCACCCATTATCATGTTTACTACTTTTTTAGATTACATACAGCATTAAAAAAAGTTCACCGTTTGATAAAGTTTCGCCACTGAATCGGTATTTTTAGTTTCCTTCTTGGTAGCACTGGTTCGTTCACTGAAATGACACTCCGCACTGGTGTATTTTTATTTTCTCTTTTTATTACTCTTCAGAAAGTGGAGGTTACATTTTATGAGTCAGTTGTCCTCGTTCAAAACTTTCGGACACAGTTTCTTCAGCTGTATGTTTCGAGAACCTTACATTCTTGGTTGACAATATGTATCAAAGCTGCTGCAACAAAACCTGCGAAGCTACAAGTAAAGAAAATCGTGAAAGTGTTATTAGAAGCAAGTTCTTATTCACATGAACGCTTTTAAACAAGATATTACGACCCTTCCTTAGATGGTACCAAAGGTTTGATGAGCTAATACAAAACTATGGTCGTTGAGCTTAAAGTAACAAAAAAGCATAGAATAAAAGGCAAAGAAAGGGGAGTTTCATGTCTTTCGAATCCATCGAAATCTACCACCCTTTATTGAAATGTCCACCACTTTAGACATTAATTGGATCATATCGCCTTTCCCAATGTAATTTCCCTGTAAACATCCCCGACATGAAATGCAGGAATTCCGTAATCGAATATGCCATCTCATATCTGTAGGGGGGTCGTCGTGGTTCAGTGGGTTTACCCATTGCGTTAGCAAACTGCGAGTTGTAAGAAATGTGGGTTCGATTCCTTCCTGCGTGATTTTTCTCTTCTGTGTCAGAAAAACTTTTCTTGTCTGTCCATTACTTGAAGTTGTCTTGTTTTGGGCGCAACTTAGCCAAATATGGCCTTTTCACCATTAAATCAGAACCAACCAACCAACATATTTGTAATCCTGAAATGTAATAGGGATGCCATAGCCCTCTCCAGGAACGAATCGTTAATTTTAGAAAAAGAGGAATTGAAGACATGTCAAGCACTTTTTGAAATTTGTTTAATAAAAAAGCATTAAAAAGGCTTGTTTTGGGTTGTCGCTCTAAGGTCATTTTTTGCTACACGAGGGCTAAATAGACTGATAGACCTGCAGTTTGAAGTGGGTTATTAACCACTATGAATATACATGCCAAAGCCAGTTGAACCAATAGCCAGAGTACTTAAGAAGGAATGTAAAGTTTTCTATTCCTTGTACTTAAGGTATTTCTGTGCGCATCTTGACCTTGTTCTGCCTTACAGTTCTCTTCGCTTATTTATTCCTTACCTCGGCCACTCTTGATGATTCACGGTTTTAAAAGTAAACAAAGAAGAAAGAAGTTAATCCAAAACCAAAAAAATAGCTGCATTCCCAGCTTTTCTATTGTTTCCACGCGCGGTCCTCATTCTTCTTTTTTCACGCGATTCTGGAGAAAGCCTCAAGGTAAATCTCGATTGGGAAAAAAAAAGGACGTGAAACCAGTTCTGTGATGAAGGGCAACTCTTTTAGACATAATATCCACAGCTGAAATAGGTGGATAAACTCTATTTACCTCCTTTGAATTAGTTGGGAATTTCTCCCAAATCGTGCCAAATCTTTAATAGTCGTTGAAATTATAAATCTTGTATAAAATATACAATAGAGCAAAGTAAACTTTGGAGTGGGTCTGGAGAAGGTAAGGAAAGCTATGTTAAACAACGTAGAAACGAAGTGCTTATCAACGAAATTTGTTTATTAAATAATAATAAATCCAAATATTTGAATTGGGAAACGGAAGGAAAGAGTGTTGATTGTAGTGTAACTAGGCCATTTATTTCCTTTAGAGAAGACAGTGGAACTTTTATAAGGTTAAGAATGGTATAATAATAATAAAATATCGTCAGCTTACACGTGAAACGCACTAAGTCGAAAAACATAGTTCTGAGAAAACGAAGGTGGAAAAATTTACTCCCTGAGCTAAACTCACTAAATGTGTTTTTCAAGAAGTCTAGCCCACATGAATAGAAAAATTACCTAGTTAACTTCACCACTAAGTAATCCCAGTCAAAGATCCCAGATCACCATATTCTGGTCTAGAAAGCTAAAGCACCCATATCTAAAAAATTTTGACCTAGTGTGTTTCACTTGTAAGTCGACGATATCCATCATACAAAAGAAATTGATAAATAACTAGCAGAATGATTCGGGTTGAATTGGTTAACTAATTTCCGTTTTCGTTAATAAATTGTAATTCTCATTCATCCCATATAACTACCACACTCTAATAAAGGTACACAATTGTTAAATATCCAATCTTACAAATGTAAATAAATGTCATATTTAACACTACATTTTTCTAGAATTTAAATTTTTAGTAAGAAAGAAGTCTCTAGAGTGCCTATGTTACCCAGAATGCATAGAATAGTTCAGAGTATGAATATAAATGCCTTGTATGTGTCATTTAAAAACAAAAGCGATTCCCAAAATTATACAATGATTAAAAATGTTTTTAAAACTAATTAAACCATTATTTACCTTCATTACAGTTATTGAACGAAAAACATCAAATTCAAAATCGAGAAATGCATATTAAAAAAGTTTCGAACGAAAAGTAATGAATGTTATCTGTTTTTTCACTTCAAAATAGATTCTTGGAATACAACGGACACAAATTTTAAAACGCAAACGATTACAAAATTACCAAGGTTGCCATATTAGCTAACGGTCCTATTTTAAAACATTTTGTTTTGTATAGTTTTACTCTCTATCGTCTGTCAAAAATATTCAGAATTTTTTATATTTCGTAAAGAAAAATTAAGGCTCGAAATAAATAAACTATTAGAATTTAAATTCCGTAAAAATAGTTTTGGAAAATAATTGATATTTCAGCATCACTGGTAAAAAGATCCAAATAATTGCAATGCTCAATATACCTCCCAGCTACTCCAAAACTATCAAATTATAGTTGATTTAAGTATAGTTACTCAGATGCTTTAACTTGAAACTTGCCTAAATATGTAAGCAAAGAAATTTCAAATAATTCATTCACTAAATTAAAATGTGGTGTATCAAATATAAAACATTAAATTAAAATATGATAAACAAATCTTTTGTGATACTTGTACAAACATATAGACCCAAATCGAACAAAGAACGGGAAGACTGATAGACAGACTTACGCAACCAAGTTCAGTCACTAAATAAATGTAACAACTCACAGTATGCAAAGTTTCATGAAAATATATTCAACCGTTTGGACGCTGTACGGGCACACACACATACATACAGACAGACACCAAACGCGCAAGAGACGGATTTTGCATCAGAAGGGTCCAAAACAGATAGAAAACATGAAATGGATCAAAAATATTCAATGTACAAGCACACTCCATTCTTATTTATATAGATTTTGCGTGAAAATTTTGCTATAAAATTTTAACTTTATTCCATAACTTTATTTTTTCAATCTGCAAACAATTTGTAAACAGGAGAAACGTATGTTTACATAATGACTGTTAATAAGTACAAAAAATGTCACATACCGTTTGCCTGCATCAATTCTTATAAAACTTTAAATTTATTGATATTTATCTTGTAGTTCAGATAAGATTAACAGCCCCTTGTATTTAGTATGTCCTAGGAATGAAAATTTAATGTTATTTATTATACCCCTTCTGTTTTTATGGGTTTTTTAATTTCTGAAAGTATAGAAATACTTTTCATGTAATTATTAACACTATAAAAACCAAATGACTTTGTTATTGCTCTGCAATTAGTTTCACTACTTTAATGAAATCTGTTGAGTAATATTTGTTATCGATTCATTGCTGATGGGAAGATAATCTTATATAAAAATATGTTCGCTTTATACGTCGAGTAAGTACAGCTTTACATGGCTTTAAATTAGATCGGATTATTATATCGTTTATAAAATTTTTAGAATAAGGAGTAAATCAGTAACAAGATTATTTAATAATATTGTTCAAGATTTATTATCTAAAAAACTAACTTTATATAAAACAATTTTATTGCTTACAACTTTTTAAATTAAACTTTAACAAACAAATCTGTTACTTAAATTGATTTTTAACAGTACTCATTTTATCATTTTAATAATCTTGCTAAAATGAGTTATGGAAAAATGCACTTCAATACCTACATTTTAAAAATAAAGGATAACACTATAACTTAATAACAATTAATTTACTTTCTAAACAAATGTTATATAAAATAAAATAATAGCTGACAAAGCATGTAAAGCAAATCTCAGCACACAAGGTCTTTCCTTCAAAAAAGTGCAACATCATGTATTGTAATGAGTTTTGTGTTGTAACTCATGTATTTTGTGCAGATTGCCTTGACTTTAATCCTCCATTGTACCCGTAGTAACAAAGTGAACCATCGCAAAGCTTCAAAGAGTTACAAAATGCATTTATATATACTATGGGCGGCGTCAATTGCATCTCTACATATAGGTCCTAAAATACAATATTCACTCTACAATGTAGCTGTGTAGATGTTTACTTTTCAAAAAGTCCTGTCATTATTAGCAGCCATTCTACTAATGTTTCTTCTAGTGGCATGAGTGCAGTATCATATCGCACTAAGGAATTTATAACATCAGATTCATCTCCCTCAAAACAATCCTTGTTCTTGTCCTCAAATATATTTTTCTGATTTGAATACAAAAACATCTTAGAGCCTCTGTGATTAGATCTGGGGAAGCTCAGTGGGTGTAGTTTGGCTTCGGCGAGTTTTCATTTGAGTCAATTGGTTTTGAACAAGTCGACTCATTAAATAAGGGAACAGGTTAAACGTAAACAATGCATTCTCATAATTGGAGTCTTTAACATGGTTTCAGACTCGCAGTTTATCGTTCGGTGCCTGAAACGATAGCTGTAATTACGAGTTGGCAAAGAAATTGCCAATGGCAACTGCCATACTTGAGGTTGCGTATTTCAGCCCTTTCCCTTTTGGGGGGTTAGCTTACCCCCTTTCTTTTAGACTTCGCTAAGGTTATCTACATTCACACAAAACCCTCACTGTACAAGCATTTTTTCATTCCCCAGGACGTTAGAAAGGTCGGTTATGGAATCAATCACGAATGTGTGGCTCACTGAATCGCCCTCGTGTGTGTGCTTATTTATATATCTATGTGCTTATTTAACCAGAAGGCCGTAAAGTTTCCCCATTTGATGGGTGAAAGGTGAGTTAGGCTCTTAGGCTCTGCTCCTGTAGTCCTCAATCAAAATTGGATATACATTTCTGGCCACGCGTATCGAAACGGGTTAATCCCAGTTGAAATTAAGGCTTGTGATGTGTAGTCTTTCGATGATTTCGTATTGTATGCTTGATGGATTAACATATCACATTCCGGTTGCAATTCCACCATTTGATTTCTAGTTTAATGGGTAGGACTCTAAACACATGCAGTTCTGAATGCTGCAAAACTGTCCTCTACTGGAATCTATAGTGACAGTTTTGCAGCTTGAAAAAGCATGCACGTATTTGATTTTTTAGACATAAAACTAGAAAATATATTTTTCATTAGGGTGGCATTGCAGCCGGGAAGCAATATTATGAGTTATGAAACAAAACCTGTGAATTGTGATTTTGTAATTTGCTTCAAGGATGTTGGATAATTCCCTAATTAATTCAAGTATCTAGACTAGTTATGACTACTCTTAAAAATCTTTACTCTAACTTAATTTTTCGTTCAAATTTCATGACTAAAACGAATTACACCAGGTATTAATACTTTTATTCTTAACCTTCATCTACATTTTGTAAGAAAAGTTCGACAATGTTTTGCGCTTCTTCTTATAAATATATACTTAAATAAGTTGTTACTATGTACTTAACTTTAAATTAAAAAGGAAACTTTATTAAATAAAAAACATTTAAATAATAAGTGATTCATAAAAACGAGCAAAAAATAAATAAAAATTAATAGAAAATAAATTCAATTAAAGTTAAAGAAATCTCAGAAAACAATTAAAAATTTTAAAATTCAGAAAATAACAAGCGTGAAGCTTTGAAATAGAAATATAATAAGCTTATATATCAAACAATAAAATCAACTAGATCGTTAAAAGATTTCTCATCCTACAAATGCTTTGTTACCTTTAATCATCATGCGAAGAACAGTGTCTATTTTTTAGAAGTGTCATTCAAATGTGATTTTCATTTTATAAAATGCAGAGATTATGATCAATAGTTCATTTTAATTGACAAGAGCAGAGCTCTTTTGGCAATGAAATATGAAAAGTACTATCTTTAGAAGTAGGACACGCTATTTTATTACTAACTAAACTAACGACGCATGACAACATTAACCATGATACAATGGAAAAAGATTTAGTTGTTTTGAGCAAGGGTATATATATATATATATATATATATATATATATATATATATATATATATATATATATATATATATATATATATATATATATATATATATATATATATATATATATCTGTTTTATTTATACGTCGCAGTAGAGGATCCAACGAATCTAATGGAGATCTTGTTATTTAAAGGCATTTTGGAAGAGAAAAATTAATCAAAACGCATGTTTCTGAAGAATCACATACTTGAGTTTCAGCTTTAGAATAGTGGACCATAAAAATGCGCAGGATGTGAAAAAATCATTAAAATCTGTTCTTGTTTTTATTTAAGTCAGATTCTTTTTTATTTAAATCTGATTTTTATGATTTTAATTGTTTTTCTATGTTTAAGCGTGTCAGACATGGGACATTAGTATTATGTTATATATCAATATATAAATATTTATGGTAAATATAAGAGAGTTAAGGAAGTATAGCAGGACTAATTTTTGAAAGATTTAAACAATACAAATCATTCTTGGGCCTTGTGTGTTTATTTCCTTTGAATTCAATTCCATGATATAAATCCATAATTCTTAAAATTCTATTTTAAAAAATGCATATTTTAGGGAAATATAAAATTTTAAATCTAATACATTTTTACATGTAATGATTAAATCAATTTTAATTTTCTGTCCTTTTCATTACCCAACTTAGTTTAGAGTAAAAGCTGTCTAAATTAAGTGAAACTGTTTTAAGTTTTGAAAATATTCTTTATTAAATACAAAAGTAATAAAGGTGGAAAGATTTGTGAATGGTTCTCCAGTTTTCTACACACATATTAAAATCTAAATGAGTTTCCCCAATTCCAAAGGAGATATCTGAGGCAGTGTGAAAAAAATCATGAATTCTTTTTTAATGTTTTTAGAAAATTGGGTTACTTGATTTAAATCATATTTTTTTGTGAATTTAAATAGGATTTTTATGATTTTAATCAATTTGTTTCCCCTATAAGCTTGTTAGATAGAAGATATTCAAATCGCAGTGTGGTTAATAAATAACATATATACATGTTAAACATGTTTGAGGGTTTAGGGATTCCAGATTGTTTTATCAGAAACAATTAACTTCTTGAAAGGGTATCAGTTTAAGGCTAGCCAACCTTTCCATGGGAATAGTATCTCAAAATTACCCGAAAACATTTCGTATAATGTATGGACTGGTCTAATATGTATAAAACTCAGTATAAACAAGCCAAGTAACATTACATTCAAAATACGTACAAGAAACACGTATTACTGCCGAAACACTACCGCCACCTATATTTAGCTTGACAGAAAATTCCTCCCAGATGTGAGTGAAACTAAACAAGCTTTATTTTGTGCAGTCTTCTTTTACACAATGTATAGCTGATATAACGCAGTAGTTGAACTCAATACCCCTCTATGCTTTCCTGTTTTTCTGAAACTTTCCAATGTCTCTACGGGGATGGGAACAGGATTGGGATCTTCTCCATGTGAAATGCAATTAACCTATTATTTAGTTATTTAGCTCCACAGAAAATGCCTCTCATATAGACATCGTCAAAATAGTAGTGTTGAGGTTCTTCATCGGTTGGACCCCGAAAGAAAGATAGAAAAAATTACAAATTATAATGCATACACATAAAAATATTCTACCGTATGTGTTTATACATTATAAGTAAAAAATACGCAGAATATGATGTTTGATTTGAGCTTTTTTCTCTAAAAAGTAAACTTTCCTCATTTGTCGGTATATCGCTCTATTTTCTTGTCCCTTTACAACCACGGTATATCGAGGAAATAATGTGTCTCTCAAACTCAACACAATGCATAAAAGAGAATTCACCTCAAGGAAAATATTCATAACCTCCAAAGAGAGGATACATTTTATCTCTGCTATGTCAACGTTAAATGCTCGGACTGGTTTCCAGATTAACCTAATTCGAGTGGGAGAATGAATAAATATAAGTCTTCTGGAAATGGATAATATTAATTCTGAAAAGGTTATTTTCTTCTGAACTGAACACTGTATGGCTTCTTTGTTTAGATTCCCATGGATGAATATTTTAACATATGGAATGTTTTCTAAACGATATTTTTACGTTCTATCAAAAGAGGTACTTTTATAAATAGTGTATGTTTGAATAGTTCAATCTATTAGAGAAATAATTTTAATTTTTCTATGTGTGATTTTGTGGTTTTCCACTAGCCAAGAATCATAATTCCTGAGCGAGAAAGGATAAAATGAGAGAACAAGCCCAAAGTCACTCAGAAAATTATAAATCTACTTATAGAATATAAAATCCTCAAAAACAAAACAGAAAATTCGAGTTATTCCCTTTTCCAAATGGGCGAGGGGTCGCCGTTTCAGTGAGTTGACCCACTGCGCTAATAACCTGCGAGTTGTACTAGGCACAGATTGGATTCCTCCCTGGTTGTATTTTTCTCTTCTGAACCAGTAAAGCTTTCCTTGTGTGTACGTCTATTTATTTGAAGTTGTTTGGCAAAGCTTCGCCAAATAAGGCCCTTAAGGCTATAAAACCAATTGTACGATTGATTTTATCTCACTAGATTTAGATATCAATTAAAAGTGTCTCATTTTATTTTTTAAATAATTATTTAAGTGTTATTTTTAACGTACATTAGAGTTTTGAGTTCTTTTGCTTATAAAAATAAATCTAATTCAAACTTCAGGACAGTTCTCGGTATTTTGACAACCAACTTTTTCCGCCTCTCCAAACGAAGCAAACAAACTTCCAAACGATATTGATAGAATGTTATAATTCGTGCTACGAAACAGCTTCCAATTCATAAAAACAGACAGAAAAGTTCGTTTACTTCGGTCCAAAACTGTCCCCCTGCATTTACCAAGACAAGGTTCATTGAAAAATTTACAAATACAGCCAAGCGTAAAATAATAACAATAATTTTATTCGAATCAATCTCATTCAACGCAATAGAAAAATCGTTAGTTCCTATAGGTAGGCTTTCAGTTTGTTTTCAAAAACGAGTTCCTTATTATATCGTTCCGATACAACTCAATACCTGCAGGTCTCTTTCACTTGTAACGGAACGAGGGCGATGTCTCTCATAAAACTTTTTCGATCCGTATCAAATTTCTTCTGTTTTGCTTGTTTCATATCGACTTCAGAACAGACGTGTCTCATATCAGGCAGGCTAAAAATTCCAAATGAATTGGGTGTAGAAAGCATTGAAAGGCAGAGGAGAGAAAAATACAAAATTAGGTTACTCGTTAGGTGATTGGCTCTAAGGACATTCAAGAAACCGGTGTGTCATGTTAACAATTCAAGATTGAAGTCTTGTCTTGCTAGCATGCGAGTACCCGCCTTGTAGTTCATAATTAAGTTTTTTCGGGATTTTGAAAGTCTTAATTAGTTGTTTGTTGGAGTTAGCTGTGTTGAAATCACTCCGGTGCCACAACTTAAGCTGAAGGGGTGAGTTACATTTTTTATACTCTTTGGGATGGTCAGAAGACAATTTTTAAATTCGAGGTTTCGATATTTCAATAAACATTTTACAAGTTTTGTCGAGTGTTAATTTCAAACTAAGCAAAACTATAGAATTTAATTATTGCTAACCTATAATATTTTTGGTCAAAAATACTGGATATGTGGAAAAAGAATATTTATTGAATTCGTTAATATTATCATAGTCTGTTAATACTGTAATGCTGCAGTTGTATTTAAATATAAAGGTAGTATAAGTATTTTTAAAGTAAAAGTAAATTTACGTATAAGTATTTTAAAGTATAAATGCATTTAAGTATAAGTATTTAAACAGTCGTAGAAGTCAAGTCTTTTAGGACAAATCTGAAATGGTCAACGGTCTTATTGAAAATACTTAAATGTATTCAATCAATATTTCTTACATGAGTTAAAATCTAACGAAAATAAGATTTGCTTTACTGGGAAACTAAGTGGAGATTAATGGATTTTGTATCAGACTGACATTTTTATCCGCAATTAATCCGACATTTGTAAAAAATACATGAAATTTAAGTAACCAAATATTATCCTGTAACGTTTGAATGCCATTGAAATCAAGCATATTAAAAATAATATGAATAATAGAGAATTTCGATAACACAAATTCTATTTATGGATACTACAACGCAATTTTTCACATGTAAGTTCGCTTTTATTTCATTCTATATTCCGTTAGACACTAATACCTTGAGCTATTTTTGTATTACACGCTACTTAACCACCGAAAATCATGGTTGACAGAAAATCGATGGACATATCAATTATTTATTGTGATGAAAAATACTTTTACATTGCCAGCAAGTATTGAAGGTGAAGGTGCGTCGTGCTACGTAATGTATATTTCAGTACCTACGTCAATATAAGATACTTTTCATTATATTATTTTTGGCTGTTTGTTATGATTGTTCAAACTGTGACATTCCTTAAGCACAACAGACATAATTAATGTCTTAGTAAATTTTTTTATTTGAATTGCTTAATTATTCTTTTTACATATTCATATTATTTCCTTTTACGAAAATGTTTAGAAGCTATTTAAAATATGGACTGAAATATCAAACTGTGGTTGACACAAGCCCATATTTTGTTTTATTTTAGCCCTTTTTGTGTCCGACTCAGAAAAAATGCTTCTAAGAAATGTTACAACAAATTAAAAATAGTTTTATGGGTAACAACTTGAAATAGTTTAGTTTAATTTATTTCAAAACATCGCAACTTTCTATTGGGCCTAATTCAGATCTACCATAAATTCATTAATCTCTTCAGAAAAGTTATTCGAAAAAGAAGTGAAATGTTCAGAGTTTTACGCTGTTTATTACCTCATCACTTACCTTCCTATTTTGTCAATTGTTATTAACTTTTTTGGAATTAAATGTATTTTAAATATTTTAAGTTGCACAATCTGTTTCATCTTCAAATTCCCGAGTTTCAACAACTTTAAAATTTAAGTTCAAACAGGCTTAAAATAATAAAAATATCTGTCGTACTAGAATATACTAAATTGTATCACAAAATGTATAAATGTCTCCACAGTTATCAATCACAATTAGTTTTGAAAACCCACGATTATCAATTTACAGATGGATGTGCTTCTTGCAGCAACTTTCTTCGGTCACGATTGTAGAGGTTTCTCAGAAGAATTAGTTGTAAGTCCAATGACAGGTCAAGATTAGTACTACATAGACTAGCGCTTGTCAAATTTAAAGCTGTAAATTTCAACATGAAACAAGAACAGGAAGGCGAAAACACTTTTAAAGAAGCTCTTGCAATGGTTTCCTTATCAGTAATTTCAGGGCCTCTGAGTTACGAAACTGTAAAATCGTTGCTTAATGGTTTTTACTGGAAACGAGAAAAACTTGTCCATAAAATATAGTTTCCAAATTCGAACACGCAACATTGTGAGTTTTCGGTTTTATGAAGACTCTAAAAGTCACGTTAGTTTTTCCATTCATCTGTCTTAATCTCAAGGACGCACAGTTTATCCTCCGATTCGGAGCTAGCAGAGACTTACTCTGCATTCTTTGTGTTTAAGATAGTCACAATGTTGCTTATTCATCAAAAGTTCTTAGAACATGGGTATGGACGTTTTTTCTATTTCTCTTATTTAGTTTATTTCCAATGGCTAGGGCACAATCATGATGCAAGAGAAATATTAAACAAACACAAAAATAAAAACAACGAATAATGACAGTGAAAGGATTAAAAATTTAAATCCACGGATTCTCTGAAATTTGCCAAAATCGCAGGACTTGGAACGTATATCGAAAAATGTAGATCACTTGGCCGTCAAGGACACTGTTCAGGGTGCACCACGAGGAAGTAGATCTACTTTGTATCCCTAACTGAAAGTTAACTATTGCTAGAAAGAAATTCTCTTTATTTTGAACTTCGAATTGGGTATTGTGCAGAGACGATGCAATTTTTCAGCAAACTGATGTAACGAGAGTTATTTGAAAATTCCCAATGTGGTATTGGTATTGTAAATTCCCAATGTGGTATTTAGACTGTAACTGCATCATTTTGAAGAACAATTTTTTCAAGTATCATCAGATACATTAGAAAGTAAAAGTACAATGATACTATGAAAATAGAAATATAGCAATAGTTGAAAGCAGCATTGCTATTTTAATTATTTCCAACTAATTCCATTTATACTCATTGTCATTTCTATTATTTCCAACTTCCCTTTTTTGCTTTTAGTAATAGTAGGATCTCATGTACATATTTTCAAAATTATAAAGATGAAATAATGTACTGAAACGAGTCAAAAAGCTTAAATTTCTATTTAAGGTTAAGCCTAGTGTACAAAATGTTTTTAGTTATATAAGGCAAAGTAAATAAGTATTCTTAAGCTATATTCTTATGTAAAGGAGTGCTCTAGATGGACTGTGGCATACCACCTCAACTAAACAAAATTAAAAGTTCATTGATTAAATTAAACATGCTTTGTAATTTCATGTGTTAATTGAATCACTTTCACCATTCCTATAAAACAGCCATGAATTACATTTTTCCTTCGTTAGTTTCTATAGTTGAAACATCATCACTGAGTTCACAATGCAGTAAATGCATTGCCCTATTGTTCAAGTTCATAACACAGATATAACAAAATAATTTTCAATATAGAATTACACCTTTTAGATTCCAGGCAAATTACGATACACGCTTAATATAGAAAAGCTCCAGGTTAAAGATTTCCCTGCAATCAAGAGATTTCAGGCTTCTGTTTTTGTTACATCTTATTTTCATAGAAAGCCAAAGGCTACAGAACATTTTCTCTGAGACCATTAGTTCCGCAAAGTATTCGATACAATCCTGCAATCGTGGTCTGTTTCCTACATCCTGTTCGCCATCGGTTTTGTTTTGAAAACTTTGTAAACTGTTATCACTGGACATCCAATCGACTTATCAGTTGTCATTATTCTATTTTCTTGTCGTGGTGAAATGGAGGCTTTTTTTCTGAACGGTAATAGCCTCCTTTATTCCATTTTGCTGTGGAACGGCCACTACACATTTTCTCTACTCTAATTATGTAGTAACATATTCCATATTTACTGAGCTAAGACTTAGAAAACATATATAGTAAAATGTATCAGTGATTACATGAGGTAAAACTATTTAAGATATGATTTTTTTGTTGAATTTATTCTAAGTTTAAATTTAAAATATAATCTTCCCAAAATAAATATAGTTAAGTAAGTTTCAGAAAGCAAAATTCATTTGAATTAATAATAGCACTTAAGAGTTGGTAATAATTTTCCTAGAAGATAAACGATATGCTTGCTATATGGGTTATTTTTTTATTGCTATTATTAGTAGCATATAAAAAAATATTTGATTTCGGAAAAAAGATGCTCAGAGTATTAAGTATCAAAGCTATTATAAAAGCTGTACAAAATTGTTTGATTCTTATTAACGAAAAATAAATGCTCTCGCATGTTTTCAGGTGAAGTTTCCTTATGCTATTTTAAAATTAATTTCTCTATGCTTACAGTATTTCAGGTAACCTTGCATACTACCTCTTTATTAGATGACTGATATTTAAATTACCATCGGCATACAGAGGTGTAAGCAGTTTTCAAATGCATTTATGTCACACTAGTAACAAGGTCATCTAACCAGAACTCGAATGAGAAATCTTTTTTATTGTTACTTTGAAAAGAGAGCTTATATAGTAAACAGAACACTTGTCAAAATCATTGTCTGTGCTTTTTAGTGGCCAAATATGGCATAAAGCGTGCTTTCAATTTAAATTTGGGTTGGAAGGCTGTTTGGACTATAAATATTATCAAGGGAAGACAAACTTGTATGGCTCAGTGAAGCACGTTTTATAGAGCATGTTTAAATGTTTGCATATGACTAACACAAATACCATGTAGGGAAAATCCATATAAATACATCCTACTTTTAAAGGTAATATTTTTCTATTTGCATGTCTGTTTGAAACGCAAAACTATATGAATAAACAAGTTAGAAACAAATGCTACGAAATTACTTTTGAATTAAACGGTAGGCAGTATACAATGAATATCCTTTACTTTATCATTAGCCTTCCCTGTATTTCTCTACTAATAGAGCAGTTCACTTGTCATGAGTATGCAGAAGATATAAGCATTAATTATTGAAATCAGGTATAATTGTTTTTATTAATACTCAAAAACTGTAATTAACTATGCTGTTAATTCCACATTGCATTCCTTATGAGATTTAATTTATAGAAACTTTCAGTATTTTGAGTTAATCTTAATCAAGCTCTTCTCAAAAAGATATATTCTTTGCTTAAACACCTAAGTAAATCACAAATATCATTTTATGTTTACAAAAAAGGAAGAATGGAGCTACACACACAGTAAAAGTATTTAAGAATTAGATAAAATCAAATACATTTATTTCAAAATCCATAACATGTATACGTATTTCAGTTTCCGATTTGCCACTTGCATAATTCTCGTGAGAATACCATTCAATTGACGTTCTTGCTTAAAATGACTCAGCAGATCTTCCGAAAAGTTTCAGGGTAATTACTCTCAACACATGCTTCAAGAATTTCACTAAGATGGAGTTTCGTTCTCCTCGCTACGCTGATTTTAAACATCTATTTGCAAAACCTTTAACGATAAGAACCTTACCGCCCCTATTTTTCCCTTCGGGATTGATCCCTGACAGTCGCCAATAGCCTGTAGTGTTGCTCTAGTGCGATTGAGATTCAATTACCACCCTACCTAGGCCTCTTTTTACATAGATTTAACATCAGTTATCTATGTAAAAAGAGTTATCATCATCATTTATCAATGTATTATGCTATGTACCAAAAACGTTCCAACTTCTTTTGAAAGTACTTCATTGTAGATAAAGTATATTAAACCTCTTTAAGGAAGCTCTTCTCTGATTTTCTCTTCGCCTTTTAAACGATGAAATTTACTTAAACTATTCGTTACAAGTTATACTAATTGGTTCGACGAATTTCGTTAATTTACTCTCAAGAGGAGTGGAATGTCGGACGTCCTACTTCCTTAAAATGGTTAAGACTAGGTATGTCAATACTCTTTTATTTGATATTCTGTTGTCAAAGACTGCTCTAAATGGCAGTGAGACATGAGGTCACGTCCCCTTAAAAAACTGTACTAAATTTTTGTTATATGTAAAATGTGTTCATATAAGGTGATAGACATCCATATAAGGCAACGATTGTCAACACGTGTGGAATACGGATAAAACGATTTAAAATGTGTAAGATTTATTTCATTTCGACGGTTTGGCTTTGAACTTTTGACAAGTGTGTTCACAAGTAATTTCAAGTAATACCCGCATTAATAATTTCGAGTATTAATTTTTTATTACAAAGTATCATAAATAAATTGTTTTTAAAACATTTTTAAAATCCCTCTGGAGCAAAAAGGGTAGGTAATTACAATTCTTTTGTTTGTAAATCAAGTAAAATTACATCTATTATTTTTGCAGTTTGGCAAAAAATATAAAAAAATTTATTTTTGGGTTGGGTGGGCACGCCAAAAAATAAAATATATTTTTTGGTGTGTCACAAAATTTTAGTAATTAATTTATGTGTGCCATGGGATGAAAAATGTTGAAAATAAAAACAAGTTGTATAAAGTGATAGATCTTTACCCATAAAGTTTAAAAAAAGTTGAAAATCGCTGGTATAAAGTGACAGACCTTCACCCATAAAGTTTAAAAAAGGTTTTCAGGGACACAGTGCCTTTTAAAATGTTAAACAAAATGCAGTAGTGCATAATTCTTTATTACCATTACTGTTTTTATTTGTCTTTTACTGTAATATTATTTATTATACTGTTTTTAATGTATGTTACATTATGTTATATAGATAGTACATAATAGTATACTATAACTATCTTAATATTTTTTACTTAGCTATTGCAAGTTAGTTTTACTATAAGTGCATAAATAATAACTAATATTTTATACAATGAGAAAAAAACAGTTTGGAAAAGGAAACATTTTTTAGCAACAAATATCAATTTAGTTTCGTAAACTAAATATTGAATTCGATAGCAGTTCCATTCGACAGGAAGTGAAACTCAAGAAAAATAGCGATTTCCTTATACGAACAATATAGTATCGATTATAATATAAAATACAATCAGACTTCAAAGAGAAGCAACAGATATTTCCCAAATCATATCCAAGTCATTCATGTGTGGTTAGACTATCTACTGAATATTGATAAACAGTCCAAAACACAATGGTCTACAATCGAGAGCCAGCATTTATAGCCTTCAAAGTCTCTCACCGCATAGCACAATCCTTGATTACAAAGTCAAATAAATCCAAAATGATTGAGACGTTAAAACGCTTTATAAAAATACGAACTTCTCCGTACGTGTTACGGACGTATTTTATAGCGCATAATTTTCTGGATAAAACAATTGACATTTTAAAACTTTAAGCATTCTGACCTTACACACGGTTCTATGAAACCATCGTCACGTGTCACACGGCAAGGTTATTACAAACGCGCAAGTAATATATCCGACCCTTAATTAGTGAAGTTCGTTGACTTATATCTTCCATAAAAATCTCATTTGTCATTGAAGACATGCCTATGGCTATGCTTGAGTTTCGATTTCTTCTCCAAGGGCCGCTGTCCCTCTTAGAAATCCTTGATGGACGTTAGTGCTTGGTGTAAATTTTGTTTAATGTCAGTATTAGTGATATACTTAGCTCACACCTTTGAGATTAAAATTTGATCAAGGCCTCATTAAAATAAATTACCATCTCATAACGGAAATAAATATAATTTGAATTTTCCAAGGTTTGATTAGCAATTTAAAATTTGGTTTTGATTTAGGATCTATATCCGTAATCTAGTTGAGTGGTTACGATTGTAGACGATATAGCCGTAATATCAGACAAAATTAGTTAACGGCAAATACGATGTGGTTTTCTAATTAAAGAAGCGTCAAATGGCGGTCTTCGTTGCGAAGAAAATACGATTTTTTGTAGAACTTAAAGGTAAGATATCCGGGTGAATTATCTGACTCGAAAACTTAATTTATCGGTTTCTGAAAGTAATTCACATTCAATATCAAGAGTTTTATTGAAAAAGGTAGCTTAATGAGGGAATGTAATTACAATAAAGAAGATTAATTTTTAATGTGTTAATTTTCAGGAAAACGACATTTTTATGAGAGATTTTCTGTGCAAACAAACAAACCAGATGGAAAACGGAGATTTTACTTCCTGTTTATAAGCAAATGCTCTAGCATAATTCATATCGGAGGTAATTAAAATGCAGTTTATCGCCTTTTTAGCGTTTAATCTAATTGGCGTTGATCCAATAAATCATGATACATCAATTCGGAATCCCTTCTTTGGAATTTTTATTGGAGTTGTGTTGAAATCCAAAACCAAGTTAAGTGATGTCTCATCCGGAATATGTACAGGAAGAATGTTCCACTACTACTATCACCACCTACATTGTACTTAACGAGGAAAACCTCTCTTAAGCGCATGTAGTGTCAATAAGTAATCACATTTAATTTCAACTAACTCAATTGTTCGACTCATAATACTAGTATGTATATAACACTAGGTAACCTAGGTATTGAAACTTTAGTCAACGTTTCAATAGACTCGTCTTCTATTCTCGGTTTGAGAACAGACATTTATGACTGAGTGGAAATCCATTTTAAGTCTTAGGTCTCGTCTACTCAGCTCCTGTGTGAAGAAAAATTACAATCGAACATAAATGGCACTGTCTTTAATCAAAACGCTATGAAGTAGTTTAAATTGTTGCTGTAATGTACTCTTGAATAATTGAATAATATAGTTATCATTAAATTTGTGCCCATTTCAATCTTTTAAGAAATAAATATAAAATAATTAATCTGGCACCTCGAATCTCTTCCTTTCTTCAAAGTAATAAGAGACAAAATAATAATTTTTATTGCCTACAATGTTTTAGAGGAAAATATTTTCAGATTGCGTCATTGAAAGAGCGCGAATCTTTTTTAAGTGTGCTATAATAGAACAAATATAAGAAATATGGCTTGATTTCTTTGTTCGCTATAAAGAATGAGAATTGTGGAAATTTGAATATTTTTATTCCGATGATTCGTTGAACGTATCGATTAGTGATCAAACATCTTTTATTCTCATTTTCACATTTAATACTACTTTAATACTCAGGAATGGTTGAAGTAAAAGAGTGAATTTTTTACCCTTTTCATTATCGTGATTGAAATTCTCATGAAAATTTGATGATTGCAAATTTGATGCTAAGCAAACATTGTTCGTTTAGATGATAAAATAATAATTGAATCAGCGAATGTGGGAAGACGAGATGGAAAGAGTGGAAATAGCATACAAGAACATGAGCTGAACATTGGACACAGACTATTCCAGTTATGTGTATGGATAAGCTCGTTTGAATGGTAAATTCGAACCTTGAAAGTAGATCAAAAGTTAAAATATTTTTGCCATGAAACAGTTTGTTCGAGGTTTCCGTTTTAAAACGTTGAATTTAAATTTATCCTAGAAATGCTTTATGACAGCATCGTGTATGCATTTTACATAATAACTTTACATTAGTAATTTCGAAAAGTGCATGATTTGAACTTTAGTATAATTGTAACTATCAGTTTAATAAATCTATTGAAAATCTTTTTATTAACTGTAAACAATTGTACTTGGTTTATGTAAGTAATCCTATTTACCAAATTAATTTTTAAATGTTTTATAAATAATTGAAAACTAATTTTCTATCACTTTTCAAATTCAAATACAGTTAGAAAAATCTATCTGAAATTTTCATTTTGACAATTTTAAATTTTTTACAGTTCTGAGATATCTTTAACACATGGATAATATAACTGCAACTATTGATTTGATAATTTAATTCTATTAAAATATTTTATTATTTTAAACTCTATTGTAATTGGTTTATACGAGCAATGATATTATTTACCAAATGTATCTTTAAATATCTTATATGTATTTGAAAATTAATTTTCTATCACTTTTCGAAACATACAAATACAAGTTGTGTTATTCACAGAAATTTTCATTTTGATGTTTTTAAACATTTTGCAATTCTAAAATACTTTTAACACATGGATAAAAAATAGTAGAACGGAATATCTAATATTTTATAAATTGAAACGGTACATGTTAATATGATTTAATACAATAAATAAAAGTTTATCTAATCTATCCCAACTATCTCTTTCTTAATGATTCTTTTAATGGCTAAATATATAAATAAAGTCTCATAAAAAATCGAATTGCTTATGGTAGCTTAAGCTGAATAAAGCGTTTAAGTAAAGAAAAGTAAAGATGTTCTTTGCTTTTTAGCAGAAATTATGTGGCTTACTTTGGTTAAAATAGGAAGAATTTCTTTTTCAAAATATCAACAAAAAAGGCGTAGGTTTTCGATTTGAGAAAGTGAAAAAGAAACTTGTGGAATCATCTTTGCTTCTACCTCAACGACCTCGATTGCATGTATAGGAATTTGTTTTTACATTAAAAAAGCCATGATGCAAGTGTTTCATGTGATGAATGCTGTCATGTACCACGTGATTTTTTTGGGATCGCTTTTCCTCTTTGCAGTCAAAGTGAAAAGATAGTTGAGCTTTTTATTTTGTTTGATAGAAAAATAAAGATTTCTTTCCTACATCGGAAGTCATGCACTTTTCTGTAGGGTTTTTCGTAACCATAATCATTCAGAAAAAAATGTTAACATCTTTATGTTCTTTTTACTTTTCTTTCTAATGTTTTCTGGGGAAAGAGGTATTCAATGAAAATGAGCGTGTATATTGAATAATATTGCTATCAAGAAATGCCCAGTCATCCTAATTACTATATAATGCTCCAAATATAATTTACTAGCTCAATGCCTCGAATGCACAGATGATTTTTGTATACAAGAACACGTTTTGTAATTTTGAGTCTGTTTATACAAATCTCTTAAATATATAATATTTTCGACAAACAAGTGAAACAGACTAAGTTAAACTTTTCAAGTTGAGTGTTTTTCAGCTTTTCTAGACCAGAATGTGGTGGTCTTTAGACTGGTGAAGTCCACCAATTCATTTTTTCTTTGCATGAAGAATAGATTTCTTGAGAAACACACTTAGTGAGTTTAACTTAGTAAGAAGGATCTTTTCCTCTTCCTTTTATCAGAACTATGTGGTTTGACTTAGTGTATTTATCTTGTAAGTCGTTGATAGTAAATTTCTTAAAATAAAATTTTTATTTATTATTACATCATATTTTATTCATATTAAGCATTTTCATAACTTAAATCACGCATTTTATTTCAGTATCCTTGTACTTCGATATTTAATTCATATAATGTAATATATGGTTGAGTCTTGGGAAATAATTTTTTAAGATTATAAAAAATTTTGTTTGAAAACAAAATTCTCCTTCAGCTTTACAAATTATGCAGATTTCTACAGTTTACCATTGTTACTACATATTTTTAAGCTTTAAAATAATTCAGCGTTTCAGTAATTTAGCAATGACACAACAGCACTTACATTTAAATAAATCACAAAACAAAAGCTTTCCCAATACTTCCTTCTTTGTTAGTTATAGTAATCAAAAAGAAAGATTCCTTGTACATTAGCATGCTTGTGGGATGCCTTAGATCTCATAACTCATAGGCTCAAACATACAAGTGTCTTCATTGACGTGAAACACGCAGCTGTGTATACTATAAAGAAATTGCATCTTACCTACTCTAGATATTTATGTTTTTATCAGATTGACTGAACGCAAGATTCACTTCGATAACAATAAGGTTAGCTTCGTCCTTTTCGATTTCTTCTTACGTCATAATATATTAATATGTAATGAATGCGCATAATGGTTTAAGAAACCGATATTAATAATATGAGGGGTAATTTGAAATTACCCTAAGTGGATATGACCATCAAAGTAACAAGGGTTTTGAATTAATTTTACTATAACCGTTATGGATGTCTTTTTTCATACTGCTACAAGAAATAAAATTGAGAAAGAATAGTAAAGATCTTTCTTTAATTGGATGTCGTATATCCCGAACAGATTTAAATCAAGCCACACATTGATCCAACATCAATCCAATAAATTGACTGAAATACGCATGCGCACCGACATGTTTTCGGTGCAAAAACGAAAAACGCATGCGCATGTCGTATTTTTTGCCGCATGCTGCTCTAGTGTGGGGCCAGGCTAATAGATATAAGTGTAATATAAGCACTTGAAGAAACATCAAAACATTTTTAAAGAACAAAAGGTATTCTTATTTTTTAAAGATTAATTATTAAATTTCAATTTTAACTTGATTTGTAGAAAATATTCATACACAGGTGAGGTTGTAACATCATTGTGACCATTGGGAACATTTTTAGCAACTTCGATTTTTAAATAGCGATAAAAACATGAAGTTATTGAATTATTACATTTAACGTGATGTATTATCATTCCAAGAAAGTGTGACATGTTATTTGATTATTAATTAATATTTAGGTATCATTGGTTCAACTTTCATTAATAAAACTTCATGCATAAAATATCTCAGGTCAAAAAACAACTTAGACCATAGCTTTATGTTCCTTTATCCGCTACGAAAAAGAAAGGATATGAATTACATTTCAAAAATTGCAACAATAGGTGACGTTTGCGTCATAACAGAACAATGCTATGATGAGACGAATTTGTAAGCATGATAAAAAAGCATTAAGCATGACGAAAAACCTGCATAAGAGTTAAAGATATCAGAAAAACTTTTAGAATTTTCAAAATTGTTGCGGAATATACGCATAACAACACGGTCACACGGAAGATAAATACGTCTCAGTTTTCATTTTCTATAGAAAATGTCGTTTGATTCAATGGAACAAAATCTTTTTAATATTCGCTATTTGTACTTTTCTATGATAGAGAAAAGTGATTTTTCGGATCACTTTCAACCAACGTTTAACTCATTCAACCCAAACAACACCGGGTAATTCTCCTAGTTTGCTATAATTCAAGTTATAGAACCTTACTTTTCGAGATGAATTTTTTTAACAACTGTAAAAGGATCGTCTTTATTTATCTAACATATATTAATATTAAAGCTGTAAGTTGTCCATTCATTAAAATATTGTTTATAAATGTTATATTTACTACATTAAATTAAAAAACTTCATAAAAGAACAAGTTTACTCGAGAGGAGTAGGATTGTTTCAATTGCCAGACCCATGTTCCACATCACAGGTTTTTAAGTATTATGTACGATGGGAATTCAACAGATTATAAAATGAACGTGTGTCAATCCACCCGATGTGTTTCCTTATGCAAGATTGACAGCAAACAATTTAAGGCAATTGCCACTCTTCTCTGATCTTGACATTCGTAAGTGCTAGAAATCTACTTCAGTATGTGGTCGGAGTAGCGGTTAAATTTTTGAAACACGGTGATCCTGATGATAATCTCTGCCCCTAGGTGGATTTGAATTATCTCTAAAAATAATTTCCTAAGAGAATTAACTTTCTAGCTTCCAACTCCATAGTCAAAAAATCAGTCTCTTGCAGAACTTCTGTTTTCTCAATCTAATCAACGAGTTTACCCGAAAATTGATTTGTTTTGAATTGTTGTTGCTGACCTTTGGTCATGGTATAATCCAGATCTCAGGTCCAAGAGACTATGTTTTACAAGTCGCACAGCGACCAGCTCCTGTTCATCCAAGGTTGGTTGTTTTTGTGCTTTAAGACTCAAGGGGTCATATTTGGCCGAGTTGCGCCAAACACTAGACAGACAACATCAAGACGAATATCTACTCAGATACTATCCAAAATATGGGAATTGCGGAACATGCACAAGCTGGAAATTTCTTAACTCCTCACAGTCACGTATCTTGTGTGATTGCTCCCAAGTCACGTCAGAGCAGTCTGATGCAGTCTTGAACCTTTAAAATGCAATGACAAAAAAGGGCACTTTTCTGGATACCAAGAATGTGGGAAGAACAGACCATGTTTTGTGATTTTTGTTTTGAATTTGTAAGTTCAATACAGCTTCTAGTGGACTCTCACCCTCCCCCCAAATATGCTTCTCAATTTAAAATTTTCAGCTCTAAAGTCATCGTCCAGATTTCAAATAACTTTCAAAAGCTTACAGTTTCATTTGATTATAAAAATAAGGTAACATAATTTTCCCCTTTATAAGTTATTTTACAGTTTATTTCCTCCTAGAAGAGCAAGAGCACTTCATCATAAAATTGAAAGAGACTATCCTATGTAGTGCTTCCAGTATTTAAAAAGATAAATGTTTCGGTCTATAAGATAATTAACAGAGGTAAGAGGCTCATTGGCCTTTGAAAATTGACTTAAAAGCTAATAGCATTGCATAAATCTAATGCCTTGTTAACAATCACCGATCGATTCGGTCTGATTTACAATGCTGGAACACTGAAGGCCCTAAGCTCAGGCACATTCTTCTCTAATGGGTGAATTAAACACTTGAGAGCATCAGTAAAACGCTCATTTGCTTTAAGGCTCATGATAACAATGATACGAGTGTCACATTCGCTAATCCTTCATTAATATGCATGCAGTATCTGCCATCTACTGCAAGCAATGACAATCGATGAGTGATGAGCTCTTTGTTGTCCTGCCTTTCTCTTCACTCTGTCCAAGAGTTACATAGTTACTTTTTAGAATAGAGTGCTAATTTTAGATATTAGCGAATACTGACTTCCGGCCGAAGTTAATTTAATTGTGTGCAATATGTTTATTATTCATCGGGTGATACGTACTTTTATGATCCAAGATTTTACTGCTTGTGCAATTGTTAAAATTCACTTTTGAATTTTTCATGTTAAAAATCAGTTATAAATTACTTAATTTGAATAATTATTTATCATTTATAGAAATACGTACGTGTATATAGTTTACGACACAATGAATTTCCAGGAGTTGTATCTTAGAAATATATGAGAAAATTCCTTTTTCTAACTTCCACTGTGTGAAACACTTCTCTAAAATTTCTAAAGGCTATGCAAGGATTTCATAAGACAAAATCTGTCTTAACCCTCTGAGCGTCACAAGATTTCCGAATAATGTAGTATTCTTTTCCTCACAATACACAATAACCGCATCTATTGGTTGAACAAATCCTATGAAATATTCTGTTCATGAAAGTTAGATTGGTTAAAAATTGTGCAGAACGAATGCATGAGTGTGAAACCCTCAGAGGTTTAAGAAGATAATTTCAGTTCTTGAAAATATTTTATGTAATATTGAGCTGAGGTGTAAAATAGAACGAAGCCAGCAGAGTGAACTGACTTAGGACAAAGTTTTTCATAGTAATATGTGACGTTTTTAGAATTCTATAGACTAAATTAAAATTAAGAACCAATGCCTTGTGAAGGAAATGTATTTCATAAGTTACGTACTTAAGACTCAGTGTCCTCACCAAACACATGTTCTTATTTATTTGAAATACTTTTTTAACCCCGTACCTTCATCCCCTTCATCTCAACTTCAACTTACTTAAGTCAAAATATAGAATCTATCTGATTACATTTCAATACGTCATTACCTCATATTGAACTTACTATGCACTCTATTCCAAGCATTTATCACATCGGAATCAGTGATATAATCCTAGAACCCCTATCTCTGAAATAATAATACACTGTAATCAACATTTATAGGGCATGTGTCATGACTCAAATTGTTTCAACAGTTAGAGAATAAACGCACAGCACTCGTTGGGTGACTTTAAAAATGAACTCTTTTTCTTATCCTGGGATCAAAATTAGATCCGTTCAATGATGCCCCCTGCAAAAAATCTCCAAAAGATGTCCCGGATTGTGATGAATGTTCTTCCATGACACCCCGAAACACTGTAGTACTTGGTCATGACTAGCCATGCTATTACCGTGACAGTTGTGACAATCAGAGAAAATATATTTCCTGCCACAAATCTCATAGCTTTGGTGTGACCAGTTCTAAATATTGATCTGTTCTTCTCTGCATACCTTGAAATTTGCTATTTCGCTAGGTCTTTGTCCTCCATGTCAATGGTGTTGCGGTGCCCTATCCCACACATTTTTTTTTTGTACAGGGAGTTTATTTCTTCGAAGGTAGGTGAGTTTTCCTCGATCAAATTCAAGTTACAGCCGGCCCTCGCAAATCCATCCACCATTTCTTTATCACCATGAGAAGAATCCACATAGCCACAAACTTTATTTCAAAATGAGATGGCATGTTATTCCACCATGTTTTTTACACTTGTGTTCCTCCACTCAATCGCCGGCCACGTACTTGGCCATAGCATCAATTACACCGAGTCGCGAGAGAGTCTCCTGTAATTTATAATTTTTTTATCTAAACATTTTGTACGAATAATATTTGTGATGGTCGAAAAGCTGAGACCCAGAACGTCTAAATAACATCTGTAGCAAATTCCACTGACCAATCAGCAAGGAAGTATAAGGAACATTTTTCCAACTAAATTGAATGCCATGGCAGCCTTCGGTTTAAGCCTCAGGTTCTCAAATCTAGAAATACTGAATACCGTGTCTTCCAAATTCGCATTGCAGTGTGTAAGTGCTTGTTTCGAAACCTGAGTGCCGTGATTTTTTTAAACTGATAGATTGACTTAAATTGTAATGTGATTAAGGTAGGTAGGTAGATATTTTAATTAACGCAGCACTGGAGCAACACAGCGGGTTATTGGTAACGGTCCGGGATCCATCCCCAAGGGAAAGATCCGAGAACAACACCACGTAATTTTGAACCACGGTCAGATGACGAGGTCACACCTGAGCTGTAATGTGATTAAAAGACCTTGTCTTAAGACTTCGCTTAAGTTTGATGTAATTTAAATGTAATTTTATCTTTGTCAACATGCACGACATATACATAAATGTACTTTTCTCCTTACGATTATGCCATGATTAATTATTAATAATAATAATGTTAGTCTAATGAAATACCTCTATACCTCTATAATTTAAAAAAATTATAGAGGTATTTGCGAGTAACTTGTTGGGTCTTATAAAAATATAGTTTACCGTGCCTCAGTCTCATGAAGGTTGAAACACAACTCGATAAAACCAAGAAACTAATCACTCTTCAAAACTCGAGCTTGATAAACTTTCATTTACCCATTCCCTCTCGAATCTCTCAGAGCGGGTAAAGTCAACCTCTGCAAACAAACAGCATGCAACGTGAAGGGGCGGCAGGCCTTTCTCCCAAAATGCGTGTCATCACATTCTGTGGGCACGACACACAGCGTGACTGGATGACGCCCCACCCTTTCACGTCATACACTTTCACATCGAGTATACACTCTGGAACACTGGGTCGAATGTATTCTTTTTCAGCACCTGGTGTGACGGCTGCCATTCATAATGTCACCAAATCGGTCAGTTTTGAGAGGTCGGGGAGAGGATTTTTATGATTGTTATTAAAATGAGCATCATTTGGAAAAGCACACTGACCTTGTGACCGTGGGTTTATTCTTGTTTTACAATGATGATACAATTTTGAAGGATTAAGATTGTGTTTATTATTTGAGTAGGAACTGAAAAGACAAGTTTTCTTGGAAGTTCCTCCCTATATTTTATGGCTATATGTTGAATGCTCGATTATGTACTTTGATGGATCATACTTCCTCTACTTCAAAAGACTTTACGGTAAAATTCACATCCAAAAGCATTTTTGACTATTTATGTTTTGAACTAGTAAAATGAACAGCAAGCAAATTTGCTAATCATTTTTCTTATCTTTCATTTATATGTTGGAAGTTAATACTTGAATTGTGGAATATTCTTTGGTGTTGTTCGATGTTGGCCAATTTAGGTAACATTATTATTTCATTTTAAACCAAGCGTCAAGAATCATTTACACATTAAATTTCAATTATTTATTTATTTAGATACTTGCAAATATATTTTTACATTTCCTTTTATCGATAAAATATAAAAAGATAACACGTCTCATGAAAAGTTTATGAACCATAATTCCCAACTGCTCGAACAAATTTGCGCATATATAATAGTTTAAATATCTGTAACGGTAAAATCAGCAGAAAAAATCATTCTGATCTTCATGCCTATAAAAAAATGTAACGAAAAAGCAGCATTATATGGAAGAATGCTATGCATCATATCTTGTGCTATTATTAAAGTAGTCTTGCCCTAAAGCTATTACTCATATTGATTCATGAATCGCCAGATAAAAATGATTCAAGATATCACAATGATAAAAATATTTTATACATCCAAACAAATCTGTTTCATTACAAAACGAGTGCCCTGAATTTTTCTTTATATTTTACCGTATTTCTGATTCTCTATTCTTTGTAAGAATTGTTTCCCCTTAAAATGAAGAAATTTACAGCCCAAAATTGACCATTCTTTAGACCATGTAATTTAGACCATTCAAATTTTCAACCTTATCTCTTTTATGCGAAACAGTGATTATAAGATAAAATTCTTCGAAACTTCATTAAATTAAAGCTTTTATACTTACGATATTCCATTGCAAGATCTAGTCTAAAAATAACTTTTCCAGTCTGGAAACAGTCGCACAAGCATAACAGTACTTATATTTTTTCAATAGCTATAGCTAAATGAAATTATTTTCAACCTCTGTTTCCACCACCTTTAGTGATTTCAATGATTCAATCTAATAATTTACCGGAGATATTAAATGGGCAGTAACAACGCCTAGGCTATTGAGCACCGGTCAACGCCTGAAGGAGTTAATTTTGTTTCGAAATCGTCACGTACAACAGAGGCACAATGACCGTTTCTAAAATCCTATAGACATCATGCTTCCTTGTCTAGATCCCTTCGAGATAAGAAGACTTGTCTTCTTTAGTGCTCCACTTTCGTGAGTTTTGATACAAAAGCTCGCACTAAAAAAGAGTTACTTTTCACTTCGCATAGTTACGATTGCTTTGTTGGGGATTAGGGTGAACTACTTCTATTTCAATTTTGTTTGAACCTCCTCGTCTTCCGCTACAATTGTGACCACCTTCTTAGGATGACCGACCAATGACTATGATCCTAACTTACTAGTTCAAATTAAAGAGGGAATTGTATTCATGAGTTTATATCGATGTCACTATACTTTAGCTTCATAGTGATATCATTTCGGGGGTTGAAGGGCTCACTCATTGCGAATTGTTAGAACCACTGCTCTACAAATAAACATTTATTTATGTGGTTGTCCCATAAAATTAAGTATCCACTCTATATCTACGGCATAAATCGAGTGCATTGAACTATCATTGTTACATCATCATAAACCCGCAATATTTCTTTTCATGAGTTAAAACGTTTTGTTTCTGATATTGTTACAGCTAAATACTTCTTATGAAAATTTACCACTATTCGTATTCAAAAAAATTTCTGTCAGATTTTGAAATTAAAAATGAATAAGATTGACTTTTAGTATGAAATAAGTTAAAAACTAAAAATTTCGTTGGAGTTAGAAAATGGAGCAAAAGTTTTAAATTCGTGAATTTTGAATTGTTACATCTACGAAATTTAAACTTTAATATACTTTATTACGATTTGAGTTTTGTTCTCACATTCAAAGCTGAAATAAATAAATGTGTCACAGATTCCCCACTTGATGACCACACTTTTATCTTAAAATGCCCAAAAGGTCGGTGCTTTTATCGACCATTCAACTTATGTACCTTTTAATTCCCGGAAAAAGTAGAGTAACTTAAAATTTAAAATTAACTTTTGTTTGTTTTAAGTTTAAAAGTGACTGTTACTTTAAAATTAATCTTAAATTTTAGTTCCCGATTCCAGTTCCTGTTTTTAGCCTGTTATAGCCATTTTAACAAATTTCTATCTTAAACATTGTTAATAGCATTACTTAAAAACTACTTATTGTATTGAAATGATTTATGTTTATAAATTTCCCTTCAATAACTCAACTGGAGCTGAATTTAAGACATTTTTTGTTATATCAACCTTCTATCAAATAATAGTGTATTACGAAATAAATTGTGTATCTATAGAAAATAGCAAATTTGGAAATTTATGAATGATAATATATTTTGAGGATGAAAAGAATTACAAAAGAGTAAATTTAGTATACGAAAACATGTTTGCAGATATGCATTGTAATCAGAATACATTTTCTTATATTTATATTCAGAAAAAGAAATATTTGCAGAAAATCTTTCAAATGTTTATAAGTTGTATAAGAGGAAAAATGCTTTTTTAGTTTACGTTTACGTTTTTCAACGGACAAGTTTACGTTTGCATTTTTAAAATTTCAGCTATTAACGTTTATATTTGTTTGTGTTTCCAACTGTTGACAAAACCAAATCCCCAGGACATTCGATACAGATCTTGCACTTTTCACTTGAAACCTTTCTGTTTGAATTCACTCAAAATAAGTGTTTAGTTGGCTGCCACGCCTCACTTAATATGGTAAGCGATAGACCAAACAATACACAAACTAAATCAATACCATTTTATTGGATTCTCTTGAAAGTTATTTTTTCCTTTACTCAAACTCTGATGATAAAATTGAAAATATCTTCCTTAATGCTGCAATAGTAAATAAAACACTGATCAATAATAAAATAGTGATATTTATTAAAATTTTGAAATGTCACTTATTTAGATACAGTTCTACACCAACAATGGCCCCTTCCCATCTTATCTTAAAAGATCAAACATTAGATCAAGCCATTATTGCGTTTGTAGTGAAATTGGCTCAACGATTCACTATAAAACTAACTGTCCTCTCACTTCTAAACGGTTCTTGAGTTCACTGCAATTACTAGCTTTCCTGTAAACACATTTTTCTATCAAAGGAATAAAAAGTATGCTCTACAAATTACAGTTTTTGCAGGTGTTACAAGAGTTATTCCTTTTTATAAAAACAGACTAGGTCGGTTAGTCAGGTTGGATTTTATGACTCAAGGGTCATATTTGGGAAAGCTGCACCAAACAATGTCAAGTAAATAAGCATGCAAGTAAAAGTTAACTGATACTGGAAGAGAGGAATAAACCCAGAGGAATCGAACCAACGGACAATTGAAAAAAGGTTCTTTGCAAAGTTAGGTAATGTGAAGGCAGGACACGAATGGTTAACCTTCTAGTGCCCAAATTCTTTAGAGTGTTTAAGCTAAGAGAAATCACGATGTTTTTCAGTGATAATATAAGTGAAACTAACTTGTTTTATGACGCAAAATTCCTTCTGAAACTTGAGTATCGGGAGAAGACAAACCTGAGTACTTTAAACAAGTCAATGCACAGGCGTTAATTTCATCCTCTAATGCAGAAAAAAAGAAGTGGAGGCATTTATGAAAAGTTAGAACTGGATTATAACTCTGATGAATAATATTCTTAATGTGTTTCATCTTTCAAAAATATTTGTCTTGCGGATGAATATTTTAAAAAGGAATAATGATATGAAGAATAATATACAAGGCTCGAGGGGAGAGGGAACGACACTTTTTCTTATGTAAGACAGGGGTGGCGAAGGGATATAAATTTTAAAAGCCACTGCCCTATCCCATCGATTGATCGATCCTTACCTGTGGCGCGTATCACTTTGACTGAAACTTGCCCTCCTATGCATCTATCTCTAATAACCTTGGTCGATCACTTCCGACAGTCGGCTCTTCCTGCAACAGCGCTAATCGCATTCCTCCGGGCTGAGGAGTCGAGGGTTGCATAAAAACGTGACATGAGCCCTCGATGCTTCATTGAGCAGTTTCTCTCTGCCTTCAAGCGCTTCCGACGTGAGAAAAAGTTGAAGACCGTCGGAATTGGAAGTGTTTACTCCACCCAAAGGAGGTGTAGCTGCCACAGCCGTGTTTGGTTCGAGGAAATGTTTATCCATCCTCTGACAAACGGAGGACGCTGTTAATCCTCCTTCACAAAATTATCGTCATTGTTGACCAGGTTTATAAAACCATACTAAATAATAGTAAACCCGAAGGCCCACTACCTCATGCCTTCTTGGGGATAAAGGATCGTCAGAGTTTATTCTAGCCAGAGGTGAGAACTGCCCAACTCAGATCGGAACGCAGAATAAGTGATAAATAAGTGATTTCTCGTTCCCCGTAACAATCACATTGATAGATATCTAAACCCGAAGTCCCTTTATCAAAACAGTACTTTTAATTGAATGCAGATGGCGCTGTGCGGTCATCTATGTTTTCGGTTTTGCCTGCCCCTCTTTTATCATTTATTGCTACACGAAATCTAATTAGATCGCGACCTGTGTCTTAAAGGGAATTCCGAAAAACAACGAACATTCATGTCCACACAGGGATTCGTAGCCATGGCCTGTTGATCCCAGGACCAAAGCGCTAACCACTTTGCCGCTATGACGGCATGAACTCTGTTAGTGAGATGTATATGCAGCTGTTTTGTGTGGAATTTTTGTAACACTCCTATTTCTATTCGGAATTCATAAATTGTCAATACACGTTTACAATGTCGCGTTTATATTTTTTAAGTAACAAATGTTTCTATCGGTTCGTATCTGCCTTTTAATTGAGCTTCTGTAAATTTCAGAAGCTTAATTAAGAGATTTATTGTTCACTCACCAACTCCGAACATTTTGGTAGGTAGATAGTTAATTAACGTCACGCTGAAGCAACAAACGGGCTATTGGAGACGGTCCGGGATCAATCCCGAAGAGAATAATCGGAGGATAACTACTCATAATTTTGAATCACGGTCAGATGACGAGGTCAACACCTGATCTGTGGCATCCCACTCTCCAAGCATCCATACCATGCATACGGACCGAAACTTATGTATATGGATATTTTCTGATTGTTGCGACTATATTAGATTCGCTAAACATACACAGAGAATGAAAGAATGAAATTTAACACTATGGTTGCTTTAATAAATGCCCTGACAACGAAACGGAAATCTACTAACTTTATGGCTATACAAAAAGGCAAGGAACTAAGTATAGGAAGTAGAAATAACCTGTAGCATGGGTTACTTGGTAAATCAATTGATACTCATTTACGCATGGGCTACAGGGCGTGATTAATGAATCAAGATGGGATTTTCTAAGTCCGTCATACTCAAAATTCAAGATGCGTAGAACCATTACAATTGAGTAGTGTGATCACGTGAAAGATCTTCATTTTGAGATACTATTAATTTTTTTACGCTACTGTAAATTTTCGTTTGTTATGTATATTTATTTGTAAAAATATTTTTTTTAATTTTGTGCTAAATACTAAAAATGTAGTACTGCTCAGTTTTGGCTCTTTATGTGCGTCTAATAAAATGCTAACATTATTTTATTTTTTCTGTTCATCGGTGTGCAATAAAACATCTATAAACATCCATGCACACGACTCAAACTATCTTAATGAACGTGGTATCACTTCCTTGCAAGCTCATAAAATTTGAGTCTCACCAACAAGCAACTTCAACTATAGATCATTTTGCACGTGCGTACACAGCGGCACCAGAGTTTTCTAGGTCCCTCAAAAATTCTTATATCGTGTATCTCAAAAGTGTAATGATAGCATAGGGACATATCCCCTTAGTACAAATGAACCCAGCCCAATCATTTTCAGAGTGAAATATAAAAATAAAAATTGGAGGTGACAAGGTCTTCAAGGTAACATAAAACCATGTCCAATTCTTATACAAGGCCGTTGTTTTATTTTTAATTGTAACGTTCAGGAAAACAGAGCATGTTATTAAATAGTCTCCCCCCCCCCAATTATACGTAACGGCATATCAATATGCTATTATCATTATTTCTAAATAATCTATGTTCAATATATTTAATGTTTTGGATTTTTGATAAATAAAACAATATACCTTTTCCAGTTTCGGAAAACAAACATGGACACCCGATTTCCTTGACATTTTTATCAGGATAATGTTTTGTTAAACTCATTGATCATTAATGCATAGAACAAGATATCCTTTCCTATTAGATAGTAGGAAACTAGTTTAAAAATTGTTTCAAGATTTTGAAATGCGTACTGATATGATACAAAGACAATCGGCACACAAAGTTTCTCTAATGTAACGAATACATATACGCCTAAACTTTAGTGATATTACTATTTCAATTTCTCCAAAGAACATTTATTTCATATTAAAATGAAATAGCCATAGAACTTGTGGTTGACTTAAACAAGGTAATTTATTGTAACAATACAATGACATTATGAACATGAATTACGAATAGCTGACCCAGGGGAGGGACATCCGGGATACGAGGAAGTCAAAGTCAGAGGAGGGAGAAAAGTATGTGAAAAGGCAAGCTGAGTGTGTGAAAGGTGCACAATCAGCCAATTTAGGTATTCGGTCAGACGTTTGTGATATGAATACAATGACTTTGAATTAATCTTCAATCCATGCCTGGAAACCCGATCGAGTAATGAATAGCAAATATGAAAACGAAATTCAAAGAAACGTATTTCGATATTATATTACTTATTTGGGCTTTTGTAATTCGGACCTATGTTGTGAAAATTTCCACATAGGACTTGGGTTGTTTTTCTTATTGCTTTTCTTCAGTGGGAAACTTACTTTTTTCAACAGTTATATACATTATATAAATTATTTCTCTTCCATCCACCTCCAAATGATTTGATTAAAGTGAACTTTACTCGAAATGCATTTTCAATGTCATGTATCAATTTTGTCAGTTTTGCTGCACGTGGACTCATTAAAACGGCGACGTATGGCAAACAGGATTTCAAAGAAAACTCTTTTTATTCAAAAAAATTATTCATGAATTTTGAGAGCGCTGAAAATAATTTTATTCTCACTATTTGCACTTTATTCAATGATATAACTTGTTTTCTTATAAAACGATCTTTTATGGTGTTCCAACTTGCCAAAAAAATAAACTGTGCTGTAAAAGTAAAAGTTTGTAAAATCTTACTTCAATAATTGATCTATAGAAGAGCATTCAACAACTCTTATTCTTTGCCAAAATCTACATGTGTAATGTTCTTTACAACTAAATTCATACATCTGAACTGTCTTTTATAACGGGTATTATTTAAATCTATTGGTTTTTTAAAATGATTTTAGTACATTGGGGTTTTTATTATTATTTCGTTCGCGAAAACGCAAAGATGGCCTTTAAAAAAATTGTGATTAAAAGGAATAGCGCGCTCTCCTTTTAGCTTTCACAAGTCTTATAGTCTTTTGGTGATACAAAAGATAACTTCAATCTATATATTATTGAATCAAAATATTATGTAGGATGTATTATTGAAGGTTTCAAACCAACAATACTTAACGAAACATTTATCTTCACCTGATGCTGTGCTTTTTTAAGCTTGGGGCGAGTTGCATTGTTGGTTCCGCCATCTGGAGGATTAAACTGGAAGCTCAATCTCAAGCTGAAAAAATCGCTGTTGGTGTTTCATTCAATGATTTTTAAAGTTTGTCTCTGGATTTTATTTTTAGCATTTACTATCTGGAAACTTAAAAATAAATAAATTCCTTGTAATAAAATATTAAAAAAAGGAAATAAAGTGCAGATCTCAGAAAGAGGTCGGATTAAAGCAGAAGTCACTTGGAACACGAGATTCAGCTTTTCGCTCTTTGGGGGGCATTCGCATATTTAATGAACGTAACTAAGAATTTAAAAAATTCTATTAAACAGAATCTTTCTGACGAAATAAGACAAATATATATCTGATATTCAAAAAATTGAATGGCAGCCCAAGCCATAATTTTCAACTTTTAACTGTTAACATATTATACAAAACAAGCATTTAATTTATTTCTATTAAAGTTAAACCAACCAAGGATTAATGTAGAAATTCAATGCGTCATAACATTTTTCTGAACCTAAATTGTTATGCAGGAAATTTAGAATGTTGATATTGGTCACCGTTTACACAACTTTTAATCGTAATGCTATTAAAATTGAGGTTTTTAAAGAATCATTTTATTCTAGCCAAAAACAAATTTATTTACTAAAATATGCAATATAAATATTTCATCGCCCTACAAGTCACAATTTCCAAGATATGAATTTTTAGCTTTTGTAGACCAAAAAGGGATGATCTTTAGACTGGTGAAGTCCACTTAGTTATTTTTTTCTTCGAAGGTTTAATTTCTTCTTGAGAAACACACTTAGTGGATAAAGCATAGGGAGTAGAATTTTCCCCCGTCATTTTCTCAAAATATCGTTTTTTGACAGAGTATTTCATTTATTTTCTTTAAAATATCTATTCTTATTTAATTAATAGCAGTATTTAGTAACCTCGTGAATATCGAGTAAAAGGATTAATACAAATGTTTAAACAACAAAAATCTTGATTAAATAAACAAGTATGACTAGTATTTTTAATAAACTCACACTATATTTCTTTGAATGTCATGATTAATACAAGAGAGAAAGATCTGTACAACTTACTATTTTATATTGTATTCACACCTTTGTACTACATATCTATTTTTGGAACCTATAAGCTGAACAAAAGCGATCGCTTTGAAGTATCTAACACAAGAGCAAACAAAGCAACCCCTCTGGAATTTTTAAATAGATTTTAATAAAGAATAAACTTTATAAGCTCCTAAACTATCCGAATGACAGTAGACAATACAGAAATTAAACCGCATCGCATATGCAAAAGTAGTGCTAACAAAGGAATGTCTAACGAGCTTTTTAACATAATACCGTATGCAACAAGTAATGAAGTGAACATGCTTGTATTTGCCAGGAGCAAACTACAAATACAGCTTCAGGATTCGTTTCTTTCATGGCTTTTAATTGCTCCAGGGTCATCCCTGTCTGGAGATGCGAGACTAACAGTCCTTTGTCACCAATGCCAGTATTCTAATATCGCATTCATTTGAGAGCTGTAAACAATGAGACTCAATAATGAAGAAGATTTAGAAAAGAGCTTATCTCCTTTGTCCAGAGCCTAAAAAGTTACTACTAATTAGTAACGGTATGTGCGAGCTTCTGTTCAGAGCAGGAAAATCAAAAATTAAGTAGCGATAATGAATGATAATCCAATAGCATTTTAAACACATCAAGAGCAGTGTAACGGAAGGTTATAATTGATACCGAAAGTAGTTAATGAAATTGGAGTGGGCTTTTTACCTCGTTGAAAAGTTAGAGCGATTGTATTTGGTACTTTAAGCCGAATACCTATAAAACTGTCGTTAAATTTCAAATATTTAAAATCGAGTTAGACTTTGAAAATCCAAACTTATTAGCCATGGAGAATATCATGAATAGCCTTGTAGGAGAGGAATTTTTAGTGTAAACAAATTAACAGAGAAGGAAATGTACTTCCTCTTAAGAAATAATTTGATTTATCACACTATCTTAGAGATGTTTGGCGTTAGTTTTTAATATTAGTGACATGTTGAAATTGCATTTGTGTATATGCCAAGTTATACCAAGAGTTTCGAAAAGGGTAATTAAATCACTAGCACCCTCTGCATTTAGCTTTACGGTAAAACTCTCTCACGATGTAATTACTCCTAAAACATCTTTGTTCTCTTTGATTAAAAAAATTACTCTTAAATTTATTTAATTGATCGTAAAGTTGCAAATTGTGTACAATTGTTTCCTGCGTATACTCGGATGGATCATGTTAAAAAATTTACGTTTTCTTATGGTAATAATTGCTAATTATGTTTCATATAAATAATAATTATGGTGTAATTAAGTGGAAGTATAATATGTAAGGTATTTATGATTTAATTTTTAAGTAAGAAATATAAATTTATTTCTTGTCTAAATTGTTAGTCTTGCGTGATAACTTTTATGGATGTTATGCCTGAGGTGTTTTGTAAACGTTACTTGCTGAAACGCTAATTAGTAGTAACTTTTTAGGCTGGGAATTGTTTTTGGGAATTTGTTCTTTTATTTCTTTAAAAACAAAAACATTTCTAATTAAGTATAGTTACTGAATTATACGAACACATGGCTCGCGAGCATAAACATATTGATATTTGGGTCATGAGGATACTAAATTATGGCCACGATAGTAAAAAGTCCAGAACCAATATTTTATTGCTCCTTGTTAAAACAGTATCTTCGCCTCTGAAAAGCTAACTTCTATGCAGAATGCATTGTCCTAAATAGACGCTCTCGCTTATGTCTGTACGCGACTCGACAACAGAAACGCTCCGTAACAGCTCTAATAACACTGCATCCGACAACAAACAATTAAAAGCGACGCGAGACAATGAAGCGAATCTGGAACTAGTGTTCGGAACTTTACGCGCTGTCCCTTGTCACATTCGTCTCGTTTCAGTGAACCCATTTATTTCACGAACCATCAAATACCATTCCCACTCTGCGAGGGTTTTACGTTTCACGCGATGCATGAAAATTCCATTGAGATTAACAGCTTACAAAACATCTTCCAAAGGGATGGATTCAATTATCGCTCGGGTTTTTATTCCTTTCGAACTTCATTTCGATCGAACCAGTTTTCCTAAGAGTGTTTTGAAAAGGGCGTTTGCCGTTCTGTGCACTGCTCTCTGTAGAGATCGAAGCTTTTTAAGAGTAAATAAGAATTGATAAAAGACGATGTTTTTAAACCACTACCAAAGATGAAAATCCATTTGCTTTACTCTATGCCACACCGTGTAATCCCTATAAGGATTTTATCTATTTGAATGGAAATCCATAAGAAATCATGTGCTGTAAGCTATGAATATTAAATAACATAAAGCAGAGAGAAGGTGCTATTTTTATCAGAATTTTTTATGAATGAAACGTATTAAATGTTTTTGCACCACATAGAGAGCAGTGTTAAATATTCTTGGGGACGCTTTTGAATTTTATCCTTGTGCTGTAACTGACGGTTATCGTATATCAATGTAGTTCCCAAGAATATCTTAAATACTTTTAAACTATAATTATATACTTCAGAAATGCTTTTTATGAAGTACTTATATTTCTAAGTACTACTTAAGACATGTCAAATAACTTTGCCATCTCTAACGTTTAATATTATGGGCTCGTCACTTCAGAACATTTTCTGCTTAGCTTAAATATGCTTGATTTTAGAGATATAGCCACATAATACCTCTAAAACTTCACGGGAAAACCTTTACACTCTAACGAAATTCTCCAGCAGTCTGATTAGTGAAAGAAATAAGAAATCTAGATAGAAATCAGCTCAGAAGAGAAAATGTGAGCGAACTTGAAAATAGATAAAAAAAACACCGAATCGTCTTTGAACGGTGGAATTGGGTGAAATTGAAGTGGACGTTCAGAAGATAATGGTGGAAACATAACTGAGTTTAACTTTTTACTATGCATTTTATTGGATATAAGAATTAACACCAGTAAGAACAAGAAATGCTGTTATATATGTTGTAGAATTTTATTTTATTTGGAGGAACGAAATGTGTAATATGAAATTTAATTATTAATGGATGAAATGTGAGTAAAGACAGTTTGCCATCAATAGATGCATGTAGTTTCGAAACCTTAGCGCAGATGTCTCATGCACGTGTCTGATAGTTAAATAAATAATGAGGTTAGACTAATTCGTGTAGTATGGAGATTTTTTTTGCATTAAAAGACAAGAGTAACCTTAATTTAAAAATTTAAGGGTATTGAAACGAAGTATACTTCACAATACAGTTATGAGAGATTGATATGTACAGCTCCTGCCATATTTCAATCAGCTTTATTTATTGATCACGCGAACAAAGAAAGCATTTGGTCCTTCAAAAGTAATAGAGTTGCGAAACTTACCGACTATAATTTTCTTTGAATTCGGAGATAATAAGTTTCCATCTTGGATTTTATTTCATAGAGATTTATAGATACAACTCCGAAGTTATTTTACGATAAAAAACAGGCTTTCTTGAAATATACAATATTACTACTACAATCAATCGCTGTTGAAAAATTCATATTAAAATATTTCTTCTCTTCATGTTTTGTTGTGGTCATCTATGCTGAAATTATACCTTAATAAAAAATACAAACACGGAAATTCAGAAAGCTCTAAGGTATTATGATGTAAGATTCGTGTATAAATAAATTAAGGAATGCCTTTGGTTCAAGCTGTCATAAGCTCGCAGGCAAAGTTTTATTGAAAACATAAAAGAAGTATAAATAGAAACCAAAACCATCTTATCTTGCTATTGGTACAGTTTGAACTACAAATTTATTTTTTAAATATATAACATTAGGTCTTTGTTTTTGGAGCTGTTTCCATGTGAAAAATTTGCCTTGACTCCTAAGTTTCCTATTCCCTAAATGTTGCTCACTCCCAACGGCTGTCTTAACCCTCCTGATGGTTGTTTCGACTAGGTGTCTCGTCATTAGCAAAACTGACTAGATCTTGATAGACGAGATATGTCGTCATTAGAAAAACTGTCCTGATCTTGATCTCGTCATCATCAAAAAAGGCAATATTTTCATCATTTGGAATTCAATCAGCATTTTTGATCATTAGCAAAATTGGTCAGATCTTGATGGATGAGATATCTTGCCGAAACCACTTGGAGGGAGAGTTTCCGTTAAAAAAAACACTCCTGTACCGTTACGTACCTCCCTTTTCAATAAGCACTTGTTCATATTAGTGTGTTACCTTCAAAGAAACTTTTATTTTTTTCCTTTTACAATTTTTTTTACTTGTTAGGTTTCTCTTATAAAAAATCGCGTTTGATTTCGAGATCGATACTTTACATGATATTGTATCACAATTGTTTTATTCATGTTTAATTACGTCACGCCTCAACATATTTCTTCCAAAACCACCATTTTCTTTGGAAGAATTGTCAGCTGCTGAGACACAAATTTCAAATCATCCATTTAAATTTCAAAAATTATGTAATTTCGTCTCAGGAAACTCCTATTAAACCTTGGAGCTCCCGGGAACCCCTATGAAAACACTAATTTTAAACACTAAACGTAAACCTAATCGTTTGCGTTTCACTTGTGAAAAAACGCATTAACATATATGACAGTTCTGCACTAAACATTCATATCTTTGAAATAAAAAAGATAATAATGATATTTTTAATATATAAAATAATATATTAAAAATATCCCTTTTACAACAATCGGTTTTAAGTATAGCGCAATGGAAACAACAGTTAACATTCATACTTTCTGAGAAACATTTACAAAATAAAAACTTCAATACTGTTGTCCATCCCTTTCTTTAATTCTTTTTTGGACCATATATATTTCTCTTGTGAGTTACAGGAAAATACTTGAATTTAGTAAAAAAAAAGTGGAACCGAGATTTAAAATTGGAAGAATTTTTCGTTAAGTGTCTTAAAATGATCAGTTTTTCAATTGAGGCAGTTTTCAAATATAGTGTATTATTGGTTTCATTCCCTACAAAGCTGTGTTACAAGTTTCAAGTTACATGCAATGAAAAATATTTCTTTGTTAACTGGGAGCGAACAGTCTCCGTGAGAAAGAGAGAATTATTCCAACAAAAAACTTATTGCTCCAGACTCAGTCACAAAATCTAAATAAAGTATGGACCGAAACTAAATTATGTTCTCTGACAGTATTAAATTTATTCGCTTTAAGCTTACAGATACATTTATTTATATCTGTTGTTTTTCCCAAGCCCGAACACTGACCACTCGGTCTTTGGCACAACAGGGGTGAAATGGTGGCTACTTGTGATCACTAACATCCATGCGTATACAAACCGGGATTCGAACCAGCATCCTACTGGGATTTTTAAGGATACTAAGATGTATTGTACATTTTTCGTTCCTTTTAATTTCACATTTATCGGGTATTCAGGAATACTCTGAAGCAACCATTGGAACTCATACAGTAGGTACTCTTTAAAGTATAAACCCAATTCAAATATATTCCTTTCTCAATGTATTAATTCATAACTGACATTTTCTCAATATCTTGTTTTGTAAATTTAATACACACAAAATTATGAATCTCCAGATTTAAGCTGTCCTATTCCTCGTTTCGTAAATGTAGAATGCAAGTGTATTTTAGTGTGATTCTGTCTTTTAAATACGTACGATAGAAAACTTTAAAAGCTGTTTACTAACAACACACATACAGCATAGAAAATAGTTCTATATGCTTCTTGTCATTTTTAGTATTTAAAAGGATCCTAACAGATATTTTCAAATAATGTTTGCATTTATGAAGGTAATTTGTCAATCATTGTTGAAAAGGACATACTACTTTCCTATTTTTTATACTACAGGGTAACCAGTGAAAAATTTCTTCAAAATAAATGCGAATTTGAAGTGGAAATATCTTGCAAAAACGCAAACCCATAAAGTACGATCGAAAATGCACAAGAAGCAATTTACCATTTTAAAGCATGGAAATTTAAACGTCTATTTAATCTTGGAACCTTCAAATATATCAGTAATTTAAACAGTATTTCGATGCATTTAAAAATGAATAAATCCTTGTAAACTTTGTTAATAACATTGTGGACATTATGGAATTTAAAATACCGTTCTCAACTGAAAGTCCATTTTGATTTTCCATATTTTGCTGACGTAATGGTGATGTGGTATCCATAAATTAAAGGGAATACATGTACTTTTTGAAAACGGTCACCCCTTCACTTTCTGTTACTGAGGAAAATGTTGAGCTTTCTAAACGACATTGAAAGTTTCCTCGTAAAAGACTTCCCTGTCTTTCTCAACAACCGACTAGAAGATTTTTACCTGCTTACATGTGTCAAGGATTGCGAAACATTTGTAAGAGCGAATCGTAGTAACACGTTTATATAATGGTCGCTACTCGTGTGTTTGAATCATCCTTCGGCTACGCAACAGGGTTGACTGTCTAATATCTTTTTACGCAAAAGTACATTATTTAATACTATTGATTGGTCTATTTAAATGCTGAATTTAAATTTACAGGTATCAAGAAAACGTTTAAAAATAATTTTTATAACAAGTGAAGTTCAAAGTTTATTTTACATTTCTTTGAAGTGTTATTTACAAGTATTTCTGATTGCATACAACCTGGTGGATTTTTGTCAACAATACAGGCATTGCTATCAAAATTTTTTCGGGATGAGGATATTATTGCAAAATCCCATAGTTCCACAACTGTAGATTCCAGTAGAGATCAGTAGTGGCAATTTTGCATTCAGAAACATATATTTAGTCTTATTACTTATAAAACTTGAAATTCTTTTTTTCAGTTATGGTGGTATTGAAACCAGATTGCGATATTATACTTTATTCAGCGTAGCTTTAATCACAAGTTTTCCTGTTTTGGCATTCTAGAATTTTTTAGAATTTTGAATAAAGTATACTTTAAGCTTTGAATTCGTCAAAAAACTATAAAAAGCTGTGAACGTTTAACAGAATATACTTTAAAACATATTTGTTTTATAGCTACTTAACTAAAGGACTATTTGAATAATATGAATTCGAATGAGCATAAATATATTTATAGAATTTTTTCTTACAGGAGCGAGTGAAGTTAAGATAATTTTCATTATAAACGATAAAATTACGTAATTAAAAATGAGGCCATCCTTAATCCAACCAATGTAACAGATTAATTACCTAAAATATAGATAAAAAGTCTATTTGCTTGAGCTCTATATAATAAACTATGTAGTATATATTTTTATGTAACTTTTTTTAACTTTAATTCTCAAAATAGTATTTATATGTATAGTACAATTTGTATCTATCTGACTAATAAAGAAATAAAAACGAGAGACCTTAAAGAATGTCATTCAGGACATGTTTAACTCTAACTATTCACGCAAAACCAAAGCTGTATAAAATAAAACACGGATAATCAGACCAAGGACTAGTTTAACTCTAACTAGTCACATGAAAGCAAATCCATGCAAAATAAAAAATGAATGTGGGGCATTTTCGGGAGAAAAAAATATTTTGTTTATCGTTGAACCAAATCTTATTCATCAGTTCAGGGAAAAAATCAGGTGGAATGCGAAAACATGCTATAAAAATAGGGAAGCTATTAGGGCAGATAGAACTCGGAAATGGTGAATTTTGTTTTTAATTTTGGAGGATAGGCGGTTAAGAATCTATTGGGGCTTTAAATAAAAATAAACGAAAATCAAACCAGTTTATTCTAATGTAACATCGCAAAGAATGGTAAAACTCGCGATTCTTGTATTTTCTTAGTCACTTCTATTTTTTAACGAGAAAACAAGATTAGTATTGAAAATCTTTTCAATGAACTATTTGAAGCAAAAATGACATTTCCACACATTTCAGCTAAATAAACTTGGGAAATTTAAACACTCGAGGTATGATTTTCTGTTTTGAAATATGTGATTTCAAAACATCATTTCTTAGCCTTGATAATTCCTTGGGTTTTTATTCGTTGGATGGAATACAGTTGTTTGAATTATTGTATTATTCTTAAATCTATTTGTAATCGCAAAAAAAGTATTAAAATCCTTTAACACAATGCATATTTAAACAATTTTTTAAAATACATATAAATTTTTAAAACATTTACGCTACACTTAAACTGATTCTAAAATCATATTATCTAATACTGAGATATTTTTGGCTATAAACATCACAATATATAATAAAAAAAGACTAACACACAAAGAATATAACAAATCATTCGGCGAGTCTTTTATATCTTGATGTAAATTTTCATGACTGGGACTTCTAAATTCTCTGAAATATTAAAAACTACAGAAATCTAAAATGTGCCCGTAACAGAAATCGAAATTGCATTAATGAACTTTGCAAAGCTTTGCAGTGGATTCAATAATTTTTTCTAAAATTACCTAAAGTGCCGCTATGATGGGAAAGTACCTTTGACATAATTCTATTATCCCTAAATTTTAATAAATTTGACATTGATTATCAGAAAATCTGAAAAAGTTTAAAAATTATGAGCAATATATTAACCCTCTCAACGTCACGAGATTTCCGAATAGTCTAGGAATTGCTTTTACTCTACATCACACATAATTAAATAGCCACATTTATAGCTTGAAAGAATCATAGGAAGATTCTATTGGTCAAAAAAGTCAAAACTGGTTAGAAGTCATGTAGGTAAGACTGCAGGTTACAGAACGGATATATGCGTGTGAACCTCTCAGAGGGCTACACCATTGGAATATGTTAGCCAATAATTTCTTTGGAACAGGCCATATTGTTTCTGGATATGTCAGATCATCCGTCACAACTCCAAAATCTTCAATGGTATTTTAAAAGTCTTCAATGTAAAATTGATAAGTTTCTTTCAACATCAATCTATACATATAAAGCAGAGCTGTCTCTATGTTCTCTACATATTTACACCGTTTGACCAATCGACACCAAATTTGATACAATTATACTTTGGAACCCTACGAGTAACGCAAGCTACATATTAACTCCCGTTCTCTGTAACCTAGGTGTGCAGAGGGGACTAAATCAATTCGAAATTGCCATAGGAAAAACATTGAACATAAAACGATTGCGGTATGCAACTCTATTTTACCAGTATTGATCGAAAATCAAATTTTCTAATAAAATTATTTTACCAGTATTGCTCGAAAAACAATTTTTTCCGAAACGCTATATTTAAACAATTTAAAATTCTAATTATGCTTGAACTAATTTTTTATTTCTTTCCACAATATAAATAATTTAGGAATATTTGAATGATGAAAAAAATGGATATTTAAAATACTTAATTTTACACAACTTGCATTTTGTAATGGAACACGATAAGTCAAAACAAAAAACTCACTGATGGTAAAAGCGTAATTTTGCAATTCGGTATCTGGCAACGCCAGAATTAATGTTTTATTTTATAAATTAGATTTAAAATTCAATGTTTGTGTATTTGAGTTAAGAAAGAAATGTTGCAGTCATATTTGAGCATTTCTAAATTTTGTAAATTTGTGTTCTTTTGTAAATAATTCATTATTGTCTATCACTATTTTTCGAGCGTCATTTTCGAATTTCTCTATTTTCAGAATATTGTCATGACGTCGAAATTCGTCACGCTTGCTCAGATCTTTCGCTTTTCAGAATTCTACATTTTTCAATGACTGTAATTTCGTTTCTGTTTGCATTTATATGTTCCATTACTTTCCATATTACAGATATATTATTTAGAAGTTAAATTGTAATGAATTATTTTTATTTTCTGCCAAATACCACTAGACATGGGTATTTTCTTGGTTGTATATGTATATTTCGACGAACTATCCTTAGGTCTGGTTAAATACGTTATAGTTTGTGGAATTTTGTTTCATAAAAATAAATGGAAACCTTTTTAAGTAAGGTGCATAACTTCTTATGTTAAAATGCCTGGTAAAGTTAAAATTAAATTATTCTAAAATAAGATATGTTACGTTAAATCAAAACGGGTAGCCATACGTTGTGCTTCAAAGATATTTCTAAATTGTGACATATTTTCATTACAAGACGATTAAAATCAATTTAATTTGCATTTGTTTTTCCTGTTTCATGGGTATTATTGAAAGGGGTACTCCATAGTCAAGTAACTGCTTCTATCATTCTAAATAGGTACGTGGTTTCCATATAGAAACTGAGTCTCTCAATTGAAAAAGTACCTTAAGGATTTGATTTAAAACTAAATTTTTCTGTTGGAGGAAAGTGAATTTTAAATGAATTTAAATAAGACTGCTGATTTTGGAATAATATCATAGTAAGGAAGTATGTAAACTAGGCCTGTTGAAAAATAGAAATTTTTTGTCTTAAGTGGCAGAAGGTCGAGGTTGCTTACTAGAAGTTGAAACTGTTCGTATACAACTTAGGTACCTGTGAAACATTCATTGAAAGCAGTGATTTTGTAAAAAGTGTATTCGTTTGAGTTTGCTTTGTCTACATTGATGACATTTGTTTTAAACAAGCTCCGTTATTCCAAGTGCGGCTGAATAGAATTTTCAAGAAAAAAATGTGCGCTTCAAAATAAATTAACTACGAATGCCGTAACAGTTTAATTTGCCATCATCTCACAATGATAATTTAATTCAAAATATCGAATCCATGGTGCAAGGGTACCATAAATAATAAATATTGATTGGAAAGCTGAATGCGCTAAAAGTTCCTCATTTTTACTGAAAATGAACTTAATTGGCAAAACTAACCCTGCTGAACAGTGACAGTAGAGCGTCAAAGAAAAAACAAATCCTTTTAATACTGAGCAATCAGCAATGGAGTAGCGCCCATGGAAGACCCAGGCATTCCCTAAAAAAATTAAAATTTTGCGGCAAAAAAAAATTGATAAACCTGAAGCAAAACTGACGATTTTTAACGTAAATCTGAGTGAGACATCTGTCTATTTTAACGTCCTTGATTTCACCGCAAAAAGCCAGCCAGGGACTTCTGATTCCGAATCATTTCAGCCTTAAATTGTTTCTTACCATGATTGGTTAATGGCATTTGTTGTGCGCAATGGGCACCTTCAGCACAGATTCTACTCTTTTTTCCCAAGATTCTTACTGATGTCGAGAGAATATGTGCAGTTGGTCCTTCTAATGGTTTATCATTCTCTACTCATTTCCCTGTATTTGTAAAAGACAGTCTAGAGCTCTAAGGCAGTACTTGGATCATCCACACAGAGTTGCCAGGATTGGGCCTTTGTGCTCTTTTTTAACTTAAAGCTAAATTAATTTTTATTTATTGTCTTTGCGGAAAAGAAGCAGCAGCGAATCCGGTTGACCTACAAGGTTGTCAAAAGCTAAGCATTAGAATTATTTCCTTTCGATTCAATCTCGGTATTTTCAACTATCAATGTTTCGCTACATTACTGATAATCACGTCTTTTTATACCCATCTAAAGCCCTTCGGAGAACATTACAGTGGCAGAAATAAAAAAAATTGGAACATTAATCTTTTAACCCAAGAAATCTTAAAATCCCATCCCAAACAGAAAACAGATCGAAACCGAATCTGGGGAAACAGTGACAAGCGACGCCCAAGCGTGTCAGACCCAATCCTCATCTCTCATACCCTAACTAGCACGCAAAAAAGCGCAACTCAGATGCTGGGATGGAGGCAGCCCCGAAATCACCTCGAAGAATGAAGAGCTTCTTTTTGACTTCTTTTCCTGGTGTTTGCTGTTTCCCCTCCACGATCAGCGTGCGATTCTCTCCCCAGTTGTGCCGTGCATCGCTGACCTTGCAGCCGGAATGGGAGGAAGCATCGCTCCTGACTGTTGACTGACTACAGTGGTCCCGAGTTGTGCACATCAGTTTCCGTGGACCGGACCACTGCTGGCTGGTTGATTGTGTTTCACCTCCCCTTCGCAAACTCGAGTGTCCAAACTGGAGCTTTTAATTGTGTTGCTGCATGTGAATTTGTTTCGCACGAGCTTGTGAATATGGAGTTTAGACGTTTCGCTTTGGCTATGGTGGGCCATTTCCTGGCCTCACTTCTCTATGTGATGCGACGACTGCATATTCTAAATGGTGAGTCTAAAAATTGATACTAGACGAGATTCGGAGTTCTCCGCAAGTCTAATTTGAGATGTATCATTATTTTTTGTTGAAATATTGGTATTCTGAATTAATTCCCGACGACTGCATATTCTAACTGGTGCAAATTCTAAAAACTGATATTATATAGGATTCGGAGCTCTTACCAAGTCTTATTTGAGTTCTATGATTTTTTGTTGAAATATGAGTATTCAAAATTATCAGTGGTATGTTTTGAATATGTTTTCTCAATTCAGAATGTACACCTGAAGAATCATAATTTTTAAAATAAATGCATTTCGGAAATTTCTTCTGCATCCTTATATACTTATGACAGTCGTAATACAAATTAAAAACTACAGATTCAGATATTATAAACTATTTATGTTAAACCTCTAAAAAAGTACGTATGTAACAATTTTGCTATAGATTTTTTTAACTATATAATTCTTTCTCCGGAATTGATACATTTATTAAGGATTTCAATTCGATAAATAATCTGCTCCAATGAAGTATTTTGTTTTATCTCTTATCTTACTTCATTTGTATATCTTTTTTCTTTAATTCTTTGGATCACATATTTTTTTCTCTGTACTTAGATATATTTTCAGCAGAGAAACAACAATCAAATCAATACAGAATCTGCGGACTAAGTCAAAACCAATGTGTGATTGAATTATGTGGAAATTTCTCAGGAATACTTATGATGAATTCAAAATTAAGGCGTGGTTATGAACAGAGGGTCATTCGCACAAAATCCTGGAATTAATTTCTCAAGATTTTCAAACACCTAAAAATAACGAATACTGAAACATTTTCATGTATTCTTAGGAAATAATTTCAATTTTCTTAAATCGTAGCTATTTTGTAACGAGTAGATAGATATTTTATTTCCAGATTGATAAAATTTCTCAAACGGAAATCAATTTTTGAAATTTATAATTGAAAATATACCAGTGCCATGGTTAAGCTTTTGATACGTTTTTATAGTACTAAAAAATTCGAAAAAAAAATTTAAGTGTGTACGTAAACATTTGCATCGTTTTATTGAATTTGCTTTGTGCGAAATTTCGTGTTTGGGCTGATATAATTTTTTTAAAACTTTAGAAATTTTGCATTCGACTTATTCTTATTTTGCATGTCTTAAGGATTTTTTATCGTTATCTTGTTCTTTTTCCATCTTTTGCGATGAAATATCAATTTTATTGAAATTCAAATCTGAAAGAAAACTGATATAATTATGGTTCCATAAAAAGTATAAATTTTGTTTAAAATAACATTAGTTGTAAATAAGAATTATTGATCAAACTACGAATTTCTAAACGTCTTATTCTTGACAATCAAGTTTTAGAACTCTTAAAAATGGTTACATAAAATAACGTTACTAAAACTTCTCAACTGAAAAAAAATTAATATCAATTCAAAATTGAAATAATTATATTACATTCAAAAACAATCAAATTAATCACAGCTTTCATATTGCATTTTTAAAAAGCAATTTCTTAAAGGATGACTTTCTTTAAATCTTCATTTTCTCACAAAATTGAACCGAAAGAAAAAGAAACAATAAGCACTAGAACGAGAGACATTTTGATTATGGAGCTAATTTAAACTATAAGAAATATGTGTGTACGTTTATATTTAATCTATCTCATATCTGAGTAGAAGCCATTTGCATAATTGTGAAACTATTTCCTACATATCGTTTATCCGTTAGCATGAGTAAATATTATTTAAGGAGGAATGTTTGCTGACACTTTTTCTCAAACTTTTATAAGACCTATGGTGAAATATTATTTACTCAAATAATATGCATAGTTGATGTATCATATTTCTGAATTAAAGACTGCCCACTATATTAAAACTACAGATAATAACAATGAACAAGTAGATTTCTTAAAAATTAAATAAAAATAAATGTAATAAAATATTTCTTTTTGATTTCATTTAAAAAAGAAGGTTATCCCGAATTGGCTATTGGTATGATTCTCTAAAGAAATACGGGGCGTTACTTTTTTAATGCAAAGAAGTTTAGTTACAATTTTTACAAATTTAAGAATCTTGCCTATTTCCACAACGACCCAAATATTATGTTCATAGCGACCTTAAATTCTAAATGAACAGAAATTAAAATTGGCTTCTACATTAAAATGAAAAATAAATCGCCATTAATTACTTAATCTATAGACACTACTACAATTATATGCATCATGAGTATATAAATGAAGATTGTCATTAACAATATGCAATTTTAATAACCTGTGTATCCCATCCATTAAAAGAAAATGATGCCTTATTTTCATAAGACAAGATGGGATGAGAAAAGTTTGAATACGTGTATTATCAAGATGCGTATGGAAAAGAGAAAGAACAATAAATTCTCAGATGTTATCGACATTTTAATCCTCATTCATTAAACAAGGTTAAACTTCTAATATCCTGAATTCAATTAACCGTGAAACAGATTAACCTAAATTAGTCAATGCCGTATCGATAAATTTTAATTCATGAATATAGGGATGTTTATTGTGGTCTAATAACGGAACTTTTTTGTTTTTAATTATTCTACTGTCAGAACTTTTTAAGCATAAAATTTAAACATAAAACAAAATTCGAAATTACGCAATATTCTTTTCGATTATTGAAATTATAGTTTTCGACATTAGATTATTCCTTTTCTGTTCGTTTAGTCAGTTTCGAAATCTGTGGTTATTGTATTTTTAATTAAAATGTGAAAATGTTGATTAAATATTTATGCAAATTTTAAGCAACATTGTCATTAATTTGGAAGTACTGTTCTAATGTTAGAGAAAGCATTTAACAAAATAAAACATGTCCACTTTCTGTTTAAATCATGTTTCCCCTAACCCATCAGTTAAAGAGAAAAAATCTACACTTGAATTACCAGTAATCTTTTAGCATCATTTGACAATCAACATCGTGTTGTGTAGCGGCGTTTTTCTGTGTTAAAATTGCATAATTTTTAAGCCTTTGTTTGGCACGCAGTATATATTGTTTAACAAATTTTTGATATCTTTATCTTTATTTCTATTGAGTTACAATTTTTAGTTTGAATAAAATCATCATAATTGCCTATGTATATACTTCTTGTCATATGATAAGATCATAAAAGATCTTTGAAACTATTAGGGTAATTAAATTTGACCTTCAAGCATAAAATAAATTTTATCCTTATCCTGGTTTTCTTTAAAAGCTATAACTTAAACTAACTTTCTTTAAAAGCTATATTCGTTTCTGTGGAATAATACATTGACATTCCTTTCTATTACGGTGGTTAATTGTAGCTATTTTAAAATGTCTCCGTGGTACGTTAACATGCTCAGTAAAAGCGATTTTGTGTTTGCATCTTTCTTTTACTTTATCAGATGTTGTACTTTTGCGCTCAGTAAGCTAAAGCACTTTCATAGTATCATGGTATGTATAGAATTTTGCATAATGTACTTTTAAAAGTTTAAAATATACCCTAGTGAAATGATATAGAAGATATGGTGCTTTATGATTTTTATTAACGCAATGATTATGATTCTTTGCAAAAAAAATTTAACACGATGCATATAAATATAATTTTTAGAACTATTACTTTATTGCTTGTTGAAGTAAGCAGAACATTGTTTGACTTGTTTAATCGATGGAAATAAATATTTTTTCATTTATGCTTTTTAGAGGAAAAAATACCAGAACTAATATCATAATATATAGCATATTATTAAAATGTGTATTTACATTCCACTTCATACTGAAAATATAAAATACTAATAAGTATAAGGTCTCAAGTTAACATTCATATAAGATTAATTATTTTTTGCATATATTAAATTTTTAAACTAAAATTGAAGTTATAAAATAAAAACCTTTTACATACTGATTTAGTGTTTTAAATGTTAGGACGTTTATAAAATAAAAGCCAGAACATTTCAAAATATTTTTGCAAGCATTTTTTTTCAAATGCGGAATGAGCTAATTTAAAATAATTAACGACAGAAAAATGGTATTGCCTTCTAATTTTACAATGGATTTTGCTGTTCGCTATTGTTTAGCTTTGGGTGTTTCTTCTATTAGTCTATGTGATATTAATTTCATTACACCTGAATCTGTCTATTATTACACTATGTCAATTATTCTGAAATGAAACTTTAAAGTTAACGACTAGGAGAAGGAAATTAAAAACTGTGCAAGGTTTAATCTGAAAGGACAGGGCTCTGTGGTTTAATCAGAATAATTTCAAGCATACTAAATCATGTACCTAATCCCCTTGGTCAAGTTATAATCTAGACCGTCCGAAAAGACTGTTTTACAAGTCGCACAGGGAAAAACTATTCTTTCAGAAACTGTCCCACTGAAAATTAAAAATAAGGGAAGGAGGTTACGGAGCATAGACATGTTGGAATGTTCTTACCTTCTCTCACAAATTCATATATCTTATGTGCCCACTCCTGTTTCCTCAGAACAGTATGGTGCAATCTTGAACCTTTAAAATGTAATGAGAGTCCAGGGTGCTTTGCGGGATACCAAGAATGTTGAGGAGAAGCAGGCCATGTTTCCAAACAAATGAACCATTTAATGCAAAGAACGATTTAAAAAAGAATTTCCTACAATTTCGTTTTTATATCAAATTAACACTGGAAATTTGACTTTCTAATATTATTCAAACAAGTTTTTTCTTCCTCTTAATCAGAATCGATCATTTTATTTTTATTTAGTCACATTCATAAATCCTTCACTCTCTGATCCATTACTTAGGGATAGTTTGTAAAGGAACCGAAGCAAATTTCACATAAATAATACCCCAAACCATATCACTGCTTAAAATCAAGATCCTAAACGGCTCTAATAAGAGCAAGCGCACTTTGTTTACTCGAGAACTATCCGATACAAATCTATAAGCTACATCTGTTGCGTCGCTTCTCAGCATGATTCTAACCCAATTCCCTGCATCATTTCACAAACTATCTCCAGCTCTATCTTAGCATTGTTTCATGACCACCTACTCACATCGTTGCTGTAATGAATATTATTTTGCAGTAACTCAGAGACCCACTAATTACACCGTCCAGCATTATGCTGGGCCATTGCTTTTTGGTTTCAAACACTACCACATGGCCAGGCGACTCTGCAGTGACAGAAACCTTAAAAGCAGACAACAATCAAGCAGAGATTAGAAATAAGTGATTCGTAATCAATGCATGCCTTCCTCAATTATTATTTCATTGTTTATTGTGTTGATAGATAGACACTGCATTATTCTTCGATTCTTGAAAAACTTCCTCCTCTTTTTAAATAAAGGAAGAAACGATAGGGTCATATAATACGGAGAATCTTCCTTTAGATATCGACATCTACGTAAGGACCTTGAAATGATTTGGGGATTCTTTTTTATTATTTTAAACTTAATTTTTTTCCGTCAATGTAACATGTATATCACAATAAAAGTGCTGATAAGTATTTTTAGACAATACAGTCATTTGTAATTAAGATGAAAAGTAGTGCTTCGTTGCAGGCTTTTCTTTGTAATCAAATAAGATTAAAGTTAAGAATTAGTTGCTTTTATGCATTCATAAATGGGAACTTAGTATTTTTTTAATAAGTAACCTCACTTAAGACATACACTCAGGTACAGATATTTAATTTGACAGGCTAAGAAATTTGAAATCGAATCAAGTAAAATACTTGTTTATTATATTGTGCTTGGCACAATAATATTCCGAGAAGTTGGTTGGCTTTTATGGCGCAAGGGTCATATTTGGCCAAGACAACATCAAATAATAGGCATACACCCAAGAAACGTTTTACTGATAACAGAAGAGAAAATACACCCAGGGTAAGTTACAGGAATGGAACCTTGGCCACCTACAACTCGTAGGGTCTCTAGAAGACCCAGTGCCAGAAATACCACCCACTCAATGAGCTAGTTTGTTCTACGCAATTTAAACCATCAATTCTATTAGAAAAGTAGTTAGTAAAAGCTGGCTTAACATGAATTCCAAAACACAACATCGTCTTTTGACAGTGAATGACGTTTGTGTATGGTATATCATTCTAATGAAGTTTCTTTGATAATAATCCAGGCGATTGTAATGCTGATAATGACATTACTTTGTTTAAAATTCAAAATACTGTTTTGTTTCTACACGCTATCTGAAAGGGAACAACACTGAAATGGTTTTTAAATTTGCTCAAAACAGGTTAGCGAATATTTAAGATAGTTTCATCTCATATAAATCAATAGCAAATTTAACACCCTTAAAGAGAAAAATAATTTTATAATGAACTACTCTTTTGATAATTTTGTGATCGTGTTTCTTCTTCGCTTGCTCATTAGCTCCATAATAAGTCTCTTTGATTCATATTAGTAGCAACTCTACAGCAACATTGTGATTGATATTTTTGAGACAAGAGAGAAAAAAACGAACACATTTTTATTGGCACACCTCAGATTTCCTAGATTTCGTTAGCTCTTTCAACGAACGTTTTACGAGGTATTTAAATTAGGAATAACTGCAATATCTGAAAGCATGAAATGAGACTAATTTGACTCTGTCAAACTAGTCTCTAATAACTAAACTGCACTCGCATAATAGCGATTGCGCTATTTAAGAGTGTGCTTTCGAAACGTACATATCGTGAAACGAAAGACGAGCGTACAAATGCATACTTAAAGAGTAGAATATCTGAATCCAGTTAACAAAAATCGTGATGGATGTTCCGTTGGGAAAACATTCTTCTAGCACGATATCTCGTTATGTTATGAGGTTAATGTACGCGTGATGACGATTTTCTATAACAGACACATGGTGCTTTAGAACAAATGTGTTACTCGTTCTTTTTTTTTTCATACATTTTTGACCAACTGATGATGTTATCTATTACTTTAAATTCTAAAATAAGGTTTCCTTTGTATAATGCTGTACAATTTCCAAAGACCAAACAAGGTTTCTTTCGTAGCTCATTAGATTGTCGTATTTTTTAGAGCAGATTGCACCGAACTAACAACCAGTCTTGAAATGTGTGAATACAGTATTTATTTATTTATTCTTAAACGATCGAAAACGATGCTAACGATTAAAAAAGTTAAGGACGAATAATGTGATGACTTCAGTCTTTAACATGACAAACACTGGGGAGAAATTCTTTGTTTAAAAAAAATTTAACAGCTTTTGATTATTTTTAAATAACAGGCAGTAAGAATGATGAATGGTTATATAAACTTGTTGGGGACTTAGACACCATTAACGTTTAATGATATATGCTTTATATAATAAAAAGAACATTCTTTGCACATTTTATGAGTATAACTCATTTCTATAAATTTTTAATGTTTTGTTTTCTTACTCTTTAGTAATACGATTGATTCGAAGAAATTCCAATTTGATAATTATTTAGATATTATATATGGCATTTACCTATCTTTGACGACAATTATTTCTTTAAAAAGTTTCTTAAAACAGCTTTTGATTTTTTTAATAACAGTCAGGAGGAATTATGAATGGCTAGATAAATTTGTGTCAACATTTAATGATGCTTTTTTATTTTACATAAAAAATGGGATAATCTTATTTAAATTAGTCGTTAGGCACTTTTTATGTGTATAATTTATTTATTTGATTATATTTTATTTGCTTAATCTTTGGTAATAGAATGATTCGAATAAATTACACGTTGATAATTATTTCAATATTACATATGCCATCATGAAACTTATCTAGATTTACCTATCTATTTAATCAAGACATTCAGAACATTTAAATTATTCCTGTGAGTATTTAAAATCGAATATGACAGTTTTATTCCCTTATATCACTATGTTAACACTTTCTCTAATTTCTAAGTATGTTCATGTATTACTTTACTATCGTTAGGCTATCAGAGACGCACAAGAGGTTACCTTTTCATAGGTACATCTTTTTACAAGAGTAGTAAAGACAAAAATATGTCGACATTTAAATAGTTTTTTAATAAATAGCATAACTAATACTTGCAATAATTGTATTGTAAGAATAAAAAATGAATGCACTAATGAAAGTAAGTCTCTCCTTTCTTTAAAATGGAAATGTATCCATGGTGCTTCACACTTTATGTATGTTTTGCTTTTATAACCATAACAGGAGATCGCTGTTATCTGAATTCGGTAGGAGTGCATCTTGTAATTTTCTGGGTTTGGAAAACTACCCTTTAGATTTTGAAGGTGGTTTGTTTCTGTTTGGTTTGTCATTATTTTTTACGGGTAATTTTTTTAGCCCTCTGAGCGTCTCGAGATTTCCGAAAAGGGTAGCATTACTTTTACCTTTTGTCACATTTAATGACTAAACGACCAAATCTATTGGTTAGAAAAATTCTAGGAAACATTCCATTGGCTAAGAAGGTCAAAACTGGTTAGGATTTATGCAGGAAAGATTGCAGGTTACTGAATGCATATATGCGTGTGTGCCCCTCAAATCTAGAAGAGAGCTAATGAAATCACGTTAAAGACGATAAAAATACACAAATCGCTTGCAAGTTGGAACAATAAACAATTGTAAATATTTTAGGACGGTAAAACAACGACGTCCAATTAAAAACCTTAGCTTAATAACAATAAGTGATGCAAGTAATCGAATAGTGACGCTGAGGACACGATCATAATTGTTCTTAAATCATCGGAATCCCTCGACTTTGCTCGTTGACCGATGGACAGCTGAGCATAATTGCCGTGTAACAATTATGATCCAGAGAGCTTCAGTGCCTTCGAACCACTGTCTGATGAATACTGATGTCGTGCCTTGTCAAACTGTGAAAAGCGGAATGCCGCATATATATACATACATTGGTGAATCTCTCAGTTCATCACAGTCGGCCTTCCCACCCCTGGTTCGGCCATCACCAACTGACCGTGACCGTCACTGCCATTGTTTCAATCGCAACTAACGAAGCTCTTTTGTCTGAGCAGAACGATCCAATCGAATCACGATGTTCTTGCTCTCGGCAGCGGCTCTTTTTGTGTGTATATCAGTTTTATGCTGCTGTTGTTTTTTTGCGAGGGTCGAAAGCGTGTTTGTTGACCGCCATGTGTGGGCTTTCAGAGCAAGCATTCGGAGGGGGGATGCAAAAAGAGTGGATTAAGTTGCGTTTTTCTCGTGTTTTCAGTTAAGTAGACTGGATGAGTTTTCTACGCTCCAGATTCGCACGGCGATAAACACAGCGATACGAGCGATTTGTTCCAGTTCTTGAATAATCTGTCTGCTCGCAATACCTGTAGACGGTAGACACCGTGTTTAAAATAGTTTTTTTTACTTCTGAAGTACATTGTAGTTAGTCTAGTAATTTTATTTAAATGTCAAAAGTCGGCTGTTCGGATTGGAAGATGTCTCTTACACGTTCTACATGGAAGGTTTCAAATGAAAAAATGTTTTTATCTTTCTTTAATAGGATGTTTCAAATCTTATGGAAAATTTTTTTAACTCAAAATTAATTGATGCATGAAATAATAATTAAAAATCTTACACACTTAAGGATACCTTGCATTCTCTATTTTGAGAAATTATGTATGTGTAACAATTAATTTAAATCGAAAAATTTATAAATACTATGATAGTCGTGAACTTATGGACTAGTATCAAATTTTAGTAAGCTTCCAAATCCAGTCCTCTAAACCATGAATTGTCGACAGACTAACTAATATATAGAGATGGTGCTATTAGGCATGATCCTGCGTAAAAATTACTGGCCTTGATAAATTTTAAGTCCCATGTCTCTTTCATTGAGGAATAAAGACTTATTTACTTAAACCTCTCTGCTAATTTCCAAATGTGTTCCCTGAAATCAAGAATCATAGAAAATTGTCCACTTAGATTTTCTTGTGAGCAGATATTTTCTTAGGTTGTATTGGTACCTTAGGTTGTATTGTACCCTTAATAGCCTGAAATTTGCATACATTAAATTCCCTGTGTATGTAATTTGGGATATTGGGAAATCTTTTTACTACTTATTATAATTTTTATTACACAATGAATAATTCACAAACAGTACAAGTATCTCTATACAAAAATATGTTTCAAAACACATTTGGCATAGATCATGAATTTCTAATCTGAATAGCATTTTGAAGTAGGTAAGAAAAATTGAAGTCTAAATGTTTTAAACATTTAGTAAACCACACAAGTATTGCAATGATAAAGGAGTTTCGAGAAAAAGACAAATAATTTTGTCATAGTACACCATCCTAATAAATATTAATGTATAATCTTAGTTGTATAATGAAAGCTCATTGAAACTCAAAGAAGACTAATTGAAATCTTTATAAAGACATATATGCCTTAGAGGTACTTCACTCATTTATAGTACGTAAGCATTCTTAACTATAATGGGTTGTTATGCTTAAAGTCACTGTAGGAGTAAACAAATACCTATTTATTCAAAACATCATCCAGCAATAGAAAATTTGCTTCGTAATATTCCTATGTTTGAAACGTGGATGGGTTTACATGATTTTAAGTAATTGTTCTTTCATTATTATGTAAAAAATTGAATGAATCTTATTTACTTCAAAAGTCATCAGGTACATTACAAAGACACCCCAAAACAACGAGTTCTCAATTTGAATCTCCTCACAAAACCTCAAATGGAAAATACGACCTTAATATCTCCAAACAAGCGCAGCTGATGTAAATATTTGAAGGAAATTTTCCTCCAGAGACAAGGAAACAAGTTGTCGCACAACTCTAAGAAAAACATGTTAGGCAATGTGTTATATTTTCCTCCAACATGATGAAAGTACTCTAACTGAAGTTCTTATTTCAGAGCGGTGAAGGAGAAACGTTCAATTTGTCAATCAAAACGCGGCTACAAGCGCAACACATCAAACTCGTGTTAACTAAATCGTTCGGTTTGAACGAAATTATTTTGAACTTTGGAGAAGCCCAGTTAATCCAGGATTTACCCACGAGAACACTTGATGCATGTTTTATGGACACAATAATTCAGCGTTTAGACTCTTAAGGACACGAATTTTCAGAAAAAATAGTTACCGCTAAATGCTGGCTGCAAATTACATCCTATTTTTGCCTATAATAAAAATATAATGTTTGAGGAAAATCTGATTGAATTCTTTGGAAAACCAAAAATTCGTACAGAAATTTTGGATTAAAAGAAAAGGTATATCGAATTCGATAGTTGATGTTCAAAATGGATCTTAATAAACAATGCCTGTTTTACATGTAAACTATTTGTTACGGTGCTTTTGCAATCTTAGACAAGGCCTCCTAAATGCGTGTAACAAGCATGTGACAAATTCCAGTTTTTAATTTAATTTTTAAAAAGTCCCCTTCTGATCTTCCTCTGTCTGTTCATAGTACGTGGTGAAAGTATATAAATTTTATGTTATGCGAGTAGCAAATGTCACAGTTTAGCAGCAGAAAGAGATGTTTTATTTATTTAATTTTTTATATTGCTTACAGAATGAAAGAATTCCTCTTTATTAGACTCAGTTATAAAGTTTAAAGAATCAACTCAAAAAACTCGGCTGGTTTAAAAGCAGATATAGATAATAAAAAAATGTAAGCTTCAGAAATAGCATTGAAAAATTCAGATAATTACTGGATTCTTACACTTTCGTAGATTATATATAATTTTCAAAATTTTTATGGCGTTAGTCTAACGAAAACTCATCAACTTGAAATGTATTTTGTCTGAAACAGGTATTTATTATTAACCACAGAACAAAAACTAAGAGCTCCCGAACAAAAAAGAAATATCGTCTCCAGGATGATCTGGAGCATTTCACGGATCATCTACCCTATAGCGGATGTTTTAAATCGACAATCTTTTATTTTTGCTCGGATCCGCTGAAACCAGAATGAAAAGAAACCGATTCTATCTTTCCGTTCCATCTATTGTTCCGTAGCCGCCCACGTCTACCTGGAGACAGATATGTAGCGTGAGGCCATTCTTCTGTAACGGAATGCGACGAGGTTCGTTTCCCTCTCCACAGCTGCGGGGTGTTGGGCAGAGTTTCTTTTAAATGATTTTAGGCCAGAATTTAAGATGATTTAAGAAAAGAAGTTTCCTTTATTTTTATTGCGATTGCTTGAGATGATGGATTATTGGCGGTAGAAAAATTCCGAGGGTATTGACTTGATGGGAGTGGAAAGATATTTTTTCCTTGTTTGGTATCGGAAGTTCTTGGTGTTGACAAGAACAGATGGGTTTATTACTTTGGAGCAGCATTTGGTTTCTAATACTAGAATTGCCGACATTCGATTACTTATTAATAGGATCATGGAACGATATATGTAATGAAAAATCCTTTTTGTTTTAATATTTTTTGTAACTTTCCGCGTGTACGAGCTTTTTATCAACATCAAATATAATTCACGAAGCAATTATCGTGTACGGACCACTGGTCTAGTCCCACTATCTCTGTCACTAAAGTTATTTTGTTGAATATATTCAAATATTTATAACTATATATAGTTATAATATACACAAAAATTAGGTATATATACCTAGACTTTAGTGAATTTACTTGTTCCAAACGATACAATAATAGCTCTACCAAACATTTAGTAATCGTTCGAAGAGAGAAGCTAATGTTCCTTCTATGCGGATATTTTACATACTATTATAGGACTATTAAAGTATACTTATTTTTGAACACTCGTAAAACTGATCATAACATGATACATGATTATATTTTTTTATCAATAGAATGAATAGAACCAGTAGCAAAGTGAAAAATAAATCGATGATTTTATTAAAGATGTTAAAATTTCCATTCGTGCGTATTTGTCGACTGCATTGGTTACTGAGCAAATTGTTTTTGCGACCCCTGGGAGTCATAAGTCAATAATTGCTGGTTAATAACTAATCGATAATATGAGATAATGATATTAATGATGAAGAATGCAGTAGCTTTCAGACGTGCTGCCTAAGATCAAACTACTGATAATTCTTATAAAAACGGAGATGGAAAGGGATATCTATTTATTAAAACAGTGTGGTATTGTATATGGATTACTAAAGAGTTAATTACTTTATTGAAATTAACGAATTCTTTTATTTTTTTTCCACAGCTGTTGTTGATACGTCGTCTATTTTAGAGCATAGAGAGGAGTTAAGAGAACTGTGGGAAAAAAGAATGATGGCCGACGACAACCAGTCTTCCCCTTCTTCCATTGCAGCCGAAAAGACCAAGTCATCGACGGAAGAAGGTCACGAAGAAGAGGTTATTACTAAAACCATCAGCGAAAGCGAAACGCAACCCGAACACAAACTGACCAACGGTTTCGTCAAGACCATTGAGAGCAATGGCGTCGAAGAGGCCAAAAACGCCAACCACATTCAAGATCAGCCTACCGTGCAAGCAGTCGAACCTCCAGTTGTCAGAGCTGAGAAAGTAGCAGAAGCAGACGAAGACAACAACAACATCGCCGATTCTCTGGAAGAAGACAACGTCGAGGAATACGTAGAGGAGAAGACGTACACTTCCGAACTCGAAACCTCCCTCGTCATGAAGCAGACTGCTGAAACTACAGTTGAAACTGTTGTCGAGACTGCTACAACTGAAGTAGAGAAGGTTTTGGAAGAAAAGGTGAACAATGAAGAACCAGTCCCTGAGGAAACAGCAGCTACAAGTGCAGTTGAGGAAGTTGATGGTAAAGAGGCCATCATTGCTCCTGAGCCAGCTACCGAGGTTCCTGATGAAGAAAAAGCATCTTTGACAGAGAAAGAAGTTTCTGTAAAAGAGACCGAGTCTCAATCTTCTGAAAGTGTGATTGAACACATTGAAATTACAACCAGTTCAACGAAAGTTGAAGAAACTCATCATGAAACAGAAATAGTTGAGCCAGTAGTTGCGCCTATAGTTGATGAGAAGCCAATTCTTGAAATTGAGGAAAGTAATCAAGATGGTGACGGTTTCGTTCGTTTAGAAGAATGCTTACCAAAAGTAGAAAATACTGAAGTTGCAGATCTTGAAGAATCTTCAGAGCATGAAACCGTCATCTCTGAGCAGAAAACGGCAATTACCAACGGTAAAACATTTTTTATATTTATTTTGCTATTTTCTTTACATATATCTTAATTTTTGAATATTATTTTTATAAATAACGTTTCAAATAAACAATACTATTAATATTGTTGAATTGGACTTATACCTCTTGACAAAATACTGAATCGTTATTGTCGAGTTTGAATCTACAAGAATACAAGCATTTTCTTTTTACCTTTGACGTCGATGTCGTCACTTCAAACCATCTCTTTTATCAGAGTAATGTTTTTAAATTAACTATTACTTAGACATTTATTTTAAATCCTAAAGGTTCCAGTTGAGATGAAATCAGATTTTTATTTTTGAATATGAGCTATGTATGTCCTTTCAATACTTAATAAAAGTAATCGTTTTGATATAAATTTAACTTTAAACTGTAAACAATATCTATTTCATGCTAATAATATGTGAAATATGTATAATTTTCTTCTATTAAGTAGGGAGTAAGTGGTCCAGAGTAATTATAACAAATATATAAATGATTTATGAGTGTTATCAACTGTTACATACACACATATATAAAAGATTCTTATTCATTGTATACTCCTAATGTTTTAGATTAAAAACTAAAATAAAACCCTTAAATATGCTACTATTACATATCTATAACTACTGTCTAATTTGTTAATGATTTACATTTCCCCTGAAAATTGGTGTCTCATAAAATTGTTTTCATTTTTATCAGTATAATAAGGAAGAAATTCCATTTAAAAATGATTCATGATCGAAATTTCAAAACGTTTTTCATTCTCTGAAGAAAAATTCCTAAAATAGTATCGATTTTTTTTTTATTTTTCTATCCACGCAATATGAAGCTATATAAGAAATGAGCTTATCAAAAATATACTTCAATCAATACTGTTATTCATTCAAATGATTTATTTTGTTGAATTATGCGTGCCTTCACAAGTAAACTAATTAACTCACCAGAAAGAAACTCAGAAAGCTATAAAATTTCCATAAATTGAACTGTTTTACTAAACCGAGTACACATTATGGGGTACTTTCGAAAATATAGTTAAACTAAATCTAGAAAATAATTTTAAAATATACTTTCAATGCTACTTCTCAAAATTAAGTTGCAAATAGAGGAAAAAGTTATAACCCAATCAGGTTATCAATTTTTTACAACTTGCTGTAATTTTAGTAGACAAGAGTCACTATAAATTGCAATTATATCTCAATGCATCTTGTTATCTAAAAATTATATTTAAATGCTATCATAGCAAGAAAAATTTTAACATCAACATCATTCACTCAGTAATTATTTTAAATTTTAATATCAACAAAGAAAATCAATTTTAATATAATCCTTTTGACTTAAACTTTCGTTGCCCCAAAGTTTATGTGATAGCTCCATAAAAACATTTAAAAGCGTGGAATTTATTACACACATAAATTAAAATTAACTTCATTTAGAGAATACAATATCACTTCATATAAGCGGGTAAACAGCCTCATGCGTTATGAAAATAACATTTTCTCTGCCTCTGACAGTTGCAGTTAAGATGCATATCAAAATCTATGTATATATCTGCACTAAACATAATTTGAATGATCTTCACATAACCAAATTAAGCTATACATACTTTACAAAATTGAATTCATGTATTGAAATTAATAATAGAAGCACAAATTTGAATCTAGAGTCGTTATGGATCCCATTTAATTGTTCATGACGTCTAACTTTTTGTTAATAGTACGTGGAACTTTACTCAACCAGAAATTACTTCATGATTAATATTCGTTGCTCTGCTGCATATTTTACCGCAGCGATATTCAACGTTTTTCATGGCATGGCACACATAAACAAATTACTAAAGTTCTGGGGCACACTAAAATATATTATTGTTTTTTTGCCGATCTGAAAAAAAGGAAGTATAATTTTGATTCATTTTCAAAAGAATAAAAGAAAAAAACCCTCTTTTTTTAGACCAAAGTAGTTCTTAAAAAATATTTCTAAAAAGCAATTATGGTACTTTGTAAGAAAAAATAATTGTGTATGTGTCAAAAATTATTAAACACGGATATTGAAAGCATTTGTGGACACCCTTGTCAAAAGTTCAAAATTAAACCATTGAAATGAAATAAGTTTACTCAATTTAAACCGTTTCACCATCCGTACGGCAAACCGGTTGAAAATTTCTGTTCTAGCACAATGAAAGTTGACTGTTATACACTGTAGTGCAAAACTTGAGGACCATAGTTATTTTTGAAGATTGCAACTCAAAATAAAACGAAACGTGGCGATTTGCATACCAAAGAATATTCAGTAGAAAGCAAGTACATATTTAAATTTTGGAATCGTGACGTCAGAGAGACTGACAAAGGAATGGATTCTGCTACCATAGGAACTCATTCTCAGAATGCAAACGAGATGTGCAAAGCCTGCATCCACGTTCTTGGTCATACAGCCTCCTAAGGACTGCCGTAAGAAAGACATTTTTAGTCACCCCTTCTGTGAAAACTTAAATAATTCATCATGGCACCCACTGCAACTCAAAGATTTTTTTCTGTTCTTGCTACCGTTTCGTTTCTACTCATCGGTTCGGTAACTCCCGACGTATCTTTTGCCTTATTTTCCCAAATCAAGATCACTTCATTGGAAAGTGACAGTTGAAAACCTTACTGTTCTTCTAGTTTTGCACCATTGTATTATATTTTTAGTCGATTTCACAAAACAAATTGAAAAACTTTGATTTATTAAAAAAAATAGTATTTACCTACCAACTCTTTCCTACAAAGTTGCTTTAAAAAATCATTTTTGAAACAATTTATTTTTGATACTTTGTAATTAAAAATAGTATTCAAAATTATTTATATGGGTATTACTTGAAATTATTTGTGAGCACACGTGTCAAAAGTTCAAAATTGAAAAGGTGAAATTATATAAATCTTCCACAATTTAAACCGCTTCAGTACGGCACACATGTTGACCAACTGTTCTACCGCAATGAAAATTCACTGTTAAGGTTAATTTACACTTGTGCTGCTGTCCGAATGCTCTCCGTATTCGGATACGTCGAGCCAATGAACAACAAGTAATGATTAAACCTTTTAGTCCAGTGCTTGTTGCTCACTGGTTCGACGGATCCGAAAACGGAGAGCATATTCGGACAGCCACACAAGTGTAAATGAGCCTTTGAAGTGGTGTGTAAGCCATCCAAGATATTTTCTATTGTTCCTTCTTTTCCATTTCATGAGAGTATTTTGTCATCCCCAGGCCACGCTGAACCAAGTGAACCGGCCTCCGTGGCGTCCCCACCAGAGCCAACCCCAGAAGACAGCAACCCTGAGATCGAACAGTTCGTGAAGTCCGGCGGCGTGAAGCGCATCATCCCGGGGGTTCAGAAGACCGAACAGCCCTACAGCACCTGCACCACGGAGACCAAGATCGCCATGGAGATCCGAGAGATGCGGGAACGCGAAGAGGAGCTGCGACTGATGCGGGAACAGGCCGTGCTGTCGCCCGCCGTATCACCAGTGCCGCCCAAGAGCCCCTCCGCACGAAGCCCGTCGCCCTCAATTAAGGACGGGTCCAGCCCCACTCCGACAGGGTGTGGCTACCGAGTGAGCAGCGTGTTCGGGCACAAGGGCACCAGGTCGCACTCACCCCCCATGCTGGCCGAAGAGGAGAAGAAGCAGTTCAAGGGGGTGAGCAAAGAGTCGGCCGTAGAGAGGGAGATTAGGGTTGCCAGGGACAGGGAGGAGGAGTTGAGGAAGCAGAAGGGTCTGCCACCGAGGGAGGATGACAGTTACGTGAAACCCAGCCAGGTGAAGTCGTCGCAGGTAGGAATTGGAAGTCATTTCTTTGATATACTACAGGATTCCCCTACTTCCCATCCTCTTAAAATGAAACCCGGTGCATCTTTCATCACTCAACACCCTACCTCGCACTGTTCCCCTGCAAGAACAAGTAGGAAGTACAGGGTGAAGCAGTTTAAACGCATGTTTTCAAATAGCAATAGCTGAGTTACTATTCTAGTGAATAAAATTGTACTGAAATGTAAGGTGTTACAATGCAGTTTATAAATTGTGACCCGTCTTAAAAATAACGTCCATCAGATGACACCCTCCTTCCTGTACGCACTCCTGTAGTCTTTCCTGGAGATTCCTCATTGCTCTTCCCAGCATTTCTTCCCCCCCACAGCAACGATTTTATTGCAAATGGAATGCTTCAGTGCCTGATTGGTGTGTGATTTTTAGTTGTAAACCTTTGCTTTCAATTAATCCCCAAAAACGTAGTCACATACGGACAGTAGTCACGTGACAGAGCGTGTAGAGAAAGGAGGACGTCACCTGACGGATGTTATTTTCAACACATGTTACAATTTGCAAACTGCATTGCAACACCTTACATTTTGGGCAAGTACAATTTTATTCACTCGAATATCAACTTAGTTATTGTAATCTAAAAAGCATGCGTTTCCACTACCGCACCCTGTAATTTCCACTTAAACAGTGCCGTAGAGCTGGTTAGAGGCAGAGGAGAGAAAAGGGCATTATTTTTGGAGGAATGAAGATATTTTCGAATTATTTCGTGTGCACACTCCACTCATGCAATTAATCGGAGTTTAAGAAAAACAAAAACTGGGAATGTGAATCACTTTTCAACATGCAGCTGTATTTACGGAAAAAAATTCTAAGCAAAGGCTATTCATAAAAACAAAATTCATCAGGACAGAGAAAATGTTTATCATCAAAGATTCCAATTTCAATTTTCAGAGCTTTCTCTTGAATGCGGCTATAAACAAATAAATTCTATTGAATATATCATCAGCTTACAGCGACGATACTAGGTCAAAAATTTTAACATTTCTAACAAGATATGAATTTTTTTAACATTTCTAGACCAGAATTTAGTGATCTTTAGACTGATAATGAGAGAGAAAAGCACTTAGTGAGCACTTCCACCTCTTCGTTTTCTCAGAAATATGTTTTTTGATTTGTAAACCGACGATATTAAATGGCTTTTAAACAAAATTCTATATTTTGTTAATCGCGTAAATTTTTTGTTTCATGATTATGACTCTTGCAAAATGTCACTTTTGACTCAAAAAGGACAGAGATTTTATCCCCTGTATACCCTCTCAGTCTGTACGACCCTGTAGCAGAATAAATTTAAAGTTATCATTCATGTGTAATCAGAACCGCTTCCGGTATTGGCTGCTCACGTACTCGTCCTCTTCTATTCTTACATCAATTTTAATATTCCAAATAAATTGTCCATTGATGCTTTTTGAATGAAAATTAATGGCAAAATACTCATTGTGATTCATAGATATCATTTATAATAGCGAATTACAATCCGTAAAATATTGACTAGAAATACCAAGCTTTAATCTTCCATATACCTGTCCTGCTGATTTGACCTGATAAAGAACAAGTATCCGACTTTTCAGTTTTCATTCCTAAAAAGTTGTTCATATCTTGCAGCCACCGTTATTCGTATTGCTGAACGTTTTGATTTTAAGTTGGCTGCCCCAATTTTTTCGTAACTACGTGCAGGTCACCCCTTGCACAGAACAAAGTAATGGACTGTATATGATCATGTCGTTTCCATTAATCCATTAGTTGTGGGATGGATGAAATGTAAAGAGTTATGCATGATTTCATACATGTATATGGTGTTTCTCTGTCGAACGCCTTGACAAACTGCGCTTTACACGTCTATCGAATGCACTTGCCGCAGTGTCAAATCTTTCTTAACAAAAACCAAATCTCTGAATTGACAAAAAATGTCACAAAGAATCGATTTAAAACTGCATGCCAGTTGGAGCAAAGATAATTAAATTTTGCTGATCTTAGAATAACATCACGGTTATGAAATATTCTAATTGGTACTTTCGAAAAGTTTAAATTTTTTTTCTTAAGTGCAGAAGATCTAGGTTTACTTTGCGAGTTGAAGTTATTCATATGCACTTTGCTAAATGCAATTTGCTACGAAAAATTTGTTGAAAACTTTGAAACATCGTTGAAATCTTTTAAAAAACACTAAAATTGACCTTCCGTTGGTTTTTTTTTTTTTTTTTAAATTATAATCGATTAACTTTTCGTCTACACTGAAGACATTTAATTTTAAAACAATTGGTTATTTCATAAACCAAATGGAACTTTCAAGAAAAAAATTTATTTGTTTGGAAAGAAATTTATCATGAATATAGTATCAATGTGATTTGCCAGCCTTTCATAATGATAATGAAATTCGGAAATATCGTATCCCTGTTATAAAAGCGCTACAAGTCAAGAATATTGATAGGAAAACTGGCTGCAATAATACGCTGTAAGTTTGTCATTTTTACAAGAAATGAACTTAAAGGGCATTCACAATTACTCCAAAACTAAAAATCGACTTGTGTAATAGTCATCTCTATCACCTTTTGTAGTTTTATCTTACACTATAGTGCAATGTATGTGAAATGGATTATATGGATGGAGAAAGCAATGATATGTGTTGTCCAAAGTAAATTGTAGAAAATACAAAAATGTCAAAATGGAGCTTAAAAAACTATTTTCCCCTAATTTTTTTCTATATTTCCATTATTTCTATTATAGATAAAAGTGATTTTTTGGATCACTTTCAATCAACGTTTAACCAATTCAACCCGAGTAACGAAGGGTAATTTTGCTAGTAAGTCTTATATAGTACAAATTCTCGTAACCGAAGCACAAGGTTATTTGTTTATAAGGTATCAAAGCAAAATCTCAGCAGACTGCATCATCCGTGTGTTCACATTTCAGGTGCGCGTGTTCAGTAAGATAGCCGGTGCGGGCAGTGCTGTGAAGCAAGCAGCGACAGCCAAGATTCAGATGGAGATCGAGGAACAGACCCAACGAGAGATGGCTCTGCGCGAGACTGGAAGCATCCAGACTATTTCCCATGAGCGTACAGATGCTAAGGTGGCCAAGCTCAAGACACCGGACACCGTATCACCTCCAATCACAAATGGTAAGTGGCTCTTAGTCCCTTGAATCGTCTGATTTCCCAGTTTATTTGTGTCAGTAATTATAGATTTTCCTCGAGTACTAGAAGTATCCAAGCTATTGGGGTGAACCAGAATATTGCACTTAGAATACACAAGTTCGCATGCTTTTGCTCATATCAATTGGTATTAAAAATCTTCAGCAGTTCTTATTCCGAGACCTCAGATATTAGCAGTTAGCTTTTGTCTAGTAATGTATCTTTTCTCAATTTGTAAGTAAAAGCGATATTGAACATTGTTAATTATCACAGTAATCTTGATCGAAATGTTTCCAAGTGTGGAAAGACATGGAACCAAATCTACCAAAAAGTACATTTTGGTTGTCTGCAGTTGCACTGTTTGCCCGCACTCGATTACAATTAGTGACTGGTAGAAGCGAATATGAAGACACGAGATTTCCAACAAGCCAAATGGCGATTCCGTAAAATTCCAATTTCTGTTTTAAGTATCTTGACGAGGTAAATTGAAGTGTGGACTCCTTGTGAGAGATTTATGACTGATATAAAATAGTACCTCGTAGATTGATAATAAATTTCCATATGAAACGAATGGTGTATAGTATTATTTTTATTGCAAAGACTCATAAACAAATGCACCTATTACCCATCATGTGACACATTAAATTAGTGCACAGAACAAAATGTAGTATAAAGATCAATATTCCAGCTGCTTCAAAAGTTCTATAGCCCTTCCAATAGCGTGTGCATAGATGTCTTCCTCTTATAATCCAGAACATCCGAAAAGGTAGCCACAGCCCATATCAACCATCCCTCTGCTCAGAATATGTTTTGGGATATTATAGATACTAAAACGATATGTGTTTGGCTGGACAATCAGGCCCTGTCAATAATCCAAGACACCACCATCATATAGCGAGGGTTAGTAGGGATGTCATAAATGGACTCACCGACTTCTTATATCATTGTTGGTCCTTGAAATTAGTAGTAGCTATATGTATACAAAAATGATGTAAATCTCGACCTAGATCGTGATGTAAACCTCGAAGTAAGCCGAGAGATTTACTCTTGAGGCACGGAGTTGCAAATGCTAGTGATGCGGACATCTCAATTGAGGCCGCGGTTACATCGTGATCCTGGTGGTAGATCTGGATCTAAGTCTCTAACGGGGTAAGCATTGAGATTATCCTTCCGATGTTCTGTGCACTAGCCCAGTGATTTCATTGTATACTATAATTCCACTTCATTATTAATTTTAGATTAATTTAACTACTTTATTAAGTAGAAAATGTAACATGGACAGTGCTGTAAGCCACGACAGGAATCGCAATGTAAACTGGAACCAGTTTACATTGGGATTCGAAAATGATAGAATTTAAAATAGGAAACTGGTTCTGGACAGTTTTTAATGATAATGATTAAATAACAAATAGATCAAATTATTTCCGCAGTTCTAGTTTCAGATAATTACTTGTTTTGGAACAGGAAACTCGAACGTTGCTAACAATTGATGCCCTCGGTCTAATGTTTTGAATTGCGGTGCTGTCCAATCGTTTTCGAGCTACAAATACTTAACCTGCTCTTGATTTTCTTTTTATTCATTTTCAACTAACGCCAAGTTTCTTATATTGAAATAAGTTTTTGATGTTCAGAATACAAACTCGATCTTATATTAAGATCAGCCTTGAGTCGAGTCAAAGGCATGCCGGAAATATTCTAGTGAAGTGAAGTTTTCAACGATTGAAATGCCTTAAAAGGATAGAAAAGATCTATAGAAATCTACAAACTCGATACATTTTTTTCATTCTCCTATTTTTTATTCTGTTACAATATAACGAAATAAAGGAAATGTTGCTAAGACCTTCAACAGTCAGCTTGAAAGTTGAGTTTCTTTAAAAGAAATTTATAATTCATTCTTTCTTATTTAGTCAAATAAGTCTGATCAGTCGTTTTTATCTACGTTTGAATATTTGAAGTGTTGAAATAATTAACATAACTTTGAAATCAATGCATCTACTTTCATTTAAAAATCAGAGGCAAAAGTACTGGGGATGGCAAAACTTTTTATTGTTGCGAAATGCAATTTTTATAGTTTAAATTCATCAGAGCAAAACTGTTGATTGGGGTTTTATTATATTTGAAGTATTGTTTTCTTTAAACTAAATTACTAAAAATGCGCTTAAAACGTGAAAAAAAAGCTTTTTTGTTACACATTTTCTGTCACGTTTTCAAATAGACATAAGAGACTAGGGTCTCCGTGGCTTAGGGGAAGGGGTTCCCACTACGCTGCTCTGTAGGAAATGTAGGTTGGGGTCCAAATTACCCTGGGTTTATTTTTCTCTTCTATCGCAATACATTCTTTCCTTGTGTGTCTTACTCGACGACGATTCATAAATTAATTCTTGATGGGAATCAATCATATTCCTCAGTATATGTATATGCACTCAATAAAACATTATTTCGTGACAGAAGTTCCATTCTCGTCGAATACTTTTGAGTAAAAACGTTTAAATAAAGATAAGTATGTTAAAGAAGCACGAAACTGAAGCTTTCAAAAAGTAAGTTGTAATTTCATAAGTTTTGAACTCGATTATTTAAAAATATCAGGAAGTTTTACTTTCACAGTATACAAGACTCAAATGAATGCTTTAAGCGGATAGATTCCTTACAGCATAAACTAGATATGGATAAAAACAAAGATTTTCCTTTCATTATAAAACTAAATGTTACAGTTGACCCCCATTTTAACAAATCAGAAGGAATCGTCTCTTCATTCCTTATATCAAAAGGATTTAAAATAGGAGGGTGCTTGTGTCCGTTGAGAGACAATCGATAGATCTTGTAAAGCCTAAAAGTTAAACAGTGATTTACTTTCCTCAAAAAGCGCGATACAATCCAAAATACTCGTACCTTCAGGAATACTTAATCACAAAACATCCTTATTTCTCAATGCAGAAGGGGAATTTTCTTTTTCGATAAAATTACCGGGTTTTTAATTATTTTTTCGTGACAAAACTATGCAATCAAATAATTTTAAACTTAGTACGTCTATTTATTGTTGCAGTATTCAAAAAAAATATTTAAATCACTTTCATGGAAAATCACGCCTGCTAATCCTACTGAACAATGACCACCATGCGAAGTTCGCTGATCGGCATGATTTTTCAATTCCATGTGATCATAAACAAAAACGGCGGTTTACTTCATGCACATGTAACAATCGTTTGAATCAGAAAATGGTTTTTCTTTTAATATTTGGGCCGCGGTAGCCCGGTTGGAAGAGTAACGGATTAGCAACCGGAAGGTTGCGAGTTCGAATCCAACCAAAAACCGTCGTGTACAAGGGGGCTGGTGAACATTAAATCTGGCCTCAAATGTCCTCACGTTGGTGTGGTGTGGAAGTTTGGAGAGTGGAGTGCCAGCTCGGGTGTGACTTCGTCATCTGAAAAATGGTTCAAAATTACGTGGTGCTGTCTTCGGATCTTTCCCTTCGGGTTTGATCCGGACCGTCGCCAATAGCCCGTTGTGTTACTCCAGTGCGACGTTAATTAAAATACCTACATTTTAATATTTAAGGAAATTGTGACTTGTCAAATGCAAAATCATCGATTTTACTCAAAAAAAATTGACCAAGTTTTTCTTCAAAAATATAAAACGTACCATCGCTTTTCTTGTTCATTAAACGATAAAAGCATGTTTGCTCGACAGGATGTAAAAATTTCAAATCGATCCATCCAAGTCCTATAGATATACCAACCACTCACGAAAAATCTTGTTCCGAGAAAAACCGTTACCACCGAGATAACAAGGCCTGACCGCTGCCATCATGGCGTCTCCCTAGTAGTCATACGTGCGATACGAACGACCACCGCCGTATTGGAATATTCAAAGCCTAATACAGTGAAATCTGTCTACAACGATACATAATATATTCTATATACGTCGAGACCACAGGAAAATATTGTTATACGTTATTGCAAATTATTATAGCAGTTTGTAAATATGGTTTTTCCCTAGTCAAAACTACGATAATCTCAGAATGAAACTTCCACACCCTCGCGTCTTTCTTCCTTATTTACTAACGATAACAAAGAGTGTGCGTAAATAGTAAAAGCAATAACTTATTAAAAAACCGGCCAAAATTATATCGTAAATTCAGTTAAAAAATAGCGAAAAACTCGCTTATGACTTTTATTAACTAAAATACACACGTCAATCAAGCTTAATACCGTCCAATATCATAGTTTCTCAAATGCGACCATAAATCAAAAAGAAAAGAAAACCCTTTCTCATAGTCTAAAGAAATCTAATTAATGTTTTCTTCATCATTAAATCTGTAAAAATGGGAAATCAAAGCAATTGAACTGTAAAAGCAATTGAAGCGATTATCATAGTTGGCTGAAGAATTTTTCCTTGATATTTCATTTATAAAATTCAAACAATTTTCAATAACTTCCAAATTTTACTAACGTGACAGGGTGTTTTGATTTGATTGTTATCTACAGAAATTTCTTGGCCATATAAATGTTTCCATTTTCAGATTTAAATGTATTACAACAGTGTAATTTGTTGCAGGTCCTGGATTAAAACAAATTTTGAAAAAGTAACTTTTGACTCCTCAATTAGTTTAAACCAATTTTGTTTATGGGGTAATGAATCCAAAATTTCTAGTAGCCTATTAAAATTTTGAAAAGAAATAGATTCATGATGAGCAATGAACTCAGATTTGCTTTCGTTGATAGCTGACAATAAATTGGATTCCTCAGTTTCACGAATTTTATCTTCCCTGCTTTTACGAACGGTGGGACAAGTTTTCGAGAGATATTTAGGGCAATTCGGAAATATACTTGGTATAGCACCAACTTTTAAACGGAGACGTTTCATGGAAAAGGTAGAACACTCAGCAGTTTTTTTGTTGAATTTCGATACATTCCGGACGATATCATCGTTTTGAAAATGAAGTTCGCAGACTTTGCTGCGTTTTGATGGTGTAAAGTCGGCTCGTGGAATCGCCCTGAGCCATCTTTTTCTAATATTTTTATCCTCTGGAAAGGAGAAAACCGCCACTTTTGGTGCATCACCATATCCATAATTTCCAGAGCAAGTAGGTACACAGCATCTAAAGGGCATTTTGGATAGCCTCGTGGTTAAGCCTAAATAAATCGGTCTGGACACACGTTAAACGTGTTATTTGACGAAAGCCTTTAACACCTTGACACTGTAATGTTCCACAAATGTTCTATAACAATATTTAACTGCAGCTGCACTTGCTTTCCGGTAAAATAGTATAAAAACCCTAATTTCTTAAGCTACATTAAAGGTAATCCATAAGTAGCCGGCCATGCGGCGATGTTTGTTATGACTACTAGTAAGCGAGTCACGTGATCGAAACGTCACAGCGGTCTGGCCTTGTTATCTCGGTGGTAACGGAAAAACGCGTTTCAGTACAGTTAACGGAAGTATGTTCAGTACTACTAATATTTTTTGCTTATCTGCAATACCAATGTCTAGTGATTATCTTTTGATCGCTATCTTTTGCTGACAAAGTTGTAAATAGGCAAATCAAGAATATTTAACCCAAGCGGTGTGTATACATATAGGTTATTGTTTGAACCACCTTTCTTCTGTTACATAGGAAACTCCCATCCAGTTACCAACGGAAATTACCTGAACGGACGCTCATCTCCAGATGTGGGCCCCTACAAGAGGGGCAGCCCTTCTCCCACTGGGCCCCGGCCCGCCAACGTTTTCTCTCAGAGCAACGGCAAGGGGAACATCAGCATGCACAAGTTCATCGCCAGCAAGGGGAAGGAGACCACCTTCTCCGCCCCAAGGAACGGCGTGCCGTTCGTAGCCAAGGAGGAGAATGGCACTCGGGCGACCGTGGCTGCTCCCGTAGTGAAACTCAAGAGGAACGTCTCCGTAGAATCCAAGATACAGCAAGAGATTTTAGAGATGAAACAAAGAGAGGACGAATTGAAGTAATTTTTTTTTAGTTGTGAATCATTTGCTGATTATATTGTTGTAGATTACTTAGTGTGATATCAAATTATCCTCAGGATTGCGTGAAACATTTTTCAACAATGTCAAGACCAGTTTTAAAAAGTTGGCTCCATTTAACCCTCTCTGAGGGCGATGCACGCATTATTCTACCACCTGCAGTTTTCCTTGCATGATTTCTGATCAGTTTTTGACGATTTGACCAAAAGAATTCTGATGATTCTTTCAAACATAGATGTGGCTATTTAGTCATTATGTGTGCTGTAGGTAAAAGCAATAGTATACTACTCGAAAATTGAACGCTCAGAGGATTAATTGAAACACAATTCATTTCTTTTACACCAAGAGATTTGAGGTAATTCTAACGACCTATCTTAAAACTTCCAACTTGGATCCACGTTTGATATTATAATTGAACATACTAATCGGCACACTTGCGCGTTGTTGAAGCTACTGATATTGCCAGTAAAATAATTTTAAAAGTTAACGGTAAACTAAATTTTATTGTTTCAAGTAAACTACTAAGTCTTTCATCCCATCACAGGATCAAAGATTGATACCTACTATAGGCAGACTCAATCTCCTTTCAAAGCAAACTAATTTTGTCCATTAATAGATTCATTTGATTGGGCTAAAGTATTTTATACTTCAGCTCTTGATGGTGACAGATAAACTTGCTCATATGATCTCAATTTATCAGGCACCACAAGACTGTCTAGAATAGTATAATTCTACTAAGACCTGTCACGCAGAAACTGCATAATATAATCATTACATTCTTGAAAGGATTCATTGTGATCTTAACTTTTGGTTGTTATGGTGTAAAATCAAGACGGTGAAATGGTAGTCTAAAGTATTACCTTTCCATGTGCATAACCATCAAAGTATTATCTAAACCAGTGATTCTAAACATTTCTGTCCTATATCCAAGGCCGCTGAGAAGGGGAGGCTACCAGGGGCATTTGGTCTGGGTCTCAAACTTATATTTTAATTTCGTTGGTTTTATTTCCCTCAATTTTTAATATATTAATGAGCCTCAAAAACGGAAGCGGCCCCGAGTCTCTTGTCCTCAGCGAGGTCTTGGTGGTATCCCTTTACGCCATGCGTCAAAATGCGAATTCTTACTAAGTTGTTTGACTGAGATGCATTCTAAATAACGTGCACAAAATATTTTTTCAATAACATACTTGATTGTTTTTACTTATAAGTTCTTTTTAATTTAATAGTAAAAGAAAATGTTGATAGATTTAAAAATTGATTAAGGTTTTTTTATATTTTATTCATCTAAATATGCTTCGATGAATATGAGATTAAGCGGGGAAAAAATCAGACATTTATGGATAGAATATTTCCAGAGAAAACATCCTCTCGAGTCCAGATTCTTCTTGAATCTCTAAAATTCCCCTCTAGTTAAGAATCACTGATCTAAGCTAGTCAACTCCCGATTATCTGTAAGCGGTTTATCCACTTTTCCGATTATGCGCGACCTTAAACTGATAGATGTTCTTTTGTATTTCACCTGCAGAATTTTCTTATCGTAAAAAAATAAGAATGGTATGTTCTCAGAGCTTGTGCATTGGAGCGGAGATACACTGTTCAAACTGCGCATATTCAAACAGTAATCTTATGACTAAATTATTTTAAGATATCAACCAGGTTTTAAATGCGTATTGTGTTCCACATTTGCAAGTATAATTTCTAGCCTAAATACAGCATAACATTATGCCGTTGAACTTATTACTCTCGGATCCAAAGGCGAGGCAAGACTTTGGGATTGGGCAAATGATTTGCCGCCCTATGTCCAAAACAAAATTTACTTATTTTAAGAGGATGATAAAGAATATTATTTAAATGATTAAATCAAACATACTATTTCGTACCACTCTGCTTTAGCTACTTCTGGTCGGATCTGTTACTCGAGCCATCAACTGTTAGATATTCATAGCGGCAATCAAGTGCAAACATTCGTGTTTTTGACTTTGTATTGTTATACGCGAAATTTAGAAAGAAAATACTCATTTTATAGCTATTTCATTCTACTCTAGCCACAATTTTATAAGCTTTCGATATATAGAAATACTCCCGAGCCTAAAGGTGCTACCGTGGCTTTATTTAGTTGATCACTTTTATGTATGCTATAGAAAGCTGAGAGTTTGATTACCAATTGTTACTCCAATGAAATTTTTGCTCTATCAGAACTGCTTTCTTTGAATTTGTTTATCACAAGACGAAATCTTTTAAACGGAAAATCGAGGCCAATAATACCAATCAAAATATGTGTAGTACAACCAAATATTCAGTAGATATTTCATAAGCCATTAGCGGTAATTAATGTAGAATTTAGTCCGCCAATGAATTTCAATACAAAAGAATCAAAATGAAAATTCGAGTCTCTCCCCACACATAATATGCAGCTTATAAAGCATCTTTTAAAATTAATCCAATAAAATGTATTTCTATTTCTCAGCTGTTACAATACAGTACCTAATGTCAAGCTAACTTTACGCAGTGTGACCTACTTTCCGACATTGTACATAGAAAAGTATTTAAATGCTGGAAGGAAACAGTAACGAATTTGCAATTGTTTTAATAGAAGGAATGAATTGAAATTTATGTTGAGTTTGTAATCATAGATAGAATTAGACTATTAATGGATATACCAGCACAGTAACAAAGACCAAAAAGTGTTGTATCCTCTAGTTTTAACGACTTTTTTTGTCGTTATACTTTAATTTTCGACATTGACAGCAAAACATAATTCTATTTCAGACTGCTTCACATGAACAAAGCCAACGGAAATTCTCACATGGATGACAATATGGAGCATGAAATGAATCAGAATAATTTAATGGAATACGAAAATGGAAATGATCTAAATGAAGAGGTAAAGTATTTTTGCTTTCGATTTTCATTCCTTTTGTAAAAACTAAGGTTTTTTTAACCTTTTCTTCTATTGACTAACAGTTTGACAAAGGTTTTTGATGTATAACTATGTCTTATGGTATGATAGATTAGCAGCGGGTGCGACCGATTTCAAGGTGCAGTAACTCCCGGGTTATGGGGGCGTGGTAACGCCGCTAGTATCGTTTGATAGCGCATAAAGTGGAGTGACAATTACAAGAGGTGGTATCAATGACAGTTCGTGACAACGCATCGACGTGGATGCCCGTTTTTGTGTTCGCCGTATACTTTTGTTTTCAATACTTCTAAATTAAATTATTGAACATTGATTTTGGTATGTAATCAATGTTCAGATAGTGGACTAATCGTATGGACATAAAACCACAATTAGAAAAATCGCGACAGAATAAACATCACCAACACCCGTGTATTTCATTCACGATCTTAGACACACAAGACGGCATACGTTTAAACACAGCGAGCGAATCCACTTCGGCCCCATCCGTTTTTCTTTTACAATACTTCTTATCATCACTCGTGTTATTTAAGAATTAGGTGACGAAATATCAAATTGTTTTGCTATAACTCAAACACAACACTATATTTACTTTTAGTATGAATTACGCATTAGTATTCTGAAATGTCTTTTCAATTTATAGGACATCAGCCCCCGTCATAACAAGCTTATTGCCCAATGGGAACAAAGGATTCAAAAAGCAGAAAGTTGAGCTACTCAGCTTTTAATGAGGGTATCTGAATGAACTCTTCCAAGTTGTGAAATTGAGTGATTCTGAAGCCTATGTTGGGAACGAATCGCATCTTTTAGATGACCTATATGTGCCTTATTACGAAGGAACTAAATATTTTTCTCTCCTGTGGTTACTTATATACTACAGCTCTCTTCTATATACACCTTATAGTATTTCTTTTATAACTGCTTGAGAAATGGATATATTGTACTTTCTATCTAAGCAGATTTATATGTAGAACAAAAACAAAATATGCCTTAAACTAGACAATTTCACCATAATTCGGGTAATTATGTGAAATGTGTTAAAAATTTTCAAAAATATTGTTGACTATGTTACATCAAACTGTACATATCAGATTAAATAAACATTTAGTTTTCGTAGTGAAATGGGTGTTTCTTACGCTTTGTATACTTAAGAAAAATGGATTAGACACTTTCATAAATAAATTAGACTTATGATTTTGTGAGTTCGAGAAATATAAAAAGGAAGCTATTAAATAGGCATTTCAAATATAATTTACACAGCAATTCACCTTCATAAACAGTTAAAGCGCATTGATAAATATTTCAATGTTAGAAGCTGTGTCAGGGTGTATTTTATAAATACCCAGAAACTAAACTTATTTCTACCCTTTCAGAGCAAACTTACTTTCAGCAAAAATGAGTCGAATTTAATATGGAACGAGTGTAAAAACTATATTAATATTTAGTTGATTAAAAAGATGTTTCTAGAGAAGTTCGTTTGTTATATCTCCATACAGGTTTTTATGCCTGAATTTTGCAAATAACTTGTAAAATAAGTGTGAAAAAGCAAGGACTTTTGAATCTGGGTGAGACATTAATATTAAATACAAATGCGATCGAAGTGTTTGGCAGACTTCAAGTGGTACAATACAGTTCCAATAAAGCAACTAAATTCCAATGCTCTAAGAGACAAACATATTTTTGAAAGGAAACGCACATTACTTAAATAAAAATGAATTCGAGTTTCTAAACACAATTTCCAAAGAAGCCACAAAACTATTTAAAATATGAAATACTTAAAAACTAGGATGCATGTTTCTTCTCTTCATGAGATAAGAGTCCTAGCCAACTATGTCCTATTTTGAAGAAATAAAACGTAATTAGAATTTTAAGATAGTTATTATGATAATTCAAAACTATGACCCCACAACATAAAAGAATGCAGGGCAATTAGTATAGTGTATAATAAACTCTATACTGAGCAATCATGTGAAACTATTAAAATCCATTTTCAAGTACTTCGGCTTACTAAATAATGGCTAGCCATTAAAATAAAAATAGTCTGATTCATGTGTGGCAGTTTTCTATTCAATGGCAAAATTTTTTCACAGAACATAAACACCATAACTTAAACCTACATTATCAGAATTATAAATTAATACCATTCAAGACAAGATCATGCTCCCTACTCAATCTGCCCCTTCCTTCAGACGAATTTAGAGTTCCCTGTTAGAAAATTGTAGTAGATCTTAAAATAATGAAGTAAATTTCACCTATATTAGAATCATGAAAATGCATTGATATGCTTCCATAAATACACAAAGAAAAATGCACAAATGACAATATCCATCGAAATGCAAAGTAATATTCTTTGAGCATATATACTACGTGCGATGGGAGGACAAGACTGAGAAAACATTTTTCAACATGGTTCAGATTTCCAAACAAATGAGACCACAAAAGAATATTGAATAGCAGTCCCTGTAAGAAATCATAATTATAAGAAATCCTTCCATAAAGAACTTAGGTACCTTAAATATAAATGCAAAAAAAAATGAAAATCTCAACACACTAGCACTTTAATTAAATTTTTTAAAGTACTGCATCTTACAATTTCTCTGCAGACATTTCTAAATTTCTTTTATATAGCTATATATTTTTGAAAGAAAACTATAAGAAAGGTTCAATTTGAGGTGATTATTCAAACTATCACTTATATTCTTGCATATTTTCTTCACATTTCATTCTTTGAGTAATTTTATTGAAATATTTTATTTTGATATATTTATTTTATTCTGCTTGAATTAAACAAAGTATTTTGAGTAAAAGATAGAAATCCTATGGATGAAACTAAAATATAGATTGGGAACTTTTTCATTGTTTAGTGATGCTAACTAGTAAAACTTGAGAATTACTAAAAAAGGATTTCACTCAAAAATTGGTTTTGCCTCATTCGATTTCTGTGAAAAGTCATCAATAAAGTATGATGCTTGAAATAAAAGCATGACATTGAACGTATTAATCATAAATTCAGTAACAGTTCAACTACTTTGATAGTGAATTACACGAGTTAAAAAAAGAATGTTTATAAATATTTTGAAGCATATCAGTGATGGAAATCAGCAATATTTGCTTCACATATGTACCAGCCTGTTAAAAATAATTCTGATGCATTAGCACATCTGGTATTTTGTACAGGAATTTAAAAAATTACCTATATGAATTATTCGGGTATTAAAACATCAAAATTGCCATTTGTGATAATCAAAATCTTACAGTATAGTTCTTCAAAATCACAATAAAAATTGATGATTCAATTTGGAAAATGAAGATCTGTATTGTGATCTATAACTTTAACTATGTTTTTGTGCTAGTCCTGTAGTCATCTACTGAAAACTACAAAAACCAGGTCATTAAATAGGAAAAATGATAACACATAAATTAAAGGGAAAAAAACGAGAACCCCAGTGAAAGCACATCAATTAAAAACATTAATTTGTTTAATATTGTCACAAAGTTCAACAACAATGACAAAATAGAAGATAGATGAAGTCTGAAGTATAATACACTGACTGTAACATGTGCAGAAGTTAAAGACATACAGAGTATACTATTTATATCCATTCAACTGTACAATCAATAGTAATCAACAGGACTCTAGTGGAAAGAAAAAAGAAATATCGACATTTAACATGATTGATAAAACTTTGTAAACATTTCTGTGTGCATCATAAACATACAAGGTGTGAATATATGCATATTTATAAATATATACTTTTTCAATTTCAACCTGTCGTGAATACCAAGTCGTACTTGAGACAATTCTGATCTTAACTTCAGTGATTATGAGATTTCAGTAAATGAAGAGCACATGCTTTTCTGATTCTAGGAATGTTAATCTTGATTACGAAGCTTGATCTCTAAAAATTATTTTTATGTATAAATATTAACTACCAATTTTTAATATATAACCAAAAACATGACTAATTTCAAAATGAAGAGATTTTTTCAGAAATTTAGATAACTTCCTCAAAAACATTGAAATTGAGATTAACTTAAAACAGTAATTACATAAATTTAAATTTGTAACTAGATATAAACTAATTTTTTGATTGTAATATAAATACTAAACAAATCAGCTATCATGAATAATTTTGAATATAAAAACCATAAATTAAAATTCAATACCATGTACACATCCAATCTGATTTTAATTTTTTTTCATCGATATTATAACAAAATTCATGTGCTCTCCTTTCAAAGAAAATGCTCTATCAATCACAATACTTGAAATAGAGAATACCTCACGCAGATTTAGATTCTGTTTTCATAAATTATATGGTCAGAAAAAACAATGCAAAAATAGTGTTAAAATACTTTCTATAAATAAAATAATATGCAATTTAATTTTCAAAATCTCAAGTCAACCATATATATCCAAAATTATACTAAAATTTAAAACAAATTTGAAATATCATAACATTTATATAATACAACTATTTAAAAACAATTCAAAAAATTACATAAAATATATTAACATAATTAAACACAAGTATCATTCAAACAGAATTTGCAAAAATAGTTCCTTAATATACAGGCCATCCATAATAAAAACTTATTTAGTTTTACAGCACAAAGAACAAGAAAGCTTAAATAGATGTGGCAGAGTTATAAACCTTTTTCTTTCATACACATAATTTGTTCCTAAAATGCAATTTTTTGAAGTATAAATTACTAGGAATAAGTATAACATTGCACCCAAAATGCTTGGTGTTAGAGCAAAGTATCATTTTAGACAATAATTTTGCTAATGTAGCATTGGAATAAGCTCGCAATAATTTAAAATACTGAGACTTCCAGAAGGATCTAACTAGATGAAATATGCTTAGGTAATTTACTTTAACAATAAAAAATGGAATTTAAACATTGCAGAAGCATTTATTTTAAGCTTCAAAATTTGGAGTTGATTCAAAAGTATCATTAAAAGGTATTTGAGGGAAATCAAAAGCAACAATACAAGATAGTCGAATGAAAACTTATGCAAGAACAAAAATTGATCTATAGTGTGAGAGTTCATATGAATGTAGTATAATTTGGGAAAGGTAGTGTTATTTTTCCTTGATAAATATTGCAAAAATAATCTAGAAGAGGTAAATGTGCAGCAGATTTGTTTTTCAGATGTAAGAATACAGCATATAAATAATGAATCAGAAGAAATACACAATGTTACCTACCAACAAATTAGCAACCTTCCAAATGTAAATTTCAATAGCAAGAAATAAAACATACTATTATAAATTTACTAAAATTCAAATTTTAATAGTAGAATCATGCATTTTACATGGTCTTTTAAAATAAAATGATTAAATTTTAAATGTACCAAAAAAGAAGTGGTATTTTTAAAGTTGCACTCAAATATATTAAAGCAAAATATTCTAGTACAGTCAGTTAACTTTTCAAAAAGCCTGTAAGTAAATTAAACTCAAAAATGAATTACAAAAACTTCATAGGCGGGAAAACATCGAAGATGAATTCATCTTTCTCACTTTTCTAGATTCATTCTTAGAAAATAAAGCACTTGTTAATGTTAGATTACAGCAATTGGTAGACTAATTTATTGTTTTCACTTATAAATTTGTAGTAAACGGAAATAATTTATAAAGGTCAGAAAAAAGCAATTTTGAGATGGTAGGCCAATTTCACATCCTAACATTCAAATGTTTAGAAAAATATAGATTGAGATACAGAAATATGTGGTATGTACATCATGCTTGATATCGTGGTTGATTTTAAATTTCATTTATCTGAAACAGATAAATTATATTCAACAAGTAAATATGAAAACAAATTAATCGTTCTTTTTTCAACCTGCATAACAGTTGATGGAAAAGTTTTACAAATAAAATCTAGATCAGTTCTATAAATTTCATATACATTGAACTAACAGTTTTATAAATTACAAAAACCTGCATCAAAATACAAGTTTAAGTCTAAGATCAATTTGCACTTTTCTCTTTCAAATGTATTAGTCTTCCCTCAAAAAGAATTTCATTTTCATTTTGAAAATTTTTAGCACTCAGAACTATATGAAATTTAGAAGACATTTTTAGACTTCTCGTGGTTATTTTCAAATTAAATAAATTACAGAATGCTATGCAGAACAGTTTAGTTATTGAATTTAAAATTGAAAGCAGATGGTCCTTACAGATTATAGAAATTCAACTTTACATTATAGTTTCCCAAACGTTTTTGGCTCAATGCCCCCTTTTCAAAGACAATTGTTCTGCCCCCTCTGGAAAACTATCTTAATCAATAAATTGCAAGTGTAGCTGTCTATAATTTTTGAATTTCACTAAAATATATATATGTAACTGAGTATAATTTTTGAATTTCACTAAAATATATGTAACTGAGTATAATTTTAGAATTTCAAAATGCTAGATTTGAAATAAAACAACTTGGAAATGAAATTATAAAGCTATTTATAAAATATTAGAAAATTACAAACCACCCCATAGACACATTAAATTACCCACTATCATTTGTAATCAATATCAATCAAAACTTATTGGAATAATGACAATATCCTTTGTGTGTAATCATTGGGCCCTGAATAAGCACTAAAATTGTGTATTTCACTTATACTGTACACCAACTGCTCATCACATAATTCAGAAACAGCCTAATAGTTATTTGGGTCTCACCTATTATACTGTACAAGTTACATAGCATGCAGATTTTCGCCACTACACTTGTAAGAACTTATGTAAGTCCAAAGTGCACATAAATACATACATGATAACATATACTTATTACTACCTGTCATGTTTTTGGACCGATAAGCTGCAACTTGCATTTTACAATGTATAATTTTTGTGACAATGCATCACTGCAGCAAGTGTCTATATGGTCAAGCGAATAAGTATTTGCTTAAAACATTTTTAAGTAACAAAACTTTTAAAAACCTTATTGCCCACTCTTGCTCTTCAATACCTCTTATTCCCCCAAAGATTTTTCCAGTACTTACAGGGGGCAGTAATGCCCAATTTGGGAAACTATAGTTTATATAATTGATAGCATTCTAAAACCTGAAATTAAGGTACAAAAAATATTTGTATCAATTACATGGATGGTATGAACTCATAAAATAAAGGTACATTTTTTTTAATCTGATACTTCAATAGAAATATATTCTAGAGTAGATATATATAACATCTTATGTTAGTTAGAATGCAATATAAGGCACACCAGGATCAGAGACATGATTTTTGACTAGCAAATATCATATTTTCACTCATTAACTTTACGAAGATAGTAGATTAATGATTATTACATACAAAACAATATTTTTTACACCTCATCATTAACCAGAATGCATTTGTATAAAACAAAATAATCTGCTACATTCATTTTAAAGATTATGAAATTATTGAAAGCATTTAGAAAGGCATGGTTACAGAAACACAAATTTATATTTAAGTTCTAAAAATAAATGCTGTTCTCAGAAAACCACAATTCATGTCTTAATTATCAGCTAATTTTCTTATGCAATCTTACCATAACTCAGTAATAAACAAGATGATATATAAAATATGAAATTCTTAATCACATTATAATAGATAATTTTACACCAAAAAAGGATTTAGAAACTATTACATATTTTGATAACTTAGGTCTGCTTTTAAACCAGAAGTGGATGTGACTCTAGATTATTAGTACAAAATAATAAAGTGGAAAATCTGTCATTAAATGTTTGTTTACTTAACACATGATTATACTAGATTACTTAAACTGAAAAAGAGGTTATTTTCCCAGGAGTTTTAACCCGATTCCTTCAAATATTATTTATTTTGCAATTTTACACAAACTTAAATTTTTACTTTCTTTAAAGTACAAACTGGGGAAAATACAAATTTTACATATCTGTTATGGCATTTAATCTTAGTATTTTATTATATATATTTATCCTCCATTTTGTTCACATAAAGTTGGTTTTATATTACCTGTCAAATAATTTCACATAAAGTCATATTTTAAAAATAAAGTTCAGCAAATTGAAAATTGCAGTAGTTTTAAAACTCAAGATTTAGTAAAAACAAATAAGCCCAAATGAAATTAGTACATGCTTATCTAATGGACTTTAAACTTTATATCAGACATGAAATCTCTAATCGCTAGTGTTTAATTGGCGTAAAATCTCTAATCACTCTAATGTTTAATCAATTAATTGTTGTTGAATGTAAATGTTCCCAGAATTATTTCAAATCCTTCTGATTTACAATATTCCGAAGGCAATTAAAAGTATAAAAAGGGGACTTAAATCTTTATTTAATTCTTTAATGTACCCAATTCATATAAACATTTGAGTCATCTCTATACTGTGAGCAATCGTGACAATTTAAAAGTTTCGATACAACTGAAAAATCTCTGTATAAAATTAATGTTATTTAAAAGGAAGAGAAAACATAATGAAAATTTAGCACAGCATTAATATAAGATATTTAAATAAACATGTTTTAATTTAATAAACAATTCATTATTACAACAGTTTTATATTTCATTTAAATTTATCAACTCGTAAAACATGAATATAGCGCAGCCTTTACATTTTTATAGTTGGAAAACAGAACTAAGGAAAGCAAAAACTGGATTTCCACACCTAAAAGCTATTGTTAAAACAAGATTATGACATGTTTAAGCATAAAAACAACTATTTTAATCTCACAATTTAAACTATTGTTTATACAGTTCTTATGAAATTACCTTGTTTTCATTCTCTCTTACTGTAAAATATAAAAAGGAAAGTAATATGTTAAGTACCATTTTTACAAGGAAGGAAATAGGAAATTGCTTTTTAGTGTTAGAAGGAACTAAGTAACATGATTTTGTGAACAATGTCAAGTTAAATGATTGGAAAGTATAGAAATCTAGTTTATCTGTAGGAAACCTTTGGGTTTTTAAACATTCCTTCAGCTTTTGTAAGTGTATCAATAGGCAATGGATTTTTCTGCTTAATGACAACTTAATTAAATACATTTCTATGCATGATATTATTTCATCAAATGGCAACAATCACAAATAATCAGTTGTTTAAGACTCAAGTGAATGTTTTAGAATTAACTGAAGACACAATAAATCCTGCTACTATGCATTTACAATGCAGTTGTATCATGCATGAGATATTTAAATGAGTGGGTAAATTTTTTCTCATAAAATTTAATTTAAAAAAATATTTTTGAATACTTCTGACATCTTTTATCTGCAGCTTATCACAAAAAAGCCCTACAGAACTACATTGAACTATGGCAGAAAATTGTATTTTTTAATTTTAGGTGCAATGCAGTTAAAGATCTGTTTCATGACATTAAATGACAAAGATGAATATATTACCGGAGCAAAATAATAAAACAAAAAATAAACAAAAATAAACAAAACAAAAACAAACAAACAAACAAAAACAACATAATTTGAGGCAATCCTAATTTTAAAAGAATAAACAGAAACAATTAAATTACACAATTTTAAAAAGGATTGCGAATATAATTTTAATTTAAAATAAGGGTATTGCAAGAGATGGATCAAAACAGTGTTAGCAAAAGTATGATTTTATATCAAAGAGTCTCTTAATACTCTGCAATTAACAGATGTATCACAATAAGCTTTCAAGATTAGAAGAGAACCTTACAAATTCAGATTAAAAATTTATAGTTCTCAAAATATCCATTAATTTCAGTTGTTGATGCAACAATCAATTCCAAAAATGGAAGATACATATATCAGGACTGAGTGCAAAGCATTAAAAATAACAAGCAATTCAAATGAATAAAGATTCTTTGAATGAGGGGTAGATACAAGTCAAAACAGTTTTAAACATTGGGTAAATACAAATTGCCCATTTAAAATAAAAGAAAACTATAGCATCTGAAATTTCATGTACAATCTTAATTTTAAAATCCTAACATAACTAAATGAAATCTTGTTATATACCAAAGTCATTTACCATTCAAGAATATATAAGGAGAGAGAGATTGTCACAGTGTAATCAAAAACATATTCCATAAAAAGTAGAAATATATTTAAAGAATATGCATTTCGAAATACTTTTAAAGAAATTGCTCATCAAAAAGTAAGCCATTAAGGTTGATATTGTATCTGATTTTGTTCAAAAATCATGAAAACTAAAATATTTTATATGAAGAGGCATGTATGATTTCAGTAGTCAAAGTGATCTTAGTTAGTTAATAAGTTGAAAGCCCAATAATAATTTGTGCACATATCAAGCTCATGAGAATGGATATTGATAATAACGCAATAAATCCAATACTATGAGCAAGAAAGTATCTATCAAATAAGATACTAATAAAGTTAGAAATGAAATAACATATTTAGACAATTTTCTCAATGAAAAAAAAACATTTTATGGCAAGGAGCTTATGTCCATATCAAGTATGAAGAAAAACAAGAAATGTTCAAACCTGCCAACATTATGGCTGACGTAGTATCTGATGTTACATAAGAATTCACATCAAATGTTAAATGAACTAAGTGTTGTCCACATTATTTTAAACTTTTAAAATTGGCTTTCTTTTATTTTTAATCTTATGCTGAGCATAATCTCACTAATTAAAACATAATAAAATGGTTCAGTGTAAGTATGGGTTGATTTCTCACTCAATGGTCATTTTTTGATAAATCAAAGATTGTGTAAAAGCTGACTTATAACAGTGCAAGTACGGTAAAGTCATAGCAAACTTAAAATAAAATTTCAATTATCCAATTATAGCAAACGTCTTCAGTTGCATAACTGGGACATTAAAAGTTGCAGAAACGGAAGTTTTTGCAACAGTTGGCAGGTATGATGCTTAGAAAATTCATAAAATCCTACACAAGGTATAATTTAACATATTGTAAACAATTATTTGAAAGCTATTCATCAAAAATTACTCACTAGCTAAGAAATTTAAAAGCAAACGTAATACAATTATTTTTAATGAATCAAAAACTAATTTGGCACATTGAATATGAATAATTAGGAAAACATAATGTAAAACTTCTTTGCTTTAATTTCAGCAATCTCTGCTCAATGGTCACAATAAAAATCACACCTCTAATTTAAAATAAATGAAAATAAAATAAACTATTTAATGAACAATTATAACAAACCGGTGATCAATTTAGCTGAACTGAAGACAGGGTCAAATATTGCAAGATAAATATTGAGCTTGCACCAACTAGCAAATAAAGTAAAGTGGTTTTCAAACTGCATTCAAAATAGTTTCAAAGAGTTAAATATCAAATAATACTCTACAAGTGTAAAATTTTACAATGGAAACACCTAAATATTTTGAGTCAGCTTGTTACAAAGAGTAACCATAAATATAGAATTAAAAATATTTTTCATACTTCTGAATAAGAAAATTTTCAAATATATACACATGCCTTCAAGTTAGAGCACAATTGATGTTTGATTGAAAGATATACAAGATGTTCAGATGAATAAACTTTACATTTACAAAAGGGTTGGGAAATTATCAAGCTTTCTCAGAAAACATTGTTCAAACTGTTACACATTAACAAATGAGATTTTTACCCTAAACTTTTATTATTTATGAGATAAAACTTAATTAGGTAAGTATAGAATACAAATAGAAAAAGTTTTAAAAAAGAATGCTTGATTAGGAAGTAGTTCTGATAAAGTTTCGATATAATTTCAACAAATAAAATTAGTTTAAATATAATAAAAAGGATAACACTTTGATAAAATTCCTATCCGAATATTACTCAATTTCAAAAATGCATCTGATAAATTTGGATCATTTCATCAAATGGCTTTGTACACCTGCCAACGTTTTACCTTCCTCTCTTCAATAACATAACATTTGAGTCATGCAATAAGTCAGTTGCATAAAAAATTGCCAAGATCTTGATATAAATTTAAAGGTAACTCCAAAATCCCTTTGAAGAAAATATTTTAGCTGTGGCTTTTACTTTCAAAGGCTACTCCTTGAAAAACATAACCATAACTAAGAAAAATTAACCTCCTTCATTCATTTTATTTCTGACATGTAATGGGAAAAAGGAAAAATGGCTAAAATAGACACCATTTTTCATTGCTGAATCAACAAAAGTTAAACTATATCAAGAAAAAAGATTAAATAATTGAAGTAGTTTTTTTGTTGTATCAAATGAAATTGTTTTCAGAATCAGAAGTCTGTTGGTAGCCATACAAACTACTGATATTCCGTTGTCGTTGGCAGGCATGGGTTTCATAAAATTAGAAAGTCAACAGATCCAAAATCGAAATTTAAAAATCCACATAAGGTCCAACAATCAACCACTGTTGACAAATGAAACAAGATCAAAATTGCTAAGGAAAATTCACTGATATTGGACAAATCTGAATAAATAAACCTGAGCACAAATTCATTCATATAACCTACTTGTTTGTACAACAGTAGCATAAAGAAAAAGCCCTGTATTTAAAACCATTTTATACCTGAAAGAAGCAAACGAAATCAAATAGCAAAACAAAATATCCCCAAACCCCTTTTGATAAAATGCTAGACATCACCATTCGATTGATAATTTCCAACCCTGTACAAAGGTCATCGAACAAGTTAAATGCAGTTGCATGCAAAATGTGAAAACCATGATTAATGAAAAATATTAGATAAATATGGATTAGTGTGTTGATATCACAAAACCATGCATAAACACGAAAATTATATGAGCAAATAGAAATATTCAAAAAACGTAATTTGAACACCGGACACTACAACGAAATGGGAATACAGCATGGGGTAATTACAGATGCCGTTTGGATTTTCACTTCAACATGTATGAATTTGTACAAATCAGTTCAATGTACACATTAGAACTCCGGGCCATTTCATGGTTTTTGTAATGACACCGATAATACTAGGGCAACTGCAGCTTTCTTTCCATTTCATCTTTTGTGATTCGATATTAGCAATCAAATGATCTACAATTTTACAGATATGTACATATGCCATAACTTGGCAATTGGCTTCAGTTGTTTCCCAATATCTAATTTACAATTGCTTCAACACTCTAGGAGTGATGAAGAACCTGTACAGATCGCAGTAGGGATAAGGGGGATAGGTCATTGTTTTGCTTCAAATGAGTAGAAATGCTTTCTTGCTTTTTCAGAATGAAGATGGCAATGCATTCTTAAGATTATCGGGGAAATCATAGAAATCAATGAAATGAGAAGTTTCATTTCCCCCAGAAAGCGATATAGAAAAACACTGCTCTGATACTATAACCATTACAAGCTCTTTCACTATGAACCTTCAAGGTGAAATGTGTCTTCAGCCGTGGGATCACTGACCACAGGCATATCGGGGTCTGCCAATATCTGCAATCCATCAAAGTCGATAGGTCCTAGTCCTGCCCTGAGGGCATCTTCAGGAGTGAAGAAGTCTGAGTCAAATGAGCCACACATGTTTGATATTGCACACCCTAATTCTTTAGCAAAGTCCTGCCTTAAAATGGGCTCATCACCACCAGGTGCTAAAAGCAAAATAATAATAGTTAAACATTTTTAAGGTATTAAAAGTACACGTTTTAATACAAAAGTAGAGAGAATTAGTAACTCTATTGGGAAATAACATCGTGTATCCATACATTCGATTAACTGAAATAGTCAAATAGATCATAAAAATTTAAAACTTTCAAAATGACAACTTAAAAATGTAGAAGATTATCAATTGCCATTTCAGTGGATCAAGATATACACCATCAGGATAGAAGTCACAAGAAATGTGAGTTTAAATATGTTCTGGAATAGTGTTGCCATAACTCACTTTTTAACTAAGCCTATCCAGGCAACGTGTAAAGGTGGGGGAAGCACTAGTCATTCACTAGCAGTGAATCAGAGAAGCCTTATCTATTTATATGTTGTCAAATATGTGTCTAGGAAAGGCTTAGTTAAAAAGTGAGTTGCTGCAACACTATTCTAGAACATATTTAAATTAGTGTTTCTTGTGACTTATACTTCTGTCCTGATGATGGTGGACATCTTTCTCCACCAGAAATCGTCTGTGATATTTCCTTATTAGTGATTGTTTTGAAGGATTTCAATTTTCACTATTATCATGCATTATCTAGCCCTGTATTACAACAGCACAAATTTGAAACAAATTATTGTAAATTTGAAACCTAAATTACTATAAATTTAAGTTATGATTTTATGAGATCATTTGTACCTGAAAAACAAAGTCAGATCGAAAAGTACTCCTAAATAGAGAATTACAAAACCATGTCTTCAGACAATGCTTTTGCTATTGCGAAAATCAAATAAACCAAACATACTAATGATAGTTTCATTTACATTCAATGCTTGCTTTAACAAAATTATTGTATTTTGTCTCTACAAATTTAAATGGAAATTTTCATTGGCAAAAAACATACTAACATAAATACACAATACAGCCAGAATACATAAATTGTGTTTATTTCACAAAAAAACATGGTTGGACCGATCTTGATCTCAATGATAGCCTCAATTTTTCTAGGTATGCTTTTTACTCATTTCCATATATATTGGAATCCTGAATAGTCTTATGGAATCACTTCTCAGTCAATGCTACAATTCACATATTCCCAATACCAAAGATGTCTTAAGAGGCAGGATTTTCCATTTGGTAATAGATTCTACACTCTAGTTCACACAAAAGGTATTTGATCAGATTGAAATTCATTCTGTGACTGAGCACACCAAACTTCCCTTCTGATCTTCAACCACCTAGACAGATCAAAAAGGGTAGCATAAAGCCAGGTCCTGCTGAAAGACATGGTCAATGCATAATCCCATTACATAGGTCCACACTTGCCTAGTTCAAGTAGCCGAGTTCAGAATAAGAGTACCATAATTAATCTCAATCCTTCCCAGCATAAACTGCTTAAGATCATCAGATATTCATTAAATTTTGCAATTGGCAAAAATAAATCAGAAATAAAGCATTCTTAACGAAAATAGCACCCAAGCATATACATCTGAATGAAAGTTTGAAGTTCTCTTTATCACTCCACATAAACATCTGTAAGCCTCCAATTCCTAGCAATAAATAAAACTGCTCCTGATATTTGAGTGTTGTGACTTTCATGCAGACAAGATAAACAATGGCATGTCAACTTCTGATGAATTGTGCTCATACTAAAAGTAATTCATGTGGCATTCAGAAAACACTACTTGCTACAATCATTGATAACATTAAGAAAGTACAATACATAATAAACACATTCAAAATAGAATGCTTAAAATCTATGCAAAAATAGCTTTAGCTGTATCAATAATTTTAGTAATCAAATTTTCAATTATTGCAGTTGATAAGCAATCATAATATGCTTCAATATAAATAAATTTTAAAATGTAAATACAGGGTGTAAAGGTCTTAGACAAACTTTAAAGGTTGCTCAGGAATTCAAAAACAAACCCTATTTACATAGGAACATATAGCCATAAAAGACATAACTAAAGGGCATTGTTTGCCAGAAATTGTGTTAGGCAGTGCGAGCCATCATCCTTCAAGTTGTTGACTGTAGGAGTAAGATGCACAGTTCCAGTAATTCTGATAGCAGATATGCACCTAGCATATGTGCAGCGAATGGAACCGTGCAATTGTACTGTGAACAGTTCCCAAACAAGTATCCCAATCAAACATTTGCACGTTTGCACCCCCAAATTGTGTAAAAGGGATCATTCACAGTAAACAGCCCTTATGGTCATTACAAGGCATCTACTGATGCTGGTGGAAGGAACTTTAAACACCTCCTCTCAACTTGTAAATGCACTATGTCTAATAAACATGCTGTTGTATCTCACTTATATTACTTCATTTTTTATTCTTCCTGTACTTCTAGCAATTCTGGGGAGCATTTGAATTTATATGTTCCGATGTAAAATTGGTTTGTTTTGGTATTCCTGACCTACCTTTAAAGTTTGTCTAAAACCTTGTGAATCACCCTGTATATTTACTTTTAATGATATGAAATCCCTAAATCAGGATAAAAACTTTTAAGAGAATATTTTCCCAATTTTTAAACAGCATTTTAATTTTATAACATTAAATACATTTTTATAACATGTATACACTATTTTAAACTACTTACACACAAAATAAATCATACTAGTGACAATTTGTTTATTCTTTATATACACATTTAGGTTTAGCTAGCCAATAGAAAGCATTATGAACTTAAATGAATAGTATTAGTAGTTATGTGCAATAATTTAATAATTGTGAATACAAGATGCTTTACCAATAATTAATCAACGTAGCATTTTTGCCATTAATAATCAAGCCAACACACATTTTTAATTACACTATACCTACTGTGACTTTGAATACATGATTTTAAAAACAATATTGTATGTTTTTACAATTCGATGTGGTTGGTTTGAGTTATATGACACAAGATCCAAAGATGGATAAGTTGTGCCAAACACAAAAAGATAAAATTCAATTAAATATATTTAAGACATTAGAATAAGAATCAGATATCAACATAACGTGAAGATAAAACGAATAAAATCAAGTGAGTTAGCTGAAAATAAAATAGGACTGATAGTTTATTCACAAGAAAATGTAAACTTATAAAGATGAAATAAGAACTAAGATGGGGTATTGTCATCTTTGATAAAATTCAATGAAATGCAATTAAAAAGGTGATGGATTATTGTAAAAATCCGGTAAAAAGTAATGGATGAGGGGGTAACCCAACAAATCCGATAAAATTGGTGATCTGGATGTGATTGGAAGAATTTTCCTTGGCAGATTTTTAAACTGTGTTGTAGCCCCTAAAGGAGCTGCAGAAATTTGATTCTGTTAAATCTTGGTGTTCCATGAGATTAGTATGCATGCCAACATGTCAATTTTGGAAATCTTACAACAGACACAGGAAATATGCAATATACATTTTAAAGATCCCAATAAATTCAACAATTCAAAATACTCTGTACTTTTTACTAATTTCTACATGATTATAATGGCTGTTTTCAAAAGTGATGTTTTTTCAGTTACAGATGTTTCAAAAAGTGATGTTTTTCAGTTAATTTTTAAGAAGAGACAAGAACTGAACATCAACTGTGATTTTGTGACTTGCTCGACACCAGCAACCTACTTATGATTTCTTGAATATTTGGTCACTTTTATCTGAAAATGCACAACATATTTGATGCGATCCTGAAATTACGCAGAATGAAAACTTTGAGAAAGGAAATATTTTTGCCATAGTAGAATATATAGTTTGCAGTTGGTAGTAATGAATGTTTTCTCATAGGAATTGCTTGTGGGGACTTAAGCCAAAGAAAATGTAGCAGTTGAAATGTAATGTCTATTTGGGGAAAAAACTCAAAATTTGAGATTCAATTTTAAACTCAAATTTGTACAATCAAACAATACGGCCATATATCTTACAATTCAGCCCAAATCCATACATTTATACAGCCAAACAAGTTGGCAGGTATGTACTAAATGTGTTATAATATAAAATTATAAATCCTTTGCAGGAAAGAATTTTTTATTGCTTTAACTTTGAGGAGCTGTCTCAGCATTACATACAATAGTACATAAAAAATAATGGGACAAAAGGTACTCAAAAAATGTATTTGAATTAATGTACTAATTTTCATTTTGAAGAAACAAATACTTAGTTGCTTTCTTGACTTTAGAGCATACATAATACATTAAGCCTGGACAATTTCAGCTTTGCAAAACAATATTTTACCCGTATCTTTTAAAAGGTGGTTAAGATATCCCCATCAGAGCCAAGTTCTAGAAAATTGTTTATAATTAAAGATTATTTCATACAGAATTCAATATATATGAAAATTATTGATAAACTTATTTAGCAGATGGCTTTCAGCTAAGACAAAAATTCTTTTAATAAGTGATTTAATGAGGAATTTGTGATCTGACACCACAAGAAAAAGATGATAAACTTATTTCTTCTAATGGTAACTTAACTTAATAGTATTGCTTTTTTCATTACAAAAGCAATACCAAAAATTTAAATTTCTATATCATTAATTATTTTTTGACTGACTCATTCATCATGGTATACCTAAATCAATACGAACAACTTGGTATCTACATATAAGTATTGCAGATCAGTCATGTCACCTAGCAATCGACTAATGATGAATAATTTAAAAATACAATACTATAAAAATAAATGAAAAAAAGTTGTCAAAAAACATTTTCAAAAAGTCTTAAAAATCACACAAAATGCAAAAAATATCAACATTGAAATACAATGTCCAAAAAACCTTCAAAACGAGTCCCTTCAAACAGCACATTTTTATGCACAACATAGAATTAAATAATAAAGGTTCAATTACTTAAAATCATGCATATTACGGCAGGATATTAGCAGCTGTAAATTAATGACACTAGCATCTCAAAAGAACACAACACTGTCAAACAATGCTTAGTAAACAGTGACTATAAAGCGTTAATTCTTGCAACAGACCCATAACACACAAAATACTGACAAGGCCAAAAACTATAAATTCAACTCTTCAAACATCAATTGTCAATGCCAATAAATAATAACAAAGGCATTAAAACTCATCAAGCTACAAGACAGGAAACTATGCAACTGAACGTATGCACGACTTGTTGACTAAAAAAGCAGGTTAATTTTGCTGTTTCTAGTTTTCTACATGTGCAGTGGTTCGTTTCTCTGCTTAAAATTGATAGAAAATTAACTCACAAGCCTCAAGTCTTCCTCTCAAGTCATACTCGGGGTCACTTGAAAGCTCTCCTGAAAAGCAACGTATTAAAGAGCTTTTCCTAAACATAAACCTTGGATTCCTTAAAGTTTACTTTCAATATCAATTATTTATTCCTAGTTAATAAAAAATCTAGTTTTTACAAAATCTGCAAAAAAATGAATAATGCAAAGTTACTATCAAATTGCTTACTTAATTTCACTATCAATCTGAACTCTGCTGATATGGAATACACATTATAACAAAATAATAAAACTTGATGCATAGCATGTAACAAAATCAAAGCAACTACTTAAAAGATCAGAAAACTCAGATCAAAAGCACTATCTTCATAACATAAATAAAATACAAAATTTTGAATAAATGATTATAACAATTAGATTTAAAGAAAAATTTTATTAGGGTAGAATTTATTCAATACTCCCTCTCCTGTCACATAATTTGAAACTTAAAACTTTACAAAACAAAGATTTTACTTTTAAAACAAAGTAAACAATGCATTTGAAAAACGTTGCATGGTCAAATGCAGCAGATTCCATAAATTCATAAACATTTCAAAATATGAAAATGAGGTAGGTACGTATTTCAATTAACGTTGCATTGGAGGAACACAACGGGCTATTGACTACGGTCTGGGATCAAACCCAAAGGGAAAGAGCCGAGAACACCACCACATCATTTTGAACCACGGTCAGATGACAAGGTCACACCTGAGCTGGCATCCCACTCTCCCAACTTTCACGCCATGCCAATATAAAGACATTTGTGGCCATGACAGATTTAACGTGCACCAGCCCCTTTGAACAAAACGCTCTTTTTTTGGATTCGAACTCTAAACCCTCTGGTTGCTAATCCATTACTCTTCCAAACAGGCTACCTCTGCCCATGAAAATGAGGGCGAAATTGGTATAGCATGGTGCAGTTTTCAGAAAGGGATTTTGTAGCAAACTGTCAACTCTTACTATTTTCCTTCAGAAATCTAATCAAATTTAAATTCTTAAGGTTACACGTTGAATTAAGAAATGTATATAGGAATTAAAATTCTACTTCTAATTTTAAATATCAATTTACACTTGTTAATTTTATTTGTAAAAATAGGTCATATTCATGGACAGACAAAAACTGCCAGTCTCCCTATTATATAAAAATGCTGAATTTGTTGACAAATTAACTATTTGGCTACCAATTTTACTTTAAAAATTGATGTTTTCGTGGTGATTTATGACATTTCAGTTTTTTAACCTACAAGGAAAGTAACCAAATCATCACATCTGTGGATCAAACTGATAAAAATAATCAAATATCTTAAAATAATTCATTAAATCAATAATATTAGACGTATAAGGGAGTTACTTGTAAACTTTCACACTATAACTTCAAAAGCACAAGGTCTTGCATACAAAAATGGCTATTATGTCGTGTCTATGAACAAAATATCTTTTGCATCATTCATAAAAGTGTAATTTTACCATGCTCATAAACCAAATTGTCACAACCAGATATTCAAGTTTTTTAAAAGTAAAAAATTTCATATTTCATCTGAACAGCAATTAATGTTATTGGTAACATAACATCTGAAAAGTAAAGATCAGATGTTTTCAAAACCAAATTACAGAATGCCCATACAGGCAATATATACAAATTTAATATAAAATATAAGTACTGATTGTGAGAAATATTAAGTAAAACATTTTTTAAAATAACATTGTCAATTCCTTAAATTTTGAAATAAGATAAAACTTATATTTGTGAAGAATCAACATCAGAATCATACATGCACATTTCTTACTTTCTTTTATTTCACTTTTTGTGTACGTAAACATTTTTGAGAAGCTTTGATGGAAAAAAATTATGCACATAAGCAGCTTAGTTTAGTGCACCAAATTGAAAAATGATTAAATTTGTATTATTTTGTGCTTCCATTTACTCTTGGAATATAATTCAACAGAAAAATAAATTTTTACAAAAAATTAAAAATATGAGTTCTTCCATTTTTCTAGACTAAGTTTAATAAAAATAAGTTTTATTACAAATAAAAAAAGAAATATGGTTTAGGTATATAAGAAAAATTATCATGCCTCTCAACTATGACAAAACAGGAAATTAATTTGAATACTAGATTACTCAAAAACCGAAAAGTAAATTGGTAAACAATTGCAAGGCACTATTTTGTTGGAAGTGGGAAGTATCAAAACCAACTAAAGACCTCTTGGTTTTGTCCAAATGCTGTGATGTCACGGTAACTGGCTGAGTGCTGATAAGATATGCATTGTAGTTTAGTATATGCTGAAGTGCCAGAAAAAAACAGTACCGACAAGCTTATGCAGATTTAAATCATTATTTTTATTTTAAAAAAAATCATTGATTTAAATCAAAATTTTAAATTTAATTTTTCTTTTTGTTATGTTTAATAACATTGAGAATGAAATACTGAACAAGATGCATGTTATTTTATTCAAATAAGTTAAGAACTTCGTTCATACTGAGTTCACCCCAAAATTATATTGAAAATCATCCTCCCTTTGAAAACACTAAATAATAGTATTTGCTGATTGGGATCATAATTACTAGACAAGTATTTCCATCTTGGACCATTGACCAATAGTGTCACTCACAAGCCTGCTTATTAGTGTTGGTTTTGTTTTAAAGAATCTGTGTGACTTTAAATCGCACATGGCCAATTTTAAACGACTAACTATGTGTTGAGTGAAGATGTTTGAAATATATTCACTTAAATTATTAAAATTGTGGTAACTTGCTTTCTTTTTAAGACGTTCTAGTTATTTCTTTAGTATTGTAGTCAGTTCATAAAAAATATAAAGACCCTTACTAACAACGAAAAGATTTCCTTCACTATCATGAAGTATTCCAATTTTGCACACAAATCTTTATAATTGTCAATTTTAATAGTTTCATTTTGTTTTGTGTAATATATTAATTAATTTTTATTTCAATTTATTGGAAAATTTTATGCATTGATTCCTTATAATTCTTTACCCTGCTAGAATAATAATTCAATATTTATGGAATTGAAATTTGGAATGCAAAAGTTAATTCACTCATCTGATAATTAAGTATGTTGAGAAAAGATTATGAGTTGAAATAGAAAGCTATTGGAATTGATAAATTTTTTGTTGCGAGCTCAAAATTCCAATGAATTGGCATTATCTGGGGATGCTATTACACTTGTTCTATGCAGTTCGTAGAGAAAAGAGCTTAATTCTTTTGTTTCATACATAAACCCTTTTTGTGTGCTTGGAATATACCTATGAAAAACTTGTCAATGATCAAGGAATTTGAAATAGACATTTGATTTCAAATTTATGTATTTTCATGTCGTCCCATTTTTTACTGTTAACTTACAAAAAATAATTTTTTCACCAATAAGTTATTTTTACAAGTTAAAAATTAATAAGCAGGAATTTTTTCAAGAGATGCAAGTTTCTTTTATTTAATTTTCTATTGGTGACATGATTTTTTCTCAAATGCAAGTCTTGAACCAATTAATTATTTCATATCAAAATAATTGAAGTAATTTAAAACATTTTATTCGTATATGATGAATATATAATACAAAAACATTTCTGAAATTTTCAATCATACATTTCATTTGTATGATTGAAAAAATTCATAATATGGTGGGATCTGGCAACCTTACTTATCTAGGCCCAAAAAAATTCACGTCTCTGGTTACGGGTTAAACTCAAAGTAATCTAAGCCACCTGATAACCAGATGGAAAAACACTGCTCATCTTGGCATTTGGGACACTGTCTATTTACTCTATCATGTTATTTACTTTGCTAATTTGTATGTCACATTTTAATCGTTCAAAAATTTACCCCGCTATATTTCTTAATACATTATTGTTTTACATAAAAATATTAAAGTTTTAATAAATCAAAACCATCTAGAGACTACACTGTAATTTGTGTATCTCATGTCCAACAAATTTAAACTTTTATGGGCAAGGAATTAAAATCATAAAAATCCGATTTAACTCAAATAAATCCGATTTAAATCAAATAAATCCGATTTAAATCAAATAAATCCTGTTTTTTTATTTTTTTAATCATGATTTTTTTCATACCCTGTTATACAATATACAAAGCATAGCCAATGCAGGTCATTGCTTGCATTTATCAGAGCATTTATAAATCAATAGAAATCTGCAGGCATCTTGAGCTGTTTCAGCTGCAAGAATGACAAGTTATCACGATTTAAGCGATTTCTAATGCTGTTTAATATTTGAAGCTTGTGATATAGGTCATACCATTTCAGAGGTAGAAGAGTAGTTTGTAATTTCCTATACTGCCATTTCAAGGGTGACAGAATTCTGTAGAAATATTCACATATTTGAAAATAAAATATTATATGTAACTTGTCAGTAAAAAGAAAAAGCTTCGAATGGAGAGAGGAAGGAAATCAAGAAAAAATGTGTTAAATTGACAAATAGCATAACTCAATCAGATTTAAAATTTTTCATTTTCAAATGTTTTATATGGACAAATTAGGGCATCTGAGTGGATAAAAGCTCAAAATCGTAACTGTTTAAACCTGAGTGTCGCAAGATTTGTGGGTAGTGTAGGTTGTTTTTATCCCAATACACTTATTGACTTAATAACTACATCTCTAAAAATTCATGGATTCTTTTAAACTTTAGAAAGATTCATTGGTCTTTTACTTTGGATAGAATCCTTTAGAAAGATTCTATCAGTCAAGAAGGTCAAAATTCATTAGAAGTAATGCAGGGAGACTACAAATTGCAAAGCAGAATTATTCATGTGAACCCTCAGAGTGTTACGAAAATCGAGTATCAAATCTCCAAGCATAACTGTAGCTTTTCGGATTGAAAATGGTTTCTTTAAAATATAGTACAATAAAAGATCATCCTCAAATTCAAAATTAACTGTGATATGAAATGCATCAAACATGTGTAATGCAAGTGGTCTTTAAATGCATATTGGATACTTATTTGTCAGGTAACGAGAAAAAGATTAAAAAAAATTTTAAGTCATATACAGTATTTTTGAAGAATGCACCCGATGATTCACATTGTTTTAAAAAAGTACTACCTCATGAAGCAGATTGAATTAGACTTATCAACCTTTATATCTTTATTGATTAAACTTGTGGAGAAAATTAAAAGCAAAAATAGCACTGATATATATTCTAATGGAATTTCATTTCAGAACCAGAGCAAGTTGTACAAATTGTGTTAGTATTATTTTATGCCATGTGTTGGTAATGTTTTGGAAGAATCCAACAATCTTCTGAAGTAATTTTCTTTAAAAACAAAAAGTTGGGAATTTTTTTCTTCCTTTTAGAATTAAGTTTAAACAATGAAAAACCATAATAAAGTTACAATTATTTTTTAAATTATGGATATAAATAGGTGAAAAATAATTCATGCAAAACCTTGTTTCTCATACCCTACTTAAAACATGTAAATTTATAAAACTAAAAGATACTTATCTGTTGTAATTAAGTAGTACCATATAACTACAAGCAATTAGTAGTTTGATGTGCACAATGGCAGAAAAAATTACAAAAATAGTTATAAATGCAAACTTTTCACATCCAAAAACTGCCTTCAATTGAACCTCCTGGTGGTTGTCTCAAAGATGTATTTCCTCTCATCATTAGAAGAAAACTAACAGTTCTCGATCTCGTCATCATCAATATCTTGATAACGAGATATCTTGTCATTAGCAAAATTGGTCAGATCTTGATGGACGAGATATCTTGAACCACTTGAAGGGTTAATGTACAATTTTTCCTTCAACTAACTTTCTGGATCTTTCCAGAAAGAAATGCCTTGCAAAAAATTTCTTGATAATTAACACATAACTGTTTTAAGAAACCAGATAAAAGAGTTTTGTGAAAAGACTAAAAATGTGAAACTTGTGTGATAGATAAACTGTTGTCAAGCACTTTTCTAAATATTCTAACTTTGGTTCTATTTATGATAAAAAGAAAATGCTTGTTTAGAAAGCTAATGAATCAGGCTCTGATAGTGAGATAAGAAATTATACTTTGATCAAAAATCTCATTTATAGATAGTCAAAAACCCTAAACAATTATAACTAAATAACTTATATGAAAACAACAGTTTGAATAAAGTGGAATTGGGGTTGATTTCATCACCTCAAATAATACATGCTGAAAGGTATAGATATAATTACTATGAGCTTAAAACTAATTATTTAAGCTAGAGAACAAACCAATGCCAGGAAAAGTGCAGTAAGGCAAGATTCTTTTTTTCTTGTAAAAAAATCAATCCTGTATTTCTTTACATAATTTTATTTTTAGGGTCTTAAGAGCATGTATGCCAAATTTCTAGGTGAAATTCACAAAAATGGCCCTGTTATAAGCCATTAACAGAATAGGTGCACAGATGCAGAACTTGGTTTTCGATAGGTTGGTTTGGGAGTTTTATGGTGCAAGGGCCATATTTGGCCAAGCTGTGCTAAATACAAGATAGAAAACATCAAGCAATGGACATACACACAGGAGGAAAGTTTTACTGATAAAGAATAGTTTGAATACAGAAAAGAGAAATACACCCAGGGTAGGTTACAGGAATCGAACTTGCACCACTTACAACTCATAGGTTACTAGTGCAGCAGACTAACCCACTAAGTCACCGCAACACAGTAGAATTTGGAGCATACACAACTTCATAAAGACGTAAATTCCATAAAACCGATTAATAACTATTTGTTATCAAAAGATCATCACACTTATCTACATGTTACAATACTGTAGGGCACTGGTATAGCGGAGTAGCAAGGAAGTACTATAAATACTGAATATGCTTTCGTTAAATGTAATGAAACTAACTTCAAATGCATTTTTCTCAGAACTTCAAGAGTAGTTGGCATTTCTATAGGATTGATTGATTTGAAATTTTTACAGCATAACCAACAAAATCCTTTTATCATTTAATGAACCAAAAAACGATTTATGTTTTATGCAAAAAACCGTCCATTATTTTAGCTAAGCCTATTATTTGATTTGGCCCAAGTCCAGTTTTTCAAATTAAAAGAAAATTCAGCTTTATCAAACAATATCTACATGTATGAAAGAAAACATTCAATTTTTTGGTTTAAGAGTTGAGAAATCATGCCAACCAGCAACCATGGAGCTTCGTATAGCGTCATGGTAGATGAGAAGGCATAATTCTTCATGAAAATTATTTTAAAACTATTTTGGATACCTGAAATTATAAATACAAAGTTTGGAATTATTTGATTGCATAGTTTTGTCAATTAAAAATCCAAACAAAGTGGCAAGAAAAAAAGAATTTCCATAACCATTTGCACTCTGATGTTGCCATATTGGAGACACTACAGCAGAAAATTTTAATGAGTGCAAAGGTTTAAATATGTAAGGAAGTTACTTAGTGTTACTTTTACAAGGAAGCTGGAATATTTTTCACACATAGAGGGAATATAATTTCAGGAGTTTGTTTTAGTGTATATTCACGGGGCAGTTTTGTTTGTCAGTGCAATACTGTCAATGCTATATGATAGACGAATTTAAGTTTTTGGAAGTGAATTGAAAAAACTAAATGTTCTTTTTTTATCAAAAGTGAGGCAAGAAAAGTTCAGAAGAGATAAAATAAAAAACTAAGAAACATAATCTATTAATGACCATTTACTAAGAATGGAATGGAAAAAGATCTGAATTCCTGCGGTGAACCTGGCCACTAACTGTGAGGTCATGGAAGAGGGAAGCAGGCCTTCTCTAATAGTCCTAGGTTGTCGAGTTGGTGCAAGGGCCATATTTGGCCAAGATGCGTTGGTGCAACGGCCATATTTGGTGAAGATGCATCAAATAACCCAGTTGTCCTAGGAAGCATACCAGTTTTGAAACTCACATTTCATGCAGTGCTCTTTTGAAGTGTTTTAAAAAATTTGCATGCTACAAAAAACATTCTGAAAAGTAGATGCAATAAAATCTTGAATATCAATGTGTATAAAAAGCATTATTTTGCCTCAGATCATGAAAAACAGAAAATGCATTGCTCTTGAATGAAACATGATATGCATTTTTGAAGTTTCAAGAAAGCCAATAATTTTTTAGTGCATGGCAGTAGGTTTCTCAGTAGCTTTAATGTTCATACTGCACATTTTACTTCAAATAAGTTTAGTAAGGGAAATACATTTTAAACCAGCACAGAAATGGAGTTGTCATAACCAAGATCATTACATAAGTAAAATAAAAAATTTTATATTGGTAACATTAACTTATTTGACAGTTCAAACCAAAATCAATGCAGTCACAATACCATTCTAACACACCAAACACATAATATAAACTTAATTCCGTAATCTCACCTGTTAAAATAATATCTGGAATACTAGTGGGCGTCTGAGGTGTTTGTGGTGTTGTTTGATGACTTGAAATAACACTGGATTTTGTATAAAGAGTAGGAGACTGTAATTGTGAATCTGAGCCAAGGGATGTAATAGAATATAGCATAGCATTGTCCATGTCATGAGTCGTATTAATACCAGATGATATTTGATTGGTAAATTGAAGTCCACTTTGATTCGACAGAGAAATATCTCCATCAGGAGGACCAACACCCCCTCCACTATCTACAGTAGCTAAAAACATTGCAGTGTTATTGTGTGAGCCAACATTGTTTGAATTGGAACAATTGTCTGACATCTAAAATAAAAAACATCAAAAGTTAGAAATAAATCATACAAGTAACATTTAATAAGACTCAAAGTGTCAAAACAATATGGTGTAAGAAGCTTTAACTTTTCTGTGGTTGTTCCTTATTCGGCGAATCACAAAGTACTTATTTTTCATTTTTAATTACGTTTTCAGCATACATGCAGAATACGTTCAAGAAACGTGATTATTTATAAATTTCAAAAAAGGATTTTGCACCGCTGTTGCAATCTCCAAATCTTATAATTAATCTACATACCATAAATATTGAATATAGAGTACATAATTGCAATAGAAAATAACTGCTTTAAATTGAATAAAAGTAGTTATGATACCAAAACTGGGATTTAAGAATTTTAACACAAATTATTAAAAAATTTAATGAACACTAAAATCAAGTTTTAAAATTTGGAAATTTGTTTTTAAATTTTGGTTTTAAAATTTTTTATTGAATCAAAAGTTGGAATCTCAATTTCCATTATTTTGATATGAATCTTCATGCATAAAAATTATTGTAATTGAGGGAAAAGTAGTTATTAATTTTAAAGTAATGTAAGACTATAAAATCACTTTGTGTTAATTAGGTTAAATAGTTTTAGAATCTAATTAGTTTCTTTACAGTAAAGCCATGTAAAACAATTTTTTAATTTGTAGGTCAAGAATTTAATGGAAAAATTAGTCAGTAGAACACTGGCTGTACATAATTTACTTAACACTGATTTTGACATTAGAAAATTACAGTCAATGAATAAATTTGTCTAAACATTAATGAAATCAATAATTATATATAGCAGGTTATAAAAGTAATGTGAATGCTACAAATATTAGCAAAATGAGTATATGAATGACAAGTTTGAAATTAATACTGTTTTAATATTTTACCAATCATTGCAATACATCAGAACATGTTGATATTAAAACAAACTTATGTTTTGAGAATAACTAGGAGAATAGCTAATTAATTTTATTCATATTAATTAATATTCTGAGACATTTCATAGGGCTGATTTTTTGCCCTTTTTAAATTAAGTAGATCACTTATTTTTAAAGATTAAATTCAATTCTTTTGAATTGGACTATAACATAAATCATATAATTTTGTCAGTCAATTAAAAAAAGTAATTTAATATCACAGCATAGAAATATAACAAAAATGAAATGAAACAAGTCATAGATACACACATACAACAGTATTTTTATAATTACGCCAACTTACATTCAAAACTATAAATGATAAAGAAATCAAAAGAAAACAAAACAAGATATTAGATCAAGGTTGAGCAAAATTATAAAAAGCAAAAATAAGAAGCAGGATAGAGATGCAAAATGTAAAAAAAAATGTTAGTTTTAAAACTAGGAATTCCATTTTTAAAAAGCAATTTATGAGGAAAAAAGCGAAGATTTAAGAAATTGATAGCAAGCACATCTATGCAAATGGCATACACAGCAAATATATCCATGGTAGAACTATTCCAGAACTGTTTTTCATTTTTTAGTTTATATAGCCCCTTCAGACAATAATTACATATTTGAAAGTATGTTGAACGGACTAATAAACTTTTATTTAAGATACATTGATTATATTTTTAAACTTAATATTAATCTTCATTATGAAGTACAGTAAAAAAATATTTACCTTTCACAGAACACATTAGAAACATTTACAAGTACAATGACCATCAGCTTGCTCAATATGACTTAGGTGTCACTCAGCATAAACAGTTTATTTTGTACAAGAGGTAATGTTTATATTTCTCCTAAAGAATAATCAACGAGGCGATAGGTCCACTCAAACATTGCTTTGTTATTTTTCTGAAGAACTTGTAAATAAATACCTTACTTATAATTACAATTGTTAAAACAGACTTAGAACTGTAGAACAAGGAATCATAAACTTAAAAACATTGGGCACAAAAGATTAACAAAAATTAAAAACATGTATGTCACATGTATAAAACATTTACACTTTCATGCCTGTATCCCACAGCAGATACATTGCAAAACTTCTCCCAACATCAGTAAAATAATTATGTAATGTTGAATGCAATATAAAATTATTCTTAGAGGATTGAGAAACCCCCAAAATTACATTTTACTCATTTATTTATAAGTGACAAAATATCTTAGGTCAAATGCTACTAAAAAATAATTTTTTAATTGTGTTGTATGTGTGAATACAAATAAACATTTCAAATTAGCAATGATAAATTATTTACTGAAGCAAACTCATAAAACCATGACAATAACTTTCGCTCATGTCTGAACTGCTGTGCATGGTTTTTAAGTGGCTTGATCTTATTTGTCTAACTTAGAAATGAATAATTTTGGGGAAAAAATATAGTTATCCTGATGAACCCTATATCTGTCAACAGAATTGTCACAATAAAATAAACGGATTTATTTCATTTAAATCAGATTATTATTATCTAAATTAATTCCCCCTATAAGTTTGAACTTGTTTGATGTTAGGAATTTATAGTGCAGTTTCTGGAATTCAATCATTAAACATTAACACATCTGGGATGGGTTAGAGAATATATTGAGGAAAATCTTCTCACACTTCTAATACTTTCATATCAAAACATTAGAAAATATTTTTTAACAAAATTAAGACAAAAAATATTAATTTATTACCATGTGATAAATATGCAATGTCTAAAACCTTTCCTTTTTTAATTTGCTGGAATCATTTAGTATTATATTAATTTCCTCTTTTTCACCCTTCGTTTGAAACCTAGCATTAATCGTAAATACTTTCCCAGGCTCTCTTTGTTGATACATGAGCCCTGCAGACATGTATGAAAATATGTTCTTTCTGGCAATGATCAGCAAGTGGAGAACTCAAGAGACAAGCTACCAGCTGTAACTGGATATGGACCCTCAATTCGACTCACGAGTACAAGCTAATTTTTTTAATAAGATGATTTAGTTATAATTGCCATGTCTTGTCTTTAAGAATGATATACATTTATAATTTTTAAAAGATTAGAATAATTAAATATAATCTTGATTTGTTACTGTTCTATCCCTTCATTTGAATTCTGTTATAATACAAATCCATACTGGTAAATATTCAAGGTAAAAAAATTAACATGTTTAATTAGAGCAGGGGTGTCAAACTCAATTAAAACTCGGGCCATTTAATGCAACTGGTAAGATTCACGCGGGCCACATCACATTTACAAATTTTCTTAAAATTATATTTTGAAGTGAGGATTCGGGAATATGGATAGGATAATTAAAACACATAATGTAATTAAGTGAGTTTAGGGTAATAATTTATAATATTGCTATATAATTGCTTTTATTTAAATGTTTATTTAATTTAATGTATTTATAAAATTAAAATTAATTTTTTTTACCGGAAACTTGCCAGCGCTTTCCTCCTACTAGTTTTCCAATACCTGGATTCAAAGACTGAGAACAGACAATCTTCATTATGGCAGATAGATATTTATCAGTTAATCTTGATCTGTAGTCCGTTTTATTTAATTTCATGGATGAAAATAGTTGCTCACACATTTTTAACATGACGAAATTGTGTTACGGTCTTGCCTCGATCTTCCCTAGGTGCTATTTTCTTCATAACATGTTCTGTTATCATTTTACTTCAGAGCATCGTGGGCCACAAAATATTACCTCGGGGCCACATGCGGCCCGCCAGTTTGACACCCCTGAATTAGAGGACACAAATTTAATTTAAAAATCACAGCTAAAATGGAACAGTTCTGAAGGCTCTGTACAGAAAAAATGATTATTCTGCTCTTATTGCTGTCCAACTTGATTTGAAGGTGAGGTAGGTAAGTATTTTATTTAATATCGCACTGGAGCAACACACCGAGTTATTGGCGACAGTCCGGGATCAAACCCGAAGGGATAGATCCAAGAACACCATCACGAAATTTTGAACCACTGTCAGATGACGAGGTCACACCTGAGCTGGCACACCACTCTCCAAACTTCCACACCACACCAACGTGAGGATATTTGAGGTCATGACAGATTTAACATGCACCAACTCCCATTAGTACAAGATGGTCTTTGGTTGGATTCAAACTCGCAATCCCCCCCTCCAGTTGCTAATCCGTTACTCTTCCAACCGGGCTACCGCGGATACGTTTTGAAGACGAAGAATAAATTTTAAATTTTTTATTCAGATGCTGAAGTAGCAGTGGTAATAAGCAGCACAGCTGTATTGTGGTTTAATAATGACCTTGTGTCTACTTACTGAAATCTAAATTAGTTCTTCATACCAAGATATTTTTCTCAAAAAGGGAATCAGAATCAAGGAGTATTGTTTGCTTCAAATTTTATAATTACAAGAATCATACTAGATAAATATTTTAAAGTGAAAATTATAGCTTTTTCTTTTTCAAGCTAAGTTGATTAGCTTATCTCAAATACAGGGATTTATTAAACAAGCTAGGATACAAAACAAGGGGCTTATTTGCAAAGTAACAAAAATCAAAGTTGAAATCATTGATTCCTTTATAGGAAAACCCAATCCTCTTCCTCGTGAAGTCAGTTTTAGCATCTTTGATTAACACATGGAAGACGTTAAAATAAACCAAAAACCTGATGTGTGGACGGTCCCATGTGTGCAAAATAAATCTGCTAATGAACATATGTTCAATGGACAAAGGGAATCATTTGTTAGTAGCCATTGTCATCTCAATCAATGAATACTGTTATTTCTGTAGTGAAGGTTTTCAAAGAGAACCAGATAATTTGCAGTTGAAAAAAGGACTATTCTTGGGGTGGATAAGCAAATAAATGCATTTGGTCATAACGTGTACCTTGTTCCAGATTATTAAAATACAATTACAAGTTTGAATTATTAAACTTTAATAAATTAAAAGAAAGTTAAAACTGTTGATTTACATCAATGATTTTTAATGCAATTGATTTAAATTGGCATAACCTCGTTATGAGTACTTGAAGTAATGAAAACTTTAAAAATGGGGGAAAAACACCAAGTGAAAATATAATTTTTCGTAACAAGAAATAAATTTTATTCTCTCTACCCTTTTTAAATATTTAATCTTTCCGTTGAGAAAGGAATAAACTGATATATATTTGCTATTGCAATGGATAAATGCGATAGAAAGTTAATTATTTCAAAACCAAATTTTACGATAATTGTATATTTAATTTTTCAGTGTTTTTGATCAAATAACAACTTTCCACAACATTTTAGTAACATTTTCCCTTGAGGATGATAGAAGGTTTTTACTACTTTCAGGGTAGCTACTCTAAAATGTATGAAAGTAAATTATTCGAAATTCTCTGCTTCAAGGTCCTTTGAAAAAGTATATCGAACAATCGTGATTATTCTTCCAGAAGCTGTAAGAAATGTAGTGATCTTGCAATTACAATGCACCACATTAAAAGTACAACTGAATCAAAAATAGTGGTACACTACAATTTTGAACAGCTATCTAAAATAATTTTTGACAGTATATTGAAATTACACCAATTATGGGAGATATACCTGAAAAATGCAATGAAAAAATTTATCACAAGAAATGGAAATTGCTAGACGGGTGAAAAGATGTTTATGTAACCACCAGTATCCTAAATATATATCAGCAATAATTCTACCATGGATTACACAGCTGTTTTAAATTCCGCTGTATGCATTGCAATCAGTTAGTCAAAGCCAGAGAGAAGTTACCATGAAGAAGCATTCACACAGTTGTAGATCACCCACCATCTTGAACTGTTCAAGCTGGTGCTGAAGTGCATTAGTTTGCTGATGCTGAACGTAATAACTTGAATCTGGATAGGAGTTGTTACTTAGAGTTGTGTTCGATCCAAGACCAGGAGAACTAGATGGGGACAGACTGTGAGAAACAGGAGACGTGGGAGCACTGCAAGAATGATCAGCTGGACTAGTACTTCGGTATGAACCCATTGGCAACTAAAAAGAATTGAAATATAGTAAGTTATACGCATTAAGAATTTCATTAGATTCTTATAAACAATATGAACTGATAGACTTAAAGAAGATAAAATTATTCAAACTAAAACAAATTTCAAACTATAAAAATCAGCCAATGCATCAATCACTAATAACTGCTTGTTCTGTCAAGTGCAGATGGGTCGATGTAGGCTTACATTTAGATTTGTTTCTACTCTTTTAGCATCTTTATATAAACTGCAATCATTAATAAGATAAGCAAATCTAAAAATCTAGATCCTAAAACGATGTCGGCCATACTTAGTTGAAGAAAAGATTCAGTATAGAAAATGTCAATGCCAAAAATATCTTCTAGCAAAAGGGTATAACACCCAAGTAGCTTTATTGGGAAACACTTGCTTAAATTTAGGTATTATAGAGGCAAGATTCATAAAACAAAAATACTAGGGAGATGACAAAAAATTCAAGATTTTCAAATAACAATATCAAACTGATTTTTAATCTCCAATGCCAATAAATCTACTGATGCAAAAATTAATTACAGCAAAAGTTGTTACGATGCATCTCACTATATTTTTTCTACTTGTACTCAGATGAGTTTTGGGTTTGTAAACTGCAGAGGGAATCTGTTTTTTAGAATTGGAGACTCAAAAATCACTTGTTTTAAACAATTATCTGCTGCAGTGGTTCTGCTTTCATTATGGGGCAAAAAAGGAAATTGTCAATTTAGAAGATTGAGTTTCTTAGACTCTGAAAGGGAAAGAGAAATTATAAATGACCACTTTTTGAAAGAGCTCTTGATAATGTCCTTAATACTTGGGAACGAATAAGTGCTATTGTTGCCATGAAACATGCAAACTATAGTTGTAAATGAAGGTTACACTTGTTGCCAATGTGAACATTTGGCAGCAAGGGATTCAACTAATCCATTCTGTCCATTACCCCTTTCAGTTCCACCTCATAAAAGGGCCAGTGTAGTGGTTTAAATTTCAGGTTAAGCGAAAGAAGGATTGGGGAGTCAAAGCCTGAGGACTGGGAACCTCAAAGATTTTAGAGTGAACAATTGACTTGAAATAGATATGTCAGCTTCTAAAATACCACTTCCATCACCAGTAGCTAAATCAACTCCAAACCTCTGATGAGAACATTAAAGTAACTGAACAGCATGTATCCGTCCTCGGAAAAGGATCAATTAATCTGGTAAAAAAGGTTTTAATGTATCAAAAGAGTGGACGAGAAGGACTTAGTTTTCAAAATATTCTACCTCATTTAATATTATTAAAAGGTTTTAGAGCATTGATTTCAAGTTGAACTTGCAGTTTTCTAATTTAACTAGCTGAATTACCCTGCGTTGCTTGGGTTGAATTGTTTATAATTCATCATAATATTACTCACTATTATTCCTATGGAAATTTCGAATTGTTTTAGCCCCTGCAGATCCAGCACAAATCAAAGGGGGTTAATATATAGCCTATGCGTCCTGCAGAATTCTACAGGATTAATGTACCAAATTTAGTGTGAATTGGTCTGACATTGATCGTATAAATACAATGTTATTCCTATGAGGATTTCGAATTGTCTTTAGCCCCCTGTACCATATCAACGATAAAAAAAGATAACTTTGTATGAAAATAATAATTTATTATCATAAAAATTTACATACCAATAATAAAGTCAGTTTAAAAATTTACAGACGGGATACATAAACGATATGATACTGAGTGATTTTCAGCACTCTCATCTTCGATTGAACCATACTAAGATTCTAAAAATCTCCAAGATCATCTTGAGAGGCAACTCCTGTAGATGTTAACTCTGACATCATCAGCACAGCCAGACCAGGAGAGAACACCCCCTAGCAAGTGCTCTGTCCAGGATGACGGGACATTACATCCCTCTGCACACCCAAGACAAATAGAACGGGGTTAATATGTAGCCTACATTACCAGCAGGGTTCCAAAGAATAAGTGTACCAAATTTGGTGTAGATTTCTATAGAGAACACAGATGCAAACTCTGCTTTATATGTTTAGATGTACAATCCATGCCTTTTTATTTCTGATAAGAAAGTTTTTCTGGGCCCAGGTTATATTGTACCCTCTCAGTATATTAACCTTTTTTGTTGTCCTCCAAGAAACAAAATATAAAAACACTAGATTGGACGGCACTCCTGTAACCTTTAAACAAATGGCCTTCAGTCTTTTTAACAGTACATAAATTGCATAAAATAGTGATTACATCTAAATGGCATCCCAACTGTTTATCATTTTTGCAAACTTGAAGTTTATTTTACCTTCACAGTATTTTCATGAGTTTGTGAGTATGTATGCCACAAAAAATTAAAGTAGATCCATCGTTAAACTCACAGAACACACAAGGAAAAACATTTAGAATGAAAATGCTTATTTTTTAGCAACACGATGTTTAGACAAATTTTACACTTATCAAATTCATACCATTTACATATCTTATTTACAATAGATACAGTAATAAGCAAATTCTTCAGCAGTTTCTGTCTTCATTTACTTTATTTAACGAACATGTTTTATATGTGCAATTGGTTGCACATAAATTACAATTTTGAATTTCACATTTCTTACCTATCATAAATTTCCCACTATGATTCTGATTTATAATTTTGGTGCTTTTATCCAGCGATTGAACTTAGGACACTAATTGATGTTTTGCTTGAAAAATTAACAAGACCATTACTTTCACATAAAATATTTCTAGCAGCAAAATAATCATTCAACCATTACAAATTTTCCATTAAGTGACATCCCGAGTGATATAAATCTAAATTATTTTTTGTATAGTCCACAAGGAAATGTGCTTGGCTTCAAAACGACACCATCAGACATTTTAGGTAAATTTAGAAGTAAAAATTTTCTAGAGTTATAGGGAAAAACAATTTTGCTGTGTGCTGATCAAGTAAAATGATTAAGTCACAAGAAAAATTGTTGAAATCTGACACAATATGAGAAAGGGAGAAAACGACAAACGAGCTCCAGTGTCAAAAAGACACAATGACCGTTTTAGTGTTAAAAGGTTACTGTATCATGCACAAATACAGAAACATTTGTCATGTGTCCAAAATATGTGTTTACTTTTCAGCATAATTAAACAAAACTCTGGAATGTGTTATAAGGATTTTAACTAGAATTAAGGATGAAGAAAAATAACAGAATGCGAATTACATTTAACTGGTACATTTGAAAAATCAGAAACTGAAATGTATGAAGAAAAAACAGGTCATCAATTATTTAATCCTTAAAAGACTCGAACATTTTTAGTCACCAGCCCATCTAGTATTGGTTGTATTCACAATAGCCAACCACATAGAAACTTTTAAAAAATTCAAATTAGTTTTCCAAATTTCGTCTTGAAACTCAATCAGGATACACAATTCATCAGCCCTAGTTAATATACAATATAAAATACTTGACTGAGGTAAAGTTGGAGACTTTACCTGAAGTAACTTACCTGAGGTAAAGTTGGAGATGTTGGTGTAGTTGGCTCATATCCAAATGCTTGAGCGTTTTTTTGAGATGACTGTTGCTGAGGGTATATCCCAAACTGTGGTGTCTGCTGGGGATAAGTTTCAAGTGAGAGAGCGTTCGTATCCATGGTCAAACCCTAACGAAATTGAAATAAAGCAAGAAAAAAAGAGCGTACAGAAAACAGAATGAAAAGCAACTACAGAAGACCAACTAAAAAGTATGCAAAGAAGAGTAAATAAGCAAATAAACAAGATTTAAGTTACGAATTTCCAGTCTGTGACAATATCAAAGCATAAAAATAAATGGCATAAAATAATAAAAATTTAAGTTTTATTACCTGACGAAATCCCTAAATAATATGCATGCATGAACTTGAAAATAGAATGCAAAGCAAAGCCATGAAGAAAATTAGCAGGATTACCATTACCAATTTGTGTTAAAGAGTTTTTAAACAGTTTTAACAGTTTATACTCTACAAGACAACAAATAGAACACAACACATTCAGAAAAAGAAACATTTAAAAAGATGTCAGAAGACTTCAACAAATTTTAATGACTGTTTTTAAATGACTGAACAAAAACTAATCTAATACCAACACTGAACTTATGTATTATATGACCTATGACTGAACAGAAAATTTAATAAGAGATCACATCTTTCTTAAAACTACTTTTATAATATAGGTAGATAACTACTTAAACTAAGTTATAAAGTAATATATAAATAAGTATAGAAGGATTAAAATCACTCAATACCAGAAAGGTAGAGCAGCTGTTGTCACAGTAATGACACTTGTTAATGCATTCATTTCTGAATGATCCATTTCTAACTTTCTAAGCAAATTAAATTTTAACTAAATCTGAACACGAAAGTAAATTTAAAAAGCAAACATTTAACTTACATTCACTTATAAAAAATCACTGAAAATAATTATTTCACTTACTATAAGAAACTTCACAAGAGACACATAGCATATTTTTAACAAACACCTTTAAAATACAGAAGCTTTAGAATTATGTTAATGCAAATCTTTAAAACAGCACACTTACAGAAGCAAAGAGATAGAACAAGAGATGGAGAGAGCAGGACAGAAAAGAAAACAAAATTTGTGTTTTCAATTTCAAAAAAACATGAAACAAGGCACCCAATGATACATGCAAATTTAGAATGAAAAATAAGCATGTGCTTAGAAAGAATAATTCTGATCAAAGAAAATCTAGATTCATAGTTCTTTTGGAGAGGATGATGATGAAAATATTATAAAGTGAATGATTATTTTCCATTTGTACTTCAATGTTTCTTAGAAGAGTGAACTTTTGAAATTAGGGAATATATATATATAATAAGTACTTGCAAAATAAACTTTAATCAATCTTCAACATTTTATTTTTCTGTTAAATATAATATTGAGGTACGCTGATGTAAATCTCAAAACAAATTAAATCAATAGAAAATAAACTAAGCTGTTTCTGCTCAATTTAGAACACTCAAGTATCTTACAATGCTAAACTTCACCATTAAATTCTTGACCCAAATAAATATCTGCACTTAATAAACAAAAGAATAATTTTAAACCATTCATGTGCCATCTCTGGTTCCTCTTTACCTCCATAGTAATCCATGAGCGGTGATGGTAATGCCCTTGTGGCTTGTAACGTACTTGGTGTTGCAGAACAGTATGTTGATGCCCATGGTGGCGCGGACTTCCACTTCCAATAACCAAGTTCGTCAGATTGTGATGATGCCTTCGTCTGGAAGAGGGAGATGGAGAAGGTCCTGGACTTGAATGCCGACTTCCACCCCCAGAACTTGTTGTAATGAGTGTTCCTCCACTGAGGCTGGAACCTATATCATATCCCACAATGAGATTGCATCATTTGCTCAAACAAAATATTTAGCTGCAAAATGTATATAAAAAACAACCAAATCACCGAACTCTAGTCAGACTCCCAGGAATTGGCAGTCAAGTCATGTGGTTTAGATCAGGATTACAGGGTGATTGAAAACTTGACAAATTTTTATGGAGATAGAGAACACCAAAACATACCGTAAACACAAAGGAATGTATGACTGAAAACGTCACTCTAACGTGATAGAGGGCACTGGTCGCCAGCACTGCAGTTGGACGGTTCAGGCTTCCACATATGAAATGCCAACTTTGTACAGAGAACATGCATTGTTTTACAAATGCAGAGATGGCAAACATGCACATAGTGTGTGGGGTAGCTGATGGAAATGGAAGAGTTGTGGTGCAATTGTATCGTGAATGATACCGTAAGAGACGTGTACCACATCACCATATGTGTGCATTTGCACCAGAACTTGTGCGAATACAAAACATTCTACAAGCGTTTCCCACCTTTTCAAATATCGACTGACCCAAGGTTTGACTGCCTTCTCATCAGCCGCACAATATCTGAATTATTCATGTTGGTCAGTACAATTTTCATGGTGCAAGGGCAATATTTGCCCAAGCTGCACCAAACAAAAGACAGGCAACATCAAGTAATGGTCATATATATACAAGGAAAGTTTTAATAACACAGGAGAGAGAAATGCACCATGGGAAGAATGAAACCTATGTTGACTACGACTTACAGGTTGCTAGTGCAGTGGGTTTGCCCACTGAGCCACAAAGCCCCCTCAAATATTCAGGATTGAAGAGATCAAGCCCAAAGTCATAATGAAATAGATAAGTATGTTTTTACATTGAAAGGGAAAAACTTGCATATCATTCAATAAAAACTTTTACTGCTGTATCCAAGATGAACACCCACACACCCTTTTCCTAACAATATAACAAAATTTGTGAAGTGGTATAAAATTCATCAAGTATTTGATTAATTAAGAAACATAGATAGGATAATCTTATATGTAATATCCTTCATTAGTATAAAGTGATGGATGCTGGTTTCAAACTAAATACTAGTTTGGTTTGTCAGACAGTAGTCACAGTGGAAAGGAATGCCAACCTTCCACAAGAGGATGAGAATGTTTCAAACATTATGTTATATGAAATTATAAATATGCTGACATCACAAACTTTTAATTAATTGTAATAATGTGCTAAGAATTCAACAAAGAGTGGATGAGCTCTTTTGAGCAGGGTTGGAAGCCTTTAAGTGAAGCTTTATTGATGAGGGATTTGATACACTGATCACTAAAATAATCCCATATATATTTATTAAGAGATTTCAAATTATATTAACTTTTCATGAACAAAATTTCACTAACCTAAAATATGAGTCTGATGCTGTAGAGATGATGGGGACAGGGTGGTGGTACTGTTAGATGGAGAATGAGGCATCTGACCGCATGAGTTGACAAAGCCAGCTTGATCTTCTACATCCAGAGGTGTGGTTAATGGTGGTGGAAAATGTAAATTGGTCAAATCGGGTAATGATCCTGTATTGCTAGAAATTGGCACATGCACAGATCCACACTCTTCCTGAGATGGATAGATGCTGAAAATAAGGTTAAAGTTAAATGATGCAAACAGAAAAAGTATACCTGCCAACCTCCAAGGAAAACCAATCAGGAAGATTTTTAGTGGCATAAAAACCATTGTCGAAACAAACAAAATTTTTAATTACAAATTCCAGATCTCAACAATAATCTTCATGTAAATCACATATGTATATTTTGTACATATTATAACATTGTAATGGTTGAAAAGTCCTTTAATTTAGCTTTTAACTGAAAACTTTTTTATTTGTGAAAGTGCAGAAAACTAAGTAGTAAGTTAAACAAACAAATGAAAAACAAAACAATGTCAATAATTAAACTAATGCAAATTTTTAGATCTTCGACATTGGAGAAAGTTCTTGGTAAAAAAATTATTCATAATTCTGTGTTCCTAAATGAATTCTAACCAATTTTTTATTACTAGAATTGATAATTTTATTCAAGGACTAACTCTTTATATCTGAAAAGGATCGTTCATAGTATAGAAAATTAAATGCCTAATACTGGCAAACTCAATTTTCATTGATCCTTACTGAGTGTGAGTGCTTACAAAATTTGATAACACGTTTCCTAAGCTTTTTAACAAATGGAAAATGTTAAGATGAATTAAAAAAAATAAATTGTAAAATACTTACACATTATTTTGACATTTACAAAATGCATAGAATGAGTTAATAAGATGCACAAATGTGATAAGGGAAAATTAATGCAAACTTACTTAATACCAGGTACTTCACATGATTTTGGCCTCGATTGTTGCAATTGTGGAACAAGTTGTTGCTGAAATGAGTTTAATAATTTTTAAGCTAATAAGATTAGAATAAAAATGGCTATAATTGAGAAAAATTAGTCTAAAAATACAGGAGCTTTTAAATGAGCTTGAATCTTTAAAATGTGAATTTAAGGCACATGCAATTTTTGAATTTTATATAATATTCTATAATTTTAAGGAAAGAATTAATTTGCAGTTTTCTGAAAAACACCAATAAAAATAATTACAAAAATGTACCTTTTTTGGATCCCAATAATTGTTAACTTGATCATTTTCAGATAGCATGTTGCCATCAACTTCTATGCATAAAAAAAATTAATTAAACACTTCAGATGAACAGAAGAGATAAATATAAATCAAAACACAAATTAATATTAACTTTCCATAACTTTGAAAAACATTGTGCACTCCATGTAAAATTGCTACTACAATCATTCTGTTATACACAGACAATTGGATGCAAGACATTTTTCTAATATTTTCAAGAGAAACAGTATTTTTTCCTAGGAAGTGACACTGTTGTCGACTAGTATGAGGAATGCTGCTTTGTTTCAATCAACAATTTAGATATTCAAAAGTATACTGCAACTTTTCATTTTCTTCTGTCAAGACTACAGAAAAATCCTTCCTGTAGCCTCTTTCTGATACTGATGAATCACTCATCAACAAAAAGTATATTGGATGTTACATACATTGCACAGTAGGTCAAGGATTTTTTGGCACCAGAAGCTTCAGATGAGCCATTTTTATGACTTTTCATATTAAAAATAAAACTACAAATGAGATTATGGTTAGGAAATGTCTAAAAAATGTGTTTAAAAACCCAGTTCAGAACTAAAACAAGCTTAAAACTTGAAAAACGATTTTAAAAAATATTAAACTCAAAAAACGACCTAAAGGAATAAGATAATTAATATTCAGTAATGATGAGAAGAATTTCAGAAATATTTGAGTAATGATGAGTATAATTTCAGTTATGTTTTAGTAATGTTTACGTTTAAATTTAGTTAATATGTAATTGTTACAAACGTTTTGGTAGACAAATGGATGATAAAAATACTGTACTCATTGAAAATCTGAAATTATCTTTGTGCTAATATTTACAATACAAAAGAGTCAGTAAATGTTAATTTATCATTGACATAAACATACAATAGTTTGAATCAGTCATGCTTGAGTAAGTTAACTTGCTCCTGACCATACTCAATATACAAAAAAAACACAATGCAGATGCCAAACTCTGGTTTGATGTTCTGACTTTCAAGAATGTTGCATTACTTAACTTTTTTATAAAAATATGACATTCTAATCAAGACCAAGGAGTATAAGGTAACTTAGGTTTGTTTTTGACTTACTGGCGTGTTTACTAAGTTTTTTATGCGTGGTGTTGATAGTTGAATAAAAGTGACATCTGAAGACATCCAAAGAAAGTTTGAAATTTATTCAAGTGAGTATATTTTTACTAATGCAAGTAAATTCAAAAATTAGTAAGAATTTAATAAAATGTTAAATTTATAAAAGTTATTATAAATTTTCAAGTTTCAAGTGATCACTATTTGCATTCAGTTTAAAAAAGTTATTAAATATTGCTATTTTTACCAGGTCTTCGTACCGGAACTGAACCGAAAACCGGAAAAATTGCGGTTCTTTAACCATAAACCGAACCCCAAAAGTAATCCACCTCTGAACCCGAATCGAAATCGAAAACATTATTTTTTGTACTGGTTTTCAGTTAATTTATACTTATTTCGGTTCAGACACAAATTTTTTAACTAAAAGACTTTCAAACTCTCTTTTTTATCTGCCGCTCAAATATAGCAAAGAGTAGCTGACTGTGTGTGCTTTCAAGGACTATTTATTGCATTGAAAGCAAAATTCCACAGAATCCACTAACTGGCATAAAACATTGACAGTTCTTTCTTTCGACATGTTCCCTGCGAGAATTCAAAAAGGATTATGTGTGAACTTTATAATCAATAATAATTTATAATAAAAGTATTACGTACTTTATAATTTACATAAAGTGATTATCAGGTTAAGTGCAAATATTTTATGCTATAGGCTGAGTGCTTGGTAAGCAAATCTAAGGTACAGGGGATTTTTATAAATTTAATTCATGATAATTTATTTCACAAATTAAATTTTTATGAAAATTTTAAAAAGATCTCTTTAAAAGACTTTAATGACCCCTAGATGACAACATTTTAATGTAAATCGAATTGCAATTGGAGAGAGAAAGAACTGTTCGAATATACGTAAACCAGTTTACGAACTATTGATGACACGAACCAGAACAGAACCGAATTTCAAAAATTTTGGTTAATAGAAAGAAAACCGGAACGAAAAAAATTACGGTTCGAAGCCCTGATTTTTACATAATAAGAAAACAAGAATACTAAATTTACTTAAAAAAGTAAATTTTTTTGCTCTGTGTAACATACCAATATTCTCCAACATTTATTTGAATTTTTTTTTTGGTCCATAACAACGATGAATTCAAAGAAAAGAAAAGTTGTTGAGGAAAACAGGAAATTTAATGATCGTTGGGGAAAAGATTATTTTTCACGATGCAGAATTCAAAATTAATGTGTTTAATTTGTAGAGACGGTTGCTGTATTTAAGGAACATAACGTTAAAAGGCATCATGAGACAAAACATATTGAATACGTAAATTTCAGTAAAGAAGTAAAAAGTTTTAAGTTAACTGCGCTTAAATCGCATCTGAAAGCTCAGCAAACGATGTTTGATTCATTATTACAACCATCTACCATTGTCAAAGCAAATCATTCTGTTGCCATGTTGATTGCAAAGAAAATGAAATCATTTTTGGATGGTGAACTGGTAAAGGACTGTTTGGAAGCAGTTATAAAAGATGTTTTGCCTGATAAAAGCAAATTATTTTCAAGTATCAGTCTTTCACACCAAACTATATGTCGTCGCTTTGATGACATTTCAGCTGAAATCGTAGTAACTTTGCGAGATAAAATCAACCAATTCAAAGCATATTCTTTGGCATTTGATGAAAGTACAGATATCTCAGACACATCTCAACTTGTGATATTTATTCGCGATATGAATGATTCATTCCAAGTGACAGAAGAAATGTTAAATCTTTTACATTTAAAAGACACAACTAGAGATGTTTTCCAGGCGATTGAAAAATGCTTAGCCAAAAATAGCTTAAATTTTTAGGCTCTTTCAGGATTAACAGATGGAGCACCTGCTTTGGTAGGTAAAAATAAGGGAGCTGTAAAATTACTTATGGATAAGCTAGATTGCAGAGGCATTAAAACCAGATATTTTTATTATTCACTGTTTGATACATCAACGAAATTTATGTGCTCGAGTATTATCCATGAATCACGTTATGAAAGTAGTAAATTACATTCGTTCACATGCTCTTCAACATCGTCAATTCAAAGAATTCCTTAGCAAATTATCTTCTGAATATGGTGATATCGTATATTTTACCAATGTTAGATGGCTAAGTCGTGGAAAATGTTTAAAAAGATTTTTGAATTTACGGGAGGAAATAGATATGTTTATGAACGAGAAACAAACAATCTGTTCCTGAATTAAGTGACGATGACCTGTTTTTAGTGGATATAACAGAAAAAGTTAATCAGCTAAATAAGGACTTGCAAGGGCAAGATAATTTAATAATCGATGCTTGTAATTTCATCAAAGCTTTTAATAAGAAATTATTGTTATTTGAGTGCCAACTTAGAAATAATAATGTTCAACATTTTCCGCTGTTAAATAACTTGCCGAAAAGCCAACCTAAGAATTTCTCGAAATATGCTAATGAAATGAAGAAACTTATAACTGCATTTGATAGTCGTTTTTCAGAATTCACAAAATATGATAAAATGTTTGAAATATTTTCATGCCCATTTCATGTTGATGTGAATAGTGTTCCTGAAAATCTGCAAATGGAGTTAATTGAGTTACAGTGCAACAATGAAATGAAACAAATTTTTGCGTCCACGTCAAAAATTAATTTTTACAATACTTATATTACATTCAAGAGATATTCCAACTTAAGATATTTTGTACAACGAGTTGTAAGTGCTTTTGGATCCACATAGGTTGGTGAAGCATTTTTTTCGAAGATGAAATTTACAGAGTTCATCACGTGCTTCATTAACTGATGCCAATTTAGAAAACCAGCTATGATGTGCAACGTTGAACATAAATATAGATTTACAAAAATATTTTAAGTGAAGGAAAGGATAAACAAATATCTCATTAATTAAGACTCGAGAGTTCATTATATTTGAATCATAGTATAACAATAAAATTTTATTCATTTTGTATTTGTATTATATTTTTTAAAAGCATGTTTACCTAAAGTGCGGCCCGCTGTAACATTACTTGTCATCAAAGTGACCCGTGAAACCATTTGGGTTGGCCAGGCCTGGTTTAGTGTTTCTCCATCGAAATGCAGAAGTCAGTTCTAGCCATTGGCTTTAGTGCATTTTTTTATTATTCAACCCCTGCTTGCCAAAATTTTTCCTTTAGAAGCTTAAATTTTGTCAAAATCCTAGTTAATGACACAGCCTTGGGGTAATTTCAATTTTTGTCACCAAATTATAATCACAGGCCAATAAGAATGCAACGTTGTAATGAGGTTAGAATACAGATTGGAATTTTCTCAGTTTGGCATCAACATGGAGACCATTTTGTGAAAAAAGGACAGTGGGTCATCTTGGTAACATTTGGCAACAATATCTTTTTATCATTTAGGGAGATTTTTCGTAATTTCACAATCTACTGTATTAAAATATGAAAATCCATAATAATTAGAGAATCTGCAATAGTTGTCATCAATGCACTTATTTCATGAACAAGAATATTAATCATTCATACCCCCAAATTAAGGGTATGTGTCCTCGTAGGTCAATTTATGCACACCCTTAAGATTGTTGCCATATTGTATAACATTTATAATTCATCATTAAAATATATTAGTGTAATAACAAAATTTACATTACTTAACAAGTTTTGAGTCAACAGCAAAAGTAGAAAATGAAAATCTCATACCAAATGTCCTATTGTTAGGAGGTGTATTGGCACCATGATAGCTATCTTGTGGGTTCATGGCACTCTGATGAAGGGCAGAATCCGAATTAGTCCTATAAATACATTTTATGTTAAAACACATTTTGATATTGCTCACTTTATTTTCAACATTTTCTTACGTGTTTTATTAAATTTGAAAATAAAATAATTTAATATTCAAATTTAGTAAAACATGGAAGTACATCAATTACACAAGTGATTCATTTACAATAACTGGTTTAAAGATATATTTTTGCTACGTCCAAATATAAAACAAAAAATTAAGTATTATGAGTAAAATGGGATTTCATAACAAAATTAATGATTTTTCACTTTCATAGTTACATAGAATAGATACCTCCAGAGTACAGAAGTTTCCAGTCACTATTAGATGAATGCAAAAAAAAATTTTTTAATTATATTTCGATTTTGAATATATTTCAAAGACTAACTTAAATCCATCTCTCCTACAAGTTTGTACAGAAAGTTTTGAAACACCCTGTATAATACTTTATCTTGTTACTAATCTAAGGGCTTAACTAATGCTAAGAAAGATAAGGTATGGATTAAATAAATCTACACTACAACACAACAATTGTAATAATTTTGCTTGGATTGATTATTCTCATTCAAATATATTTTTAGTTTTGTATATGATTACTTCTTATCAAAATAATCTTAAGCAATATAATAATCATTTATTTGGGTTTAGATGCATTATATCCACACAACTAGGCTTAGTACAAAATGCTGTCAAAACATTTCTAACTTTTCATTTTTATTGCAACTGCCAACACTAAAAGCAGTATTTCAGAATTTTAGTACTTTAGAAATCACTGTTTAATATATCTCACTTCTCTTGAGGTATATTTCCCACATACTGCTTTTTTGCAATCCAGGTTTTTTTGGTTTTTTTAGACTGAAATCTAGTGTTAGCTTAGTCATAATTGGAATTGTTACTTTACCTATCATAACACGGGAAGTATTTTTCATTTTCAGAATAGCTACTTTCACTATTTTGAGAAACTTTCATTCAATCTTTCAAAATCTCTCTATAAGTAAGACTGTCTTCGAATCATCTTCTGTATTCTCTACCAGAAAAGGAACTATATCCTTATTCAATGCGTCATGTGAATAAGATGTCAGACATTCAAAATGTTTAGTAAAAAATATTACTCGCCAGTCAACAGTATGTTGCCAAAACAGTGTTCATAGCTGAGGAGGGTAACAAAGTTTTGTAAACATAATATAAAAAGAGGAAATAAGGTCAAACTACTTTGTCATTACAAGGTGATAATAGCTCCAAACAGGAAGAATTTCATAGTGCCATTGTGAAATACCATAAAGGACCCCTGCTGTCTTTCTAAATATGTGGTTCTAAATATTGAGTTCTATGACAGCCAGGTCAAAATGATTAAATATGCAATAAGTGCGGACGAAATAATTAAGTTATAAAATAGCAGCCTTTACAACTCATTGTTAAGGGAGTTATAAGCTGGCACAGTGCAAGGGCCACAGGCCCTATCCATCTTACTTGTTATAAACTTACAATTCAGAAAACTATTTTGAATTGTTTTATTCACATTTATAGCCCTGATTAAATAGCATGCTCCCAACTAAGAAAATAAACACCCTATCTATTTACTTAAATGAATTGAGTTCTTAGGTTTATCCCAAATGAATGGGTGCCTGATTGATAAATCAGAAATACAACTAAAAATATTTAAATCCTATGTTGATTTTCAAATATGATGGAAGACAGTAAAGAACTCAATGCATTAACATTTGAATAATTCGTTCATAAACATAAAACATTAACAGACAGAATAAATCTTCTATTTAAAATAGATTTTCATTCCTATAAATGGAAAATTATTTTAACCCTTATGACTCCAAGAATATTATAGCATGCATTGTACACTAGGTTGAGATTGGCAGTATTACATTACTGCCGGTTGGCGATAAGGGTTAAGAAATGACACCTTTTCATGCAATACATAAATTATTACAAACCTCCTCCAGTTTGTATCAGGGGGTGGAGATAGGTAAGACGAATTATAAGGTGACACATCAATCTGAAAGTATAGGATATTATTAGTGTGGATATATCAGACATATAATGCACATAAAGTAAATAGACATGTAGTGTAAACATCTTTAAGGGAGATTCTCCTTTTTTTGCTAAAATTACCTAATTTTTTACATTTCGTATTGACGAAAATATGCAATCAAATAATTCCAAACTTTATATGTCTATTTACTATCACTTAAGTTAATCACAAAAAACTTTTAATCATTTTCATGAGGAATCATGTTTGCTAACCCTCCTCGACAGGGTATGCCGATTTAAATCATGATTTAAAGCAAGTGATTTTTATTTAAAAATCATTGATTTAAATCAAGAGATTTTTATTTAAAAAATCATTGATTTAAATCAAAATTTTAAATTTCATTTTTCTATCTGTTATGTTTAATAATATTGAAATGAAATAACTGAACAAAACACATGTTATTTTATTCAAATAAGTTAAGAACTTCGCTTGTACTGAGTTCACCTGAAAATTATATTGAAAATCATCATCCTATTTAATGTCTTCAAAAGACACTAAATAACAGTATTTGCTGATTGGGATCATAATTACCAGACAAGTATTTCCATCCGGGGCCATTGATCAATAGGTGTCACTCACAAGCCTGCTCATCAGTATTAGTTATGTTTTAAACATTCCATGTGACTATAATTTGCACATGGCCAATTTGAAACCATTCACCATGTGATAAGCGAAGATGCTCGAAATGTAGTCACTCAAATTATTAAAATTGTGCTAGCTTGCTTTCTTTTTAAGATGTTCTAATTATTTATTTAGCATTGTAATGTGTTCATAAAAAATACAGACAATGAAAAAATTTTCTGCAATATCCAATAGCATTCCAATTTTGCACATAAATCTTTCTAATAGTTTCATTTTGTTTTGTGTAATATATTGGTTAATTTTTATATAAATTTATTGGAAAATTTTATGCTTTAATTCCTAAGGAATTCTTTACACTACTAGAATAACTATTCAATATTTATGGAATTGAATTTTGGAATGTAAAAGTTAATTCACTCATCTGGTAATTGAATACGTTGAGGAAGGATTATGGGTTGAAGTACAAAGATGTAGGAATTGATACATTTTTTATTGCAAGTGCAATAAACAATGCAAAAGTTATAAGTGCAAAAGTTATAAACTTCCACTGAATTGGCAATATCTGGGGGATGCTATTACTTGTTGTACGTTACTCATAAAGAAAAGCTTCATTTTTTTTGTTTTATATATAAACCCTTTCTGTATGCTTCAAATATATCTATGAAATACTTGTCAATGCTCAAAGAATTTGAAAAATAGACATTTGATTTCAAATTTATATTTATTTTCATGGTCTCATTTTTTACTGTTAACTTACAAAAATCAATAATTTTTTCACCAATAAGTTATTTTTGCAAGCTAAATATTAATGAGAAATAGAAATTTTTTCATGATGCAAGTTCCTTTTATTTTATTTTCTATTGGTGACATATTTTTCTCTAAAGCAAGTCTTGAACCAATTAATTATTTTGTATAAAAATAATTGAAGTACAGGCAGCCCTCGACTTTCGCACATAATTGGTTCCTGAAAATGTGCGAATGTTGAATGTTTGAAAGTAGAGGGATGTAAAAAAACATCAGAAATTGTATTTTAAAATATTTATCAATAATATATTTAAAAAATTTATTTATCAACATACATAATTAAGTAAACGAGGCGTGTTTAAGTGCTTTCAGGTGTTTTCTTTATAAACTTGTCAAGAGTTAGTCAAATACTACCCTTTTTTCTTTTTTTGATAAAGAGTTCTATAACATGCTGTGTCTTTCTCTCAATCGCCCTACGTACTTGAGATATACGTTCTCCATTGGGATCACATTCTTCCATGAGTCAAAAATTTGTCAAGATGCATGAAGGCTTCATTCATATTTTTGACTGTCAAAGCCTTGACGATTTTATCAGCTTCTTCTTCACTTTAATTGTATATTTCAATTAACTTTGTTGCTCAATTAAATATTCATTTGACAGAGGTACTGAGTGAGATTCAATCAACTCATTAACATCTTCGTTGTTGACATTCAAGTTTAGTTCATTCATTAGGCTGACTATTTCATCTGTGATAGTTTACGGAGTTTCTTCAGAATTTATAAAATCATTCATCATTTGTGCGCATAATTGTTTCCAGGAACCTTTCATTCAGCCGTCATTTCATTCTTTTATTTCAGCCCATGAGTCTCCAATATTGTTTATTGAGTTCCATATATTGCAGTTCTTCCAAAAATCTCTTAATGTAGGACCACCTGGCCTGATTCATTATTGTCCTCATATAATATCGTTTAAACGTAGCTATCACTGTTTGGTCCATGGGTTGTATGAGGCAGGTAGTATTGGGAGGAACAAACCTAACATTGATTTCCGGGTATAAATTCTGCAGAGATTTTGGGTGTCCTGGAGCATTGTCTGATTAATAATGCTTTAAATTGTAAATTTTTATCTTTACAATATTGCTTAACTGCCGACACAAAATGAAAAGTGAACCAATCTTTAAATATTAACGCAGTTACTCAGGCTTTTTTATTTGATTTCGAAATCACTGGAAGCAATTCTTTATCTTTCCCTTTCAATGCTCTGGGATTTTCTGCTTGATAAACTAAACAGTGGCTTCAATTTTAAATCACCAGCTAAGTTTCCACCAAGAAGCAATGTCAATCGGTTTTTAGAAGGTTTATGTCCAGGGGCAACTGATTCTTCTTTCGATAAGAATGTACGATTAGGCATTTTTTTCCAAAATAAACCCGTCTCGTCTACATTGAATATTTGGCTAGGAGAATATTCCCCACCTACAATAATTTTGGACAATGAAGAAATAAATTCGTTTGAAGTATCTTTATCTGCATCAGCTGATTCTCCAGTGAATTTAATATTATGTAAAGAATACCTCATTTTAAATTTGTCAAACCAGCCATTACTTGCTTGAAACACCATGTTAGAATCTTCTTTTAATCTAGTCTTCCGATCTTCATGCAAACTAAGAGCCTTAGCTCGAATAATTGAAAAACACAGAGGGACATCATTTTGATGTTGATCATCAATCTGTGATGACAAAGATCTTTCCATTTCATCCATCACTATGCCGTGTCTTTTGGAAACAATCTTTGAAGACATATTTCCACAATTTTGAACGTATTCCTTAATTTTATTCTTGTTTTTCAAAATTGAACATATCGTAGACCTGTTTATGTCGTGCGAATGGCCGATTGAAACAAAAGATTCACCGCTTTCAGAACATCTAATTATTTCCATCTTTGTCTCGATTGAATGAAGTTTACAAGTCCTTAATTTCTTTTTGTTCGTATCAACACTGCAGGTTCTCCGTTTCTCACTCATATTTATAAATTTATAAGGGCGAAATATTTAAACATAAACAAATAAATTGGCAAAAAACACAATGCATCGACATGCGACCTAACTCAAGACTAAACCTGTTTAATACATTGTATGTATTTGACATTCGGCCCCCGCCACCGCAGCTTGGAACTCTAGTGACGTCACAACGATTCCGAGAAGTCCGCTACTCTAGGCGGCAATGTGTGAGTGAGTGTGAGCTACCATGCTCCATGGGAGCGACTGCATGGAAGCAAACAATTTTTGCATTATCAACAAAAATCTTTAAAAAGTTAAATTTTAAAAATGTGCGAAATAGTGAATTGTGTGAAAGTAGAATGTGCGAAAGTCGAGGGCCGCCTGCGATTCAAAATATTTTATTACGATAAATATATAATGCAAAAATTCTGAAATTTGTATGATTGAAAAAATTGATCAAATGGTGTCGATGGGATCCAGCAACCTTATATATCTGGGTCCAAAAATTTACTTCACTGGTTATGAGTTAAACTCAAAGTAATCTAAAACTGCTTGAGAACCAAATGAAAAAATATTGCTCATGCTTGTCATTTGAGGCACTGTTCTATTTACTCTATCATGATTTACTTTGCTAATTCCTATGTCGCGTTTTAATCTTTCAAAAATTTACCCAGCTGTATTTCCTTATACCTATATTAATGTTTCATATAAAAAGTATTAATGTTTAAATAAATCAAAACTATCTAGAAACTACACTGTAATTTGTGTCCCATGTCCAACATATTTAAACTCGTATGGGCAAGGAATTAATTAAAATCACAAAAATCCAATTTAAATAAAAAATCTGATTTAAATCAAATAAATCCAATGTTTTTATTAATTTTTTTTAAATCATGATTTTTTTTCATACCCTGCTACTCGATCATGAAGCTGCAAAGTTCAGTGGTCGCTGGTTAACATGATTTCTCAACTCCCAAGTTATTTACTCCCAAGTATGGGCAAGGAATTAATTAAAATCACAAAAATCCAATTTAAATAAAAAATCTGATTTAAATCAAATAAATCCAATGTTTTTATTAATTTTTTTTTAATCATGATTTTTTTTCATACCCTGCTACTCGATCATGAAGCTGCAAAGTTCAGTGGTCGCTGGTTAACATGATTTCTCAACTCCCAAGTTATTTTTTAAAAAAAATTTGAACAGTATTTAACTTTATACACATGAAACTAAAGTTTGATGAACCAGAATTTTTTTCAATATGAGGAATTGGTGACTTGTCAAATCCAAATCCTTGATTAGCTCAAAAGACAGTTTTGCTATAAAAATATAAAAACATAACATATTGCTTTTCTGTTTAATTAAACGCTAAAAATATGTTTGCTAAAAATTTCAAATCGATCAATTCAATAGTTTTATAGACATCATGCCAACCAACTGCGATAAAGCCAATTTAACTACATAATATAATTTTTTTTAATTTTTCATCAAATCAATTGAATTCGAACATTTTAATAAACTTTTACTTAATTGATGCAGCCTTTTCTAAGAACATTAAGTTTTCAAAATCATATTTGCATATCCAATAGATAGGTAACTTTTATATATAAAACATAGAATAATCTTTTCTAGTAGAAAAACATCAATACCCTTTTGTTTTCAAAAGCAAAGCGGCGACTCTGGTGAGGAACTGCATGGCGACCCCTTTCACGATGTAATCTATCAACTGAAACTTCACGGCCTTGTTTCATGTCTTCTAAGCTAGTTAGAGCACTCTGAAATAGAAAGGGAATAAGCAATTGTATTCATAAATTAATAAAGATAGCAGCTTATGAAGAAATCATGGTTTTTACTTTTTTCATCAAAAATGTCAGATTTATTTTATTTAAATGATTTTTATGAATTGAAATCAATTTTTAAATATTAGGCACACAGCTTCTAGAATAGAATTGCATGAAACATTAATAGAAGTTAGGAGTTTAAGACAGTTAGGCAGATTTTAATTTTACCATAAACATACTTTTACACATACTTTTTCCCAAATAGATCCTAGAAAAAATATTAAACATTTAGAAATGTGACATATGTATTTAGAATTTTTTTAATTAAAATAATTAGGATTAATCTTGGGGCTTGTTATTGACCTAATTTTTTCAATTGTGAATTCTTTTTATAATACAAATCCATAATATTTGAAAACCCAGATTAAAAATAAACAAAAAAACAATTAAGGGGATACAAAATTTGTGGTACAAGAATCATATTTGGCCAAGTTGTGCCAAATACAAGACAAAGAATTTTAAACAAATCAAGAAAACTAATAGGATTCAGCAATTTAATATTTCAAATTGAAATTAGTCAAGCCAGAGTATGTGAATTCTGGATCTATTGTTCTGTCTGAAGTTAGAGCAGTGATTACAAGTTAGCGAAACAAATAATTACTTATGGCAGTCCTTTGGTTAGAAGTTGTCAAATTTTGTTCATGTCAAACTTTGTTCATATCAAAATAAACTAACTTCTCTCTAAAAATATGAATCTGATTTTTAAAATAACTTTTGGTCATGTTTAATTTTCTATACCCTATAATCTAATTAGTTAATTAAAACAAATTTTCATTGATTAAATGCAAAATTTCCAGTTTCTAGTAGTAAAACCTGAAGCTTAGTCATCAAAATTGCAATGGCGATAGATACTTTGCATTGTGACAACAGTTAGCACTGAAAAATTGCATTTGACCTATTGTTAACAGTGCTCTCTGGCGTAATTGTCAGAAGTTCATAGAACATTATAAGAAAGCAAGTTCAGATAAATTCTGTAGATTTCCAATTTAGTATAATGTGCGGATTTTTTTTATTATCGCTCTGGTGGTCATTTATTGCTTAAAAAGTCTAATTAGACATAACATGGTAAAAAGACAGAGAACATCAATCCGTAAAGAAATAATGGTTATTATTGCTGTTAAAACAGCACTGTATTTTTATGTTAACTATTGCAGTGGTCGACAATTCCTCAAAATTTAAAAACTTATAAAAGCCTAAAACATAAATTGAAAAACCTCAGCCAAGATTTTTAGCACCTAAAAATCCAGGGCCAAGTCATCAGTTTCATCCATTCAATTTTAATGGAAGCTAGAAACTCTTATCGAGATCTGTCAGATAGGTTTATTACTAGATATCTTATGACAAAAAATGCAATATAATTGAAATAAATAAAGCTATGGTAATCTTCCGTTATAGCCATACCAGTCATTTTCATTTCTTTATGCCCCAACTAACAATAAAGAATTGGTACATACTTCTCGATTTAATTATTCCAATCTAATGTTGTGGTGTGATTCATTTGAAGCTGTAAATTCACAGAATTTAATAGACGTTAACTCTTGACACCATAAGTTACTCTTGACACCATAAGTTACTCTCGACACCATAAGTTACTCTTGACACCATTAATTGTACAGCAATAACGAGAGTAAACCATGTTTTTGTTCTGACACCTTTTTCTTCAAGGCATGAATGAAGGCTACATAACCATTTCGTCTTTGAGTCACATTTTAATTTCATTAGGTGATTATTCGAACACAATCTTTCTTTGTGACGAATATTTCTTGAAGAAATAGTATTGCCGCTTGTTCATCTCTTGGCAAATCCCAAATCATGAAATCCATTGTACTAACAAAGGAATATGTTAAAATGGCACCAAAAAAGTTGGTAAGGAAACAAATAGCGCCAAGGAATAAGCAAAAATGTGCTTAATTGGTGCCGAAGCTTATTGGTATGACTATAATAGAAAAGTACTAAAGCTATTTATAATAAATAGGATTAGAATTTTCTTGAATTTCAACAACCTGATTATAGCAAATTGTCCCAATTGTTTAAAATTCTTGCGATCCATTGTAAAACTATTTCAGCAAAATAAAAAAAATGTATTTTTGTATATAATGGGGGAAATATGCAAAATTTATACAATATAAGCAGATTTAACTTATTATTGATCATGTAAAATTGGTTACAAGAATTTGAAAAACAGAAATGAAACATTTTTAGAAAATATGGATAACCCACAACTAAGTAATGTGACATGAAAAGTGAAAGAAAGCATTTTAGTCGCATAAGGGTATCAAACAATCTTTGATACCCTCAAATAAATAAAATGTGAAAAGTATATAAGTTACACATAGACCACAAAATAAGTTACTAGAAAAAAAGATGAAAACCTTAGTCAAAACAGATAGTAAAAATTGAAGTACAAGTAACCCCCGTATAACATGGCACTTCTATAGCACGGATTCACTCTAACACAGTTCGAGAATTGGGAACATCCCTGTATAACACAGTGCTTTTATGGAATGATTGAAACAACGATGCGAAAAGGACGGGCATTATGAAAGTTTAATTTAAACGGTGTAGCATGGGAATATCCTAAGAACTACACACACGAATATTATCTCGAGATAAATTAAATTAAAAGTAACTTAGCTTAGAAGAGACATGGCGTCTCTTGGGGATCCCCGCTTGTCATCAAAAAGAAAAAATGGCAAGAACGCTTAACGCGTTTCTTTCTCACAAAACTGCAAGGTCATTGGACTGAGGCAGAAAAAAAGAGAGCGTGTTCTTCCTCTCCACGCTTTTTATCAGTTTTTCAGGGGGTTGGAAATCAGGGGAGTTGGTCTTGTCAATCAAGGGAGCTGGACTTCCTGATTCTCTGTTTTTAAACTAGCTCATCTGTAATTAGTTACACATGGCATGGCATGACGTAACTTTCTGGAAGATTCTTAGCATAGTTAATGAGCATCACTGGAGTGAGGGAGAAAACGGAATTGAGAAATAAAGGACTTAAAAAATAACATGGCAATTTTTTGGAACATAACTCCCGTGTTATATGGGGGGTTACCTGTACCTTCAAAACGATGACCACAATTTAAAAATTTTGTCAATGGCCATTTTGGTGCAGCAAGACATCCATTATCAGGACAGACGTCAAAGGAAACATGAGCTTAAATATGTTGTTCTAGAATAGTGTTGCCACAACTCACTTTTTTAACTTAGCCTTTCCAGGTCACATATAAAGGCTGGGAGCAGTAGCGACATTCACTAGTGTTTGATAACATAAAGAGGCTTCTCTGATGTTCAACTGGAAAATAGATCTTGGAAATGAACCACTTTTGCTGTTTAAAATTAAACTGATGAGAAAATCCCCAACAGTGTTGAGTGATGGCAGATTTGTTTATTTGCTTATTTTTAACACAAAACATGTATTCTTGCATCCAGACAGCTTTTGAGAGGGTTTAATCCCAGCATCATTGATCAGGTCTTCCATAAGTTTAATCGACCACCCCCAACAGTTGTTAATTCAATCAAAAATGGCAATCAAGCTCAATCAAAATGGCAATCAAGCTCAATCAAAAATGGCAATCAAGCTCAATCAAAAATGGCTCCCAATATGCTATTCTTCCCGTTATTCCCCATTTAAGTTACACCATTGCACAAACCCTTAAAAGTTTTGATTTTAGAGTTGTTTTTATCTGTATAACAGGATCAATTTCCAATCTGTTCAATCTATTCAAACCACCAATAGGTGGGAATATATCACCATGTTGGTCAAACTAGGCAAGCTTTGGTGTAGCTTTAAGAAACATGCATTGTGTCAAAAACAAGAAATTGGACAAATCTGCCATCACTCAACATTATTGGAAATTTTCTCACCAGTTTGATTTCAAACAAGTAAAAGTATTCAATCTCCGATATCTACTCTTGAGTTAAACATTAAAGAAGCCTTATCTTTTTTACGTTGTCAAACACACTAGTGAGTGACACCACCTTTACATGTGGCCTTGGAAAGGCTTAGTTAAAAAGTGAGTTGCTGCAACACTGTCCTAGAATATATTTAAACTTGCATTTCTTCTTGTGACTTACTTCTGTCCTGATGATGGTGGACATCTTGCTCCACCAAAATGGCCATGACGATCTTTCAGATTGACAAAGCATTTCTTACATTGACACATACAGAGTTTTTTCATGACTGGTCATTGTTTTGAAGGTTTTCAATTCTTACTAAGATAAGTAACTAACCTATGCTGAGAAAAAAATCAGACCTTCAAGCTTTTATTTCCCAAAAGGTTTGCAAGCTTAAGATTGTTTCAAGGGGGGATTCATAATTTTACCATACTACATATTTATCAGATCTGTATTTCAGAAATTTACAACAAAGAGAAACCATTAAATTAAATAATACAGACCTGCAGGTCAATGCTGTTATTACCAATCTGATTCACATTTGGCAAAGAACCAGCACGGTATGCCCCAAGTGACTGGTTTATATGTAAATGATGATGTTTAGGTCCCTAAAAAAGTTTAAATCATTAAGAGGAAAGAATTAATTGTTTCTGAGAGCTTCCATAAAATACATATGGTCAAATAAGTAAAATCAGAGGGAAAAATAGTTAGATACCTTCTAATAGAGCCAAGCAGATCCATAAAATATGCAGCATGATAAAATTAAGACTAATATTAGTATACAATAAATTACACAGGAAACATCACATGACATGCAAATTAGAAAACTGAATATTAAGAAAATTTGAATACTATATTTAAACACATAAATAAGAAATCTACCAGGTGTTTACTACTGCACAACAAAATGTATTTTAACAAATGTGTGACATTTTTAAGTTTTCTTCAGTAAACTGTAATTTTTATCATAAAAATATCCAAGTTTTTAAAATTAAGTTACAATTCAGCAATGTTGAGTCAAACAACCTATTGAACTTTATATTGATTTCAAATCAATGTTTTTATTTTAATATTTGTGAGATTTAATATTTTAGATTGAATTTCTCAATACTAGTCAACCCATGTAGAACATCTGCATTGAAGAGTCTTGCTTGTATATATTGATGAGTGTTGTCAGATATATTTCATCACTTACCTAAGTTACTTTTGGATTCAGTTAAAAGAGCGAAGGAAATCAATTACTTATGACTGTATTGTTTACCTCATATTTATTATTTTATAATTCTGTGTAGTGTTAGTGGAAATATATAATTATAATATAATTTGGAAACAAATGTCGACACTAAAATGACTAAATACAAGAGGATTTGATGGTTGTAAGTCATATGAGAAATGACAAACTATGTACCAAGCTAAAACGGGGAAAATAAACATTAGAGGCAAAAAATTTACAGACAAGTTGATTACCTCCTATTTCCTTATCCCCTAACCATTTATTATGGATTCGAGTACGTTTTTATTTGGCAATTCATAACATAAAAGAAAATTTATCGAAAACAGAAAAGTAAATTATGCATTCACTTAAAAACATTACAATATTGGTCAAGCATAAATTATTACTTTTACCAAAATCGTACATCAATATCAGATTCCAGTTATTTGAAAACCCATGGAGTTGTATTACTCGATTCTTCAATATCTAGTGATTTATTTAGAGAAAATAAAAAATATGTTAGCTACACTTGTGCATTTCAAACAGTGTTTGTTCACCTGTAGCACTAGTTTTGTTTTGCCTGTATGCTAACTTGTGGCTTTGTTATTCAATGTTAGTGATTTAAATTTCATACTTTATTAAATTTCTAGCCTTATTTTTTAAAGCTTTAAGTTTGTCCTTGAAATGACAGTCGCAAAACTGAAGTTTTAATAACCATGTCCAGAAAAATTTATCCTACTTTTAACTAGTGATGGGAGTTTTCAAATACAAAAGTACTCATGTACTCGATACTTAAAAGTAATAGTTGTACTCGATTCTTTTCCAAAGTATTCAAATACCAAATACTCGGATCCAAGGTATTTGAATACAAGAGTATTCAGTACCGAATACGTGTATCGAATACAAGATTATTTAGATACAAGTATTCGGTTACCAAAGTACTCTGATCCAAGGTATTCGGTTTCAAGAGTACCAATCCTAGGTATTCGGATGCCAAAAGTACTCACTCTGTGTATTCGAATACCAGAGTATTCATCTTAAGTAGCAGTGTCACATTGCATGGGTATCCATGACTCTCATTAATGTTATGTTTCTTGTCTTGATTTAGCTTTTTCCAATTTTACATGTCCTGAAATGCACGTGATGAAGTGTCAAAAAATTCCATTGATTATGGGATTGGATTTGAAATTTTCTGGAAGCAATTTCCAGAACAGGCAGGCTTAATTATCAGTAAATTACACAATGGTTTGCCTTTTATTTTTGAAAATCAAGCTGGAAGTTTTATTTAATTTTTCAATTTTAATTTCCAACTATATTTTTAATTTTAATTATTTACACTTAATTTTTTTATTTAATTTAATTTTCAAGCTTTTTTATTTCTGACATTTAAAATATATCTGCAAATAAGATACATAATGCTTGATGTACTTTTCTTTTTCTTCAAGTAAAATAATGTTATTTCATTCTTAAGATGGCTGTTATTTTCTTTAAAATATCTGACAATAACTAAAATTCTTTATAAAATATCTGACAAAATCTTTATTACGATAGCAACATTATTATGAATATTTTTTTCTGCTTTGACTCTACCTCTTCTCACATCTTCGTACTCCAAACAGTGGTTGCAAAAATAAAAAGTACATTTTCAGGATCAAGATTTGATTATTTAATGTAATTTAATGTATATTTTGTAAATATTTATGGAACCATTCTTGTACTTAGATCAACTGAGATGTGTCACTTTTTATGATAAATTTAGAGAAATAATTTTGAAGTTTCAGATCCTGGTATTAAAAGAAACAAAATATTTTTTACATTCATACAAACTTTTTAAAAAGTGTCTTTAAAGAGTTTTGTATAAAAAGTTTCATTCTTATCTTCTGGGGTCCCTCAAAAATAAAATTCTGACTACGTTCCCTGTTAAAAGTGATTAACGAATTCCTCAAAATATGGTGGAAAATCAAATCTTTCCAATACGAAAACTAAAATTTAAAAATCATGATTTGTAAAAGCAAGATAAAAAATACTTGATACATATTTATAATTGCAGAAAATATATGCGTGACCAGAAAATTCAACAATTGTACATGGGATTAATCTTTGTTATTCTTCAAAATACAATTTCTCTAGTTCAAATAGATTGATAATAGTAGTTATACTTAAATCTTTTTTAAAAAATTTATATAAATAATTCGGAAAAGAAAAAAATTTAAATATAATTCAGAAAAAAATTTGAGTTTTGTGAAAAATAAATTCCTTTTTAATCACAGCTTGATCAAAATATTAAAAATAGAATAAATTTAATTGTCTTGTCAAAAATTATCATTCGCATTAAAACAATCCATCAAATTCCTCTTGTAGCAGATTCAAACCATGAACAGGTATGTTACAAATCCAGTACTCTAACCACTATACCAAGAACTACACAACAACTAGTTGTTATTTTTAAATAAGTACCATATATCGTAGTTCTCTGATTCTTACTATTGATTAATCGTTTTTGTATGTATTCGAATACTTACCCGATACTTAAAAGTACTCGAATACCAAGTATTCGATTCTCAAAAGTACTCAATTCTGCCCATCACTAATGAATACAGATTATGCAACACACACTCTCCCATTCAGTTTTTTGCAACCTTAATGTCCCATTCTTGTCTTGAGGAAATATGGTCAGCCTACATTAGTGAAATACATAAGATCTTGTAATTCCTATAAATCTGTCTCAAAAATGTTCACATAAATATTATCCCATATTGAAAAAGAAAGCTATTAAACAAGTACAAGGACACCCAGAATGTCAATCTAGAGGGGGCTTATTTATCATAAGCTCTGTTTAAGGGGTGATTTTAAAATTTCTTTTTGAAATATAGGCTAGTTTCAGTGTTACCTAGAGACTAGTTTTGGTGTGTTACCTAGAGACTAGTTTTAAAGTGTTACCTAGAGACTAGTTTTAAAGTGACTATTCCAAGACGAATAGAGGCTGTATTGAAGGGATGAGGTGCCAACATTTCAATGAAATATTAAAATTTTCAATTACAGAGGCTGTTCGGACATTTTTTGAACGATTTTGATGAGCTGTAAGAAAAATTGTATGATACAAAATAATTTTATTTTCGCAGCAGTTAAATAGTTATAAAGTATAACTTTAACTATCGTCTGCTAACTCAGAGTTTTGTTTACTTTCAAAATGGCGGTTTTAAATAAACAATGGATGGAAGGCTATTTTTCCGCTCTTTCCGAAGAGAATTATGCTTATTCAATTATTCAAAAACACTGTAAAAGTCATGGTTTTTCGATATCTAAAGGTACGATAAGTAATATTAATGAGAAAGGAAAAAAGTAAAAAGTAGAAAAATACTTCCAAATACATTTCCAAAAAAGAAAAGAATTTCTGAGAATATTTGTAAGGTAAGATCTTTAATTTTAAAAGAGAATCTGCCAAGTCAAATGACTATTGCAAAGTCATTAAAATGTTTACTTTCAACTGTAAATAAAATAATTAACAGTGATTTGAATCCTAAAAAGGCTAAAAAATACAATGCTCATTGTCTATCTCCACGACATATTGTAGAACGCAGAACTCGCTGCAGAATTTTGTATGAGAAGCATTTAGCTGGGGGAGAAAGTTGAAAAAATGTTGTGACAATAGATGTGGCATGGGTGTATTTAAATTATTGTAAAAAAGAACAATTTATTATCATAAAAGAGGAGTAAAAATCTTAAAACATGGTTCAAAGAATCTAAAGAAACTTTCTCTAGGGGATTTATGATTGTTGCCGGTTTTGCATATATAATGGAAAACTAAAAGTAAAGAGAATAGAAAAATGTAAAAATCAACTCCACATACTATCAAATCAAGACCATATTTTATTCCCAATATTCAATAAAGAATACCATATCTTTACCCACAGTGCCAACAATCAGTGGAGCTGCATCAGGATAAAGCAAGCAGCCACACATCTAAATCCACTATTAAATTCTTGGAAAAATGGAACAAGAAACTAGTATCAAGTCAATACCCTTTACTGATATTCCTGCTAAATCTCCAGATATCTCATTTATGGACTTTTGTTCTTTTGAACTTTTAAGAGAATTATCAAAACGTCGACCGAAAACCATCCAAGGACTGGAAAACTGTGGAACAAGAATGGGACAAAATACCCATGTCGATACAAGTCATTATTATCAAGAAAATTAAGGTGCAGAAAGATAGTTAACAATAAGGACTATCAAATAGAACATTTAAAACACAAAAATTTTATGTAAAAGATTGATCTTCAGTTCATTAAAATCGTTCAAAAAATGTCCGAACAGCCTCTGTATTTTGTATAACCCCAGTAAATGAGAAATGGAACACTTTTGTAAATGGACAAAAATATTGAATTAATATTAGTTGACCCCCCTGGCAAGGAGAAAATAGTAAAACACCTTTATATCCGATTTGTTCGCAATCACTAAATTAAATAAGGATATTTCTTTGCTTTTTGTATGATCTGGGAGGGTCTTAATTCCTCATCGCTCCCTCTGTAGGTGTTCCCCTGAACAAGTATAAACATACTATCATGCATTCAATTTTAATTTGTAGTTCATTTTACTTATAATATAATTGGTTTAATTAGCAGTAAATTGATGGTTAGACAGGAGTCAGAAATTAAACAGTATAGTTATTTGCGAAAGAAATGAAAATGAAAAGCGATGTCATCATCCAATAAAAAAGTAATTTTACGTCTTGCAAGAGTTTTATACAAATCTATCCATAAGCAAATTAATTTGAACAAACAAAAGTTTCAAGAAAAGTCTCGAACCCTTAACAGAAAATTCCAAATAGTCATTCATGAGCATGAATACAAGTTATTTGTTAATGTTATTTGAACAAAATCAAATAAAAAATTTATTCGCTATTTAATACGAAACAAAAAAACTAACTAAATGTCACTGAAGTTTTGGGTTGGTTTGGGGGTTTTATGGCACAAGGGCCATATTTGGTCATGCTGCTCTAACTGAAGTTTTGGGACATGAATAGCGATTAAGTGATACATCAAATCAAACCATGTCTCTAAACACTTAACTATCTTTAATCTTGAACACTGATAAGAATTCAATAAATGAGGTCATGATTCTAATGAATTTAGTGTCATTTACAATCATCGTACAACTTTCTTGGAATCTCAAGAACAAGATTACAAGTAGATAAGACAAATATATGAGGCCAAACAAGCAATTTTTTGTATCAAGCACCAAAAGCTTCTCAATCAGCAGCAGTTTTATTACAAGAGCATTTGGCATGTAACTGCTTCGAACAGAAAGATTATTTGAAACAAAGAAAACTATACTGGAAAGTATAATCAAGAGTTTACAACAAATTTCAAGTAATTTGTAAAGGGATGACTAATAAATGTAAGACTACTTTTAAACAGAAATAGAAACTGATTCCAGAAACCAAGCATGAAATGCCAAGAAATTAAGTGTAAACATTCTGAACTCATTCTTTACAAAATCCAACACTAGTTAACATTAGTTTTTACATTATTTTGAAGGATAAGAAATCTTACAGCCAAAACAAACATTTCACAAAATTAAAGATATTCACATCTTTATTATGGGGTCTAATTCCAGGTGAGATCTCATAAAGCAGTTTTAGTTTGTATCGAAAAATTTAATGAATACATTTTGATAATCATATACCATAATTATACTGAATGTTTTAACATTAACAAATAACATAGGAAATTCTAAAACTGTAGAAATAGCCTGGTACAATTTTTACAAAAGATTGCACAGTGGCTGATAAAGGAATAGGTTATTCACATATGAGCACCTTAACCTCCGAGATTATGTTTGTGGGGGATACAAAACATAACATTTCGTGTGTTCAAAAATGCATTTTCAAAGATATCTCATCAATACAGTGTTGATTGAAAAGAAATAATGTAAAAAAGTTTAACTGCATCATTTGGTAAGAATAAGTATGTACATATAAGAAAGCATATATTATCTCAAGAATTTTCTTTAATACATTCTAATATCCAAAAGAACTAAGATGTTTAACAGTTCGATTTTATGGAAAATATTGTAAATTAATGTTACAAATAATACTAATGTAATATCCAAATTGCACTGTTTCCAAGAAAAAAATTTAACTGCAGGAAGATGAAGTTTTATGAGTTTAAAGATGAAGTTAAAGCATTTAATGCATTAACTTCATCTTTAAACTCACAAAAATCATTCAAGGTTGACTTCATCAGTTAAAATACTTCAATTCCAAATACTAAACACAACTTTTGTATATCTGCAATCGCGTTATCAATACAGTGCGGTTCATCTAAGCACTCCTCATTCAGCATTTGCAATTAAGTGAAACTTGTAAGTTTTGAAGAATCAACAGACTACCAAAGAAAAGAAATGACTCATACCAGACACTAAAAATGATGTTATGTGAATTCATAAGTTCCATAATTCTTTTGAAAATACTGCAGAACCATGAGGCAGTAACATTTTCACGTAACTATTGATCGTAAAAGAAAACAATATCTTCTTGCAAGCAGAGAACAAAGAAAAATCTATTCAAGTTTTAGTATTGCTGATAAGCAAACTTGTTTTTGAAAAATATTTAAGAAATCAATTACCTTCCACGCATGGAAAACATGGAATTTGAAAACCGACTCTAGTTTTTTATTTATTACATTTCATAGACAAAATTGGAATACTTTCGTAATTTAGGGGTAAAATGAGTGATTAAACAAAATTAAAAAAAGACCAATTCAGATGACACCTCGCAAATCTCAATTAATATAAATTAAGAAATGGCACAGAAATGATAAACAGACAGATTTGAAAATAAAATTGTATTTTTCATTACAAATCCAGAATTTAAAACATACTTTTTCATCAAAAAATTAAAACATAAACAATACCTACAACTTTTTGGGAAAGTGAGTGAAAAAAAAATTAAAATATGCCTATAATACGCAACAAAGATTATTGCTCTTAGGCGGTGTGCAGAAAACTTGATAACTAATTATTCAATAAAAATTGAAAATAAATTCGGCGGATTAACCATCACGAACACTGACGTTGCAGACCTATGCTTATAAACAAACCGTCGTCACGCTGTGTTCGATGGTTACATAAAAATATCATCGCAACCAAAACATTCTTAACATTTTTATGAACTTCTGAAGCTATGTGAAAATTTTTACGGTAAAGTTCAATCATTTACGCATTCTAACATCAAGAAGGAAGGAATTAGAAAAATGATTACTTGACAAAACGTTTATACATCTCGCACAAGCTATTTTAATGTTGACAGCATTGAGCTGGTATACACAAACAAAATCGTTGCGATGCTCGTGCGCGAAATGGAAACCCTTCCGTTATACTTGTATATAGAAATGTAGAATAATTTACCCTTGTAGCTCCAATAACTTCTTTCATAATTTGCTCAAACGCAGCCGTTTCTTCAGCTTGCTTTTGATTATGAAGAGCTATTTTCTCACTGAACTTCCTCGGATTCGCCATCACTGATGTTTGCAAGTACCTACATACCCTACAACCCAGTAAATATTGTTCCAACGTGAGAATTAAATCAATAAAAAATAAAAATACAAACTAAGACGTAATAAAAAATAAATTTGTGAGGTACGTTCTGGGCTTAACTTGGGCACAAGTAAATAGAGGAAGGAAATGTAAGTTTAGTGCATTTTAGTTTGCTGTCAGTTTCGATTCATAAATTTTTGTAAGATTAATGAATAAATTCAAATTCCAACATCATAAATCATTTGTGAAGCAAAATTATTGTGTTTAATACTTTCCATTTTTTCTTCAGATTTGAAAAATATTCAGAGGAAAGAACATTTTGTGGACTTTTAATAAAATAATTTTTTGACAGTGGTTTTTCGTATCTATACATAAGATCCAATTTAATAATAGTTCATTCCGAGAAAGTGTCTTGTTGCACTTTGGAATTGAAATGTAGGAAAAATTCATCCATTCAGTTTTCAGTTAGGCAGAGCTTTTTAAAATATTTTATGAATCCTTCAATTTGATTGAGTTTCTATTGTTTTTCTAAGAACAGAAAAACGATCGAGTTATTACGGTTCAATGAGAACTGTTTAACTACATAAAACAAAGAGCATGATTGGTGGCACTATCTAACCTATGAGAGGGTATGTAGGTATTTTAATTAACGTCGCACTGGAGCAACACAACGGGCTATTGGTGACGGTCCGGGATCAAGCCCAAAGGGAAGGATCCGAGAACACCACGTAATTTTGAACCATGGTCAGATGACGAGGCAACACCTGGGCTAACCCATGATAAGGATTTAAAGTCTAAAACAAACCACGAGTAAGATCAGTGAATATTATAATTAATGTCGAACTGGAGCAACACAACGGGCTATTGGCGATGGTCCAGGATCAATCACTAAGGGAAAGATTCAAGGACAACACCTCGTAATTTTGAACTACGGTCAGATGACGAGGTTATAACACCTGGGCATGCGCACCACGCCAACGTGAGGACATTTGAGGCCCCGACAGATTTAACATGCACTAGCCCCCTTTGTATACAACGGTCTTTGGTTCGATTCGAAGTAGCAACCCTGCGGTTGCTAATCCGTTACTCTGCCAATCGAGCTACAGCCGCCCAAACAAACCCTGAAGTGAGGGTTTTATATCCGATTATCCTCCACGGAATACGCGTACGGGATGTACATTCTATTACAAAAATACTATTGCAATCTACATATAGATTGACAGAAAAAATACCTCTCGTATAGTATTATTGCTTCAAAGAGGTTAAAATTCATCTAAAATATAATAAAAGATGTGAGAAGAGTTTACTCACCCTTTTTCTTGAATCCTTACCCTCTTTTCTAGGGCTGAGCAAAAAAGATAGAATTCTATGCCTTTGTGTTATCCATTCTTTCGCTTAAAATTATATATTCGTTCACACAGAAAAACTCAAGTAAAATGAAAACACCACCTATAAATTTCGCTAATCTTTAATTGCGCTGATATATTTACATTTTTTAACAGAAAAGAGACAGCACATTCTCTGCCGCTCAATACCAGAGTTCTCAAAAAAGCAAGCAGTGTTCTAGCAATTTTTCCTTCGTGCGCATGCGCGGCCAGTCCGCAGAAACGATAGCATACTCGTCACGATAGCATAGTATTTATTTATTTATTTATTTATTTCAATTAACGTCACACTGGAGCAACACAACGGGCTATTGGTGACGGTCCGGGATCAATCCCAAAGGGAAAGATCCGAGGACAACACCACGTAATTTTGAACCACGGTCAGATGACGAGGCAACACCTGAGCTGGCACCCCACTCTCCAAACTTCCACACCACGCCAACGTGAGGACATTTGAGGCCACGACAGATTTAACGTGCACCAGCCCCCTTTGTACACGACGGTGTTTGGCTGGATTCGAACTCGCAACCCTTCGGTTGCTAGTCCGTTACTCTTCCAACCGGGCCACCGCGGCCCGCGATAGCATAGATGTCAATACTATACTTGTCGCATTCGCGACAAGTATAGTATTGACGTCTATCACACACACACACACACATTAATTATAGATAGGCCGGTATTTTAATTAACGTCGCATTGAAGCAACACAACGAGCTGTTGGCGATGGGTCCGAAGTCAAACCCGAAGGGAAAGATTCGAGGACACGTAATTTTGAACCGTGGTAAGATGACAAGGTCACACCTGAGCTGGCACTCCACTCTCTAAACTTCCACACCACGCCAACGTGAGGACGTTTGAGGCCACGACAGGTTTAACCTTCACCAGCCCCTTTTGTACACGATGGTGTTTGATTGGATTCGAACTCGCAACCCTCCGGTTGCTAATCCGTTACTCTTCCAACCGGGCTACCGCGGCCCCGTATGAGTTATAAGTTTCTTTCTTAAAATTTGAATTTGTTCGAATACCGACCACACATTTCTATCACTATTTCCGGAAACATCGACAAAACGTTTCCTGTCAAAACTTTTACGATTTCCTGGCATGCATGCAAACCTTCTGAAGGGTGAAATCGGACGAACTCTTCTATAACTTTGTTGACTTCACGTCACTTAGTTACACTTGCAGTGTAAGTCCACCAGGCTTTCGGTTTTAGTGTAGACGATTCGTCACCACACGATAAATGCTCCACCCACGTTTTCGGTTTTAGAGAACCTTTGGTTTGATAACTGTAAAATCCTAAATCGAGGAACTCTTTTTGTTTCATAGCCACCCATCCAGATATATTCTCTTGCGCAGAATTTTCTGCGGAAGTAAAAAATTATTCATTATTATTCAATGCATTGTTTTCAGTTCCACTTGCGTCAATGTTTTCTGTTGGTGACGCATTCGAGTTTTGATTTTTTACGTTTATACCTGATTGTCGTAATACTTTAGCTGTCACATAGCATTCCGCAGTCGCTTCTTGACTTATTGTGTTCAGATTACTTTGAAAAATATCTGGGTTTTTACTCATAATAATCATTCGTATTCTGAAAACATTCAAAGGTGTAGAATGATCATTGAGTCCCCCCTGGATCGCACCCGAGAAAAAGTTTTCCCTATGAATCCGGATTCATCTGTGAGTCAATAGATAGGGAATAGAATTTTTGTATTGTAACTCACGGAACAGACCTTTGACAGAATTGATACTACATTGAAGAATGCCCCTTTGGAAAAGTTGCATCCCTTTCTTCCCACTGCAACTCATTCCCTTTATCATGGAAAACATGTTGTCTAAAATTTGTCTGTTCAGTCAATGCATTCCAAAGCCACCTAAAGATAATCCGAATTTAGTTAGAATGTAACTGTTCATTGCGTCAGACCAGTCGTTTACTACATCTATGAATTCCGATAAATTTATGGCATTTTGTGAGACTGAGAAATGTTTCGCTGTGGTTTGAGAGAATCTGCCAAACGAACATTTTGTCTCTGATCCTTAACACTTGCAACATGATTCAGTTTCAATTTGTGGCTAACTTGCAATTCAGTGTGATCTAATTGTAATAGTAATTGAAAATTAGGCGATTTTCAATCGCGCGACTCCATTCTCTAGTCTTTTACGTATTTGGTTTATTGAACCAGTATCAATAAACCAAATACGTAGAAGTTTCAATAGATGTTTAGCATAGGGAAAAGTAGATATTACGACTCGTGTCAGGGATTTTTGAACCTTGAATGATTTTCGTTAACGCCCAATGCATTCCTATATTTTTCTCACCCACATCAGATAGGTAGGTAGTTAATTAACGTCGTACTGGAGTAACACAACGGACTATTAGCGACGGTCCGGGATCAATCTCGAAGGGAAAGATTCAGGACAGCGCATCGTAATTTTGAATCACAGTCAGATGACGAGAACAACACCTGAGCTGGTATCCCACTCTCCAAACATCCAAATCACACCAACATGAGGACATTTGAGGTCACGACAGATTTAGCGTTCACCAGCCCCCGTGTACACGACGGTCTGGCTGAATCGAGTTTCGAACTCGCAACCCTCATGAAAATTTGTTAATCCGATGCTCTTCTAACTGGGCTACGGCGGCCCTCCAACCATATCAGACATATGCTACAAAGGTAAAGTCAACATCACCAAGTTGTTCCGTAATTGAAAATAATGTCTCTTCATTCATTTTAAAATCAGTCTCCGAAAATTGGCTGTTTCTAATTTGATATTAATATTGCAACCATAACAACCCGCATTGGCTAAAACGGGCCCAGCACTTGATCTAGCTTCTCATACTCATTGAAAATTTTTATCTTCATTTCATTGAATTGAAGAACAATTAATGCATATTTTTTTTTCCTTTTTTGAAGAAGCTACTTTCATCATCGTTGCATCGAGGACACATCGCCGAATGATTATATTTGAGGCCCATTTATGAAGAGTTGATAGGCAGGGGAAAGGGAATTTCAAAACATTTCTTAAATAAATGTAGGAGCGTTTATTTACATAACATAGTTATAGCCGTTGAGATATCATCTGCAGACAAGAGAAGTCTGCTCTTCTGTAACAAGATATCCACTTGATCGTTTGTGAATACTCGTCGCAGCTTATTTTAATAAAGTTTTCTTCTGCCGTAAAACTCTGCGTGTGAGTTTAGAATCGCATTCGTCTCATTTTCTGTTCGTATTCTACTCGAAGAGAATTATACTTTTCCAGCTTCTTGAATTTGTAATCTGAGTCTTGTCTGTATAATCTGGTGAATTTAGTACAATTCTAAGATCCGTTTCTTACCGAAACAGAACAAGTATTCTGACTTCCAGTCGTCCACTGACGTCACAGAATCCCGACACATGGAGGGTATAAGAGAATGGACAATCTGTTAAGGGTTCCATTAACCTTGGTTCTCGTCATCTGACCGTGGTTCGAAATTACGAGGTGTTGTCTTCGGATCTTTCCTTTGGCCATCACCTCGTAATTTTATTCTTCCAAAAAATGGAACAAATTGATATTGTAGTAATACTGCAAATCCCAGGTATGATTTTCGTTAAACAGTAAAATACCAAAAGCTATACTAAATTTATAACTATTCTTAATTAAAACTTTGTTTATCCATTTTCCATTTCATCTTTTTAAATTAGTGCTTAGACAAAAAAATACACACCTTGATCCTTAAAATTGTACCATATCCACAATAAAAGCAAGACCACTTTTTAACAAACTAATTCTATATTATCAACAAATATTTACATACAAATTACAAAGCTAGTTTAAAATTTCACAGACGAGACACATCGCGAAAGAGCAACCGCACCCCTTCGATTGCCATTTTCATCACCTTTTTTTTCTAGTTGGTAAAAAACAAAAACAAACTCCCGCGACTCTTGCCGTTGTACTCTGACGTCATCTGCGCAGCCAGAACGGGGGAAAGCGCCTCCTAGCAAGAGTTCCGTGTTCAGGATCGTGGGACGTTACAGACTCCTCCCCTCTTGGAAAACTTTTCTGCAGATCTCGATCGAAGAAAAGTTCGAGAAAAAAAAATGAAAAGTAATGAGTAGAAGTGCTCACACAAAGGGGGGGCCAGTACCAACCTACCAGACTGAATCAGTGCATCACCGAATTCAGGGTACTGACACCATTTACAAAATAAAATTTTATGCAAGAAATATACAAAAAACATAAATACAAAAAAAATGACTACATGTATCAATTACTTAATTACACAATATGGTTGGGAGTGTGGAGTCTGCTTAATGCATCGGCATTTTGATGCTTTTTGCCTGGACGATGCTTTATCTCGAAATTAAAAGTTTGTAGAGCTAAAGACCAACGCATTAACCTAACATTAGAGCTAGCGTTCGCATTTAGCCACACTAATGGGTTATGGTCCGTTTGAATAACAAAAGTTTGTCCATCGAGATAACATTTCAATTTCCGGATGGCAAACACAATTGCCGCGCATTCTCGTTCGCTGACTCCATACTTCTGCTCTACGCTGGTGAACTTCTTACTCAGGTAGATGATCGGGTGTTCTGATTCGTCAACTGCGATTTGAGTCAAAACAACTCCCATTCCTCGATCGGAAGCATCTGTCTGCAGGATGAAAGGCCGTTGGTAATCCGGGGCGTACAGCACAGGATAACTTGCAAGAGCTTCTTTGAGTTTTAAGAAAGCTTCCTCGCACTCGGGAGTCCACCTGATGGTTCCCTTTCGGTCCTTTCCTTTTAGAGCATCTGATAAGGGTGCAGCAACCGACGAGAACATGGGGATATAACGGCTGTAATATCCAGAGATTCCCAGAAAAGCTCGTATGTCAGTTTTGGTCGTCGGTCGAGCGAAACCCTTTATTGCCTCGATCTTTAACTCCGCTGGTGAGCGACATCCTTGTCCCACCACGTGTCCAAGATATTTTACTTGACTCTGAGCAAACTTACACTTGGACAGTTTGATCGTCAAACCCGCCTTTTGAATTCTTTGGAGCACGGTGTCCACGTATTTGATGTGCTCTGAGAAGGTATTAGAAAATATGGCCATATCGTCTAGATAAGGTACCGCAAAAGACTCGCATCCGTCTAAGAGTTGTGCAACCATCTTACTGAACTCATATGGGGCGTTCTTAAGCCCGAATGGCATTCTCAAGGGCTTGTATGTTCCGAAATTTGTCACGAAAGTGGCTAGTCTTTGCGCATTCTTAGTCAAAGGAATCTGCCAATATCCTTTCGAAAGGTCGATCACGGTGATAAATTTTGCAGAAGCAACTGTCTCGACTCTTTCTTCGATGTTCGGCAAAGGGAAATACTTTGTCTTCGTTACCTTGTTCAGATTTCGGTAATCGATGCATGGTCTTGGATCCTTTCCGGGAGACTCCACTAAAATCATTGGCGAAGTGTAATCAGAAAACCCCACTTCGATGATTTTCATAGCCAACATCTTCTGAATTTCTGCCTTCAAAATTTCGTTCTGCCTAGGAGAATTTCTATAAGGCTTGGAGAAAACAGGTTTGTCTTCATTTAGCTCAATGTCATGAGTTACAAGATCAGTTTTGCCTGGTATGTTGGTAAAACATTTTTCATATCTGCAAATGAGATTCTTGAGCTGTGAAAGTTCCCTTGTATCCAATCTCGATTCAAGATTGTTCTCGTGAACGTATTCATCGACGTCAAAAATGTTTGGATTAGGATCCATGTACGGGATCTCGACATCATCTTCAACCGTCTTCCAATCCTCTTCAGCCAGAAGAAGGTTCATATGTTCCAGCCTCTTATAGTACGGCTTAAGCATATTAATATGGTATACTTGAGATTTGTCTTTTGTCCCTGGTAATTCAACTACATAATTCGTCTCAGAAATTTTTTGTAGGATTTTTCCTGGTCCGTTCCAATGCGGACTCAACTTATTTGCTTTGTACGTAGCAAATATCAAGACTAAATCTCCTTCATGGAATTCTCTCTTTATGGCCTTCTTATCGTACCATGTCTTATTCTTCTTCTGTGACTCTTCTACTTTGGTCACCGCTAGTTCTTGACAACGTTTCATTCTGTTCATCAACGAAAAGATGTACTCGGTCACTGGATTTCCTCCGTCATCTCCTTGGTTCAACCACTGTTCGAACAACAGCGTCAAAGGGGTTCGTAAATTCTTACCATGAACCAATTCAGAAGGCGTGAACCCAGTACTCTCGTGGGTCACTGTTCTTAAGGCGAATAAGGCAGGATAGACTGTTTGTTCCCACTCAGATCCAGCTTCAAGACATAGGACTCGTAAAATTCTTTTGACGGTCCTGTGAAAACGTTCGACAGGATTACTTTGAGGATGATAGACCGAACTTCGAATCACTTTTATTCCAAATCTCTCTACGAAGGTTGTAGTTAGCTCGCTCATGAAGGAAGTACCCTGATCGTGTTGCAATTCCTTCGGAAATCCCATCCGACTAAAAATCTGCATGAGTGCCTCCACAACATAAGTTGAAGTGATATTCTCCACGGGAACAGCATCAGGATATCTGGAAGATAGACACATGGCTGTTATCAGATACCTTTTTCCACTTGGAGTAACCGGAAGTGGTCCGCATGCATCAATGTTGATCTTTGAAAAAATCTCTTGTACAACAGGAACCAACTTCATAGGAGCCTTTTTTTTGTCATTCGGTTTTCCAACTCTCTGACATTTGTCACAACTTCGTACAAAATTATCCACTTCCTTGAAGCAATTAGGCCAAAAGAAATGCCTTGCAAGAATGTCCTTTGTTTTGGTCATTCCCAAATGACCTGATGTACCTTCATGACACAACGACATCAGTTTTCCACGATACTGAGTTGGAATTATTAGTAAAATGTTTTCGTTTCCCATTTTATCAATCTTTCTTTTCACCAGAAGACCATTGGGGAGTATTTCGTATTCACCTGTGGTCTTATCAGTACCTTGACTTAGTACCTTCTCCTTCAGAGGTTTCAAATTTTCGCATTCCTCTTGTTTTTCAACGAACGTCTTGGAATCAATCTTCAGAAGTTCAAGACCTTCCCAAGATTCCATCTCGTTCGGCGGGAAAGAGAACAAATCGTCTTCGTCGATATCGATGTCATCTTCAATTTCTGGAACCGAAATTACTTCTTCCTCTTTTACCACGTCTTCCTTTTTTTCTTCCTCTTGTTGAGCGATTCGTCTTTGAGCACGTGTTTTAATGGCGTTCACCTGATATGGCGCATGGACCACCTTCATCTTTTCCAGAAGTGTAGCCGTTCCATTCCCCAACAAATATCTTCCTTTGTCTGAGGGACTACAGACAACTGCGGCTTTGGTTATAACATGCCCGAACTTTCCTTGTAGCTCCACCTCTGCTAAAGGCAAACAGATTGGAGTATTGTCAACGGCTTGAATAACCCAAACATTCTCACCTGTCAGCATCTCAGGACGAATGAGGTTACGGCCAACAAGGTCGATTGTCGATCCAGTGTCACGAAGAATTTTCATGGGAATTCCATTTACGCATCCTTCCCAAGTGTGTGGTCTCATCAGGTCCTCTTCGGTACTACTGACAATTCTATTTATTTGCTCTGAAGCCGCTTCGGGTCTTTTCTTCAATTTAGGACAGTTCGGTTTAATGTGGTCCAAACCGTGACATTCGTAGCATTGAATTCTTGTTCGTCTCTCAAAAGCAGCAGGCGAAGGTGTTACTTTCGGTGAATCCATACGTTCTCCTTTAACTTCCTTCGGGTTTTCTTGATTTTTATTTCTCCAATTTGAATGGTGCCTTGGTGCTTCGGAATTCCTAGGTTTCCAATTTGAAAATGATTTTTCTTGGTGTTTCGGAGTGTTCCCGAAATTCTTCTTCGTAAAACCTCTTACGGTTTCGTACTCATCCATCTTTAGAGCAAATTCTTTGGCAGACGTCATCTTACTCCATTCATCGATGAAATGCTCTCGGCATTCTGCCGGTACTCTTTTTTTAGCCTGATCGGTAACCATCAGGTCTACCAATTTGTTAAAGGTTGTTATCTCTAATCCAGCAATCCATTCTTCGAAATAGTTTTGGAGTTCATCAACAAATTCTTCCCAGGTCTTGTCGTTCTGTTTCTGATGTTTAACGAACAACTGTCTGAATTTCTCAGGACTCAACTTATATTTCTTCAAAAGAATATTTTTCACATGTAAATAATCTTCTGCCTTCTCTTCTGGTTCCCTCGCAATAATTTGGGATACTTCATTTGGCAAGAGGCCAATCAAATGTGAAACCCACTCAGATTCATCAAGTTTTATGCGTCGAACTTGCCTTTCGAACATCACTAGGTACAGGGAAATATCGCCTTCTTTACTATCGAACTTTTGCATTAGATGATGCAATTCTATTTTTCTCCTTGGTGGATGTGCTTCAATCGAATTATCAGGAATGATTCCCTTTTCAATACGTAGTTTTTCCAGTTCAAACGCCATTTCCTCTTTTCTCTTCTGAGCTTCAGCTTCGAATTCCTCTTTTCTCTTCTGAGCTTCAGCTTCCAATTCCTCTTTTCTCTTCTGAGCTTCAGCTTCCAATTCCTCTTTTCTCTTCTGAGCTTTTGCTTCTTTCTCTTCTTTCTCCTTCTGAAGCCGTTCGGTTTTAATCCTTTCCAGAAGTGATTTAACGAATTCTTCGTCGTAATCATCAGACGTGATGATTTCTGTCTTCATCTTTGCAATAGTAGAATTCGAATCTACTTTCAAACCTAACTCCTCGGTTAGAACAACAATGTCCTGTTTTTTCGCTTGCGCAATGAAAGCCATGATTGCAATACCAAAACAATATACAATTCTAAAAGAACCCAGAATCCACACTCTTAAAGCACACAAAACACTGAAAATCAGTTATTAAAGTAAATACTATGATTAACTCATACAAAACAAATTAATTCTACTTTCGATATGATTCATAGTAAAACGAACTAAATCTTTTCGTTAAATTTCACAGTAATTATCATATATTATTTTCTTTTTCCTTAAAAAAAAATAACTGAATTCTACACTCGCTCAAATAAATTATCAAATGATCATAACACTCAAATGACAATTCAAACACAAAAACTCAATAATATTCTTATTTCAAAAGCACTTTCGTTTTCAGCTGTAACGAAATACTGTTCAGTGCAATACCTCTACACTAAAGCAAAACTAGGATAGTTCCAAAATGAAAGACAAAAATTTCACACAAAATCAAATCAAAATTGATTTTACCAATTATAACAGTGCTAAAAATCGTATTCTTGCATTAGAAACGTAAACATATATTTGAGTACAATATGCATAACTTGTTATCAAAATCAATCAATCAATATAATCATTACACAATGAATATAAATTTTTCTAGAATGACAATATAATATTTAAACAACACAAATAGATCGAACTGATGTTCTATTTTCTTTCTCGCAAGTCAGAATGACTTTTAAACGCCAGTCAGGATTGACTCAGAACCGAAACGGGATGTTTCAAAACACAGTTAAGTCTAGCGACTTCTAAAACGAAAACAGAAACGAGACGTTTCAAAACTAAACAAGTCAGGTTGACTCCTAAATTAAAACAGGAGCGGTTGATTTCGACAATATCAAGTCAGGATGACTTCTACCTCAATTCAGGAACAGGACGTTTCAAACTCAATAAGTCAGGACGACTTCAAACCAAACCAGGAACGGTTGATTTACACACAAGAAAATCAGGTTGATTTTTTTTTTTTTTACTAAACAGAAACTGGTCGTTTCTAACATTAAACACCATGTTTACTCAAAATAAGAACTACAATTCAGTTAACTAAAACAAATGCATTTTCGGAGAGCACCGATTCTTACATTTACAACAAAATTCTGGTAAATTGGCACTTACCCTTTTAAAAAAAATACAGCCACTCATCAGACGCGCTGGCGGTCGTCACAACTGTAGCTTCGTTGAAATCAAAATTAACTAACGCGGATTTCGCATCCACTTGCTGCCACCACTCTCATGGTCTGTACCATATCCACAATAAAAGCAAGACCACTTTTTAACAAACTAATTCTATATTATCAACAAATATTTACATACAAATTACAAAGCTAGTTTAAAATTTCACAGACGAGACACATCGCGAAAGAGCAACCGCACCCCTTCGATTGCCATTTTCATCACCTTTTTTTTCTAGTAAAAAACAAAAACAAACTCCCGCGACTCTTGCCGTTGTACTCTGACGTCATCTGCGCAGCCAGAACGGGGGAAAGCGCCTCCTAGCAAGAGTTCCGTGTTCAGGATCGTGGGACGTTACAAAATGAATACATGGATCTCTTTGGTTTATTAGATCTTGACGTTCAACCAATGAAGACTCCTACTCCAGCTGATCAATGTTAAAGTAGGTAGGTGAATTAACGTCGCACTGGAACAACACAATGGGATATTAGCAATGGTCTGGAATCAATCCCGAAGTGAAAGATACAAGGACTAGCTGGTGGAACGTATCAATGTGAAAATAGTCTGACTTCGTGAGTGGTTGAGAAATTTCCTATTCTATCGAATGATAATCGTCTTGATTTCTCGCCATTAGTTAGCTTGCTAATCTTGAATCGCCAAAGCACAGAGCCTTTTTTTAATTACATTTGGCATCTGCAGACCATGAAGAAGTGGAGCATACAGAAAGCAAATGAAATTTTAAAAGATAGTTAGATGCTTTGGTGATTCAAGGGTGAAAAGCCAGCGGTTGGCGAAAGATCTTTGCCCAGAACAATTCATTCGATACAATATGAAATTTCTCAACCACTCACGAAACCAGACTGTTTTCACCTCGCTGTGATCAACGAGCTAGTGATCATTTAAGGAAGCCGAGATTCCTTGCATTCTCATTGGTACCCCACTCCTCAAGTAAACTCCAAGTCCCCGTTGATACAGTCAAGACTCTGATGAACTTATTGCTGTTCCATCAACCTTTTAATGAAACAGACAGAGCATGCCGACGGAGTGCCGTCGTAGTATCTCAGATGGGTAAGTCTCATGGGTTTACGAATCACCTTGGGTCAATTGGCTGTCGAACAGAAGACTAGTCACGCTAGATGATCACTTTAACCAATCAATAATTTGTCCCACATAGGATTCAGGATTTTCCCCACAACCACGTGGCAGATCTTCAAACCGAGCGATGGCAAGAAATAGCTTGAAGCTGCGCGAGCATACTCCGTCTTTCATTAGAAGGTCAGTGTGCTGTTCTTTACCTGCGCAGGTTTAATTTCTCCCTGGGTGTATTTTTCTCATCTGTGTCAGTAAAACTTTCCTTGTGTGCAATGCCCATTACTTTACATTCTTGTGTATGATGCAGTATGGCCCTTGCGCCATAAAACCCAATCAACCAATCACTGCTGTTCTGCACTTCAAGTTCACAGGAGATGGAGAACCAAAGGTACAAGTACTCCCGCATAAGGTACTCTTCCTCATATTTTTGAACCGAGGTCAGATTACCAAGGTCAGCACCCTACTATCCAAACTTCCACAACGTGAAGACATTTGAGGCCACGACAGATTTAACGTGCACTAGCCCCCATATAAACGACGGTTTTGGGATCATGTTTCGAACTCAACCTTCAGATTGCTAATCCGCGACTCTATCAACTGAAAAATCCGAAGACAACACCACGTAATTTTGTACCAACATTCTAGAAAGTATGTAGAACAAGTAGATTATTGTAGTAAAGGGAACTCTTATTTGTAGTAAAGGGAATGGAAGCGACATTATTAACAATTGAAGATGTTTATTTACAGTGGATAGGAGGAATCTGTTTACAAGTTAAACATCGTTACATCGGGTGTTCATCAGGTATGGCCATCCTTTTCTTGAGTCATTTTCTGTAACTGTCTCTGCAGAATCTCGGATCACAGCTTCGGTCGCCCCACAGTCGTCTAGACATCGTGGTGCTTGTTACTTAATGGATCACAGGAAGTGGCAGGTGTTCTTAATACTATATCCCACATATATAATGTACGTAAAAAACACACAAATTGTTGATCTTGAAAGGTGTGAAACAGGGCCGGTCTTAGGAATTGGGGCCCTAATTCGATCAATCCCTAAGTGGCCCCTCAAATTTCTACAAGAGACACTTTCTTTTTCATAAACTCATACAAAAATAGTTTTTAATTTTGGTACAATCTATTATTTATTACTTTAATAATGCATTTCTAGCAAAAATTTGATTAATAATTATTTTAATTAACATTTTAACTGTCCATTATTATTAGCAAATTGTAATTATATATCGAATTCCAAGATTTTAATTTTAATTTAATGGGTTTGCATTTTTATTTAATCAAACACAGCATCTCATTTCTAAATGCTTTAAGTACACTGCAGCCTGAGTAGTAAAATTTAGAACTTTTGCAGCGAAAAATAAATATCTTCAAGTATCAGTTTAAAACATTTTGAGCAACATGCCGCACATTTTTTCTATTTTCTTGGAAAAAGAAAAGGTAATAATTTATGAGGGCCTGACCAATGGACCTCAAGTTCGGTTGGATGGGTTTTATGGAGCGAGGACCATATTTGGCCATGCTGCGCCAAACACAAGGCAGACATCAAGTAACGGACATACACAAGAAAAGTTTTACTAACGCAGACCAGAGATATATATCCAGGGTGGAATCAAACCTGCGCCGTTTACAACTCTCAGGTTTCTAGCGCAGTGGGCATATCCACTGAGCCCCGACCACAACTTCGGAAACGCTGAAATAAACTATTAAATAAAACTCGATACAACGACTATCACATTACCACTTTATCGGAATGGACTTATTTAATAGGAAAGCATAAAATAGATTTTATCAGCGCGTTGTCAAATACTTTAGAATAGACATTACCAGTGTGGTATCATTGGTTAAAAACGCTTTTACCATACTCTCAAAAGTGCACGTTTTCTTTAATAGCACAAATAACATCCAACACTATTTGAATATTAAGTGTGATTAAAAAAATATAATATGATTTTATTTTTAAAATAGCTAATTTTTTTAACTGAAATAAGTGAAGCTCGTACAAATCTTGGGACAGATAGTAAGGTATAAGTAAAATATCTCTGCATGACTATGCAAGAGATTATTAATTAACTATGATTAAAAAACACTACTGAGCTAGAATAGGACCAGATTACAATCCGACTGTCTTCTCCGGGAACTGTATTATAACCCCACTATCAAAAGGTAGGTAGGTTGGTAGGTAGTTAATTAACGTCGCACTGGATTATCGAAAGGAAATTGTCAAGGAGTCAAGCTATTTTTCTCACAGGATAAAATAGCTTAATTGTTCGGATACTAAGCCATCACCAGCCTCTGGACCATTTGAGTTTTAAATAACACTTCAATTATAATTTCATCAGCAAAGGCGGCAACAACTGTCATTTAATTATTGAAGATTGATAAAAAAAATGCCATCTGATCCGTTTGAAGGACATTTTCACCTTGCAGGAGTCCTCCCTCATTGTGTTAATAGTGGTTGAGAAAAATTGGGCAGCTTTTAGCTGGAAGCTTAAGCACAGTAGGAATCTTTTGATGATTGGAACCTTCTTTTCTACCAACACTGTGTTGAGGGTATGAAAAAGAATTTTCCTACACCGTGGACATCACCTTTAGTTTCGCTATTTCTGATTTTCTTCGGGGGACAGATTTTCTGCTGTGAACCTAGCAACACCAATCCTTGCCTTCATGCTTTATGGGCATGAAATAAATGTGGAGTTGCTTGAACAGTTTTGATTCATTTGAAAACTTTTCAGGGAAAGAAAATTTTAGAACTGAATGATTTTCTATTTTGTAGAAAATGTTTTAATAAAGATATTCCACAAATAATATTTTCCAGTTTGAGGCTCTTTTGCAAAGAAAAAAATAGCAGTTCCTGAGTTCTGAGTGTACTGCTCAAAATCACAGAAGCTTTAAAAATCTTTGTAAAATAGGATAATGGAAAAAGTAATTCAAGAAGCGAAATTTCAGGATACTAAAAATGAAATTACCTTGAGAGTAAAAATTTTAACCAAATAGGTATGATAGTAATTTTTAATTAAAACTGAAACAGCTGAACAAACAATAGAAGACATTCTAGATTCGTAAACTATTCGTAATATAGAAAAATTAATAATGAGAGGAAATATTCAACTTGAATATAGACAGAATCATACTACCATCAAAGTTTTACAAAAGAATGCACAATCATTGACAAATTAGGTATCTAACGCTCCGAATGTAGCAGTTAGATCCAATTTTACTTTATGATAAACTCAACTACAGATTGAATTTTGAGTGATCTTAGGCATCCTATCTGAGAGATCGCATTTTTTAACTGGGTCTTGTGAACATCAATTATTAGGTAACTCTTTCTTATATCTCATAAGTTGCTTTTACTGCTTTGAAAACTATTACGATCTTCTGTTTCCAGCTGATTTCTAAGTTCTCAAAAATAAAATATTAAACCCCCTCTATAATTCGAGATATTGGATAGGGGTTCCCACTGAATAATGAATGGGCCCCCATTTTTTTAAGAACTGTTCGTTTTTAAAAAAATGGGGGTTAAATTATATTAAATATTAATATAAAAAAATGGGGGTTAAATTATATTATATGAATAAAAATTATAATTTTTAATTCATGAAATGAATAAAATGTGAGGTGTGTTGACTATATTTTATTCATTCCACAATCATTTGTGGGCATTCAAAGGACAGTATTTATAAATACACGAGAATAGTAAACTAAGATAGTAATATGTGTAACGCTCGTTTCAGGTGAACAACCCAGAAACAAGAAATCGCTTTATTCGATAGCATAACACTTTCTTCGTGACATTATCGCATAATAAAATTTAGCATCCCGAACAATAGTCAACTAACATTACAACTTCCTGTTATTGAATATGTTCTCTCTATCATTAAGTGGATCGTTTATTTTTATGGATAAAAATTATTTAATAATAAATGCATCTTTTCTAAATTTCATTCTTGACTGAGCCCATTGGAATGTGAGGGGCTCCATTCCATGGAATCGGCTTAAATCAGGGCCTGGTGTGAAATCTACAACCCATCAGATTCAACGTGGAAAGTATCGAAGTTCAAACGTGGAAGAGCAAATATAAAAGCACCAATTACATCATGCGAAATCAGTGAGGTTTTTAGTTGTTTTAATAAGGTCTTAAGTCCGTTGAGATGAAAGCAGAGACCTTGGAAATGCTTAAATATTGGTGGAGGCTGATGAAAATTTTTCAAAAATGTTAAAATATCAATTTTTATGAGGGTTTTTAATTTGAACACATTAACAAATATTACAAAAAATGTAATATTTGTTACTCGTTAAGCTTGAATTTTTATATCTACGAGAGGCATTTTCAGTCAAGTTAAGGTTGCGAGTTCGAAGCTCGGTCTAACCAAAGACTGTCGTGTACACGGGGGTTGGTGCACGTTAAATCTGTCGTGACCTCAAATGTCCTCACGTTGGCGTGGTGTGGAAGTTTGGAGAGTGGGGTGCCACATCTCAGGTTTTGACCTCGTTATCTGACCGTAGTTCAAAATTACGTGGTGTTCTAGGATCTTTCCCTTCGGGATTGATCCCGGACCGTCGTCAATAGCCCGTTGTGACGTTAATTAACTACCAACCAATATGTCGAGTTAAATGTAGGTGACAGTATAGCGTTTTTGCCGTGGACCGTGTTTTCTGTGCGTATTCCTAACGTGACGTCACTTGGCTTGATTTTAGATTACGATTTCAGCACGTCGCCAATAAAAATTCGAAAGAATGAATTCTGAATTGATTGGTCATTGCTAATTAGATTAACTTGCCAAACATCAACAGAACTGTGATAAACTACATTTTAAGGTAACCCTGGTATGGTATCATCCCAGAGCATTTGGACAGAAGTAAAATCTTCGCGTTCTATACCCAGTTTGTTTACACTGATAATCTTCTCACAATATAGCACTTATTGGATAAATAAAATTTTGGTATTTAATTGAAATTTTTCATAAATGTAAATAACATTTAACCTAAATTTTCTACTTGCTGAATTTTTATATCACATATATCTACTTTGATGTATAGATAAGATTTATCATGTTATTTCAGTATCACTACTAAATATGATTAAGTAGCATAAAAAGTTCGAATTTTAATTCATTTGAGTCCAATTTGTATGACATTTGTATAATCATCAATCGCTATAAAAAAAGTTTTCTAAATAAGGTTGAATGACTGGTATCTATATATATCTATATATTAATCTATATATTAATACGTGAAGAAAAAACTTTGTACCCCTTTTTAAGCACATTGCGCGCACGGAGGAGTGTGAGATTTGGCATAATTAAAGTTCATATGGAGGAGTGCAGAAAGAAAAATTAATGTATAATATGCGTTACAAATATATTAAATTAAACAAAATAAAACATTCATTGTTTACGTTCATATACTGTAATCTATATATTAATACGTGAAGAAAAAACTTTGTACCCCTTTTTAAGCACATTGCACGCACGGAGGAGTATGAGATTTGGCATAATTTGCCACCACATAAGTTAGTATTGAAAGTTAATTGCATCGTTTTGCTGATCAGAAACTTATATACAAAGGAAGCATTAGTCAATGGATCAAGAATGCGCATCAAATTTATGCATCGTAATACTATTGATTGCGAAGTTTTAACTGGAACCGCACGCAATAAGACAATTTTGATTCCACGTATAAATTTAACATATTCCGGAACTATTTTACCATTTTACTTTCAAAGAACTCAATTTCTAATTCTACCTGCATTTGCGATGGCAATAAATAAGTCTCAAGGACAAACATTCGAAAAAATTGGAATTTTATTGAGGCAGCCAGTTTTTACACATGGTCAATTGTACGTCGCAGCAAGTAGAATTCGATCATTCGATGGTTTGAGATTTTATATTTCAGAATATAACGGTCAAGGGCATTTAGCAAACGATGAAAGAGTTTTTACAAAAAACATCGTCTACACAGAAGTTTTGAATCATTAAATTCATTGTCGAACTATTTCAAGTTCAATGGACAACATTTATTTTTTTAACCACCCGGTTTTTTTGTTTCAATAAAAAATATATAAAAAAATACGAAGCACGTATTCCTTATTTCATTTTTTGGATTTATTTTTTATTTAAATTTTATATAATTTGAAAAATATAGGTAAATTAACTATGTAGCCTTGGAGAAACCTGTGGCCAGTATAGCAATAAAAAAAGCCCAAGAAAATGTCAAACAACGCGTTATTGTTTTTTATATATGGCTTAACCAAGCTATACCGCATTTTTCCTATGACGTATTTGTACATGCTCGCAGCTTACGTAATAGAAAAAAATTCAAAAAATTATATGCAGTGAATATAGGGGTATACTCTTTGACAAAAGAACCTTATTAACGTTCAAACTTAAAAATTAAATTAATTATGGTCGAATTTCGACCACTGGGCGACCACTAGTATATATAATGGGATGTGTGTGTATATATATTTTCTATACAATTCTACACCGTTTGACCAATCCACACCAAATTTGGTACACTTATACTTTAGAACACTGCGGTCAGCATAGGCTAACTCATAACCCCCGTTCTATTGGCCCTAAGGGGCTAAAAACTATTCGAAATCGCCATAGAAATAACATTGAGCATAGATTGATTGCTTTAGGCAGCTATGGTTACTTTACCAGTGTTGATCGAAAAACAATTTTTTCCGGAACAAATTAAATTACAATATTTATGTTTGAACTGACTTTTTAGCTCTTCCCATGATGTAAATAAATTATAGATGTAGCGCGGACATTAATACCACGCCATCTAAGACTTTAAAGACGCGCAGGCGCAGAACAGCTCCCCTGCGTGAATCTGAATGAGACCCGTCAGTTAGGACAAAGTAGTGAGGGAGAACAGTTGTCCCTTCTTCCCCGAGAATCTTTTTAACCTTAAATATTATGATACAGTGCCCATATAACGATTGTTTCTAATTAATGTCAAATGTTTAGTGTTCGTGTTTGTAAAAATGTAATGTCTTTTGTTAGTAAGAATAAACTTAATTGCCTGAGAGAGCTAGCCTTGTGTTATAATTGGCGCCCAACCCGCGGCCATGTTTTCCTTCTCTTCCTCTTTGTCCTAACTCACTTTAATTTTTAGACTCCCCTGTCTGAAGAATTGCAATATACACCATCCAGGTGCCCAGGTTATTTGATGTGATATAAAGTCTGATTTTTAGATAAGTACATTTATGTATTTTATTTTAATATCCGTAATCTTGTTGATTTATATTATGCTATTTTCCATTCATTATCTTATCATTGATAAGTATATGTGAATTACGTTAAAGCATTTTATCATCTTGCCAACCAGGCATATTTTATTATGAAGCACACCCAGTGCTATCCTTATTAGTATGTTATGTTATGATTTCGAAAACGGAAGTAGATCGAGTAGCTTATTACTTAGTTTTGTAAAGTAGCATGACCAGTTAAGCATTTTGCAATCCATGCATATCTCGTATAAATGCACATCCAATGCTATTTTGAAAACATGTTAAGTTAAATTTAATTTGATTACTCTTAAAAATTGTGATATTGAAAAATTGATTCTTCAAGCAGTAAGAATATTTCTTTTACTTGTGTACCGGATTCATTCCGAAAAAGAAAACCAGTGTGACTCATTTTATGCTATGGCTCATTTTATTCGTGTTGATTAACCTTGAGTTTTGATCTATGATTTTTCGAAGTGTATTTATGTGTTCCTTTTAAATAACACTGTGTTAAGAATGTATCTTCGTAGTTGAGTCAGAAAAAGTATTACATTTGGGATTGTTTATAAACATTAATATTCAGTTTCGGTTTCACTTCTTACTGGGTTGAACTGCGGATATTTTATCTGTGGATTTCATTTAGTATTTTATTAATATCTTGGTAAACTCTGAAAATTGATTTAAATACTGTGGAATTTGAACGCTATTTATATAAATGTGTCATTATAACTGAATGTTTATAAAATAACTTAAAGTCAAAACTTTGCATTTGGTCTCAATAAATAAATAAGCATGGCGTTTCTGGGGAAAGGTAGAAAAGAAGATCTCAGAAATTTGGCTAAGGAAATGGGACTGGACATTACTGATGACTTAAAAATTATAGATCTTAAGAACCTTATAACTAAATCCGAAGACTTCGAAGAGGAACTTGTAAAAAATATGCTATCAACTGTTATCGAGGAACGGGTTGATAAAGAAAAAACAGCTGAATTAGAAAGACTGGCGACAGATAGAGCGGCTGAAATAAAACGAATCGAAAAAGAGAGAGACTTTGAATTAGAAAAACTTCAATTAGAAGCAGAATCTCAACTCGTTGCCAAAAATAACGTGTCAGCAAGCGTTACAGATGTTGAACACCCAAGATTTGAACTGCATAAGTTAATTCCTAACTTCAATCCCGACACTGATGATATCTCTATTTTCTTGCACCTATTTGAAAGACAAGTGAAATTTCTAAAAGTTCCGGAAGTACAGTGGGTACCTTACTTAATTGCTGTTTTACCAAGTGAAATTACTAAAATCATCGCACGTGAACCTGATGACAGAGCTCAAGACTATGAATATGTTAAAGACATTCTCCTAAAAAGATTTAAGATGAGTGCTGAACGCTTTCGACAACTCTTTGCGACTCATAAGAAGAGTGCTGAATCCACTTGGAAGGATTACTATTTTGAACTCAGAACTTATTTTGAAAGTTGGATCAAAGAAGTTAATGTGGATACGTTCGAAAAACTTAAAGACCTAGTAATAACGGACCAAATTAAGAAGAAATGTCCTTCTGACTTTAAAGACCATCATATAGATGAATGGGGATACCTCTGTTCGCCTGTGGAACTGGTGGAAAAGTTGGATTCCTTCGAGAATCACCGAAATAACTTCAAGAAAGAAGGAATTATTACAAATAAAAGAAAACCATTCTTCAAACCTGTAGAAAGAACGGAAAGATACTTGCATCCCAAAAAAGAGTTCCATGAAAAGAAATTTGAGAATATAAAACCGAAAGAAACATCTACTATCCACTGTTATGGTTGTGGCACACCTGGCGTAACCAAGCCCAAATGTCCAACCTGTTCTCCTGCAAAGGGCAGAACCGAATTCAGTGCTGTTACGACCTCCGAGTCACCTTCTACTTTGGTTGCTTTCCTTCCTGTCCGAATCAACCAAGTTAATGGAATTGTCTGTGCTGATTCCGGAGCCACACGCTCCATTGCTGGAGAGGGTTTGTCCAAAATTCTTCAGAAACAAGGTGCGAAGTTTGAAAAAGAATCGATCAACTTGACGTTTGCTGATGGACGATCTTCTGTTGCTGAAGTCCTCACCACCCAGGTGAATGTCCAGATAAAAAATAGAAAAATTTTAACCTCTTTTATAGTTTTGCCTGACACCAAAGGAAACAGAACATTGCTAGGACTTGACTTCTTACATAATGCAGGCCTGGTTCTTGACCTTAAGAGCCACAAATGGTATTTTTCTGATAGCCCTTGCAGAAAATACCCTTTCGAAAAGGACATTCACGTACCTCCGTCTCCACACTCGGAATACGTTTCTGAAGTAAAAGCTGAATCCTTACGAGAAAATGAGGGAACCATGCTTACCACACAGCAGAGAACCACTCTCAGTGTTGTATTAAAGGAATTTGAAGAATTGTTCAAACTGGGGGGAGATCCTACACCCTATATCGAACACCATATTGACACACAAAACAGACCACCTGTTGCTGTTCCTCCATATAGAGTTTCTCCAGCCAGAAGAGAAATTCTAGAAGCTGAGATTAACAGACTTCTACATGAAGGTATCATCGAACCTTGTGAATCACCGTATGCTGCTCCTGTTGTTTTGGTCCCCAAACCGAATGGAACTTTTCGTCTTTGCGTCGATTACAGGAAGCTGAATTCTATCACCAAAACTGATGCATATCCCTTACCAAGGATAGACGATCTTCTCCACACTGCCAACCACACGCAGTACATGAGCACCATTGATTTAAAAGCCGGTGGCTCACTAAAGAAACGAGGACGTCCATCAAAGACTAAAACTACCTCTTCACGTTCTGGAGTGCGATCACCTCAACAGAGCTGTCCGCCACGCCGCCCTGGCAAACAAGACTGTTCAGGTACCTCATCGGGACGCTTTCGCAACCAGAGGGGGAGATTGTAGCGCGGACATTAATACCACGCCATCTAAGACTTTAAAGACGCGCAGGCGCAGAACAGCTCCCCTGCGTGAATCTGAATGAGACCCGTCAGTTAGGACAAAGTAGTGAGGGAGAACAGTTGTCCCTTCTTCCCCGAGAATCTTTTTAACCTTAAATATTATGATACAGTGCCCATATAACGATTGTTTCTAATTAATGTCAAATGTTTAGTGTTCGTGTTTGTAAAAATGTAATGTCTTTTGTTAGTAAGAATAAACTTAATTGCCTGAGAGAGCTAGCCTTGTGTTATATAGATATTTTATTGATGAAGAAAGAATATTTAAAAATATTTATGTTTGCAAGGAAATTCAAGGAAAGGTTTTCAGGAGTTCAAGGATTATTTTCAAGGAAAGCTGGTGTATATTTCGACCAACTTCCCTTAAATAATTTATTGAATACGTAATGATTTGTAGAATTCTGTTTCATAAGCTTTTTAGGTAAAGCGAGTAACTAATGTTAAAATGTCCGGAATAGATACATGTGAATCCTCCGTTGAAAGCGGTGATTTTCTTTCTGAAAAATTCTGTAAAATCAACCTTCTGCTTTTTGAAAATTTTTTATCTATTCAGTTTAATTTGTCTACACCGATTACATTTATTTCTATCCCAAGCACCGTTATTCCAAACAGCACAAACGAAAAACTCATTGATCATAAAAGCGTAATTTTGCTACTCTAATGTGCATTTTGTTATTCTTGCTCCTGGAGGTGAAACTAAAAATATTGTGTATAATCAAGTTTTGTGTTACATTTATATTACAGTGAATTTGTAAAATATTTTACTTCATGATGTGTGTGTACTGTCCTTATACTTTTAAAAACCTCTGTTAATGTAATTACTTTGATTTTTTACACTATAGATTGCTTTTATTCATTTTCCTGTCTAATAGATGATTGGGATAAATACCCGGACAAAGTCATGTTTCGTTCATGTTTGAGCATTACTAAATCTAACTTTTAATTGATTGTATAAGTATTTCCTACTTTATTTGACAGGTGTAATGTGCATTATTGATTTAAAGTTCATTATTATTATTGTATTTCTATGATGCGTTTTATATTTTTACATGAATATTTGATTGATAAAAAAAGGATATTTAAAATATTTGATTTTTCATAATTTACATTTTGTAATGGAACACGAAAAACTTCAACTCAATCATAAAAGCGTAATTTTGTTATTTTAGATTTGGCAAACCAGAAATAATGTTTTATTATTTTATAAATTTGATTTAGAATCCCGTGTTTGTGTATTTGAGTTACCACAGCGAAATGTTGCAGTCATATTTGACCATTACTAAATTTCATAAATCATTATCGTCTTTATCAATATTTTTCAAATGTCTTTTTTCGAATTGCTCTATTTCAGAATACACTCAGGCAGTCGAAATTCGATACTTTGCGCATTCTTCGTTTTTTAGAATTCTGCATTTTTTCGTCGGAATTTCACTTCTGTTTGTATTTATGTCTTAATCTTTTACATATTGCAATATATTCAGGAATTAAATGTATATATTTGCGTCCGAGGTATATTGTAGAAGCTATGAAAAAGTTAAAACGTATTTTCCTTACAACTTAAATGATTGTATTTTTCTGTGAAAGAAAAGTGATTATTCTAATTCACTTTTCAAGCAACATTTAACCATTTCAACCCGAGCAACGCCGGGTAATTCAGCTAGTATATACAGTGGCTCTCAAAAGTGTTCGTACACTTACGAATTTCAATGAAATACTGCTCTATCCATTAATAAGAATTAATATTTCAGAATGGGAATTTTTTAATAACTTCTATAACTTGTTCTTAACAAAACTACATGAAACTACATACAAAAAAACTACATAGTAAAACTTTTTTTGGAAAATCAATAATCAAAAAGTAACAAAAAAATTACCTCACAAGTCTTCGTACACTTTAAAAAATCTCTACATATTAGTAAATATTGCAATATTTCGGTAAATTAGTACTTAGTAGGATATCCTATGGCATCCACAACAGCTTTTAAACGTCTGGGAATAGAGTTCACTAGTTTTTTTTGTAATTTCTGCATCAATGTTCCTCCATTCTTCAATTATTACTGTTTTTAGTTCGCTTTTCGTTTTAATGTCGTGTCTTCGTACTCTAACCTCCAGTTCCCTCCAAATGTGTTCTATTGGGTTTAAATCCGGTGACTGAGGTGGTGTTTTCAAAATTTGTGGACAATTATAAAGACACCAGAGGCGAACGTTGAGAGCCGTGTGCTTAGGATCGTTATCTTGATAAAAAAAAAACAAAGTTGTTTCCAATACCCAAATTTTGGGCTGATAATTTTAAATTTTCTTTTAAAATATTTAAGTAAAGAGCATGATTCATTATGCCATCAATAGATACCAAATTATCTAGTCCTGATGCTGACATGCACCCCCACACAAGGACACCTCCAACGCCATGCTTTACTGTTCCAACTGAGTTCTTGGGATTAAGTTCCTCATTTTTTCTTCTCCATTCAATTATACGCCCATCGGAACCAAACATGTTAAATTTGCTTTCATCTGCAAATAAGACATGATTCCAATACGTTGCGGGCTTATTTATCATTGATCTTGAGAAGAAAACCTAAGCTTTCTATTTTTTGCACTTACAAAAAAAAATTTCCTTCGGGCAGAACGCCCATTTAATCCAGCTGATCTGAGCACTCGTCGAACAATTTCAGATGATATTGAAGTAGCAAATTTTTCAGTAAATTCTGTAGAAATTTTTACAGCACTCAAACGTGGATTTTTCACAAATTTTCTTACTATAAATCTCTGATCACGTTGAGTTAACTGAGCGACCTTTCCTTACCTTGTTTTCGATCCGATTTTCTTCTTTAAAGCGTTTTATCACATACTGCACCGTAGAATGGGATAAATTTACTAAGTTAGAGATATTCCGAACTGATTTACCACTACTATGATGAAAAAGAATCAATTTTCGAATGCTGTCCGTTGTTTCCTTACGATTACGAGCCATTTTTAAATAATAAATAGAATATTACGAAGTAAGCAAGCAAAGATTAAAGCCAAGCAATTTTTTAAATGTCACCACAATGCAAAAATAAAAAAAAGCGATAAACGACAATTTTATTTATGAATTTATCAGAAAATGTTTCGGTGTACGATCACTTTTGTGGCGTGTTCTTTCTTTGCCTCCATGCATTTTCATTTTTATAAAAAGTAAATGAGTCAATATTTTTTAAAGAATGTTTGGTTTTATTCAGAATCACATGGAGATTATATGAAAAAATATTGGACTTTATATTCGAATTCAATTCCAGGCTATAGCGCTTTTTCTACAAATTTTTAAAGTGTACGTACACTTTTGATAGCCACTGTATATATTGCGAAATAACTTAAATTGGAATAAAAATATATAGAAAATACTTTGGCTAAGTAACCTTTATAAAAGTACCAAGATTATTTCATTATTTGAATGTATAAGTTATCACACATTTATTTGTTTAGAGCACCTAAAATTTGTCTTAAAAATTTACCTGGTTGTACCAAATTTATAAAGTTTTTATTCACTTAGCCCTTGTACAGTCTTGAAAAAAAGGAACCGCCCCTCTTCATTCGAGCAATTATCACAGTAGAAAACATTCAAAGATGGCCTTCGACAGGAACTAACGTCTACAAATTCAAATGCATAAAATTTGCATAAGGGGCCGTCTTTATATTAAATTGAGCACCAACTTCATAATTTCCAATAGAAACCCCGTATTTTAACACACAATTTCGAATCTATATCAAAATTTAACAATAGATACCAAATTTCATGTCATTAGGTCTTACCGTTTCGAAGCTATGAGTACAGAAAGATTGGAGCTCCTAACGTTAAATCAGTTTCTCAGACTTTATGGATATCTTTCTAAATAATATTTCTACAGAGCTGATATTTTGTACTATGTTACTGTTAAAGAACCCAAACAAAATCCACCTAATATAAAATTAAAAAACTAGTTTTTAGCATGCAATAATAATTATTAAATTAATGTTTGAAATTGTTATGAATTGGAACCTTACAATATTTTGATATGAATCGATTCAGAAGGACTTCTAATATGACCATGCAAAATTTCAGCTCATTCCTACGGTTAGTTTTGCGTTACATTAAATTTTCCTCATGGCGATTTTAGAGGACAACCAAAAGTTTAAAAAACGTCTGACAAACGTGAGGAATGTTTAAATTTTTGAAAAATGGTTGGAAATTTCACCTTATGTAATCTAAAATACATCGCCCTTTACCAGTTGTGTCGTATAGATTAACTATACTAATCGATGATCAATTGAATGACACACTCTGTTCACTTTTTGGATGATCGGAATATCAGTTCGATTGTATTAAACATGTATTATGTATTAAATAATTGCAAGTTGGCTTTTTGGTTGCATACATGGAGACGAAAGCTAATTAAAAAATTAACATTTATTAAGAATACTAAAGACGATACAAAATTATACGGATCAACACTCTTTCCGTTTTGAATTGTTCCCAATTCCCAAAGTACTTCTTTTTATCACATTTTAACCATGTTATAATTCACAATATTATCGTTTGAGCTTGTATAATAAATATAATAATTATCGGATAATTTACACTTGCATAATAAATATAATAATATAATTCTCAAATCGTGTTTTCACTTGCATAGTAAATATAATTCTCGGATCGTTTGCATGCGCTGACAAAGTTGTTTGAAATAGTGTTCAAATTGGAAATTCGGGTAGCAATAACTACAAGTAATCTCGATCTACAATATTATTTAAAAAATAGTTTTTAGTATGCAATAATAATTATTAAATTAATATTTTAAAATATTATGAATTGGAACCTTACTATAATTTGATAGGAATCAATTCAGAAGGACTAATATAAGCATTTCTGCTCATTCCAATGGTTAGTTTTTGCGTTACATTAAATTTTTCTCATTATGGCGATCTTAGGGCAACCAAAAGTTTGTAAAACGTCTGGCAATTTCGGAAATAATTCTCGGATCGTTTGCACTTGCATAATAAATATAATAATGTAATTCTCGAATCGTTTTCACTGGAATAATAAATATAATAATTCTCGGATCGCTGACAAATACGTTTGAAATAGTGTTTAAATTTGTAATTTGGGTAGCTCAGCAATAATAATGACTAACTCCTTTTTTATAAACACGAAAGTACCTTGCTTATCCCTTTCTGTATATTTTCATTTTTTAATATACTCATTTGGTCATTTCAAAACATTGCATTCTAGATAAATTTATTGCTTTTTGAATTAAAAGAAATGTAATACATCATTTGAAACTGCAAAAAAGACGACTTTTGAATGCATACTTTGTTTTTAATACATTTTCTTTCAAAAAAGTGATACGATTGTTTTCCATGAATTATCAAAGGTGCACAAAAAATTGTACGTGATTTCATACTTAGTCGATAAAGCATTTCGATGTAAAATTGAACAGGGAAGTAAGAACAAATCCGTTTAAAATTTATGGAATAAAGTACTGTAATTTTTGTTCCCAACAGACCTTAAAAATATTCATTAATTTTATCTTATGAAAGAAAATTTTTCATTTGAACTTTCCTGTATAGTAATATTCTCCTTCATGCCTTTCTTATCTAGCTTTGATTGAGCTCATTTTATCCGTTTTTAATCACTTTGAAATTTGAGCGTGATTTACGAAAATAACTTTGCATTTCGCTAAATTCCGTCCCTCATTTTCTGTTATTACTCTTGCAACCATCTTAATCCTAAATTTTCAGAACCAAACATTGAGTAACCAACGAAGAAACGTAACTAAAAGCACAGTTGATGCTGCATTGAGACTGAAAGCAACCAATAAATTCATAAAAAATTGCGTCTATAGAAGTGATAAATAAACTTTATAATACCGTAAGTCACAGTACAGCAGGAAATTCAGTTTCATGCGGCTATTTTCTGATTCGAATGGACGTTATTTAAGAGGACACACTTTTGAAAGAAAAAGAATCAAAAACTGAAGAAAAATATTCTGAGGAATTTCATTGGAACGTTTTTAAGTCATCAATACTACTACTTATGAAATAAAAATATTCCACTTTTGGTGGAGTTCCCTTAAGGCCGGTTACGTACTCGTAATTATTTTAAATACAATGAAAAGATATATATTATATTTACTTAGTAAACATTCTACTTTATATATATATATATATATATATACACAGTAAAAGCTTTTCACATTTCATCTTAACTACGTTCACTAAAAAGTGGAGAACCTGGAATTGTTACATACCAATAATTACAAGTAGTTGGATTCGTTAGTTTTTACCTATTTATTCTCTATTTCAAATCTGTTAATATAGTTTTACCATTTGGGGTGTTCTGAATAAAATATATAAATTTTAAAGTACCTAAAAATACTTAATTTGGGGTTTACAACCGAAAAAAACGTAAAACGACTTTTTAAACCTAAAAAACATTTTTTGTAATAATTCGAATTCAAATGCATTTTAAGTACAATTTTATTTAAGATGAAGCTAATCTTGTCGAAATATGACGTCAATGTTAAGGTACCGAAGAGGAGTAAGGAGAGCAAAATGTAGTTTTGTGAATGTACTACACATAAAAACTAGAAAACATTACTCAACTACACCCATGTCCAAAAGTTAATCATAATTGCTGTTTATGTGAATATTTTAGAAAATCTAGTACATCGGAATGGAAGGAAACGCGGAATGCGGGTGTAATAGGGTTATAAAAGAAAACAATGTTAAAGAAGGATAATAATGACTTTTATTATCCAAAGAAAAGGGTTGAAAGAAGGTTCACAATACGAGTGTCAACTTTAGTGAAACAGAATGATTAAAACAATGTGATGCTGAAGTTTAATACGGTGTGTGGGAACCTCTGGTAGCCACGCATGCTGCACAACGATTTCCCATACTTTCGATGAGGGTATGGATGTGTTGTGTGCTCAAAGAGTTCCAAGCCTTACGGAGAGCAGTCGATTCCGGAACGGAGCTTGGTGAATGGCGGAGGGCTGCAATATGTCTCCCGAGCATATCCCATACATGCTCTATAGGATTCAGATAAGGAGAGTTGGCAGGCCACTTCTCGCGGTGGATATCTTCACTTTGAAGGAAGGTGTCGACGTGGGCTGCATAGTGAGGAGGTGCGTTAGCATCCATGAATATGATAGCAAGACTAACAGCACCTCGAAACAAGCGAACGGTCGGCTCAAGGACTTCGTCTCTATATCTTTGACCAGTAATAGACCCGTGTCAAAGTTGTGGAGGTCTGTGCGGTCGTCTAGCATAATGCCTGCCCAGACCATGACTCTGTCCACGTTCTCTCCTGATCGTGGTACGACGAGAATCAGTTTGCAGACTAAATCTGGACTCGTCACTGAACATGACATTGCCCACTGTTGTGACTCCATTGCCGATGTTCCAAACTCCGCTGTAAACGCGCGCGGTTCTGTGCAGACGTCAGAGGATGCAAACTGCTGGTCGTCTGGCATAGACACCAACGTGTCTGAGTCTCCAGTCAACAGTTTGTCTCTAAACAATAACTCCTGTGGCGGCTGTCAGGGCTGAACCCAGTTGTCTGGCAGTACGGTTCCTCTGACGTAGCGCAGTTATCGCCAAATATCGGTCTTGCCGCCCTGGTACTGGTCGTCAGGTAACATCTTCAGTGATTTGAAACTTCTGCCACAGTCTGGAAATCACACAGAGGCACATTCAGAATTCGAGACGCTTCGGTTTGGGATCGACCGGATTCCAGCATTCGTCCCTTCACAAACATGTCCAGTTGGCATCTTTCGGCCTTATTGATTGCTAACAACGCTCCGTACCACACAATTGCAAAATTTCTGTCTAAACTGGCCATGCCCCTCGAGGCCGTTTATACTCGTTCCGACGTGCGCCGGTGCTTTGCGCATGTCGACTGAACTGTTTTGCATATGCACAATGTTTTACTTCCGTCTCACGATTCTCCAGAAATGATTTTGAACCATTGTATCCATATTTACTCATATTTTGCGAATTATTCTTAACTTTTGGACATGAGTGTATATACACTGCTTGATAATTGCCACGGAACAGACATTTTTCGTAATAACTAATGACCGACATTGTTTCAAGAAATGAAACTTGTCAAATATTTAGTAGAGGTACTGTAGTATCTTGATTAAGCAAAATGGTAACTTCCCACCAGGGAAAAATAAGATATCAAAAGCAGAAAAACTTATTTAGAGAATCTTCGTACAGTCACGGAAAATGCTCCCTCCTATCGGAATAACGGCAGATGTGGGTACCTCAGTAGGGAGTGTGAACTTCTCGGACACTAATGCCCGTTTTGCATCTGTTTGCCATGCTTTCCACACTCAACTGTTGAACAGATATTGTCCCATTCTTCTGTCAAGGCAGTTTTCAGGTCCTGTAGAGTTCGAGGAAGGAGGTTTCGTTGCACCACACGCCTGCCAAGAGCGTCCCAGGCATGCTCTATATGATTCAAGTCTGGTGAGTAAGCAGGTTATGCCGTGCGCTCAATATGTTCGCTTTCCAGTGTCTCAGACATCCCAGAGCTGCCCTTGAATGCGAGCATTATCATCGATGAACAAAACGTCCGGACCCATTGCTCCACGATAAAGACGAACATGGCCCAGGAGAAGATCGGTACAATACCATACTGCTGTAACGTAACCTGTAACAAAGATGTGAAGAGGTGCTCTGCCATTATTCATAATGGCCGCCCATACCACGACCCCCCGGCCAAAGCGATCAACTTCATGGACTATAGTAACGGGTTCCCCGTTCTCGCCACCCTAGCTGACGTCCAGCATCTCTCTTGACAGTGAATCGAATCGGCGAACATCAATTTTGACCACTCTTGACAAGTCCCAATGAAGATGCTCGTTACACCGCTGTAACCTTTCCTGACGATGACTTACAGATAACGGAATGCATCTGACAGGCTTCCGTGCTTACAAGCCAACTTGATTTAATCGACGAGAAAGGGTTTTGATACACGAGGCCTGCAGAACTTGCAAGGTTTACAGCTACCTGGCCAGGAATAAGATTTCTGTTCCTTTTCGCTACAATGGATATATATCTCATCCTGAGCTGTTATGTTCCTTCCACGGTCATCACCATGCTTTCGCAGAACAGTTCCTCTAGCGCAGCTTTTTTTAATCGCTAAATGACACTTTTGGACACTCCTATTGCTGTCGCATCTTCAGTGACACTTTGTCCCTCCTCAAGGCGTCCAACTACCCGTCCACGATCATAAACACTCAAATGATGTCTAAGAGATATTCTGCAACCAATATTTGTTGTGAAAAGGGGAAATTTACAGTACAATCTTCAAAACCTACGTGATCAAACTTTACTGCTTCTGATTTGTAATGAAAAATAGCTCAAGAGACACTGCCTTTTATACAGATAAAGGACTCCCATAAGAAAGCCCTCTTCAGTTATTTTTTTTGCGACTGCGCGCCCCTTAAGGGCGCTGCATGGCAAAAACGAGTTGTTCTTTAGCAATTGTCAAGCAGTGTAGTAAGAATTGAAGACATCTAAAGCACAAAAATCTATTTTCATCTTTGTATTTCCAATAACTACCGGAAACAGTAAGACCAACGCCAGTATCATGTGTTTCTTTATGATGACGTCAAAACGTGTGTAACACCCAATGAAATGGAGAATTTTTATTTGTTAGCCTTATTGTTTACTCAGATCTCTACAGGAAAACAATGAAAAGACGCATTACTTGAATAGATGCGCCCACACTATTTTGTTTGCAATATTCATCAAAATGTGGTTGACGCTGTATGTGAAGGTATGTGTATTAAATTTAAATGTTTTGGTTTGCTTCTGTACAAAATGGATAAAATTTTCTTGATAAAAAAGTTTTGTGCAAAATGAAAGTGTATGAAGTGATTGTGAAAGATAAAGATGCATTATGAAGGAACGTTACATCACGTGGTTGAGTTGTCTGAATTACGTCAGACATACGGAAAAATATGGTCTAGATGTAAATTCGATATTTTTCATTGACATTACTCTTTGACGACCAATGTGATCGTTCTCAAGGAAGAGATGACGGATTTCTTCGTGTCTGTGAGCACACTAAGTTAGAGGCTGTTCTTTTTTTTTTTTTTAAAGAAGGTTGGTTGTGTTTTAAGGTTTATTTTTGCAATATGAAGGATAATTAGACTAGGCAAGAATGCAGGACTTCAATATAATGCAACATGTGCATGTTTGTCATGGAAAAGTTGAGAATAATCCTAGGTGGACAGGTAACTAAATTTCTAAGGCGAATTTTCCCCCTTGACATCATGATCATCATCAGCTGCACATGCTTATGCGTTGCTTCAGGACTTAAGTTGTTCTTTCTTAGATCTGTTGGAATCGGTCTCAAACCTCCAATTATAGTGCCGTGTGGGGCACATAAATTTGAAGAATGTAAATCTTTGAATGTATAAAAGTGAAGAGAGATTGGGGATCATGATCTGATCAGACTTCTTGTATGTTTTTAAACCATAAGACTTGGTCACGTAATAAAATTTATTTTTAATGTATAAAACTCTGTCTTCAATCGATAAAACCCAACAATTGGTTATGGGCCTCAGACCTTAAGCTGAACCTGAATTCTGCCACTACCGGTTTCCAGTATGATGGGTATTCAAGAAATGTCCATGTTTTCCTTCCCGAAGTTATCGGATTTCAACTATGCCACGTGGAAGACGGACATGAAGGTATTGCTAATGGACCGGAACTGCTGGGAATTTATCACTAAAACGGAACCTCTATTATTGGAAGATGCTCCAGAACAAGAAAAAAGAGTATTTTGGTATTTTTAATTAACGTCACACTGGAGCAACACAACGGGCTATTGGTGACGGTCCGGGATCAATCCCAGAGGGAAAGATCCGAGGACAACACCACGTAATTTTGAACCACGGTCAGATGACGAGGCAACACCTGAGCTGGCACCCCACTCTCCAAACAAGAAAAAAGAGACTATCGTTATAGGAAGCAGAGGACATATACAACTATCTACCAGGGCATAGACAGAAAATATCAAGTCTTAATTTCATCTACTGAGGACGGTAAGGAAGCCTGGGATATATTAAAGACCAACTTTGAACCAGCATCTAGAGCACGATTGGCAGGCCTTGTGGACGAGTTCTTTTCAATCCGCTACCAGCCGGAGGACGAATCCATTGGACTCTTCTGCAAACGAGTGCATGAGAAGCTGTTACAGATAAAAGAAGGTGGATTCGAAATCCCAGACCTCTTAGTTTGCTTTCAACTAATAAGACATTTGCCTCACGAATACGATAATCTGGTACAACTGCTATACAGGATGGATGACAACGAGTTCACGCTAGACAATTTGTCTAAACATTTAATAACAGAATCCAGCCGGATCGACCTGAAGCGGAAGGACGAAGACACAAAATTAAGTATCGTGGCCGATGCTTATGCTACAAGAAACAAGTCATCTAGATACAAGGAGACACGGGCGTCTACTCCTGATCACAGCAGATGCGTACTGGACCCTGAATTAATTCCTTCAAGCCCAAGAAAGTCGACAGTTTGTCGTATGGGGCCGCGACCATTCTGCAACTACTGCAAAAAGTCGGGACATTACGAATCGAAGTGCTTCAAGAAATGCAATCGGCAGAAACCTGGTGGTGAATTATTTTATATGGAGGACAATCCAAAAACTGATCTTCAACGTGCCTATGCAGTTTCAAATTTTCCAAATGAAAGACCGAGGGAATTTCTCATTGATTCTGCTGCAACTGCCCACTTCTGTAAAGAACGCGATATGTTTACGACATTCAGAAAACTACCACCACAGAAGATCCTAGTCGGAGACAAGGACAGCACCTCGGAAGTATTAGGTATGGGTGATATTCAATTTACAGTTTTAGATAGAAACAGAAATTATGATATAACTTTAAAAGATGTGTTATACTCGCCTAATATGAGAAAAAATTTAATTAGTGGTGCTCGTATTGACCTTGTGGGAAACCAAATTAAATGGGGAAATAACAAAATGATTATTTATAATAGTTATAATAAATATTTGTTTACTGTTCCCAGAATTGGAAAATTGTATATCTTAAAAGGTTATCCCAAGATTAAAAATTATACATATGTAACTGGTTTAGATCTAGAAAAAGCCCACCGTAGGTTTTGTCATGTTAACATGCCCTTAATTGAAAATATGAGTAAAATTAATTGTGTAAAAGGAATTGAAAAACTTAATTGTAAGAATATAGATAAAAATTGCAAGATTTGTGCTATTGCTAAATCCACTAGAATATCCTTAAAAAGAAACTATATGTACGAAAGGAAAACTAAAAATGTTTTAGAAAGGATCCATATGGATTTGTGGGGTCCTGCTCCAGTTAACTCTCTAGGTGGAAACAAATACTTTTTATCTATTATTGATGATTTTTCACGTAAAGTAACTGTTTATATTATTCGAAATAAGAATGAAGTTTTTGATTACTTTAAAAAATACTTGGTTAAAGCTGAAAGACAGCTAAATGTTAAGTTAAAATGTGTCCGAACTGACAATGGTTTAGAATTTTGTCACAAAGAATTTAAAAAGTTTTTAAATGATCTAGGAATAAAAATCGAAAGAACTTCAACTTATACCCCTGAACAAAATGGCGTTGCAGAAAGGTTCAATAGAACAGCCATGGATTGTGTCAGAGCTATGCTTCAAGACAGTGGTTTACAACCACAATTTTGGTCAGAAGCACTTTTAGCATTTATTCATACTAAAAATAGATGCGAACACAAATTAACTGAGGGTATATCTCCTAACGAAATATGGACTGGTCTCAAACCATCAGTAAAACATTTTAGAATTTTTGGCTCTTTGGCATATGTTCATATTCCTAAAATACAGAGAAATAAATTACAACCCAGAGCTAAACTTGGTATTTTGACAGGATATGGTTTGAAAACTAAAGGTTACAGAATATATATCCCAAACGAGAAGAGAATAGTTGAAACAGTCCATGTTCATATCGACGAAAGTAAGAAAGCTGTTGATGTACTATTTGGTAAAAACTTTGAGTACGTTTCTTTCGATCTTAATTCTAATATTCCTATTTATCAATCAAATGAAAATATAAAAGTAAAATCGGAAAGTGAAACTCAAGTTTTAGATTCTAAAGATTTAGTTAAAACTGAGGACTTAAAAAGTCTTAACATTTCAAATTGGCCAAGAATCGAAAAACCTAGAAATAAAAGCAATAGGATAGATGTATACTATTATTCTCCTGAAAATTTGAGAATGAGATCTTTAAATGATATTAAAAAGTACTGTACTAAAAATAAGATTAGGTTTGATCCTGTAAATTTCAATTTTAAGCCAGAAACTGAACATCCTAATGTGGATATTTCTAATGTGCCATCTACTTCTAGTGATGAATGTAATTTTTTAGACCAACAGATGTACGACATGTATGATCAGTGTTACAATGTCGAAATCCCCAAAAGTTATGAAGAAACGCAGGCAAGTAAGGATAAAATTAAATGGAATATTGCCATGAATGAAGAAATTCAGATAATGAAGGATAGGCAAGTATGGAAATTAGTGGACACCCCCCCAAATACAACCATAATTGGAAGTAAGTGGGTGTACAGCATAAAAATGGACGAAAACAATATACCTAAAAGGTATAAAGCTCGTCTTGTTGCTCAAGGTTTTAAGCAAAAACCCGGCATTGATTTTAAAGATATTTTTTCACCAGTTGTGAATTTTTCTATTGTTAGATTATTGTTTGTACTATTGATTTCTATGTTGGGTTGGTATCACTGTCAAGTTGACGTGAAAAGTGCATATTTATATGGACACCTTAAGGATACTATATACATGAAACAGCCAAAAGGATTTGTGCTGAAAGGATCCGAAAACAAAGTATGTCTATTGGAAAAGGCTATATATGGTCTGCATCAAAGTGGTAGAGAATGGAATTTGGAATTAGACGGTATTTTAACTAAATTAGGATTTTCTCAGTTAAATTGGTGTAATTGTGTCTACAAATTTAAAGATGTAATTTTAATTGTTTATGTAGATGATATGGTTTTGTTTTCAAAAAGAGAACATTTGATAAATGACGTAATCGAATTATTGGACAAAAAATTGGATCTTACAGTCCTAGGTAAAACTAAATATTTGTTAGGCGTAAACTTTCAAGAGATTGAAAATTCGATTTATTTACATCAAATTACCTACATTGAAAAATTAATGTCAAAATTCAAAGATCTTCCTAAAAGTTTTGTGAATTTGCCTTTTAAAATTGGTTGTAACTTACCTGATAAGGTTAAAGAGGAAGAAATAATTGAAAATGATTTAATGAGGAAATTTCCCTATCGTTCCTTAATAGGATGTTTATCGTTTTTGTCAGATAGATCCAGACCAGATATTGCATTTGCTGTTAATATAATGTCTCAGTTTTGTAATGGTTATACTTACAAACACTGGTCTTACGTTGTTGATATTATGAACTATGTTTTTCTTACAAAGGATTTTAAAATTAATCTTTCCAATGTAGAAAGTTCAAATTTGATTGCTTTTTCTGATGCAAATTGGGGATGTGGTCTCACAAACAGACATTCAAGCAGTGGCTATTTAATTTATTTTGGTAACATCCCAATATCATGGAAATCTTCTAAACAAAAGTGCATAGCTCTTAGCTCAATGGAATCTGAATTTATTGCACTAACCGATTGCACTAAAGAAGTTATTTGGTTTAGTAGAATTATAAATGAATTAAGTTTGTGTGATTACATAAGACCCCAAGTATATTGTGATAATCAATCTGCTATCTATTTTTCAAAAAATAGTCAGGAAAATCAGAAAACTAAACATATTGATATCAAGTACAAATTTATTCGTAAATTAATAAAAGATGAACTATTTAACGTAAATTATATTTCATCGGAAAATAATTTGGCTGACTTTTAACAAAGCCTTTATTGTTAAATAAATTTAAAAATATTATTAGAAAAATATTTTGTTAGATTTATATAAATATATTGAATTGTAATACATCTGCTGAGGTTTTACAACCGATGGGGCCGCATGTTGGAATCGGTCTCAAACCTCCAATTATAGTGCCGTGTGGGGCACATAAATTTGAAGAATGTAAATCTTTGAATGTATAAAAGTGAAGAGAGATTGGGGATCATGATCTGATCAGACTACTTGTATGTTTTTAAACCATAAGACTTGGTCACGTAATAAAATTTATTTTTAATGTATAAAACTCTGTCTTCAATCGATAAAACCCAACAAGATCCGATATAGCTTTTAATTTAATTTAGAATTTATTTTTGTATTTGATTGCATGCAAATATGTGCAATTAAATTTTGTTCGAATAATGTTATACATTGCTAACAGAAACAACTTTTCAGCTGGAGAAACCTTGATATAATGTTTAAGTGTGCTGCAGAGAATTCTAAATCTATCTATTCTAGATGCTGAACCCAAATTTTTACTAAATTAAAATGTCACTAATGGTATTCGTCAAACCTCGCTCGTACAGAAACAAACTGTGTGTGTGTGTGTGCGCGCGCTACGATTTGATTTTTAAAATTAATTTTAGTCATATTTAAATTTCTATATTCTTATATTTGATTAATACAAATTCGCATCTACTTTATCATTAGAACTCAGTGCAAAATTTCCAATTTCTCATAGTAAAGTTCTGAGTTATTGCCAGCAAAAAATTGTAATTGTGATCGAAACTTTGCATTGTGGCGGTGGTTAGCCCTAAAAAATCATCTTTGAACTATTGTGAAGAATGCCATCTGGCGTAGTTGTCAGAAGTTCATCTGCATTGTAAGACATTCATCTTTTTCTCATCCTGCGCCGCGGTAGCCCGGTTGGAAGAGTAACGGACTAGCAACCGAGGGTTGCGAGTTCGAATCCAACTAAAGACCATCGTGTACTCAAATGTCGTCACGTTGGCGTGGTGTGGAAGTTTGGAGTGGGGGTGTCAGCTCCAGTAGGACCTCGTCATCTGACCGTGGTTCAAAATTACGTGGTGTTGTCCTCGGTTCTTTCCTTACGGGTTTGATCCCGGACCGTCGTTAATAGCTCGTTGTGTTGCTCCAGTGCGACGTTAATTAAAATACCTACCTAACCATTTTTACATGAGTAGAACGCGTCTGCTATTGATCCTAGGCAGCCAGCTCTGTAGCAGTCCGACTTAGCCATCCGTTCAAGACATACAATTTCAAGTAATAGACACACATATAAAGAAAGTTTTTACTGACACAGAAGGGAGAAATACAACCAGGGAGAAATATACCTGACAGGAATCGAACCTGCACCGCCTACAACTCGAAGGTTTCTAGCCCAGTGGACATATTCACTGAGCCACGGCGGCCCCAAACCATTCATTGTAATTCAAAACAATTCCGTTGATTTCCAATTTAGTATAACGCATAGATAGTTTATTTTATCGCTCTGTGGTCATTTATTGCTTGAGGGGGGGGGTATTTCAATTAACGTCACACTGGAGCAACACAATGGGCTATTGGTGACGGTCCGGGATCAATCCCAAAGGGAAAGATCCGAGGACAACACCACGTAATTTTGAACCATGGTCAGATGACGAGGCAACACCTGAGCTGGCACCCCACTCTCCAAACTTCCACACCACGCCAACGTGAGGACATTTGAGGCCACGACAGATTTAACGTGCACCAGCCCCCTTTGTACACGACGGTGTTTGGCTGGATTCGAACTCGCAACCCTTCGGTTGCTAGTTCGTTACTCTTCCAACCGGGCCACCGCGGCCCCATTTATTGCTTGAAGAAAGGTAATTACACTGCTGGCCACCCAAATTGCAACACCAAGAAAGACAAGAGATATCACAACAAAATTTATTTTGTAGATAACATGTTGACCAAGTATCAAATGATTAAATTTATAGACTTCTGTGAAGTGTGGTTCCTGCCAAAATCAGTAGCCAGAGTAGCCGCCATTGTTGGAGATCACCGCTGCCACACGCGTCGGCATTGATTCAAAGAGACTTTGGATGTGTTCTTGGGGTACAGCAGACCAAGCAGCTTCCACACGTTGCCAAAGTTGATCTGGTGTGGCAGCTGGGGATGTATTCTGGGTCAATCGTTGAGCAACCATGGACCACATGTTTTCTATCGGCGAAAGATCCGGAGAGCGAGCTGGCCAGGGAAGCAATTCAATCTGGCGATTGACGAAGAACCCTTGGACAATGCGTGCCACGTGTGGTCGTGCATTATCCTGTTGAAATATGACTGTGGGCAAGCCCTGAAGGTAAGGAAGGACAACTGGCTCCAACACCTCGGAGATGTAGCGCTGGCTGTTTAAAGTACCGGCAATGCGTACTAGAGGAGTGCGAGAGTGATATCCAATACCGCCCCATACCATAATACCCGGTGCAGGACCAGTGTGGCGGTGCATAACGCAGCTGTTCAGCATCCTCTCTACGGTGTCTCCAGACTCGAATCCGACCATCGTGGTGTTGCAGACAGAAGCGTGACTCGTCAGTAAAGACAATTTCATTCCATTCTGCCGTCCACATCCTTCTTTCATCGCACCATTGGCGGCGGAAACGTCTGTGGTTCTGCGTCAAGGGTTCTGCGAAGCAATGGACGTCTTGCGGACAGACCACTCTGCTGTAAACGGCGTCGAATGGTACGCGCAGACACTGGATGATGCGGTACAGACTGAATGTGCTGTGCTATGGTTCGTGATGTGGCTGAGCGATCCGTCACTGCCATACGCACAATATGCCTGTCATCACGTGAAGTGGTGCACTGAGGTGGATGCGATCGAACACGTCGGTTCGTCGTACCCTCCTGCATCCAACGATCACATATCCGCATTACAGTTGTTTGGTTTCGTCCAACACGACTACCGATTTCTCTGAAAGATAATCCACAATCTCGGTAGGCCACTATCCTTCCTCTGTCGAACTCGGATACTTGATCAAAAGATGATCGCTGTTTTCTACGAGGCATAATTGATCGTTTTTTTGAAAAAAACACAAGAAAAACACAATTGCCGTACTTGAAATCGTCGAAATCTCCAAGCCTTAAATAGCGCTTTGAAGTGGCGCCACAGGCGCGCGTGATGTGCGTCTGCGCTGAAATTCTAATCATTTGCATATCTCACCTCCGCTAATGCATGTTGTAAATTTCAGATTATTTGCATGCTACCTTCAGGGTGTTGCATTTACGGTGGCCAGCAGTGTATATTTAACACGTATACAGATAGAACTTAAATGTAAAGAAATAATTTATTAATGGGTATTATTGATGTATTAAAACGGCAGGATATGAAAAAATCATGATTTTAAAAAAATCATCAAGATAGGATTTTTTAAAATTTAAACCAGATTTTGATTTTAATTGATCCCTTGCCCGTACAAGTTTAAACTTGTTAGACATGAGTCATGCGAATCACAGTGTAGTTTCTAGATAGTTTTGATTATGGTATTTTAATTAACCTTACACACTGGACAACACAACGGGCTATTGGCGACGGTCCGGGATCAATCTCCAAGGGAAAGATCGAGGACAACACGTAATTTTGAATCACGGTCAGATGACGAGGTCACACCTGAGATGGTACCCCACTCTCCAAACTTCCACACCATGCCAACGTGACGACATTTGAGGCCACGACATATTTAACGTGCACCAGCCTCCTTTGTACACGACTGTCTGGTAAAATTCGAACTCGCAATCCGGTTGCTAATTACTCTTCCAACCGGGCTACCGCGGCCCCTAAGATTAAAACGCGATATAGGATTTAGCAAACTCAATCGCATCATATAGTAAGTAGAACAGCACAACCTATACCATCATAAGCAATGTTGTCCCATCTGGTTCTCGTGTTGCTTAAATTAGTTTGTTTTTAACCTATAACCAGTGGCATGAAATTTTTTGGCCCTCGATAAATAAGGTTGAAGGATTCTACTAACACCATATAAATTTTTGTATAAAATTACTCAAAAATCAGACAAATTTCAGATTCCCCCTTTTTGCATTATATATTTATCACATATGAAAAAAATTCTTTAGTTATTTTTGTATAAGGTAATTCGTTAAAGATTTGTTTTAAGAAAAAATCATGTCACCAATAGATGGTTGGTTGTTTGGAGGTTTAATGGCACAAGACCATACTTGGCCAAACTGCGCCAAACGCTAGACATCAAGTAATTGTGAAAAGGGGAGAGGTTGTTTTGGCGTTTTATGGTACAAGAACTATATTTGGTCAAATTTAGTCAAACACAAGACAACGTCAAATAAGAAATGTGAAAGGAAAAACAGAGGCATAGGGAAAACAGTAGTGGGATGAAAGCAGAAAAAGTTTGCTTAGGTATCCCGGGAGTGCGAACCCAATGTTTACTGAAGACAGTAAACCCAACGTGAATAGGAAAGATCACTTGAGTACCTCGGGTCGTGAAGCCCGTACACACCTTAAGATTGGTTAGTTTGGGAGTTTCATGGCGCAAGGGCCATATTTGACCATGCTGCGCCAGACAAAAGACATACAATATTAAGCAATAGACATACACACAATGAAAGTTTTACTGACACAGAAGAGAGAAATACACCCAGGGAGGAATGCACCTGACAGGAATCGAACCTGCGCCGCCTACTACTCGACAATACAAAGGTTGCTAGCGCAGTAGACATACCAACAGAGCCACGATGGCCCCACACACCTTAAGGAGGTGTGCCCCTGAGGGCCATGTCACCACCAGAAAATAAAATAAGAGTAACTTGCAACAAATTCATAAAAAAATTCCTACTTCTCATTGATATTAGCTTGCAAGAAGTACTTTTTGTGAAAAAATGTTATTTGCAAATGAAAATGGTAAAAAATGAGACATGAAAATATACATAAATTGAAATCAAATTTACCTACATTTCAAATTTTCTCTGAGAGTTGATAAGTATTTCAAAGTTGTATTCAAAACATACCCCAAAAAGGGTTTATAAATAAAATACAAGAAAATGAAGCTTTTCTCTATAAACAGTATAGAATAAGTGTAATAGCAGTCTCCCAGAACATGCCAATTGAGTGGAATTTTGAGCTTTCATTAAAAAATTCATCACATAATCATTAAAATAACTTCCCTTCAATCCATTCTCTATTTTGTTAACATACTTAATTATCAGATGGGCGAATTAGCTTTTACATTCCAAACTTCAATTCCATAAATACAGAATAGTTATTCTAGCAATGGTAAATAATTCCTAGGGATCAATGCATAAAATTTCTCAATTAAATTTAAATTAACTAACATATTACACAGAACAAAATGAAAATACTAAATTTCCCAATTATAAAGATTTGTGTGAAAAACTGGAATGCTTTTGTGACACTGCAGGAAACTTTTTCATTGTTACTGTCTTGCTTGTTTTCATATACACAGACTGCTTACTTATTTGAATAAGATAACATGCATCTTGTTCAGTTATTTAATTTTCAATATTAACAAAATTAATACAGAAAGGAAAATGAAATTAAATTTTTTAAATTTAAATCAATGATTTTTTTTAATAAAAACCCCTTTTTTAAATAAAGCTAATTTAAATCGGCATACCCTGTAAAACAGTATTGTATAACTAAGTTAAGTACTAGTGTTAGGTAATTTTCCAAAATCTAAAATTCAGGATTGATCCCACATCGTCACCAATAGCCCGTTGAGTTGCTCCAGTGCAATGTTAATTCAAGTACCTACCCCAAAATGTAAAAAAAATTCTATTAACATCTAAGAATCTTAAGTGATATTTTGTTAAAACCAAAGAGTTTTAAAACCTATATCATAGGCTCAAAAGGACTAATTTTAGATTTTCATCACCTAAAAATCCGGGGTTCAATAAAAGGTGATATAGATTATAACCCTGAATAAAACGCAACAGTATTAACCTTCTTGGTGGTTTATCTTCACGTTAAAAACTGTCCTGTAGTGGCCAGCATCTAGTACAAAACCTGTTCCAAACTGTCTGGGCAAGGGACAGTTTGTTTTTCCTACTTGGATAGTCTTAAACTTTATTTTAATTTATGATTGAATCTACTTGATTCGTCAAGACATTAAAAATTAATATTGAAGTCTCCATCAAGAAAACAGAGAGAGCCAACACTCAATATAGGAAGTACAATTTTTACTTGAACATAAATGGCGAATAAAATTTGCATTCCCGTCACTCAAGATGGTATGAAATTATACGAATTTGCAGGATATTACGCAAAAAAATATTAGGAATATGGGTAAAAGGCATTATGCACAGAACTTGGGATCTAAGGGATGGTTATACAATGAGAAGAGTGCATTAACAAAGGTTTTTGTATTTTTAATTTTTTAACTATTTCTTTTCATCAAATTTATAATTCTATATTTTCCTCGGCCATGGGAAGAACAAAGCAGAGGAGACTCCATCCCTCCAAGGTTGATTCATCCAGGGAGTCTTGAGTCCGTCTGCATCATACATATAAAATAAACAACATTTCCAGCGGAATCCCAAAAATTTGCAAATAAATTGCCGAAAACAAAAGAAACTTTTAAATGGCCACAATGATAAGATACACGTGCAAAATTAGAATACTTTGGCGAAAATTTAGTTAGTAGAATTTGGCTTTACTCAAACGACTAAAATTCTGCATAGGGCTGTCCTCCAACCATTTAGATCGCATAACAAATCCAGAATTCTGACTCAAGTTCGTTATTATCTCATCCAACATGACTGCAGAACAATGGATCAATATCTAGAAGTTGAAAACTTACCTCGAGTCTTCTCAGTCCCTCTAATAGGTGGTTTTAACTTACTAATGATTTCACAACAGCACTTCAGATTGAAACCTATATAATTGGATGAATGAAACAAAAGTCGCTATTAGAAATTATTTTATTTGTAAGTTAAAGCTTATGCACCTATTTCACAGGAATATTTTATGATTTTTTTACTTTCGACAATTCTTGTATCCGTATTTACAACCAAATCTCTTTTCCGAATTCATTTTTGAGATCTCATTTGAAAGTTCTCGGAGTTTCTGAAATAGATAAGGGAATGAATTGCTGTTGAATTAAAATAATTACTCATCAAAATACTCGAGTCACAAAAAAAAGAACGGAGTGACAAACAAAATCTTATCAAATGTGGTTATACCTTTGTCTGCTCCTCTCTCAACTAGCTCTTTAGATGCCACAAATTTTTCAAAATGCAGACTTTTCTTGATTTGTAGTAGCAATGAGCGAGTTATGTAGATATTTCCTTAATTTGTCGTGCAAATGAGCAAGTTATATAGATATTTTCTAAATTTGTAGTATAAATAAGCAAGTTATGTCGATCGTCTATATTTTATAAAGTTGAATTACAAGAAATATTTCAAAATATAACAAGTATTCATACACTACTGTTTGTGAAAACTGCAACGCTATGAAAGAATCATCAGAAATAAGTGAAATTTATCCCACGTATTACTTATAGTGGTTTAAATAAACGATCAAATTTACAGAGCAATAAAACAAAAATAATGCCGAACATTAATATCTCGTGCAGCCGCCACGCGCAACGATGAACCTGTAGACATCGTGGCATCGAATCATACAGATTCTGATTGTCATGCTGAGGAATGGTATTCCAGATGGCCTCTATCTGACGCCAAAGTTCAGCCATGCTCTTCCCGACGAGCGGTACGAGCGAGTCGCCGTCCGATGTAATCCCTAACATGCTCAATGGGCGACATATCCGGGGAACGTGCAGGCCATAGAAGCGTAACCTGTCGTGCATTGAAGAAGGCTTTTCATTCCGAGCAACATGTGGATGGGCATTGTCTTGCTGAAATACAGCTCCGGGAATGCGCTGCAGGAGGGGTAGGACCTCCAGCTCCACAACTTCCCTAATGAAGCGTCCGCTGTCCAGGATCCCCACAATTTGGAGTAGGCGGGATCGTCCATGATATCCAATAGCGCCCCAGACCATAACGCCAGGCGTTCGTCCGGTATGACGTTGAGTAAGACCCTCCGGGAGAAGGCGTTCACCTATGTAGCGTCTGAAGAGTACGCGTCGATCGTTATAGTCCAGATTGTAGCGGGATTCATCTGAAAAGACAACTTGTTGCCATTGTAGCCGGAGGCGTCGGTGGTTCAGCGTCAAGGGAATCCTGCGCAGTTGAATCTTTGCACGTAGCCCATGGCGCAGCAGACGTCGACGAACAATGGGGGGCAGACAATGACACACCTGTAGACGTGCTCCAATATTGTGCCAACGCACGAGAGGACGCTGTATGGTCCGTCACCGCCATGCGGATGAGGTCGTCGTCCCGTGGGGAAGTCATATTGCGTGGCCCACTACCGGGGTTTGTCCAGTTCTCCATCTCTTCCACACACGCATCACTGTTGTGGCATTACGCCCCGTGCGAGTGGCGATTTCACGATACGAAAGTCCACCCTCACGGAGGCCGATCATGCGACCCCGTTCGAACTCCGTTAGTTGCTCGCATGGCACACTGTGTTTTTGGCGAGGCATATTGACGTCTAATCAATCATTTACAGCAGTCAAACAACGATACGCAGAATTTAACTCACCTTTACATTGCTTTTTATACACGGCCCACTTGGAAGTTTAGAGGGTGCTTCTCGGCCCACACATGCGTGATCGCTTTGTAATTATAATCATTTGCATATCCTAACCTGTTTTGCATTTCCTGCAAGTTTCGTTTAATTTGCATTCCTTCATGGTGTTGCAATTTTCACAAACAGTAGTGTATATAAGAACTTAAAAAATATGAAATCTGTATTAGATTAAGATAAAATGAGCTGCATAAGATCAAAGCACTTTAAAAATGCATAAATTATTTCTGTCAATGCCAAAAGCATAGCTTAAATACTTTTCACTGTATTTATGTTAACTGAACAAACTGGTCAATGACACATCAAACATATCTACTTTGTCGATACCAAATTCAAGGAGTAATTTGCAAAAATTTAAGTAAAAAGATCCCTAAAAACACGAATCTTTTTTAGAATGTTGTTTTGATTAAACGAAATTTTTACAGGAATTTTTTTGAAAATTTTTTCAGAGCCGATATATAATAGTCATTCGTTTTACTATTCAATTGTTACTTTTTATCAGGAAATAGAGATGCCAGAATCAAGTGCACACTAATGAATACTGTGAGCATTAATTTAGAAATCATTTAAGATCCCTGACCTAAATGCATATCATAAATTAAATTTATATAGATGTGGGGGTGCTGGTTTGTGGGCGATTGGCAACATTACGAAAGTTTTAAAGAATAACTAAATTTAATGAGATTTATGAATATTTACAATGAATTTGGTTTAGACAATTAAAGTTAAGTGCACAGCACAGACATCATAAACTCCATCGGCGCTCGTCAACATTGCACAGTCTAACGCTACGTCCGTCTTGTAGCTTCGTCGTCTTCCTTCTGTGTCGCTTTTGACTGCATTCCTCCAATGCGCGGAATGGCTGCGCAGTGGTCGGAGATGACATCAGCGCGGAGGTGCCCTCTAGTGGCAGTCTGGGCACCACAGATCGGCCATCCTGGGTTCGACTGGTCCACCAGGCGTTTCTGAAAATATACAAAAAAAAAGGCAAAAGCAGAAGCAAAGTTCCAAAATCTGTCAGTCTCTGTAAAGCAAATGTATCTAGGTTATAGAGCTCTGAATCGTCCTTCAGCTCTGGAAATGATTAAATGAGCCAAATCGTCTTCTAGCTTCATTTGTCGTCTTTAAACGTCTTACGCCTTCTTCAAACTTTTTTCAACGTCTTCAAATTTCTTTCGTCTTTAACGTCTTTCTTCTTCGTCTTTAACTTCTTTCTTCTTCGTCTTTAACTTCTTAGCAAACCCTTAAATCCAATTCCACGGTTTAAGAAATTCAGCGCATGTTGTAGTGAGGTTGGGTCCTTCATGACATCCCTCTTTTACAACGTCGTATGTATTTCCTCCTTTAATTCTGGTGATTCTATAGGGTCCAAGGTACTTTGGTTTTAGCTTCAAGTGCGGACCAAACTGAGTTCTCTTGATGGCAACAAAATCATTAACTGCATAAGATTTTGGTTCCTTTCTTCTTAAATTGTACGTCTTATTTTCTTCTTGAATTTTAAAAATGTGTTGTTTTGCATGCTTCCTTAGTTCTTCTCTTTGCGTTTCAAAATTTGCTTGAAATTCAACTTCGATAATTTCTTTGAACTTATCCAGACCCTTTATTTTCACTTTTTTTAATCTTCTATAGTCTATGCACACACGAGGGTTTCCATCCTTTTTCTTTACAATTACAACGGGGCTACAATATTCTGAAGAACTTGGTTCTACTATCCCTTGATCTAACCATTCAGTAACTTGAGTCTCGACGATCTTTTTCTCTGAGAATGGTAACCTACGTGGCTGATGAGATACGGGTTCATTATTTTTTACCAAAATATTCAATTCAACATTTGTTGTTTTTGTTTTGTGTGGTACATAATTCAAAACTAACTGTTGTACCTTATCCTTTAAGATATTTGGAACGTCAGGTTCAATATTTACATCAACATCGTCTTCAGTTGACAAATCAATTGGTAATATAGACAAAGTATTTTTTTCCTCAACACACTGGGATTTATTTTTCAGGGTAATTCCGTTTTCATTAATTAGTGTTTCACCCAACATTAGCATATTGAGTCCTATAATAGCGTCATAAGTCATAACATCGTTTCCTACTACGCATATATCTGAATCTCCCTCAAAATTATCTATTTGAATGTTTCCTTTAAAATAGCCTAACGGTTTTACACGGCATTTTCCAAAACCAGTCAAAGTAGAATTCAACGGGCATAGTTCCTTAACATTTAATTTGTCAAAAACAGATTTACGAATCAAAGTAGCTTGACTTCCAGTATCTATCAATGAATTAACACTTAAACCATTAATCATTACAATGTTCCTTACTTTCGATTCTACGCCAACATCAAACATGGCTACTTCTGGTTTCGAATTCATTCCGCATTCCGAAGCCTTGTGACCAAACGTGCCACATCGAAAGCATTTAAGTCCCTTATCTTTATGAATACAAAATCTAGAAATATGATCTTTTGATCCACAATTAAAACAAATCTTATTGTTACGATTTTCTGGACCATTGTATTTCATTCTATCAAACTTGACTCTATCTCTATTTACAGTTTCGTTTTTAGAATTAAATCTATTACTGTACTCATTTTTTGTTCTATCAAAAGAGTTAATTTTACCGTGATCATCATGTTTGGTTTTCATTCTATCAAAATTCTTATTATCATAATTAATCCTATCGAAATTCCTTCTATCGAAATTTTTTCTGTCGAAAGCACTTTTACCATATGCAGAATCAGCTTTCATTATTTCATACACTTTCAGTTTTTCCTTAAACTCAAACACATTTTTACAACCGTACAGAATAGTTTCGTTTTCCTGTTTGTCATTTATTCCTTTAATCACATAGTGCATTAAAGCAGCGTCATCGATTTTTCCGCAACTGCACAATTCTTTCATCTTTAAAAAATATTCCTGAGTGGATTCAGAATCCCTCATTTTCCTTTTACTCAAAAGTTCATGTAAATTAGCAGAGTTTATCTCAAAAGAAAATTCGTCGATCAAGGCCTGTTTCAATTTTGACCATGAATTTATTTCTGGTTCTGTTCTAACAAACAAAGCAGCGTTACCACTAAGCGATCTCTTGCCAAAAATAAATTTTTGTAAATCTGACAAACAAAACAACTGAGAAATATTCTCGAAATGTTCGATCCAATGAAAAACATTTTCGTGCGGTTCTGCATTGAACTTAGTAAGGGTACTTTCGATATCAGAGTAATTTATACTGACATTTTGAATAGCATAATTACTATTAATCTTATTTCTACTTGTATATACATCATCACACTGAGAAACATGAGTATTACTTTTAAAATCATATTCACCGCATTGCATAGAAAAATCATTACCATCAATCTTATTTCTACTACTATGCATATAATCACACTGAGAGTTATGAGTAACACTTTCAACATCACATTCATTGCACTGCATTGAAAAATCGTTTGTTTTGCGCATGTCTTCTTCTGATTCGGATTCAGACAGATCGGCGCGTTCGTTCTCGACGAAGCTTTCAAGGTTACATAACATAGATAGAATTCTTTTTGCTACTTCCGTTTTTGTGCCTTCGAAAGAAATGCTTAGCAAATCAGATATTGCAATCAATTCGTTTAGAGAAAAGCTATCTTCTTTATTTTTTAATTTCTCGTCAAATTCTTCACTATCCGTTCCGAAATTAAAGCCAGAAAAATTTTTAACGTGTCTTCTATTCGATCGATTGCCGTCATTTTCGAAAATGAATCTATGCAAAATTTTTATTTTGTCTGTCTTGCAATTTTTCAATGCAACGCTGACTTCTTTAATATCATTCAATATCATCTTGTATTATGGAATGTTCACGTACCTTTAAGATGCTTGGCAACAAGGAGCAGCTTGGAGACTGGAGAACATAGTTCGGTTTTTTTTTAATATCCTTTCGAAAATACTGTCTGGAATCTTACTAGGCGTCTATCCCGCTTCTGAGATGTGGGGGTGCTGGTTTGTGGGCGATTGGCAACATTACGAAAGTTTTAAAGAATAACTAAATTTAATGAGATTTATGAATATTTACAATGAATTTGGTTTAGACAATTAAAGTTAAGTGCACAGCACAGACATCATAAACTCCATCGGCGCTCGTCAACATTGCACAGTCTAACGCTACGTCCGTCTTGTAGCTTCGTCGTCTTCCTTCTGTGTCTCTTTTGACTGCGTTCCTCCAATGCGCGGAATGGCTGCGCAGTGGTCGGAGATGACATCAGCGCGGAGGTGCCCTCTAGTGGCAGTCTGGGCACCACATATATATAAAAATTTCGTATTGTTATTTTCTAAAACAAGCTGTTCATTTCTCGTTAACTTAAAGTACTCAATCTTATTTTATTCTGCCTCCTTGTACGACATAATTTGTTTGCAATGAGATATTTAAGAGAAAGACATTGAGTTCAAAGATTTTATAAAAAAATATTTTAAAACAAAAGTTTCGCTACTGTTAATATAAAAATAATACTGTACTAACAGTATATAAAAATGAATCGGTAACAACCAAATTCAATGTTAAAATAATTTTGCGTATTGAAAAACCTAACACCTAGAAGTCACAAAAGTTTTGGTATTTATAATTAAACATTCAAAAACTATTCGACTAATAATGTAATATAAAAATATTTACTTCTATAAAATATTTTGTTTCTAGTGTGGTTTAAAATATCAATTTTTATTGTTAGAAATTATTACGTTTAGAAATCTTGAGCCCTTTTACTATTGAGAATGAAATGATTCTTCTCATGAAGTGTTACTGCAACTGCATATAGCCTCAGAATCCTATTATAGACATTATTTAAATGTATAACAAGATATATAACTTGAACAAAATTAACTCTTCAAAAAATTAAACTATTTCAAAAAATGGGAAATTCTTTGCAGTTGTTTTTAAAAAATCACAAGCAAAACTGACAATGGAGCAACAAGCCAAATTAATAGGAAGACATTCTGGTGGCAGAGTGGTTAATGCTTTAGCCCTCACCGCAACTGTGGTTCTGGGTTTGAATCTTGACATTTATTAGCATTAAGATACACAGGCACGAACGAGCATAACAACAACTACACCGAACATGTACAATACGAAACTACGGAACCCAAAAAGGTAAAAAAGCACGCGCGCGTCACACAACTTGGAAGATTCTCTAATCTGGCTGTTGCCAGATACATAACAGTTCCTTCCCGACAAAATATAGAGTCACAGGTCGAGTCTCTTTGGAGGTCTACTGATTCGGTTTGAGCGTCGGAGTGGCACATCAGTTTTCGGCTTTCCGGAAGCGTCTGGTACAGGCTTAGGTGGTATATCATCACTTGGAGTGGCAGGTACAGGTACATCTTTAGGTTCAGGGACAACTTCAGGTACAGGTGCAGACGGTTCCGATTCAGCAACATCATCGGATACTGGCTCGTCTGGAAAATTCAATTCTTTATCGTAAATTGGAATTTCAGTAGCAGCTTGGAATAATTCAATCGACTTCCCACATTTCCTTATTTGATCTACGTGTCTCTTCCAAATTTCATTTCCAACTTGTATGCTATAACTCAAAGTTCCATCTCGGTTTATAATTGTTCCAATTTTCCATTTGTTAGGTCCGGAATAATTTCTTACGGCTACTTTCTCCCCTTCCTGAAACTCACGCAAGATAGATTCTGTGTCAAGTCTCGAACTCTGTTTCTGAACAACTTTGTCTCTCAAATTTGGTTTAAAAAGATCAAGCCTAGTGCGAATACATCTCTTCAAAAACAAGGCACTCGGAGTTTCTCCCGTGAGAGAATGTGGAGTTATTCTATACTGTAATAAAAATCTTTGTAATTTCACATTTAGATATCCAGAATCACCTCTACTCGATTTCAACGAAGCTTTGAATAACTGAACTATTCTTTCAGCCTGTTCCTTCGTAGCAGGATGGTACGGTGCTGAAGTTATATGTTTAATATTATTCAGTTTCAAAAAATGTCGAAATTCGTAACTAGTAAAACTTGCGCCGTTATCACTAACCAAAGTTAAGGGAATTCCATAATGAGCAAAAAGAATACGAAGATGATGAATTGTAAAACTAGCTGTAATATTTTTCATCGGAATGACTTCTATCCACTTCGAATATGCATCAGAGACTACAAAAAACATTTTCCCCATAAAAGGACCAGCGTAGTCAACGTGTATCCTTTGCCAAGGTCCATTCCCACGGATGTCGATTTATCCTTGCTGGTTCGTTCCTCGTTGCGATACAAGCTGAACAGTTCTGAACAAAATTGGCTATACTGGCATCAATACCTTGCCAATAGCAGTAGCTTCTAGCTATGGCCTTCATTTTGACAATTCCAGGATGTCCAACATGAAGTTCTTCCAAAACTTGATTCTGGTACTTTTCAGGAATGCATACTCTATGACCATACATTATGCAACCATTTTGCAATGAAAATTCAGATTCTCTACCTTTCCAAGGCACAGGTAATTCAGTTCCAGATTTTAAACTTTCATACAGTTCGAACAATTTCCTATCAGTTTTAGTAGCTCTAGCTATGTCAGTTGCTGTAACAGGCATTAATTCAACTTGCGAAATATTTGTCACGTCTGCTTCAGTCAAGTACTCACAGTCCCTGTCAACTGCTAGTGGTAACCGTGAAAGTGCATCGGCATTGCCATGATTCTTAGTGTTTCGATACTTGATTGTATAACTGAATGCTTGGAGAAAAAGTGCATAATGAACCATTCGTGTTGCTGATAGACATGGTAAACTACGATTAGGTGCGAAAATTGATACTAGGGGTTTATGATCGGTTACGAGATCAAAATGTCGACCAAATAAATATTGATAAAATCTCTTTACTCCCCATACGATACTCAATGCTTCCTTGTGCGAATAATTACGTTCCGTTTTAGTCAATGACCTTGATGCAAACATTGCTGGTTTTTCTGAACCATCTGGCATAATGTGACTTAAAACTGCTCCTATTCCAACTGGTGATGCATCAGTTTGTAATACAAGAGGTAACTTAGGATCATAATGGCATAAAATTCGGTCTGAAGCAATTTCTTGTTTCAATGCCTTGAAAGCTTTTTCACATTCTGCAGTCCACAAAAATTTAGTACCTTTCTGCAGTAAATTATTGATAGGAGCGACACGAGTAGATAAGTTGGGAATAAATTTTCCGTAGTAATTGACTAAACCCAAAAAACTCTTCAAATCAGATACAGTTTTTGGAACTGGTACCTTCGTAATTGCATCGATTTTTTCTTGTGTTTTGTGGAGGCCGAATTTATCAATTGTATGACCACAATAATTCACAGATTTCTTAAAAAATTCACTTTTCCGCTTATTTACTCTGAGACCATATTCTTCTAGTCTCTGTAGTACTAATTCTAACCTTTCAAAATGCTCTTGATCATTTCTCCCCGTTACGGTAATATCGTCTAAAAATACGTGTACCCCCGCGATGCCTGATAAAACTTGTTCAATGGCTCTCTGCCACACTGCCGGAGCTAAGGCATAATTCATTCTCTTGTAACGGAACAAACCCTTGTGAGTATTGATCGTCAATAGATGTCGGTCCTGCTCATCAACTAACATTTGAAGGTATGCCTCAGATAAGTCGATTTTAGTAAAGAACTCCCCTCCTGACAGTTCAGCAAAAATGTCCTCGATACGGGGTAAAGGATACTGCTCAATTTTTAGTCCCGGGTTGATAGTCACCTTATAATCACCACAGATTCGTAGGTTCCCATTCTGTTTGATAACAGGAACAATTGGTGTAGCCCAATCACTATATGTCACCGGCTCAATGATGTCTTCTGCAACTAACCTATTAAGTTCAGTTTCTATTCTTTCTTTTAAAGCAAATGGTACTGGTCGAGGTTTAAAAAATACCGGTTTGTAATTAGATTTCATTTGAAGACGGCAACAAAACTTTTCCAGTTTCCCGATACCCGGAGAAAAAATTTTCTCATACTTTTGAAGCAAGATATTTAATTTATTGGTTCGAGAATTACAATTTTCAACCCGAACTGCTTTAATTGAGCTCCAGTCTAATTGGAAATTTCTCAACCATTCACGACCAAAAACTGCGTTTACTTTTGCATGTACCAAATAAATAGTTTCTGTATTAATTTGATCTTTGTATTGAATTTGCACCACTGCTTGGCCAGCTGATGTTATCATAGAATTATCGAAATTCCTAAGCAATAATTTGGTAGGCTTAATGGCTACATCCGGACAAAGTTTCTTAAATTCATTCACATTCATACAACTAATAGCAGCTCCAGTATCTAATTCAAATAAACATTTTTTCCCTTCAACAAAAATTTCTAATAAAATCTTATCCCTTGCATGTCGTGGTGATTTAACGCTATTAACTGGTACAGTTTCAGAACAAGATTCTATTTGTTTAACTGTTTCGTTACGTTTTGAGCGGCAGACTTTTGCCAAATGCCCGTTCTTTAAGCAATTCCTACACTGAGTGTTCTTGTGCTTACATTCGTGAGCTAAATGTTGAGTACTATCACATCTGTAACATTTCCAAGATTTATCAAACTTCTTTGTAGGTTCAGATTTCTTAAATTTAGAAAAATCTTTTTTGATAGTTTTATCTTGCGAACTATGTAATTTTTTTATCGATACCATTTGATTCTGAATTTCACACACATCTCTCTGAGCAGATTCCATTGCGAATGCAATGCTCTTAGCTTTTTCGTATGTTAACTTATCCTCTGCTAACAGCTTTTTCTGTATATTTTCGTTGTTGAGACCCATCACCAATTTATCACGAAGCATCGTACTTAAATTGTTCCCAAAGTTACAGTGTATCGACAGTTTTTGTAATTCGGCACAATAATTTGCAATGGACTCACCTTCAAATTGCTTCCTCTTGTAGAAACGAAACCGTTCTGTCATCTCTAGTGGTTTAGGATTCAAATGTTCCGAAAGTAATTTTACGATATCTTGATAAGTCAATTCAGAAGGAATGTTCGGAGTGGCCAGATTCTTTAACAATTTATACGTTGTTGCTCCCATAAGGCTTAAAATAGCAGGGACTTTCATTTTATCTTCGATCCCATTAACAACGAAGTAAGATTCTAAACGTTCCACATAACTGGACCAGTCTTCCACAGACGCATCATAAGATTCAAAATTAATGTTCGAAGATCCCATCCTCGTCGCCAACTCTTTTGTCATGTATGCCAGGTAGACCGAGAGACGATACGATTCGTTTTACATACACGCAAAGAACATTTATTAGCATTAAGATACACAGGCACGAACGAGCATAACAACAACTACACCGAACATGTACAATACGAAACCCAAAAAGGTAAAAAAGCACGCGCGCGTCACACAGCTTGGAAGGTTCTCTAATCTGGCTGTTGCCAGATACATAACAATCAACATATACGAGTTCAGAGATAATGAATCCCCTTTAAACTAGTGGTCTAATAAGTCGTTGTGTAATAAAGAGAATGATCCCAAAACCATTCATCCCAACATTATAAAACAATTAAGTGGTCAATTAAAGGATTATTGTAGAACTCGGACATTTTTTAATTACACTAGAGTTCTAAAATCTTGTACCCCGAAGAATCCATAAGTGCATTGGGATATACTTGGTCTAGAGGTAACTTCATTCTATGGACACCTTAATTTTGCAAGGGGTCAACGTCACCTGTGACAATGCCATAAACAGATGAGGTTTGCTTGATGGGATCATGGATCATTAAGGATTTGATTAAGGATAACTCCTCAAAATTTCACATACCTGTTTAGGATCTTGTCTATATTTCTAATATTTATTTTTGAGACATGCAAGGCAAGCGGTTAATATTTTATCGTTAAGGGTTGGTTGAGTTTTAAGGTACAAGGGTCTATTTGGTCAAGTAGCACCAAACACAAGACAGCAGTATCAGTAATGGGCATACACACACAAGAAAAGTTTTACTGACACAGAAAAAATACATCCACAGTAAGTTACAATAATCGATCATGCACAGCATACAACTTGCATTGTAGGATGATGCTGAAGATCAAATATCTTTCTCTGGATACATTAAAGATCTAGAGTACCTTTCCAAGTAAAATTCTGATTCATTAGTGAACAGATGACATACTCAGTATTATCAACAATATGCATTGTATGCCTTTTAATCACTTTGAACAAGGAAATTTATTTTTTCCCAGGGATAGACTGGGAAAAGACTATGGCTCTGGCATCTTCAGAGCACTGGTGCACTTTACTAGTTTTGCAATTTTATTCATGATCAGGGTATGAAAAAAAATCATGATTTTAAAAAATATAAAACATCAGATTTATTTAATTTAAATCGATTTAAAAAAATTTAAATCCGATTTTTATAATTTAAATTAATTCCTTCCCTGTACAAGTTTAAATTGGTTGGACATGAGACCCAAATCAGTGGTTTCTAAATAGTTTTGATTTATTTAAACATTAACATTTTTATGTAAAACATTAATGTATTAGGAAATAATGCTGGATGCAATTTTGAGATTAAAACGCGACATAGGAATTAGCAAAGTAAATCACATAATAGAGTAAATAGAACAGTGCCCCAAATGCCAAGCAAGAGCAATGTTTTTCCATCTGGTTCTCAAGCAATTTAGATTACTTTGAGTTGAACTCATAACCAGTGACATGAATTTTTTGGACCCATATAAATAAGGTTGCCGAATCCCATCACATACATTTTTTCAATCATACAAATTTCAGAATTTTTTTGCATTATACAGGGTGTCCCAAAAAAGTTGTTCCGCAATTTAGCTTTTTACCAATTGGAGATAGGTAGGCAATGTAAATTGCAAAAGTACACCATATAAGGTAGGTAATTAAGATATGTGAATAAAACTATCACGTGATAATTTAAGCGGATTCAGTTTTTAATTTTTATACAACCCCTCTAGATAAAAAATTCGATATAGCAAAAATGTTCCTTACCTGCATCCCTATCGTTAGCAGAAAACTGCATTTCTGTAGGTTGAACAGTAACGGAGGTATAATGACGCAAAAAAGTTGACTTATACCGCTTGTGCACAGCTGTTCAAGCAGTCAGATTAGGGACCGTATACACAATGCTAAAAAGCACTTTTCGGTCAGAAAGTGAAACATTGTGCAAAGTAATGTAGTATTGCAACTGCAGATGAAAATCGCACTGAATAATAGAAGACAATGTAATCTTCAATAAAAATATTGTAGAAAAAATGGTTTAAATAAAAATAAAAGGAAATTTACAACGCATGTTCAAAATATTTTCCATCTGCAGCAATGCAGAACTTAGCTCTTCATTTTTGGCCATCGTTCTAAATTAGATACGACCCCCTTAAAATGGAAATTCTTGTATCTCTGTACTATTCAACCTACAGAAATATGGTTTTTTACTAACGATAGAGATACAGGTAAGGAACATTTTTGCTATCTCGGATTTTTATCTAGAGGGGTTGTATACAAATTAAAAACTGTAATTGTTATCACGTGATAATTTTATTCACATATCTTAATTACTTACCGTATTTGGTGCACTTTTGCAATTTACATTGCCTACCTATCTCCAAATGGTAAAAAGATAAATTGCGGAACAACCTTTTTGGGACACCCTGTATATTTATCATATATGAATAAAATGTTTTGAATTACTTCAATTTTCACATAAAATAATTAATTGGTTCAAGGGAGGAATGAGTTAGAGATTGGATCTTAGGATTTGTTTTAAGTATCTCAGGCTCAAATGCCAATACTGTGTAAGAGCTTTTTCATTCATGAGTGATTTTTTTGAAATTTGCACAAGATCAAAGTGTTTAGTTCTGCAGCATCAACGGACAAATACATATAGGTTAGGACTAAGAAACATCCAAATATTTATTCTATATTCTGATGTGTATATTATATACAATGCAAATGAATTGTTTTGTTTAATATTATCCATTCTATGATCATTTGATGGAATGGAAAATTTGTCATCATATCTCCTTAAATTATGACCAAAAGTTGGGCAATACCTTGGGCAGACATCAGTTTTACCCAGACACATGTGCAGACAATTCTATAATGACAAGTGTCGAGTTCAGATATTAACTCGATGCAAATTGTATGAACCACATTTGTTTGTCTTCAGTGTGCATACCATTTTGTGCTTTTTTGTTAATCAAAATTGTGTTTGCTTTTTCATGATGTCTCTGCCTAGATCCCAATATTTACATACTAAATATGACTTCTTTTTGTTGGTGATTTCTACATGCTAGACTCTGAACACTTTTGTGCAGCATTCAATGAAGTTTTAAATTCAATACAATTTCTACCTATTCAGTAGCTAATTGGTCTATTTAGCAGTAACCCTTTGGGCATTTGCCAAATAGATGACCAGGGTTCCCCTATTTCCCCACAACACTTATTTTTGATATAAAAAAAATCAAAGTTATGAGTATAAACCTTACATTTAAATAGCTCTTTAAAAGTGTAAAATAAACAAAACTGCAGTGTACACTAAAGTATATATTTATAAATACTATTACCAACAATGTGCATTGTGATTCATAAGTTATGAAAAAGTGAAATTCTGATTTTTTGCTAAAGAAGCCAGAGTTGTTTATACAAAGATAAAATATTAATGTTTTTCACATGTTAGGATAGTATATGATCCTAACATGTAAGTTGTATTTTGGATAACTAAAATTAAAAAGATAAAGTAGTTTTTTGAAAGCATGCTGTAACATTTTCATTGGTTTTGCATTAAAAAAATTATAATAAAAGGGAAAACTACTTATAATTCCAGAAAAATTATTTTCATGAACATGAATGAAGTCATTACAAATTAAGATTTAATAATCTTTCCTTACAATTTAAAAAATGTCTATACAAATTTTTTGTGTTTTAATGTTTTTAAAGTTTAAATGCTAATTGCTTAGTTTGTTTATTGTGTAGTGTAAGAATCATGAATGTTTTACTACATATTCAAAACATATTTGCATAAAGCAGATGGGATAAAAATTAAAACCATTGAACAGTAGATAAAAATCATTGTACTGTGAATGTAGTAATTCAATGTAAAATATAGCTGTATTACAGATTAGTTGGTTTAGAAAGAGAAAAGACTACAGAATGCTGTTAAATACAAATATAAAATTTATTCTATACACTTTACAATACATCAAATGTTACACAAATAACATCACAGATAGACTGCATATTAAAAGTCAATGTATTTGGGGGTCAAGTTTTCATTCTATTATGTAAATATACAGATGATATTTAACTATAATTTCCCTAAGATTTATGTTTTGTCTTATACAAACAGATCAGTGTTGTATGAAAACAACTAAATATGCACAAGAAAATAAACAAGTTAAAACATTAACATTTAGAAGTCTGAAACTCTTCCTTTTCTTTCCCAGTCACCATACCGAGTAGGTTCTGGGCCCCTAGGGCCTCCCATCTCTCCTGTTTCAGGGTTTTTACCATCTGGGAAAGGAGCATATGGATCAGGAACATCTGGGTCATTTGTTTTTCCCATGTCAGACTGATCTAATTTGCCAATAGGAGTCTTTCCCCTAGGTCGGTCCTTTGGATCCAAAAAAGATCCAAGAGTGGAAAATTTGTTTGTAAAAAGTTGTAAAATGACACTATTTTTTTCTGAAAATGAAATATAAACATTAAAAGCTATTTGCAAAAGGAATGAATAAAAGGTTTAAATAAGTAAAAGGAAACTTCGTGGACATAAGTACAAATAGCTAAAATTTTATTAAAAACTGATGAAACTAAAAATATTTATTAAAATGTAGCAGTAAACGTATATCTGAATAAAACCTTAACTTGAAAACATATTTTGGCATCATGTTGAAAATGTATTTTAAATGTGATGCTGAATCTTTCTGAAAAGAATTAAAATTTTCTTGAGATTGACAGCAAATTACAAGTAGTTTTCTGAACTGAAGAAAAGTACTGTGGCATATCACAGATAATTTGTTTCCTTACACACAAGCACATAAGAATTCTATTGTTACCCATTTAGTAATAGATATCACATCATTCTTATTTAAAACAGTTTTCTAATCTTCATTTTTACTTTAAAAATGACGAATGGAGTGGAAAAATTGAATAAGGGACAACAAAGAACTCATGCTACTGAAATCCCTCACAATACTAGCTGTTAAGTAATTTTGAGTATGAAACTATGCAAAATGAAATAATTAATTCTCAAGTAAAAGTAAGTTTAATTTTTTTTTAAGATGCTATCAGGATATCAGCATTATGCAGTCATACGACACAACAGAAAATTGTTCTATTTGCAGGGTATAAAAATTCTGATTAAAAAAAATTATGTTGGTTGAACTAACATCACACTGGAGCAACATGACGGGCAATTAGTGATGATTCAAGATCAATCCCGAAGGGAAAGATCGAGAACCACACCTTGTAACTATGAACCCTGGTCAGATGATGAGCTGAACACTTGAGCTAGCACCTCACTCTCCAAATGTTCACACCATGCCATCGCAAGGACATTTGAGGCCATGACATATGTAACGTGGCCCAGCGGTTTTGTTTGGAACAAGTTTCAAACTCACAACCCATTGGTTGCTAATCAGTAACTGGGCTACTGCAGTCCAATAGTAGTAGTTTCTAGATGATTTTGATTTATGTTAAAACATTAATATACTATATGATTTAGGTAAGTATTTTAATTAACGTCACACTGGAGCAACACAACCTATATGATTTAGGAAATATAGCAGTGTAAATTTTAAAAAATACAGCATAGAAATTAGCTAAGTTAATTGTATGATTATAAATAGAAAAGTGCCACAAATATCACGTATAAGTAATGTTTTTCATCTGGTACTAGCACTGTTTGGATTACTTTGATCTCAACCCATAACCGATGACAGAATTTTTGGACATAGATAAATAAGGTTTCATGGTCCTATGAACACCATATTATAAATTCTTGTATAAAATTATTTAAACATACAAAATTTCTGAATTTTTTAAGGTATTTTTAAATAAAATTAATTAGGTTAAAGATTTGTCTTGAAGAAAAATCATGTCACAATAGAAAATAAACTGAAACAAGACATGAAACTACAGAAATTGAACTTAAAAGAGCCCATTATTCAATTTTTTTTTTTGAATGCAGACAAGTATTTGGGACATTCCAAGCACACAATATACAAGAAAATGAAACAAATTCTGTAGAATTTCAAGCCCTTTAAACAAAAAATTAAGCATTGCAATCAACATAATCATTAAAAGAGTTTTCCACTTCCATCCCTAATCTAGTTTGTCAACATATTCATTCAATTTATGAGATGAGTGAATTAACTTTCACATTCCAAATTTCAATTCCATAATATAGAATAGTTATGCTAAAAGTAATAGAGTTGGTTTTGAGGTTTATGGTGCAAAGGCCATATTTGGCCATGTTGCGCCAGATACAAGACATACATCAAATAATAGACACACAATGAAAGTTTTACTGAAAAGAGAAATTCACCCAGGGAGGAATGACCTGACAGGAATCGAATCTGTGCTGTCAAAAGGTTGCTAGCACAGTGGCATGCCCACTGAGCCACGACTAGAAGTAATAGGGATCAATGCATAAAATTTAAATAAAAATTAACCAACATATTAGATACAAAATTAAAACATCAAAATTGCCTATTGTAAAGATTAATGTACAAAATTGGGATGCTTTTGTGATACTGCAGAAAACCTTTTCATTGTGATTAGGAGTCTATTTTTTCATGAAGATACTACAATACTTGATAAATAACTATAACATCTTAATAAAGAATACAAGTTGCCACAATTTTAATAACTTTACTGAATATAATTTGAGAATATTTATCTATCACATCAAAAATGATGATTCAAATTTAGCCACATGCGTTTAATAATCACAAAGAATGTTTAAAACAAACCCATGCTAAGTTGGTCAATGGTCCAAGAAGGAAAAACATGCTCGTTTGGTAATTATCATACCAATCAACAAATACTATGTAGTGTTTTCAAAGGGAAGATGAGTTTCAGTACAATATTTGGGTTGAACTGAGTTACAAGTAAAGTTATTTGGAGAAAATAGCATATATTGTTCATAGTGTTATTTCATTTTCAATACTATTAAACAATAGTCTAAAAATTTTGATATAAATAAATTTGTAATAAAATTCACTTGGTTTGAATCAAGCCAATTTAAATCGGCATATCCTGCCTATTTGCACAGTTCAGACTATAAAACTTGAAGTAAAACCTTCAAAATAATTAGAAGTATTATACAAGGTTTTATTTTTGCTTGCACTTTTCAAAAGGACATGTTGAGTATAAGAGTGACTCATTCAATAAATACAAAAATAATATCAAATGTTAACTCTAAATAAAACATTTTTTTTAAGGGAAATTTTAGGTAAAGACAGACACTTTGCTTGAAATGTGTCTTTTGCAGTCATTGTCTCATCAGAAAGGAGAATTACAAAAGTCAGGTAGCTTTAGCGTGCAAAAATGGAATTCATTGACAAAAGCACAATGCATTATTTGTGCTGAAGATTTTTTAAATTTAAACTAACTTTAGAAGAAAAATCATTATATTCAAAATTTTAACAAAAAATTAATCAAGCTCTGGAAAATATGTGAACTATTGGTTGTGTAGACATTGTCATGTGGCAAATAACGGTAGTAAATTGAATGAAATTCTTAAAAAATTGAAATATTTTCACATCAACCAACTTTGAAAATAAATGTAGATTTTCAGTGGTAAAAATAAAAATTATGGGACATGTTACAAACTAGATATTAATTGATTTTGATAAATGTAATGTAAAGTAAAATATTACCAAAGCATCGCACATTTTGAAAATTTGGTTTGACACCAAATAGATTTTTCCTCACTGCGCTAAGCATTGTTTTGAAAAACAAAAATAATTTCAAACGAAACGCATCAAAAATCTAATAGATTGCCAATTGTTTACGTTATGTTGATTGGTTTCCTTGAGACTTTTTAGCTGCAGAATCAGGCTTTTTTTACGTTAAGTTGCTATGTTTATTTATAGTTTTTATTTTTAATTTTTCACTTGATATGCTCAGAACCAGATTCAATTATGATGTTACCACGTGGTTGTTAAGTGTCAAGTAAAGCTGGTAGCATAGTAAAAACACAATTTTTTTTTATCATACTAACTCCACTAAATTTAGTTTACTTTCGCATTTTTTAAACTCAATTTTTCAATTCATCTTCGTAGAAATGTAATTTATTTTATTTTATGTTATCGAGGTGAACGAACGAAGCTTTATTATATTTAATAGCCCGTTGTCTTGCTCCAGTGTGACGTTAATTATATACCTACCGAAGCTTTATTTTTCGTAAACGTTCTAGCAGCAGTTGTTATTCTCAACTTTAATCAGCCGCGAAAATCCGATTTTCTTTATTTGTTTATTTTATATATTTGAATTTTATATTCAAGGATTTGTTTATTTGTGTTCTAATTAAGAATCATTCATTCTGTTTTCTAAACCTGTTACTTTGGAAATTTTTTTCATTTCACTTTGCTTGTTTTTCCAAATTTGTGGCCTCGATATCAATATGTTTATCAGAACTTTTGACGATCCATGTCAGATACAAACTGGGTAAAATTACTTCAAAACTTGTTATAATTTCAATAAAGCACAAACTAGCAATGTTTTCCAATAAATGATACATTTCTTTCAAAATCGTCTCCTAAATTGTGAACCGCAATAAGCGGATTCTTATATTAAACTCCTAGAGTGTGATGGCTAGTTTTATCCTAGCTTGTTCACTGTTAATTGTTTTAATAATATGTTGGTTTTGATTTAAAAGTCTTTAATAAAGGTAGTTGAAGCAACTGGTCTAGCGTTCAGTAATTTTTCCATTGTCTAAACAGGGTATTGTTATTTTCGTTGAGTTTACTATATCATTTAATTGTATACTTTTTATTTTTCAGATGATACTTAATCTTTTTGCAAGGTAAAAATAGATCAGTGAACTTTTTCAAAATTTTTTGGATAGAATATTTATTTCAAGATTCTCAAATTTTCACCTGTGGGAATGAATAGAAGTTCAAGACTGAAAGAGTTATTTTTCAACAATCTGTTGCTCCTAGGGTTCGACAAAGCTGCTGTTGAAAAAGAATATCGAGTGACATGTGACAAGTAAGTGAAGTACAGAGATATGAAAAAGGTTTTAGGAGTAATTTATACAATACCTTTTTAGCTATACAGGTAACCCATATAACACGGTGCTTTTATAGCACGGATTCACTCTAACACGGTTCGAGAATTGGGAACATCCCCGTATAACACAGTGCTTTTATGGAATGATTGGAACAACGATGTGAAAAGGACGGCATTATGAAAGTTTAATTTAAACGGTGTAGCATGGGAATATCCTAAGAACTACACGCACTGATATTATCTTGAGATAGATTAAATAAAAAGTAACTTAGCTTAGAAGAGACATGGCGTCTCTCAGGGATCCGCTTGTCATCAAAAAGAAAAAATGGCAAGAACGTTTAACGCGTTTCTTTCTCACAAAACTGCAAGGTCGTTGGACTGAGGCGAAAAAAAAAAGAGAGTGTATTCTTCATCTCCACGCTTTTTATCAGTTTTTCAGGGGGTCGCAAATCAGGGAAGATGGTCCTGTCAATCAAGGGAGCTGGACTTCCTGATTCGCTGTTTTTAAACTAGCTCATCTGTAATTTGTTAGACGGACACACATGACATGGCATGACGTAACTTTCTGGAAGATTCTTAGCATAGTTAATGAGCATCACTGGAGTGAGGGAGAAAATGGAATTGAGAAATAGAGGACTTACAAAATAAATGGCATCACTGATCTCGTGGCTGTCACTCAGAGGATGAGGATATCTTACCAAAAAGAAAACACCCTCGGTTAATAGTGCTTAGAAATAGTGCGAAGAAAACATTGTTTAATTCATATTAATATGCATTACTTAAGAAAATTTTAATGAAGATATTTATCTTAATTATGAAAATATAATAGCATGTTTTTTAATTTTTGGAACCTAACCCCTCTTTTCGTACTAGTTCTTTGTTTCGTATAACACGGATTCGCATAACACGGCAATTTTTGGGAACATAACTCCCGTGTTATACTGGGGTTACCTGTATTTATAATTTTATTCCATTAAACATTGCATCATCAATTTTTGCAAAATATGAAATATGCAGTAAACCTCTATGTAATCTGTTTCCTGAAATAAATTTTAAAAGCCCATAGACACTACAAGCTTCCCCTCCATCAATCGATGGCTGTTTATACTTTTACTTTAGTGATAACCAAATTTGTTTTTTTTTTTGTGTTCTAAAATTATCCTTTTATGGGAACTATGTAAACATTCCAAAGTACTTCTCATTCATCTTATTGTAACTATTGTTTTTGCTTACACTGGTCTCCATAAGTTAAATATCTGTTCTATTATTTCATGAATGGTTTGCAAAATTTGGTATGCTGTGTACAAATATATTGCAATTATAGCAGCAGTTGTATGTAATAACAAAATTATTTCATTAGTTTTACAAATTGCAAAATATGATTTTGGTGTGTTCATAAAATAAAGAGCTGTTGTGTAATAAGGGGTTTGGTTTTAACCCTTGCAGCTGTAAACTTGCAATGACTTTTTTTTATCAAGTTGTTCAAAAGCTTTATGAATTACAAGTCACAAATCGTGGAATATAAAATTGATCAGGGTCTTCTAAAGCAAGCCTCAATAATCCTAAAATAACTGTTTCTTGCTCAGAAAAACACAAATTTCAATTTGAAATTTCACTTGTACATTAATAATGTATTTTTGGCCATAAATGCAGAAATAATTTTGAAAATATGTCAATATGGTGTCTTAAATTTTATGTTGTTAATATGTTTAATCTTATAAATCAGTACAAAATCCCATCATTCTTTCAAAGCTGACAGCATGGTTTTCTTTATACAAATGTATGTTTCAAATGAAAAGAGTCAATATTGTCCTGAAAGTTTCAGCTGTGTTCAAAAGAAGTGAAATTGCCTACTAAATATTTCAGTTCTCGATTTTAATCGACAATTTCTACATTATGCAAAATAAAGTCCCCAGTGTCTGTTCAGGCTAATCTTGAAAACAACTGGATGGATTTTTATGCGATTTTTCACCATTTTACTAAGCATGCCTCAAAGGTTAAGATGCGTGAAACATCAATTTATGACAAAAGGGAGCCAAACAGTGACGATTATAGTGAAGTAAATCAAAGAAAAACAGCAGTTCGAGTGCTTTCTTGTCTAACCCTACCTAAAATGTGAGAAAAAGAAACAAGCCGCACATGTATTGGTGTGAGAATATATGCGAACATGCACTTAATGTATAAGTGTTTGTTGTTCTGGGACATGTTTCTGTTTGAGGAGCTCTTTAATTAAAATAAAAATATTGTGATACTATTATTTTGAGATGTAAAGCAAATACAGGTTGTTGTACATTGGATGATAAATTAATTCGTTTATCCTGTAATAATGAAATTGACCAAGAGAATCTCGATTATCAAATGATGAAAATAATTGCTTTTCAAAGAGATAAAGGCAGTTGTCTGTTATACGTAATAATTGTTTGTCTTTATATTGGGTCAGTGCGAATGAAATGTCCGATGAGAAATAGCTTTGGGAATGACCCCATACAGCTAAAAGTAATTACCTACGAGCTTCCAGCATTTTATGTCACAGAGCTACTCTAAATAGCTATCACGCGTGTGAAGTACAAGTTCCAGATTTTTTTGTCCCTGGATCATGGGCTTAAACAAGTGGCAACAGTTTGTCAATTCAGATGGAGATTATTTCGAGTAGGTCAGGTACTGTATTTTTCGGTTATCACTATCAAAGTGTGATGGCCATTTTCCAGACATTTCATTCGCACCGACCCATATCAAATTAGACATACTCATAGAAAGTGAATCATCTGCTGAGTGAAATTATTGTCTATTTATTGACAGGACCAGACATTTTAATTAGAGAAGAGATGAATAACTCGAACTAAAAGAACAAATGTTCCTGATTTCTAGTGTGATAGAGTATTCTATGAATTATTATTCATCCATAAATTATGAAGATGACACTTCAGTTTACTACGTCCATATCTGCTAATATTGTTCAGCTCTAAAATGGGAAGACCAATTAAAAGATACATTTGCAGTTAAAAATTAAACTAGGAAAACTGTCCTGAATCGTTGCATTCATGTTTTACAGGTGTAAAGAATTTGAAGCACATTTCAGAATTATATTACATTTCAAATTACCTCATTTATGAGTACACATTTAATCAAACATGGCATTATGCCTACATTTAAGGTACAAGTATATAATTTGGCCAGAAAGTATAAATTCCTCCAGATTTATTTTACCATGAACTCTGAAACACAAGCTTCGACTTAAGGTAACATCATTCAACAAGTTTCTTATAGTTCCTTCAAGAAATGCTACACTTCCATAATAATTGTGTTCAATCTTTTAAAATTGCAATTGGTAGCAGGGGTGCCCATCCCCCTCAAGCCCAATGGCACAAATCCCCCCAATTTTTCTTTACCGCCCCCCCCTCAACTCCAGTTAACCATATAACCTTTATTGGAATCTCAAATTCCCAACTGAATCCACCCAAAGCTCTACATTTCATATTTTGTAAATCAGTTAGATAAATAAAATCAAGAGATAAATTTGGATGAGATAAATAAAACCAGAACAGCAAGGAAAATGAACGGTTTATATTTATAACAGCAATTTCATGTATAAACAATGATATTACTTACACTTTGCAAATGAAAATAACTATAATATAGTAAAAACAATTGTTTTGAAAGATTCTGAATGTTATATGAATAAAACAAATGTTTTACCTTGACCTTTTGTATAAGAATAATTTTTATATTCATGAAAAACTCTAAAATTGAGTGAATGGAAGAATAGAATATAAAAAAATTGAACACATCAATAAAGATCTAAATTGTTTTAGAGTAGTGACAGAAAAACTGCTATCTTATGCAGAGGAAGAGAAAACATTCGAACACTCTAGTTTGAAAAAATCTATAGTATGACCAGAAAATAAATTCTTTAAGCACAGGGATTTATGTACTATTTATAAGATTTTAACAGAAGAAGCTCTTTTCTCTGTGCACTTGATATGGCAAACTTTTTGATAATTTCTTCATTTGTGATTTTTTTTGAGAATGTCATTCTCAGATGATAGTATCAATAAGCTTGACAACCAATCGTCTCCTAAGCTGCTTCTTAAACTGTTCTTTTCAATCTTTAAACCGCTCATCGTCCTTTCCGCTGAGCAACTTGTGACTGGTAACAATAAAAGGATACGATACAGCATGGTGAGTTGAAGAAATGTAAGCATAATAAAGCCTCTTTTTACCCACTGATCAACAGACTAAGCAACTCATCACGGTCTGAATCTTCTTCCTCATCTCCATCTTTACAAACTTAAACTTCATTTTCACCTTCACCTCCTGAAACGTCAGATTCCCTGTCTGGTGTCCTATTTTTACACTTTTCTTTCTCTAAGAGCAGAATAAAAGCTAAGAGCACAAGTCTTTCCCTGATGAAGAATCAGGCTATTTATATCCCTGCTTTTCTTTTTCTCTTGCAATTTTCAAAATTCCTTCATGTGAAAGCACTGCCATTTGTGAGATTATAGAAAGAGAACTGTTAAAGAATCTGTCATTGTGTTGTTTAATAAGTGAATCTGGTACGTGAAAATAAACTTCCACTTTGATCCTCTTAAGAGGATCATCTATTCTTTCATCGATATCCATTTCATCCATAAACCTCTTACGTTTTCTGCTTCTGCGGTGGAGTTGCGAAATCAGCAAAGGCAAGAATTGAATCATTTACTTTATTCCTCTCCGACACACTTCGCATTTTTACAAGTTTAGCTTTGGTTTCAGCAACAATTTTTGACACACTGCTATAATCAATTATTTTTGATTGTAGAACAATTGTGATTGGTGACAACACTTAGAAAATAGCTGAGGCAACATGTATTGAGCAAATGTTTTCAAAATCGGTCATTTGTTTAACAGGCCAGTTGCCAGTGCCTTTGCATCATTAGCAGCTTTTTTGTCAATGGACAAACTTTGCAACATCTCCTTTATTGTGTCGTGGCAGGTGACAACTGTTTGCATTGCATCATTTCTGCTTGACCACCTTGTAGTTTGCACTCTTTTTATTCTCCTTTTTTAGCCTTTGTGTCATTAACAGCTTTTTGTCAATGGACAAACTATGCAATGCCTCCTTTATTGTGTCATAGCAGGTGACAGTTGCAGTGCATCATTTCTGCTTGACCATCTTGTAGTTTGCACTCTTTTCAGTCTCCTTTTTTTGGTTGGACTCTTGTCCAAGTTTGTAGTAAAAAAATCATGCCTTGCATTACCTGACATGAAGACATAATTCCTCTAAAATAGAAAATAGATTTTTCATCTGGGGGCATATGTCCATATATTTTTCCACAACTGACTCAAATCTGTGTGAAGAACACCATATATAGAGCACTTTGGGACATTCTCTCTGGATTAGCTCTTTTACACCATTGAGTTTTCCTCTCATATTGCCGGCCCCATCCATACTTTGACCAACAATTCCACTTGGATCAAGACCAAGTAAATTCAGGCATTTCATTATATCTTTAAAAAGATTTTGGCCTGTGGTATCTCCACTGGTGGAAACTTTAATGAGCCGCTCTTCAGGTTTGTCATTTTCCTTTGGGGTACCATTCGGGTCAGTATGCTCAATATAACGAACCACTAATGTTGAACATTCTTTTTTACTAATGTTTGAGTTGAGTCTAGAATAATAGAATAAATGTTAGTCGTTTTTATACTATCTATGATTTTTGAAGCAACGATGTCATTCACGTTAATTACATCATAAACATTTCGATAACTCAAGAAATTAGACCCCAGCTTTCCTTTTTCAGTTCTAGCTTTATCAATTTTTTCAAGGTATACCCTAGCATCAGGACTATATTTCCACAATAGCCTGAAAAGACATGAGTTTTCCTTTTGCTACATCCTTTTTATGAAATCCAAGCATTTCACTTAAATATCGATGACAATAGACAGCACCTCTCGATTGTGGTGGACTAACTGATCTGATTGTTCAGCTAAACATGAATCAATCCTCTTTTGAGAGATTCATTGGATCCTTGCAATTTGCTCTGATAAGTGGGTTTTAGATTTTTCATGGAGCACAATATCCCTGTCCACCCTATGCTCTGTCCATCCTCTATAGCCAATTGTTCCCCATATTGACTGTTCACATGGGAGGGAAAAGAGAGTACATGGCAAGCAAAATACGGCATCTTTTTCTTGGCTATATACCAGCCATTTTCCAACTTTTACACTTTTATTTGGTAAAACTTCATTCTTCCATGATTGGTTGAATTTTCTTCCACCTGTTGAAGGAAAAGTGACAAAAGACAAATCTTGATTTTTCCAAAGTATAGTGCTTTATTTATTTCCTCAGCTGACAGTTTGATGTTGGCATATGATGCTGGGTCCCTTGGGTTTTTCAATCTATCATCAGGAGAATCTTCAGTTAGAGTTTCCTCTTGTTGAATGGAAACTGAAGGTCTTTCAGCAGATGGATTGCTACATGATTCTACCTCCATGTCCTAATTCAGTTTCATCAACAACTTCTTCCTGACTAATTTTCATCAAGGTTTTCAAAATCTACGCCTTGGGTCGTACTTGATGAAGATGGTTGTATTTCAAAATCTTCAATGACGTTTTCAGAAATTTTTCTAAAAAGACAACGACTGAGCAACATTATATATCAAATTATATTAATATCATTTTTGCAAAAAAAATCAATATTTTGCGAGATATTCGCAAAAAACTGTTTCACCACCATAAACAGTACACGAAACCATTAAATGCCATCCTACTATGGGTAAGGGAAGTTGTGAAGGGGGTTGCGTAGCGAGTCCGTGCGCTGGAGACCGGGAACTTCTTCATATAGCCAAAACTCAAAATATCAATGTTTACATACTTTATGTTTACCGTTTGAGTTGAATGTTTATGTTTACCAGCAGTTTGAGTAAATTTTGTGGAAAAATAGCCAGCGCTTTGAGTATTATTTAAGTAAATCGTGTTTTGTAATTTTGCAACTGGGATAAAAAAATTTGTAATTAAAAATAAAATATGGGCATAAGGAATACTAAACCTATTTACCTAGAAAAGTCACCTGATAAATCATCTTGTATTTTTGTTGATGACGAAGCAATAGAGCCTGCATTGGCCACATCTTCAACTTTCTCCCACTTCCTATCACCTTTCTTAGCTTCCACAACTTTGTATTTGATTTTGATGTTTTCGAATTTATATATGTTCTAACCATTTGTCCTCTCTATGTACAATGTTACACAATACTTTTAAACACTTATATTTAAATAAAGTTTTAAACTCCCTCGGCATCTCTTTAGGATTTCCTTAAATAAACAAACAGCACTGAACTAAACTTCCTTTCCTTCTCTGTGACAGACTACACAAAACGTACACGACTAGATGGCTACCTGCATTCAACTGGTGACTTAACTTTATCTTGTGTATGGGACTACTAGCGATCCACAAGACGTAACGGCGACAGATGGAAAACCCTCAAAGGTGACAGATGTTTATAAATGGGCAGGGTATCAGCTTTGCCAACTAAGCATTGCTCAATAAAAATATTATGGAATAACTTCCTATAGTGAAATTGTAATCATGGCATGAAACAGTTAGTCTTTTAAACAAATTCAGAGATAGTATAATTACTTATAGAAAATATATATAACAATAAAAAGGTTTCTTAAAAAATAATTTTTTGCCCCAAAAATTTCCACCTTGAAAATAAAAAAAATCCATCCTGAAAATGTCCCCCCCCCTCCCAAATTCTGATGGTGCAACTTGCGCCGTGATCCCCTCTGTGGGCACCCCTGATTGATAGTGTCCACCAAATTTGCCAGCTTTCAATATTGTCATCCATGCTGATAAAGTGCCTATCAGTGAATACAGTGGCCTGTATGCCCCTTCTATGAGTATGTTGTGAGCTGGGCAACAATTTCCCAGGATATAGTGCTTCGAGCTAACCACCTTAAAAATTTTCTAAAATTTACAGATCTTATGATAGTGTAAATATCTTTTAGTATTATGTAGAGACAAAACAGTTATTTAATAAATATTTCACAACTTGATTAGATCACTGGGACATCATTGTACAAAACGTTGTCATATATGAATTATTGCTGTTAACAAATAATGACGAGTTCAATAATTTTAATACAATACTTAGGTTTGGAACAATACATCAGACTTTCCATTTAATATCAAGGGTCCAATTCCTGGTAAGAGTGCTTTGGCCTGACAATTAAGCACAGGGATGGTGTACTTAATATGGCTGGAGTTGTTCTAAGTGGAGAAAGTTTTTCTCATGGTCAACTTTACATGGCCCATTTGCGTGTCAAGTCAAAACGAAATCTTTTCATGTTGAAGGCAGGAGGAAAATACTAATGTCATCTACATGACACTCTTTCTTATAAGACCTCTGTTAAAAAAGCGTATTTAAAAACTTATTAGATAATATTGTTTGTAACTGAAAATTTCAGTTTAAATTTGATGCTCCAATTTCTCTTCAAATATTAATGAACAGGTTCATTAAAATACATTTAACTGGTTTTGAGTTAAACTTTAAGTGCTAAACAATTATGCTTGCTAGAAAGAAGCATCAATGAATATTTAGTATGAAAGTTAACAAAGTAAGTTCTAATACATTTTTGGAAAACTCTTAGCTCTTTGGAGCATAATAGTTGATTTTAATCTTTGTCCAGCGTAAAAGTATTTTTCTGTCCATGCAATTTAATATTTTTTCACTCTTATATGTTTCTTACATATTTTTTCTCTTTTAGAAACATGTTTACTTTGCCAAACCAAAAAATGTTTGAAGTTGTGACTCATTTTTTGTTTTCAAAGCTGGAGGGAAAATATGTGTATGTACTTATTTCTTCTATGATTAATTTGAATTGCTCTATCAATAATTTCTAATGACCCTCGTTAATGAGATTCTTTCCTGTAACTTTCCATTATTGAAATGCTAACTAACTTTATTAAATGATATAGAGTGAGGTTTTAATTATTTCCTTTTCAGTGAAACTTTGATGTATCTTATATTTTTTCTTGTTTTTTCAAAAATGAATGTTTTTACATGCTACCAATTTACATTTTTATGCTACCAATGCTACAAATATACCTTTTATATTTTTTCTTGTTTTTTCAAAAATGAATGTTTTTACATGCTACCAATTTTTATCAACTAAAATTACTGCATTAAAATTCAAAAGTAAATGGAATAATTTTGATTTGAAATTTTATTAATATGGAGGTATTAGAATCTATATTTGCAACTTTTATTATGGCAACAAAAAATTTATTTCCTTCCCTCAGTGCCTTCTCAAGAAATATTCTGTATATGCTATGCAGACTTCTTTTTTATTCTTAACTGTATTTCAATATATTTTTTGTAATTTTCTATGAAGAAAGATTACTTGATTAATCACAATTTTCTTCTGTGAATTATGGGAGACTTGACATTTAAATTTTTTTTGTGTACTTTCACATCAAACAAAAATTTTCAAAACAGCACTTAATTATCCTTTTATGTATATTAATATAATATTTTAGAGAGTAATAATACTTAATATATATATTTTAGGAGTAAAGTGTTTCTCAGAGTAATTTTCTGTTTTGAGAACACTGTTATTTTAAAAATTTATAATTTCTTTTTTAAAATATTGTTTTAAGACAGCCATATTAATGTATGCATATTAGCACATTAATATAGTAGTATTGATTTTTTAAAATTTCAGCTTTCTATTTTCTTGCAAATGCAAACCTTAAACTGAGTATTTAAATAGATTGCTGAATGGTTAGTCAATTTTGGAAGTTGTTTTATGTCTATTATCTGAAGTGGTATATCTCTTAATTTTTAATTGTTAGTGAAAATAAAATATTCTAATTGAAAAAGAAAGTTAACCAAAATATTTTGTAGACATCAGCTTTATTTCTCAAGCCTTTTTCCAAAATGGTCTTGACATGTAAATCTTTTCTTTGTTCTCTATTGATTTATTGAATTGACATTTTCAGTCTCCCATGGCCATTGTTTGACAAAGATCTCCACAGACAATTCCAGAAATCGACTTTTGCTTATTTGTCAAGTATTGCTCAGGTAATTTCAGTCCTAAATTTTGTGCTATAAAAATAGTTCATTTTAGTTTTGTTATTACACCTTCAATGTTTTCAATGAATTTTTTCTGTATTGTGCCATTTATTATATCCATAATTCACTGTTATTCATTTTCAGAATTAATTATTTTTTATTTTAGGAAAGCAATGTGAAGTTTCCTCGTATGACACCATCATTTCTTTCAACATTTAGTGGAGACCGCTTTTATGAGGTTTATGTTGCTTTTTCCTCCCATGTTGTTGAGCAAGAAATTAGAGCAAATGGCAATGTTGAATTAATTTTGCAACCTAAAGTTTCCTCTCTGAACTGTAAAAATGTTGCTGAAACATTAAAAATTGAAACTGTTTTGTCTACTGAGAAATTTCAACGCCTTCAAAAAATTTCTCTTGAACATTTTGAAGAAATATTAAAGTGTGCAAAGTAAGATTTTTAAAAATATTTTTGTATAATTAGAAAAGTTAAGATACTTAAATATATTGTTCTACAGTAATGTATAAAGAAGTTGGCTAGTACACATATTTATTGTTTTTATAATATTTTTCTAGAGATTTCAGTTTACTCATAAAAAAACTGAAATCTACTTTGATGGCTAACTCCGCAAAATTACCAGAAAGAATAACTCATCTATGTTCTTTATAGTAAGTGTTTTATGAAATATATTTTAAACTTGAATGAAAAAATAAATCTAGGTTATTTTAAACATGTAAATACATTTATATCTTTAGCTGTGAAATTTCCATATCAGAAGAAAAATCTAATTTGAAGGATTCTATTAAAAAGGGTGTGGAATTTGGAGAAAAGGTATGTTCTTATAATTCTATTAGTTTCACGTTGTCATGGTATTTTGACTGCTTATAAAATGATAGATTCCTAAAATTGTAATTTGATTAGAATACCACAATTTAGTTTAAATTATCCATGTTCAGGGGTCAATTTAACTCTCACAATAGTGACAGTATATTTGTGGCAATGAAGTAACAGCAATAATAAATTTCTGTTGTGATAAGTTACAAATGTTGGAATTTTTACCTAAATTTAGTCTCCACAATAACAACAATGAACACACCATAGAAACAAAATCAATTCAAGCATTTATTACAAATTTTATAAATTTCCATGTGATAAAAATAAGAAAGTAAATGATTAAAGGTGCTCATATTAAGAACTTGATGTGAAAATGAACTTGTTCTCATTGGTCTACTTCATAGACTATGCCTTGTGTCAAATATCTTAACAAAACTGGATTTAATTCATGCGGGAATTAAAATCTAGTTTTGTAGTTTTATCCAGATTGCTTGCGGAAAACAGTTAATTGCTCAAAGGTCATGGTCCATTTATAACTTACTTTTCAAGATTTCACATAAAAAAGTACTCATATGGTATGAGTGGTGATGCTTATCATTATTTATTCAGATATAAATTCACAGACATCTTCATTTAACAGAATATTATGAAACAAAGTTTGAAACATACATGGCTAAATAATATTGTATATAACTCAATCTCTATTGATATAGATAAATTATAAGTTTTCCAATAAAAATTTCCAATACGTAACTGAAAATATTGGATAATCCTAACATTTTTTGAATATATATGTATATGTATGCATGTTTTATTGTTATATTCATGTTTTTCATTGTGTGATTTCTATTCTCACATCGTTCATTATAATTTCTAGTTAAGTTGTTCTGCACGATGCAGTATATTTGTTTTCTTTAATTTTTATACATTTGTAGTAGAACAGAGACTCATCACTTGTTTTCATATGATCATGTGCCTCGTTTAAAAACATAAACAAAATAGTAGTTCTGTTGATCATTTGATATGGTATAACCATTTTGTTTCTGTAATATGTTTCTCATCCTGAGATCTGATTTTTTAATAGCTTGATAAATGCTGTGCCTCTTAGTTATTTAATGCCATTGTTCATTTCTTACATATTCTTATTTGTCTACAAGACCTTTGAATTTTATTGGTCTTTGTCTTTTATAACTTGTTTCATGTAAATTCATTGTATTTTGTTTGTCCGTAGTCATCCTTTTTTTCATCCCCGCATTCCAAAGGAAAGGATATTGTGTTTGAGAGACGTTTTAACACAAAAAGTTTATTACACAACAAAAGCTTATTACACAACAAGTTCACTACAAAACATGTTCTAAAGATGCATATTTAATTTTGCTGATGTCTAACTGTTTAGTGCTCTAGATTTGGAGGTTTGCTTTCACCTCATCTGCTCTGTATTTGATTTCCAAGTCTATGAAATCATTTCAAATCTTCCACTTGAAGGAGTGAGGGTTGTTTATGGAGGACTCTTAAGGGACTCAATAGTTCATCTGACTGTACACGTCCCCCATAAAGAAGCACATCCATCGCAAAGAGACGATGCTGCTTATCTGAAAAACAAGAAAACCCAACAGCACATATACATAATAAGAGTATCAGTAACAGTGAGGGCTCTGCACAAAAGTATGTATCTCCCCAAAAAATTCTAAAATTAATATTTATAAAGACTACACATATAAAGACAGTTATTTAAAAATATGCATTACTAGCACACAACGATAACTTAAAATGATAATATAAAATACAAATGCAATGATTTTACGGAAATACAGGAATAATAAAAGTGCTGATATATTCTAAATTTTGTCTTTTAAAAATAACTCCACTGGGGGTTGATTATTCTATAGCTAATCTAGACAATGCATCAGCATTGCCATGTTGTGAACCCTTGCGGTAAGTTACAGTCATATTATAGCGCTGTAATATCAAAGCCCACCTAGAGAGTTTTGCTCCGTGAGGCGCACTATTAGTTAAATAGGTGAGAGGGTTGTGATCTGATATTATCCGCACTTGGTTTTACTCTTCCTTCTGATTGAAACCTCTTTCTCTGTAGAAGAATCTTCTGCATTTTTGGTTTCTGTTAAATTAATGCTACTTAGAGTGTATTTCCTTTGCTGGAGGATTCCACCAAAATTCCAGAACCTAATTTCAGTTTCCTTTTTTTTCTCTTTCTACTTGAAACCACTTCCTTTTTGGATAATTGTTCCACGTTTTCGACTTTCGTTAAGGTAATATTGTCTTGTATTTCCCCGGATTTCATTTTCATTTCAATGTATTTGCTCATTTGGCTTTTATATATGGGAATTGTTTCTAACTCTCATCTTCAGAGCAGGGACTTTCAGTGTTAGTGATGGCTGACTCCACAGGGGCAGAAGGCTCAGACTTTGGTTTCTTTGTAACGTATATACTATTCATGTCTGTTGATATTATGTCTTATAATGACACAATAGCTAAAGTAGCTATTGTGTCATTCTTCTCCTCCCCTTTTCAGTATTATTTTCATGTTTATCATGACTAATTTTCATACTATGGAGCTGAACGTTGTCCTGAAGAGCTTTGTATGCAGTCATACTTATAAGCAGATCACTAACCAGTCTTTTGGAGACCGTGCATGTGATTGGTACTGCTCCATGAAGCCCATCATCTACTCGTTATAAATGCTTAATGGAGTTATATCTCTTTTTCTCCGAATGCTGATTCTATTTCAATTCATCCATCTCCTTCATAGTCTACATCAGCAACAAGATCTTCGCGTACCACTGAAATCTGAGAACCGGAACCGAGTATACCCTTTAACAATTTTCTCCCACATTGGATGTTTATCATTTTAAGCTCATCAACATTCTTCTTTGTTTCTACTGGTAATGATACTAGAATATTTATTTTCGCAATTAAAACAGTGGGTTTGGCTATGCCATTTGGCTTAGAGGCTTTAACAATATTGTTCTGGGCTGTCTGACTAAAATTTTCTTTTGGGGAGGTCTTTGCAGAGCAAAAACGGAAAGTATGACCTTCCACACCACACGAGTAACAGGTTGGCTTGTAAGTGTGTCGTGACAAATTTGTTTTCCACTGAAATGCTGCTTGTGGTTTTCTTACGTTGGGGCACTCAGGAATATTTCTGCCTCTTACAGATTTCTCTGGGAGAGAACTGAGATTGACCTTGCTCCAATCTTTCTTCAGAGATAGCTCCACTTTTCTTATGGACCACCCGAACACTCATATTCATCGAGTTTTTCTGCTAGCTGTGAAGGGGAACTCATCTTAGCCCAGTCATCCAGAAAATGTTCTCTTATTTTTCCAGAGACCCTCTTTCATTTGATCGGCTATTATTAAATCTTTTAACCTCTCAAAATTCGTAATTTCAAGTCCATCAATCCATTCTTGGAAATAATTTGAAACTTCAAAAGTGAAATCTCGCCAAGATTTTTCGGGGCTCTTCTAGTGCATCACGAACTTTCTTCAGAAACTCTGCATTCGTTTTAAATCTCTTGAGTAGAATACTTTTTATGTGAGCATAATCTTCGAATTTTTCTTCAGATTCCCTAGCAATGAGTTGTACTACCTCAGATGGCAGCAGTGTTAGCAGACCCCAAAATCAATCTTTAATATCTACTTGAATCCTTTTCGCTTGTCTCTCAAAAAGAGATAAATAAAGAACAATATCGTTGCTTTTTAAATTGAACTTCGGCATCATTTTCACTAATTCATGACATGATGTTAAGGTAGTGTTATGTGAAGGTGGAAGAAGAGGTCTATTACTCTGAGCTTCAATTTTTTAAGTTTGAACTCTAATTCCATGCGTTCTTTATTTTCTTTAGCTTCGAATTTCATATGCTCTTTCTTTCCTCTAGCTTCCAATCCCATACTCTTTTCTCTAGCTTCCAATTCCATACTTTCTTTTTCTTTTTTTCAGTTTCTTCAATTCTTGTTTTAACAATTGTCTCCATTGTTCTTAATTAGTTCTTCCTCGTATGACTTACTACACTTAAATAAGTTTTTTATTCCAATAATCTTTAAATATGGACTTGGATTTTCACTTAACTCTTCCGCGAGACACCATAAATCCCCTTTTTTGGCTTTAGCTAAGAAGGACATTTTTGTAATCTGTGCAGTCCAACTGAACTTTCAAACTACAAAAAGATGTGAATCTTAGAAAAATTTTCTAGTTTAGATTCAAATACACTTAAACATAAAATTATGCAATTCAATATGAATAAAAAATGCCATTTACTTATTCTACCCTTTCATGATATCAAAATAAAAATCTCTAGACAAAATTTTGTTTCCACAATGTTCAACTTAAAGCATATGGGAACTTACTCATTTCCAATGATTAATCTTAATCTAAAACAAAGAAGCAAAGTTTAGCTTATCCATATAGCATATAACAAAAATTCAAAAAATGCAAAATGATTTTCAATTTTCGTACAAAACGAAACTATTATTTGTAAATATTATCAATGAATATACAGACATTTCTTTTTCTCACTTCAAATTACACCAAAATGTGTTTGTAATACTAACAATAATTGCAAACACTTTCCCTTTACATTAGCATTAAATACACACTATCATTGTAACTTTGATTCATATCAACATTAACTCAATCCAAAATACGTTATGAACACTCATGTTTCTAATACTCTCTTTTTCAATTCAAATTGATTTTAAGTAGATGTATCTTATTTTAAGAACATAGGTGTTCAAAAATCGAAATTTATCACAACATGTGTATATCAGATTATTTCATTTCTACAGTATTAACCTTGGTAACGCTTAATACACAAATACTGATGTATTCTGAATAATTTTTTAGCACTGACGTACTATTTTTTAAATATCTGAATACTGATGTATCCTTAACAATTCTTTAGCACTGCCGTGCTACTTTCAAACCCATGAATACTGGCATATTCTAAACATTTCCTTGGCACTGCCGTGCTACTTTAAAAAACAAACATTAATACTGACGTATTCTAAACAATTCCTTGGACAATTGGTGTGTCTATAATAACATCAAAACGCAAACACACCTTCATTTCTTTTCGTTATAATACTAACATGCAACATTATAGCGTTTTCCATTTTAGATTGTTAACATTTACAAGTAACCTTAATGCAATAATATGAGGAGCGTGCATAAAACAATAAAGAGCTCTCACCTCTACAATCCTGTCGACTGCTCCAGTCATCCTTCCTTTCGTCCCCGCATTCAAAAGGAAAGGGATATTGTGTTGGAGAGACGTTTTAACACAAAGTTTATTACACAACAAGTTAATTACAAAACATGTTCTAAAGATGCGTATTTAATTTCACTAATTGTTTGGTGCTCTAGATTTGGAGGTTTACTTTCACCTCATCTGTCCCGTATTGGATTTCCAAGTCTGAAATCGTTTCAAATCTTCCACTTGAAGGAGTGAGGGTTGTTTATGGAGGACTCTTAAGGGACTTAATAGTTCATCTGACCACATCTGTGGTCAGACTAAAGGTTCCAAGGATCTCCTTACCGCTTCTCATATATCCTTACACCTTCTGGGTAGACTGGGTGGTCTAGGTCCAGTTGAGTAATTTAATCAATCTCAAGCTTCAGTCAGTTGCTTTCTGTTTGCTTTATTTCCTGTCACTGCAGCAGTCATTGGCAGCCTTAGCCATGTAACAGAACCTTGTTTTTGTGTAAACTTTTAAGATAATCTTAATATATAAAAGGCAAATGTGATGATGTACGTGGATTAATTTTTACACTTTCATTGGTTAATGTTATTTAAATACTTTCACTAGAAATTGCTCGCACATAATAAATAAATATTAAATCATGATATAAATATTTGGAGATGAGTAATACAAGCAATAATATTTATGATAAAATAATAGAAAGCACAAGCGATATATATACAGAAACTTAGTGAAAATATGCATACTATAGTATAATTAAATTAGTAATAAGTATGAAATTTTCTATGTTTAGTAGCACCATATTTGTTTAGATTTTCAATTCTATTTATAATTATTGAGCTGAGTTTAATTGATTTTTGAGTTCTGTTTTACTGAATTTTTCTGATATTATTGCTGAGACAGATGTATTTTTGAGTTGTGAGATTTATAAATCAATCTGATTATTTTTGTTGTAAATATTCGTGAACAATAAAGCATATGTTTCAGAGTGCAATCCTTATTTGCGATTACTCTGCAAAAGATAATACTAAGCACTTGAATAGCAATAAGGGATTTATAGAACATGTTATATTCTTATTTCAATGGGCTTTACAGCTAGTTATAAATATAATTAATATATTTTAGGTAAAAATGCAATGGGCTTTGTTAGAAAAGTTTCTTATGAAAGAAAAAGAACTTTGGAGGTATCTGTGCACTGAAGTTGAAGAAAATAGTGAAAAATTCATCTTAGATAGAACACATATTAAAGTAACTGTCCCTGATATCCTTGCAAAGGAACATGAAGAATTAAATGCTATAGAAGTAAGATAGGGTTATTTGTGTATTTTGTTTGCTAAACTTTTGTAATGTGCTAACATCAAAACACTTTAAGCTATAAGGTATCAATCATTGTGGTTTCAAGTTGTATTACATTTAATTACTTTTTTCAAATTTCCTAAATTAGCATCTGTAGCAAATATATAAAGTTGCTATCCTATTTTAGTTTCAACTAGCAAACCATCACATAGCATCTGCTCTAAAGTTTCTTAATTGCTTATATCTATTGATGGCAGTGTTACTCACATTTCATACTTTATTTAAAACTATTTTTGCTGAATATAAGCATCAATATGTATATTTCATGTCCAAATGAAACAAAATTAGTCAAAATATAAAACAACATTTTTACATTTTTCAAATGTAGTCTTACTGATGTTAGTTCTCAGTTCCAGTAAATTGCATGGTAAAAAGTTCACACTTTAAGCATGCAACCACTACTAGCTTCTGAAAGTCCACTTCAATTGCACCTCATTTACTTGTTCAAAGGCAATTTTATATTTTTTGACCTCCTAACATATTTTCTGGTTGGCTCAGACTTGCTTTCCTATGCTAATTTCTATCGTCCAGTTTTCTCATTCCTTCTGTAATCAGACTGCTGAAAAATTTCATTAGAACAGAAAGTTCTGTGCAGATCTAGCAATAATATATACTTAAACTTTGTGGCAAAATTAGCAAATTAATCTAATAGTGGTTAATTTCATATAGTAATATGTGAATTTATATAAATGATAATCTTATATATGTATATATATGTGTGGGTGAATCCATTCAAATCCAGGTAAAACTGTTCACCTCACTATCTTTGAATCGAATGATATTTTGCATACAGGTACATTTTAGGCCACCTTGAATCAACACACTTTTTATAATATCGAAAAAAAATTTCTTTGAGATACAGGGCTGTGAAAGTGACATCACAAGTTAAAATTTATTTTTCTTAGTGCACTTCACCTTGTTAAAAATTGCATATCTCCTAAAATATTTAAAATAGTCCAATTTTAATTTTTGACGTGAATCCGTCTTTAAAATCGGTATGGAGGTTATTTGCAGAAACTTGCGCATCACGAAAAGTGTTGATATCCAAAGCCCAATAGGTAGCTCCAGGGGTATCAGCCTATGGGGCTAAATGATCTACCATCGTGTAGAGGAAGGTGGGCCGCTTCGACCAGGCTGGCTACTAATCCACTCCCCTTCAGACCTTTGTACCACATAGTGGGGGAAATTAGTCACATTTTGGGCATATGCTGGCCTGTTTAACCGCTGTAACTTCAGTTCTAATAGACAGGTCGTGGCGAGTGTGTGCTTAAATTGAAGAGAACGACGAGTTCTACAATTCCATTTGACTAGTTGACAGTTTAAACCATTTGTTTGAAAATTGTGTGCAGTGGAAAGTGATGATTTGTCGAAAATTTCACTATGAAGCCAAAATATCACACTAAATTTCAATTGCGGCATAGGAAACTTAAACAGGTTGAAAGAGCAGTTCAAGATGAACAAAACATTACCAAGCCTCAACCATTTCATTAATTTATTATTATTTTTGTGTTAATTTTTAAATTTTTAAAAAACAATTTTCTACTTTTGATGGTCTTTTTAATTTCTACTTTGTGATTCTTAATAGATAGATAATGTGCAACAATATTTTAATATTTGATATAACTATTATGGGAGAGGGGGCGTTGAAATTTATTTTCTTGTAAAGGGGGCGGTGGTCCAGAAAAGGTTGGGAACCTCTGCTATAAATGGACGAAAAGGTTTTCTAAATCCCTAAATTAAATCGGGATTCCCTTTCAACCAGTGGGAACTACGTTTTCTGTATTTGCTTAAAAATACTTTTCCACTCAACATTGACCAAATAATATTAATAATAATTTACAGTATTTTTACTTAATTTGAATAAATTATCTATCACAAAATTATATATTAAACATGTTCACAAAATTTCCCTAACATAATTTTGCTGTTCATCTCACTACAAAACCAAATTTAAAAAATACACAAATTGTTTTGATAAAGAGGGACAGAGTAATAAACTACATATTTAAATATTAATAAATTCCTATAACTATATTAAAACATTTGAACAGTATTGAAACTAATAGCACAAAACATAGTATCCTATAAATCCTCATAAAACAGTTTTAAAACTGCATAGATAAAAAAAAGTGGAAGCTAAGTAATATTTAACATCACAGATAAAATATAAATTTTTATTTATTTAAAACCATAAGATAAGTTGCTAATTTGAATATTATTTATGTTAAATAAAATATTAATTAAAATAAATTGAGAGATTCGTTAAATTCGGTGAAAGTGTTTAATCTGTCCTTTCTGCCACAAAACAAGAAAGCATTCAATGGATACTTCAAAAAATGACTATTTCAATGTTGAACTTCACAAATGCAATTTATAACTAAATATAGCTTTATAAATAAACTTATTTTCAATCATCGATTCTTGAAAAGTTGCACTCTCATGTCGCAATACTAGATCAGGTTTTTGTGTATGACAAGAGGCTGACTTTGTCATATGAACGCACCATTGTAAAACTTTCAACAAGAGTGAACTTGTTAGTTATTTAAAAACTATTTTTTGATGTTATAGGAAATTTTTCATGTGCCTTCATGTAAAAAGACAATTAAATTTATCTGTCTCATCTGAATCTATGAAATTGCTTTTTACTTATATAGATTTGTTTGAGAGATTAATTTCACAAAATCCCAGAATAAATTATACCCAAATCCAAGAATGAATGAATTGTAAATGAGTATAATATACTAAACGATTTAAAATGTATAGGAATAAGCTTTAATCAGACAAAGGTAATGATGATTGTTGCATTAAAAGCTACTCTTTCACTATATCAATAATCATCCCCATGTGAGCAGCTGGGTGGATAAAAAAAGCATGTGTTTGTAGAATATAAATAAACACTCCTAGAGCCTTCAGAATAGTATATTTTTTATATTTGTTGCACAGTTGCTATATTGTTACCAAGTGAAAATTTTAATGCAAACAAAGTTCTGAAACAATATGCAGCCCAAATATTTCCCGGTAAATAATTATAAGTAAAGTTTTTTAGCTGATTTCTTTTTTAAAACTGTTACAGTAGAATTATAGGATCATTAAAAATCTTAGTTCCATACACTTTGTTGATATACGTGTAGAAATAATGAATCATATTAAAATATCCCACCGTAAAAGGTGCTTGAGCTGCTGGTTGGGGAGATTCAAGTGCTTACTTCTGGAGGAATACTGTTGGCGCTCATTAGTGGTTGAAATTTCAATGATATCTTATGTTGAAGGCTCTTAAAAATCAATCTTTGAAAAACTGCACTATCTATACAGGATACTACATTAACAGCATTCTAATGAACTTACACAAAAAGTTTCAAAAATTTTAAAGATGGCTTTTTTTATTAAATCTTAACCAAACTTCAACAAGTTCTTTGCTAAATTGTTAAAGATCTATAAGATATTCTTATTATGAACAGTACATTTGAGTCTCGCTAGCAAAAAAGAAGTTTATCTCTAATAGTTTAAGCGTAGCAAAATTTTAAGTGCTACATGATATTATTGAAAAGTAAAATTGAATATTTTTGACTGCCTTTTAAGGGTCTTATTTCCATGGAAAAAAATTATTTTGCCAAAAAATAAACATGGCATAGTTTAACATACGCCATTGACCACCATATACTAAATTTTTAATAAAATCGAAGGTGGTGAGGCGAATATTTTATTTTTTATTGCCTGAATTTGAATGGATTCACCCATGTATAAATAAAGATTATCATTTTTGTTATTTAAGCCAAAGCTCTAAGTGAAGAATGAAACAAATGCATATTTAAATTAACAATAAGCATTGTAAGATTTTGTGTTTTGGAAGCTGTTCTACTTTCAATGTTTAAATTGAATTTCTTTCTATGTTTTTATATGTTATTGTTAAATATGATTTTAAATTAAGTTTACCTATACCAATGATTGTACTGCAATATCTTAAAAGCTAAATTTTCTGGTTTTTAGGTTAGTTCTATTGTATCAGAAAAAAATGGAAAACTCTGCCTATTGAGGTAGCTATTTTTTATCAATCTGGAAATATTAATTTTTATTACATTTTATGCAGTATTATTTTTTGTTGAATTAATATATTCTAGTTCAGTGACATCACTTTTCAATTATCATTCATGTAGTCCAGATGAATAATCAAATTCATTAATTAAATTTTTAAAAGTATTTTTCATTTTCCCATCTCAGATAAGAATGACTTTATATCAGATTAAGATTATTTAAGTGTTTTAATAAAATGTCCTGAGAAAATTAACAAATATTTCAAAACATTTTTTTCATATATATGATTCCTTAATTCCTTAGGTCAATTTTATTCTTATTATTCAACCAAGTTTGTTGTCATTATAATCCATTTGGTTGCCACCATAACTCATTTGGTTGTCACTATAGCCCATTTGGTTGTCACTATAGCCCATTTGGTTGTCACTATAACTATTTTCTTAGATATTCAGCACTTTATTTTTAATATTAGTAGTCTGACTTTCCAACTGCTGTATAAATCAAAAGTTTTTGCTAATTCTAGTGATTTGAGCAGCAACCTTCAGAAACTTCTTAAACTATGGATACAGAAAACATTGTTTGAAAAAGAGACTATTTTTCCTTCCTTTGTTTTGGTTTAAATTTCCATTATTTGATATGGTTGCTTGTCAGTATATATAATTTTACGTTACTATATGTGCATGTTTGATGATTTATATTATAATGTTATAAATGTTGGCAAATAATTAATTGTCTAAACAGTTTTCTAATTTAAAAATGGTATTTCCTAATTTTTATAAATTTATAAAATTAATTACTTAATACTTTTACTTTTTGTTTAGGTATATGAAATTATTTATCATATTTTTAGAATCCTACTTGAAAAGCTACAATAAAGGTGAGTTATGTTCTAGTTCTCAAACTATATCTGCCCTAGAGGTAATCAGTCGTAACTCTAATTTTGTCAGTCTTTCTATATTTATATAATCATCCCAGTTTTGACAGTATGTATAATCACCCCAGTTGACAGTATATATATGCATATAATCACCCTAATTGATGGTATATATACTGTCAACTGGGATGATTTCGCCCACTTTTCAACTTTGAGCCTGAAGACTTCAACTTCCTAGATATTTTTCCTCAAAAACTTTTTTGCATTTTGTGGCTTAATGTTAGTAGAGTTTATTCAATATATATATTTCTTTTGCTCAAACTCCCTCCAATTTAAAAATAAAAAAACGGGTCGGCAAAGTTACCTAACAAATAGGGGGACTTTCCATTTCAGTTTTGAAGCCTTCAGTTTTGGTATATTCAAAGAGTAAGTAGAGTAAGTAAAGAGGAATAAAAGTAGAGTAAGAGTAAAATAAATAAAAAGAAATGTGAAAGAGTTGACAAATCATCTTTAAAATGGGAAACAACTCTCCTCAGGCTGAGAAGGTGTTGTGAGGATTCATTGATGGACCCCTCAATTAACCCTCCCAAGGCGAACTCGCTGACAGAGTCGTAAAAGAACCGGGCAATACGTTTCCATCTCTCTGGCGCCAGACTGTCGGGACTTGGATCAAAGAATGACAAAAGAGAATTCGTTCCGAAAAGCGCCCAGGTGTTTAGGAGTGCACCTGCCAGGTGATTAAGTCCACCTGCTAGGTAATCAAGCCCACCTGCGCTAAGTAGCTGATCCCATTTTACGTCGGACAGTCTCTACCGAATCAGCAACCTCAAAAACGTGAACAAAGTAAAAACGAACCAATTAAAAGTAAGAACCAATCAAAAGAACCACCATCGAACAAAGGCTGCGAGGTTTCAAAAGGAAAAGAAGGGTGTCGAATCGTCAGTTCTTGCCTGTGTGCTCGTGCGAGCAGCTTGACTCAGCGACCCTTTGAGCGGTCACTCCTTAGGGAGAAAAGCATTGTTAAAAGACGGTTCTCTCACCCTGAGAGTACGCGTTCTTGTAGCCTGGCATAGGCTGCCCATCTCGAGTCTTGCTTGTGTTCCCGTGCTAGCGGCTTGGCTCAGCGACCCTTTGAGCGGTCAACCCCATTAAGGAGCTCTTATTAATTTGGAAGACGGTTCTCTCACCCTGAGAGTAAGCGTTCTTGTAGCCTGGCGTAGGCTGCCTATCTCGAGTTCCTCCTTTATTCTTGTTGGAAAGATTCGAACCAGCGACCCCAGCGGAGCCGTGCCTGTCTTGTGCTGATCCGATGACCCCAGCAGAGCCGTGCCTGTCTTGTGCTGATCCGACGACCCCAGCGGAGCTGTGCCTGTCTTGTGCTGATCCGACGACCCCAGCGGAGCTGTACCTGTCTTATGCTGATCTGACGACACCAGCGGAGCCGTGCCTGTCTTGTGCTGATCCGACAACCCCAGCTGAGCCGTGCTTGTCTTGTGCTGAACCGACGACCCCAGTGGAGCCATGCGTGTCTTGTGCTGATCCGACGACCCCAGCGGAGCCGATCCCTGATTGTGCCGAACCGACGACCTGCGAAGAGTCCGGTGCCGGCTTCTCGTCCGGCAGGGAACCTGAATTGACCCGTCATCCCGTTAGGATCTGGTGCCGATCTTGTGTAATTGTCACCCGACGAGTAGAGTCTCACCCCGAGACCATTGAGAGACTTTTCTCCCACTCAGAGCGTACGTGCGTACCTGAGATTACGACAACCTGTCGCATCCCGTTAGCAGAGGCATCGAATTCGTGAAAGTGCTGTATATAAACCCTCATCTAATCAAGAAATTGGTCTGAATAAAATTAATGTTTATTATTTAAGCTAGACTGTTCTCTGTAGATTTTAATCTACCACGCTACCCAGAGAAATCGTTAGAGTGTGTACACTATATCAGATGTGGGAATGCTTTATTTGTCAACTCTATTTAGAAACCTGAATGATTTTTCTTTATCATTTGTTCTCAAGCATGAAATCTACATCACAATCTTCACGTACATTAATTATTTTCACCCTACAGATTTCTTTCCCAAAAATCTTAGGACCACAAAATCTTCAATTTTGAATATCTTTAGCAATTTATTCACAACTGTTCATCAAAGTTCTCTTCTCAAAGAGAGAATGTCATCATCATAATCAGAGCTGTTATAGTTCGTGCACTAAAAGTCATCATCATTGCTTCCTCTAATAGTTTGCTGCTTTCTGTAAGTACCTATACTCTGATAAAAGGATATGGAACAGAGTCAAAAGAATCATAATCTAGATCTCTAGCAGAGATGGATTACCTTGCATGAACTTGCATTTTTCTACATAATATTCCAATGGTTGGTTGATTGGGTTGGTTTTTACGGAACAAGGGCCATATTTGGCCATGCTCTGATGGTGGACTTAGCCCTTCAACATTCCAGTAAATATGAGAGAAGTATGTTGCTCACTCTTCTATGTACTTGTTCATCCTGTACTGTAGCACTTGGGATTCACTGCAAGATTGTATTTCTGTCACGAGAGATAATCCTATACTTCCTGAGGCCAGAATGTACCCATGTTCATTAGGGTTTATCGAAAAAACCTTTTTTTTTTTAAATTCAAAATTTCAAGTTGAGTCAAATTTCAGGTTGATATTTTTCTGGTAAATATGGGGCCCTAGAGACAACTTTTTATCAACATTTTGAATTTCGAAAAAAGTTTTTCCCGATACACCCTAATGTTCATTGACATAACGTGGCATAAGATGACTATAAAACCCAAAACATGATTAATATTGTCATTAAATGCAAGATAAATAACACTGACCAACAATTTTAAACTTTTTTTCTTAACATGTGTGAAATAAAGTTTTCCTAATTAATTTTGGGGTGCTGAATTCAAATATGACTAAAGTCTCCTTAAAATAGATTTTTGTGTATTAATTGCTATATTTCAAAATATGTATATACAGTGCAATGTTTACAAATCATGGAAGTGAAAGTAAATATCATATTTATTAATTCCAAGTTCACACCAAACGTTTTTATAGTTCTTAAGGAGGTCTTGAATGATCTGTTGATAGTTCCCTCTTTGAGGATTCCCAGAAATCCTTTGACCAAAGATGTAAATGATTGCCACTTTGCGAACTCCTTGCTGTTTAGCTTTTCAGTGAAAACAGAATCATTCAGTAGTTTCCTCATCTGAGGACCAATGAAGATTCCTTCTTTGAGTTTTGCATCACTTCAGTGCTAAAAATGGAGACCCAAAAAGTTCATTTTCGTCATATTATGCTCTTTTATTTTAAGAAAGGAAAAAATGCTAGTCAGACTACTTGAAAAATTTGTGCTGTATATGGACAAAGTGCTGTTTCTGATGACACAGTTCGAAGGTGGTTTGATAAATTTAAGCGTGGAAATTTCTATCTGGAAGATGATGCCCGCTCTGGACGACCATCCACTGTAAACGAGGATCTATTAAAAGATGCCATTGCTGAAAATCCACGTTACACAGTTCAGGAACTATCACACAGACTAAATATTCGAAAAAGTACAGTTCATGATCATCTGAAGAAGATTGGGTATGTAAGCTGCTACGATGTATGGGTACCCCATACTTTAACACAACAGAATATGCTTGCTTGAATTTCGGCATGTGATTCGGTTGCTGAAACGAAATGAAGAAGCTCCTTTTTTGAAACGGCTCATTACTGGAGATGAGAAGTGGATACTATACATATGTTACAAGAAAAAGATCATGGGGTAAGCAATGGACTTCCCCAACTAACATTGAGAGGGGGCTGCATCCCAAAAAAGTAATGCTTTGTATATGGTGGGACTACAAAGGAAGTGTTCATTATGAATTGTTGCCTCAAAATCCAATAAATTCGGAAAAATACTGTTCTCAAATGGCAGTATTAAAAGCAGAAATCAAAGCAAAGCGGCCAGAACTGACCAATCGTCGAGGTGTTGTCTTCCAGCATGACAATGAATGTCAGACAAAGACTTATTGAGTATAGCTGGTATGTTTTGTGTCACCCCCATATTCACCAAACCTTTCCCCCTCAGATTTTCACCTCTTCAGGTTACTTCAAAATTATATGAATGGCCTGGAGTTCAATTCTTTGGAGACTGTCAAACAGCACCTCGATAACTTCTTTACAAATAAGCCTAGTGATTTTTTAAGAAAGGAATTTTCCTGCTGCCGGAAAGATGGCAAAAAGTCATAGAACAAAATGGTGCTTATGTGATTCAAAAACATTTTCTTAAGTTTTTGTACTGCTTCGTTGGTATTTATCATAAAAACCAGCAGAACTTTCAGGATGACCCATTAGATATATCCAATTGATCTCACCTGGCAATATGTTAAGCTGTGCAGACGAAAGTGTGAAGTTACTTAAAGTCCCTTAATTAGCAAACTGCATGTGAAAATTAACTGTGAGTACTGACAGCATATCGATGCTAGTTATCACTTCAGAATGGGTTGTCAAAATTCCAGAGAATTTCCAAGAGACAATCAATGGTTTCTAGTGGTTGCTTTCATAACTACTATTTTTCATTGAATCTTTTTGAAAAGTGTCCATAGTTACTTCAGTTGATACATATTTAGATATGAAGAGTGATAGATCCTTTCTCTCTTTATATATAGTATATACTTATATATATGAAGAGAGATTGACGAACTTGGAGTTACAACTGTTTTCCTCTAGGGTACAGATATATAGTGACATGTTCCATAATTGAGAATGCCAATTTTGCTAAAAAAGACTACAGAACTTCTCATTTTTCATACTTATCTCAGGTGTATTCTTTCAACACCTCTTCAAAATCAATCTAAATTTTGTCAATTATTTTCAGTTACATCTTAAATAAATTATTTAGTTCTTGTAATCAACAATTTCTATAAATGTATTATAAGATCATATAGTTTTTCTTTTTTCAACTACATAAAATGTACTCTATTAACTTAAGTATTCATATTTTAACTGAACAGGTAAGATGTCAAACATACACAACCATTGTAAAGTTGAAGAGACATGGAGCTTAGACAAGAGTCTTGATGAGATGAAACTTCTTAAGTAAATAAAATGTTTCATTGGTTTTTATTCTAAGGGCATTTGACAAGTGTATTTTATTTTTGTGAATAACTTTCTGTTTTTATGTTAACTATAGTTGTTTTAAATATTTTATTAGCAATATAAGTGTTCTTATTGGAATGAGGTTTAACCAGCCTGTCACAAAATCCGCATGTGGGAGATAAATATAAGTTATAAATTGATCGATCTCTCTCAGGCATTGCTCTTTAAATAGACCTCTCAGGCATTGCTCTTTAAATAGAATGATCTATTAGACCAGGCACTGCCCTTTAAGTCTTTGTGTCAGGCCTCTCCAGACCAGATACTGCTTTCTCATGTTTAAGTGGCCCACAGTCCAAATGCGGCCCTCTAAATATTTTCATCAGGCCCCAGACCAGATACTGCTTTCTGGATATGTTTAACTGGCCCAGTCTAGATACAGCTCTCCAGACAGGTTTACCTTGCCCGCAGACCAGAGATTGCCCTCAGAAAAGGTTTTTCTGGCCCACCAAATACATTTACAATGTGCTCAAAACCAGGTATGGATATCAGATATTCCTCAATGATACTCATTCATAAAAAATCATTATTTAAAAAAGTAGCAAATAGGAACAGCGTTATTTCTCAAATAGCTAATTTTAAATTTGCGCAAGCAGATTTTTTTTTATTTCTGTTTTCGTATCTTTATTTACATTTTAGGAATTAAAACTTACCATTTTGTATTTTATTAAAAAAAGTGACTCCCTATTTTGTTCAATTTGCCTTTCAATTTACCATTAAACCATTCCATGACACCTGAACTTTGGTATAATTGCAAAGCATAGAAATATGCATTTTATGATTCAATTTAACACATTCTTCAGTTTTGCTAAAAACAAATTTTTGAAAAAATTTCTTTAAAAGCAAATATTCAAAAAGTTTTGCCTGTTGCATATATATCATATTTTGTCATTATATATATTTCTGCACATGTACATATTACTGAAAATTTTATTATCTTGTTTGTCATTTTCTTACCATTCGTGTGATATTGTTTCTTTTAAACGTATTGAGGATTTTTCTGTTAGGAGAAAAGAATTAATGTCAGAATTTTTTTTTTACTCTGAAATTGGGAAATGTTATTTATAATGTAGTTACTACAGTCCCCTATCTGACTTAAAGTAATAAAAACTATCATTTGCTGAATCTTTCAATACAAAGGTCTTGCAAGAGCAAAAGTAAATATAATCAGCTCTACTTAAAAATCAAGCATTCAATTGGCATATCAAATATAATTTCTATTTATTATTTTTTGACTTTGATTTGAGCTTAGATGTTTTCCATATGTTTACCTGAGATATTTTCAGTGAGAAGATCATGAAGGATGTCTTATCAAATGTAAAGGAAAATACTGAGAATCTGCAGGAAACTTTACTTGCCAAAGAATTTTCTGAAGACTTGGAGGTAAAATTGATGCTATACAGCTATTTTAAATGAATTTAAAATTATGTAAAAATAAAAGGTTTTGCATTAGCGTTTTAGTCTTAATTATAAAAAGCTTTCCCTCATATTGTGTCAGTTCTTTAAATTTGATTGCATGAAATGTGATAAAAACATTTTCTTGAATAGGAACATAATGTATAATTCAAGTTTAAGAACCAACAAAACATTTGTGTTCTTTTGTAAAACTAATTGTTTAATAATATATTCTAATTCGATAAATTTTAGTGCTGATTGTTAAATCTATTTGTGCATATTGATAGTTGACTATATAAGGGTTTTTGTTCCATAAATTTCTCTAATTTTCATTTATGATTGTTGCTTGTTGATTTTTATGCGGTAAAAATCATCCTGATTTCTTTTCTTGGAGATGGGAAGGTGTGTAATTATTGCGTAAATGTATCCCATATGTAGTTATTTGCCTTCAAAATTTGATATTATCAAAGACATCCATTAGCTTTCTCCTTTTCACCGTTTCCCTGCTAAGGTTTATACCTAAAAATGCAATCTTCAGAAAATTTTCTGGTCTAGATAGGTAAATTATTTTATTTTTTAGAATAGAAAAGATATGCGTTCTGATCATTAACAGCATTGTCTAATGTGTTGGATTTCAGGTTGCAGTCTATAAAGTGGTAATTCTTTTCTAATTGAGTACATTTTATATATTAGTTATTTCTTGAATTCGAGCATTCATTAAAATCAGAAGCAAGTATTTTTTTGAGAATGCTAGAAACCTTTATGGGTTGCATTTCATCAAAATACATCTATTTTTAATTTAATTTTGATAACAATCAATTGATGAAATATGCATTTGAAAGTGTATAGTTATGTTTCAAAAAATGAATTTCCAACAATTCAATAATATTATGGAGTTTGACAAAAATTTCATAAAATATGTCTTATATACACTACTATTATTAACACTGTCTTATATGTACACTGCTGGCCACCCAAATTGCAACACCAAGAAAGACAAGAGATATCACAACAAAATTTATTTTATAGATAACATGTTGACCAAGTATCAAATGATTAAATTTATAGACTTCTGTGAAGTGTGGTTCCTGCCAAAATCAGTAGCCAGAGTAGCCACCATTGTTGGAGATCACCGCTGCCACACGCCTCTGCATTGATTCAAAGAGACTTTGGATGTGTTCTTGGGGTACAGCAGACCAAGCAGCTTCCACACGTTGCCAAAGTTGATCTGGTGTGGCAGCTGGGGATGTATTCTGGGTCAATCGTTGAGCAACCATGGACCACATGTTTTCTATCGGCGAAAGATCCGGAGAGCGAGCTGGCCAGGGAAGCAATTCAAGCTGGCGATTGACGAAGAACCCTTGGACAATGCGTGCCACGTGTGGTCGCGCATTATCCTGTTGAAATATGGCTGTGGGCAAGCCCTGAAGGTAAGGAAGGACAACTGGCTCCAACACCTCGGAGATGTAGCGCTGGCTTTTTAAAGTACCGGCAATGCGTACTAGAGGAGTGCAAGAGTGATATCCAATACCGCCCCATACCATAATACCCGGTGCAGGACCAATGTGGCAGTGCATAACGCAGCTGTTCCGCATCCTCTCTCCATGTTGTCTCCAGACTCGAATCCGACCATCGTGGTGTTGCAGACAGAAGCGTGACTCGTCAGTAAAGACAATTTCATTCCATTCTGCCATCCACATCCTTCTTTCATCGCACCATTGGCGGCGGAAACGTCTGTGGTTCTGCGTCAAGGGTAGACGAAGCAATGGACATCTTGCGGACAGACCACTCTGCTGTAAATGGCGTCGAATGGTACGCGCAGACACTTGATGATGCGGTACAGACTGAATGTGCTTTGCTATGGTTCGTGATGTGGCTGAGCGATCCGTCACTGCCATACGCACAATATGCCTGTCATCACGTGAAGTGGTGCACTGAGGTGGATGCGATCGAACACGTCGGTCCGTCGTACCCTCGTGCATCCAACGATCACATATCCGCATTACAGTTGTTTGGTTTCGTCCAACACGACTACCGATTTCCCTGAAAGATAATCCACAATCTCGGTAGGCCACTATCCTTCCTCTGTCGAACTCGGATACTTGATCAGAAGATGATCGCTGTTTTCTACGAGGCATAATTGATCGTTTTTTTTTAAAAACCACAAGAAAAACACAATTGCCGTACTTGAAATCGTCGAAATCTCCAAGCCTTAAATAGCGCTTTGAAGTGGCGCCACAGGCGCACGTGATGTGCGTCTGCGCTGAAATTCTAATCATTTGCATATCTCACCTCCGCTAATGCATGTTGTAAATTTCATAATATTTGCATGCTTCCTTCAGGGTGTTGCATTTACGGTGGCCAGCAGTGTATATTTCTATTTCATTGTTACTGGTTCTAAAATAGCATTCATATGTTGAATAAAATGTTCACTGTATTATTTTCTTGAAGGCTCTGTTTTATTTATTTTCATCGAGAAAACATGTAATTAAAGTAAGTGTACTCTTTTAAATTTTTACCTATCAAGTTCAATGAATACATCTTGGCACTGTCATAGGAACAAATTCTCATCAATATCATAAGAGCTAAGCATATGTATCCAATTCATGCATTGAGATTCATCAACGCTTTAGTTATTAAATTTGTATTTCTTATAAGCAGTGTACATAATACAATTACTCAAATTTTGTTACTATTATCCTTTATTTTCACTATAGGATTTAATAAAAGAATGCCACTCATGGAACTTTAGTTCAAAATCTTTCCATGAAAGAATTAAACTCATCAGGTCCAATGCATTTCTTCCTTTTTCAGGTAAGACAACCTAATTTGACTGACTTAATATTTATATTGCGCCTTTAAGTTCAAATGCACTTAATTTCTAAATCGAAGTACCCAAAGTTTTATTTTAAAATGCACTCTTGAATTCTATTGATGTCAATTGTTTTTCCTTAAGATTCAAAATAATAATGTTGCACATCTTACAATAAAAAATACTTCTAAACTTTGAATTGGAGAATGGTTTATTTGTGCAAAATCAAATTAATGATAGATGGAATTTTCTATTGAAAGTAAGAAAAATCTGAATAGCAGTCTTTCTACTATAACATTTCAGCTTTACCTAGGTTCAAGTTCACTGTCAAAATATTCTGTAAAGCGATTCATGATTTAAAAGATCAATGCAATGAGGTATGTGTAAGAAAAGCAAATTTCAACATTGATTGCAATGGTTTAATGTTTCCACAAATTACAATTTTATGAAAAATTGCAATTTGGATTTGTAAACTATGATAATAGCTTGACCCTCGATTTTTACCTGCTGATATCTTTCTAAAGGATTATACTTAGACAGTAGTGAAGCTAGACTTTTTGGGACCTAAGGTAAATGATATTGATGCTGCCTTTTATCCGAAACAAAATTTATGTATTTAAAAGAAGCAAATCAATAAAACGCAAATAAAATATATTAGTGCCATATTAATTTTCATTAATCAATTATTTACAATATTAACTACCAGTCAATTGATTATAGCTATTAAACAAATAGTTAATTTAATATAAGTGCAAATAAACAAGGAAAGTCAAATTGAATTTACCTTTGCACATAACTTTAAAATAACTCGACATGAGTCAATTTTAACATGCTTTTGTTGATTAACTGATGCTTTAATAAGTGCTATTAAAAGTTCTGTACTATGGATGTATTATCTTTCATATCTATCTTACTACATTAACTTATAGCTATAATTAAAATGGCCTAATGAATCCCCATAAAAGTAACTATCACTAATTTAACCATTCTATGTAATAGCAATATTTCTGAAATTCCCTTCTCTTTAGACATTGGTGCCCAGGGCTGTTGACCCTGTTGCTTCTCCTTAGCTATGCCTCTGTATTTAGAAATGAATAAACTAAACACAAAAATATTGTGATGTAAAAATTCATATGCGTTTTTTGTTTAATTTTATAATTTTAATTTGTCATGTAATTTATGGAGAAAATGATATTTTAAGCTACAATTGTAATGCTTCCAAAATTAAAAATATCACTATTCTGCTTTTAGTTACATAATTAGAACTTGAAAACTTTAAGTAATTAAATTTTTATAAATGAATTTAAGATTCTATCCTTTTTTTGATTTCCCTATTGGTGAACATTTTCTTTATAATGAAGATGAAAATCCAAAGTCAAGTTTACTTTCAAGTGAATCAAGTACAGAAACAGGGTGTAGTTTAGATAAATTAAGGTAAGTGTATAATGATTTTTGTTCAAGTAGATGTAATACAGAATTTTCTTAGTTAAATCTTTCTGAAGTGATACAATATTGAATTAATGTGATTTAATCATATAAAAGTGTGAATGTATTAATGATATAATTAATATAAGAGTGTGAAAAAATCATAATATAAAAAATGGATTTATTTGATTTAAATAACATTTTTTTTATTTAAGTTAATTCATTGCCCTTGTAACTTTAAACTTGATGACATGAGACATGCAAATCATAGTGTAGTTTCCAGATAGTGTATATACATATATATTCGACTTGAACCGCACTAAGTAAAAGCAAGGTTTTTAAAACTTATATAGTATTTGAGGCATTGACGTTGAAAAGGAGGTAAGCACCAAAAACTAAATTGTACAGGACAAGCAAAAACCATAGGAACATAGAAAATAACACCCCCTTTTCAACTCATAAATTTTTATTAATTATTAATAAAAATTTATGAGTTGAAAACGGGTGTTACTTTCTTTTCCTATATAGTTTTTTGCTTGTCCTGTAAAATTTAGTTTTAGGCACTTACCTCCTTTTCAACGTCAATGTCTCATTTATTCATCCTATTCCAGGTTATACTTCATTTTCAATTTTATATCTTTTATAATATTTTTTATATTTTAAAATATGGTATATAATTTTTTTCATATTAATATTTCTTTATTATACTTTAATGAAGAAAAAAGGAAAATTTGAAGTTTGATTTAAATTATAATTTTTGAATAAAAATTATCTGATTTAAATTGTCATACTCTGATTAATGTAATAACGAAGTACAATTAAAAAAAATTGTTTGATCTGTTTTAACTCTACATACGACACAGCATAATATTGTTTCCTTCTTATGGGAGCCTGCCGAACGGCTTTACAGGCAACTTACTGAAATGGCCGAAACCGGCCTTCACAATGCGTTTTCCCATGAGAGAATGTGTGTTGTCCCATTATCACCCAATGTTGCAGTTTCTATTGTCGGGTCGTGGGTATGCCTAGAAGGTACAGATACTTCTCGGGTAAACTGAAAGGGTAGCGATATGGTCATTAACACTCGAAGGACCTGCAAGCTGTCTTGGGCACAGTTTTTAGGGGGACAGATCGACAGACGATTTGTGAGGCTCTCCTTCGAGAACCTCGACATCCCTGTCAATGGAGATAAGGCTATTCACGCACAGGTCTCTTTGTTGCACAGAAAAGAGGGGAAGGGAATCGTAATGGACTTCGGCCAATTCTTCAGGAGTTTGAGGTCTAAAAGAGTCTAAGCCAGCCATATCCAGGGAACTAGAATCTGCTGGTTCAGCCGGTCCCGTATCCGGAGGGTTAAAAGTTTTTTCTAATTTTTAGTTGTTTTGGCTCTTAAAATTACTTGAATTTTTTAAGGAGCTTTTGTTAAGAAGCTAAACAAATATGACATTTTTATTATAAATAATTCTCTAAACTAAGATGCTATGCTATGATATACAATAACTATTGGGTCATCTGGAAAATTCTGCGGGTTTTTTATGATAAATATCAATGAAGCAGTACAAAAACTTAAGAAATGTTATTGAATCTCATAAGCACCATTTGGTTCTATGACTTTTTGCCATCTTTCCGGCAGCTGGAAAATTCCTTTTTTAAAAAAGTCATTAGGCTTATTTGTACAGTTATCGAGGTGCTGTTTGACTGTCTCAAAGAATTGAACTCCAGGCCGTTCAGAGAATTTTGAAGTAACCTGAAGAGGTGAAAATCTGAGGGGGAAAGGTCTGGTGAATATGGGGGTGACACAAAACATACCAGCTATACTCAATAAATCTTTGTCTGACATTCATTGTCATGCTGGAAGACAACACTTCGACGATTGGTCAGTTCTGGCCGCTTTGCTTTGATTTCTGCTTTTAATACTGCCATTTGAGATCAGTATTTTTCCGACTTTATTGTCTGATTTTATGGCAACAATTCATAATGAACACTTCCTTTGTAGTCCCACCATATACAAAGCATTACTTTTTTGGGATGCAGCCCCCTCTCAATGTTAGTTGGGGAGGTTCATTTGGCTTACCCCATGATCTTTTTCTTGTAACATTATTGTATAGTATCCACTTCTCATCTCCAGTAATGAGCCGTTTCAAAAAAGGAGCTTCTTCATTTCGTTTCAGCAACCGAATCACATGCCGAAATTCAAGCAAGCATATTCTGTTGTGTTAAAGTATGGGGTACCCATACATCGTAGCAGCTTAACATACCCAATCTTCTTCAGATGATCATGAATTGTACTTTTTGGAATATTTAGTCTGTGTGATAGTTCCTGAACTGTGTAACGTGGATTTTCAGCGATGGCACCTTTTAATAGATCCTCGTTTACAGAGGATGGTCGTCCAGAGCAGGCATCATCTTCGAGGTAGAAATTTACACGCTTAAATTTATCAAACCACTTTCGAACTGTGTCATCAGAAACAGCACTTTGTTCATATACAGCACAAATTTTACGAGTAGTCTGACTAGCATTTTTTCCTTTCTTTAAAATAAAAGCATAATGTGACGAAAATGAACTTTTTGGTTATCCATTCTTAGCACTGCAGTGAAACAAAAATTGTGCCATAACACAAGCTAGAATTATGCTGTGAAAGCAGAAAAGACCGAATTTACGCATATGCTTCAATCAAGATCACTCCTTATCAGCAGTAGCAAAATAGTGATAAGAAAGCGCGTTTCGATTTGAAAAACCACAGAACTTTCCGGATGACCCAATACATATGCAATTCTTAATATTAAATGCAAACCCTTGTATTATAAAACTAAAATTTTAAGCATTTCGTATAAATGTGGTATTTAATAGATGTTTTTATTGCTTTTAAACACTGGTATCTTAAAAACCACCATTTCGCAAATTATTTTTAATCTGAGCTATATCTAGTAGCTATGATGAGCATTTATTTCTACTTTTGTAGAATCCATAAGTTTTGTTGACTTGACAATAAATTTTTCTAATGTTTATTCTTCATACATTATTGGTACAAAACTTATTTCTCATTTGTTTAGTTGCAGCACAGAATTATTTGAAACCTATGGCTGCAGTGATGTTTTCTCTTCTGAATGCAATCCATCAGCAATAAACTTAGAGCCAATTGAATTATTAAAAGAAAATTCAAATGCTCATAAAAATCTAGCTTACTTTAAAGAAGACATATTTGAAGGAACTCTACTTGAAACAATATGCAAAGTGAATGCTGATACAACAAATGAGCATTGTCATAAAAATATGGTTTGCATATTTATTTTGTTTTATTGTTTACATATTCAGGGTTACCACAGGCTTTAAAAACCTTAATATTTGCTTAAAACACTCCAAAAAATTTTAAAAGCCAATACTTTTTACAAGAGCATTACTACAATGTTTTGCCTACATTCAAAATCCAAGAGCAATGACACATGACCTTAAACCAGTATAATTGATATTAGTTTTAGTGGTTAAAAGAAAAGATATGTATTGGATTGGAATTTTTAAAATTCCTTATGCCAATGGGGGAGGAATCAAATAATCTAATTCTTTTTTATGATGGGCTTTTAAAAAGAAAAGGTGAGTGTTGTCAAGTAAGTTCAACCTCCATCAATTATTCTATGGAATGTTATCAAATTCAGCATAGTAATTGATAGTTAAATGAGTTGCATTTAAAGTTATTTAATTTAAAGGAGAATTAACCTTAGTTAAGGATTAAAGTTAAGGATTTAAGAGTTTGATTTACATATCGGCCATATATTGATCTGCATCTCCCACCATTCAGTATGCTATCATGAATGAAACAAATGCCAGGCACTTTACATTATTCACCATCTGGCCTCCCAATACTTCTGTACTTTATTACTAAAATTCTGAAGTGCAGTGCACATGTCAAAGTGTTAAGCCATCATAGGTTGTCTACTATTGCATAAAATACAATCAGGAGAGTCAACAGTATTACAATAAAATAAGTGCACACACAGATAGGCATGCCTAGTCAGGAAACGAAACTTAGCAACTGAAGTCGTCCTTGAAGAGTGGGACGACATCACTGGAGGAAAGAAGGCATTCCCAAGATTTGTCATTGGCAGCATTGACAAGTCTTTCTTTTAGGTGGTGTTTGAACAACTCTTTTATCCAATGTTGCGAAGTATGAAAGGATGGAGGGTTTAACTGCTTTTGGGTGATCTTGGTTCCTTTTTGGTGAAATAGTCCTCTTTCTCATTTCCGAGTACATCACAATGGGCCGGGACCCACTGAAGCACCAACACATCAGCTAGCTTATCAAGGAGTTATCTGCATTGCATAACTTGTGGGCAATCTCTGACTGAATTTGTAGAGACTGCTTGTATTGCAGATTCAGTTAATCAGATAAAATAACTGCTTTTTTGAAACCTGTCCTCAAACTGTCAAACCATCGGTATATATATGCAACCAATAGTTTGCTATTATAAAACAACCTCAATCACATGAGAAAAATTAATTTGTATATTTCTTGAGGCTTGAGAGATGTTGGATACTATGTTAAAAACAAATTAAGCTCAAATTTTCCTATCAATTTTTTAGGAAGTAATGACCTGTCATGGTAGTTTAAATTAATTTCTAAGATGTTTTTCTTTTATATTAGACCCTGTGATCCTAATTCATTCTTTAATCTGTTGAAGTGTATAGGAATGCCAAAGTTTCAATTGTTGGAAGTTCTTTAACATAAATCTAGTTGAATCTAGTTTTCAAAGAATACTGTTAAGATAGTGCTTGTTGGATTGATTTCATATTTATTTTAATGTAGTGTTAAATATATAAGTAGTTATCAAATCTACAGAGTTTTAATACCCTTCAAAAGTAAAGGTTCAAACTATTTTATGCTATAATTTCTTATGAAAAATTGGTTAGGAGCATGAAATTTGGCACATGTCAAAACAATAATTATTGTCTTTAGTATTGTGTTTGAAAACAAGTTCAATTAAAACAAACCTAATTGATTTTTAAAAACAAAATAAATCTTCATATGCTGAAGTAAATATTGCATTGCAGTTGTAAAAGTATTATATCTTAAGGTATCTGAAAAATGCTTTGACTTTTCAATAAGTCTTAAATTTGAAGAAAAAAATTAAGTAGTTTATCTTATTTGGAAGTTTAACTTATGAAACATCATTACAATATATTTTATGTAAAAATGTATCCGAAGTACACCAGTTTTAGCTCCAAGTGTGGTGACACCTGGGCGATTTGTGAAGCGTGGCCTGGTTTGCTCTTTTCGCTGACACTTGGGTGGTGCATTCTGAGCAGTTTGACTGTTTTTCTTACCTGTCAGGAAGAAAGAGTGAACCCTGCCTGTGTTGCTCAAGTTGTTTCATATGTCACCCACCTAAGTACGTAATAGGTTGGTGAGACAACATAACTTGTAAGTCGTGTCTGAGTAGAGGATGGTCTACTGTCATGCGCAATTTGGTGAGCAGTGCTACCTCATGTGACAGGAGCAGTAAAAATGTATTCATCCACCAAATTGCACTACACCGGTTGCACTGCTCCAAAATGCCGTATGTCATCCACATAAGATTAAAAGGTATTACATTGTCCTGCATACTTAAAAAATAATAAATTACAAATTCTGTCATTTCCGAAGTACACCTGTGAATTTATTGTATTTATTGTATTTGAATTTGTACTCCTGTTACTGAATGTTTTTAAATATTAACATTTATAAGCATTGGTAATGTATGAATGAATATTTTATTAAAGCTTATTGAAATGTTTCAGTTATCTGGTGACATTCAAGACAACTATCTACAAGAAACTATTGTTAATACAGCTATTCCTCCCCTACCTGATATGCCATTTGATTTGGATTTTGGTATGTCTTGTCTGTTTTCTCATGCAAATTTATTAAATTATTTCATAGTGTTAGGAAATTTGTAACACATTTTTCAGCCTGTATTTAATAAACGTCTATTTTTCCACTTTTTTTTAAGCATTTAATGGAAAGTGTAAAATATGTTGAATGTTTTTTATTTCTTTAAGTTCCACAGTAATACTATCAAACATATTTAAGATATGAATTCATCAGGAAAATTTAAGAACTCTAAAATGCATAATTAAAACATTTAAAAATACATATTTCCATGTGTGCATTGGCCTGTGACTGAAGTATTTACAAATTTTCTAATACAAAAAATATCTCCAATATAAAAGAAATAAAAAGCAATCAAGTAGGATTTCCAAGTAGTGTAGTATTGCTTTTATCTCACAACACACTTAGCAATTAAATTACTACATCTATTAATTGAAAGAATCCATAGATTTTTTATAACTCTTAGAAAGATTCTATTGATCCTTTCCTAAGAATAGAATCCCTTGGTAAGATTCTATTGTTCTTTTCCTTGGAGCCCTCAAGGGCACATCTTTAGGTGTGTACAGGCTTCACAGACCCTACCTAGGTACCTGAGTGATCTTTTCTTTTCCTATGGGATTTACTGATTTTAATAAACAGGAATTGCACGCCCAGGATACACAAGCAATCTTTTTCTGCATATGAACATTCTGTTTTCATCCCACTACTTTGTTCCCCAATTCCTCTCTTTTCCCCTTTCATGACATTTTTCACTTGACATTGTTTTCTGTTCAACGCAGCTTGGCCATATATGGCTCTGCACCATAAAAACTCATAGTTCTGTAAAAATGGTTCGTTCCATTTCAGCATTGCATTGCTATTTCAGTCAAGTTTCTATATGACCATTTGCCTCCTTTAAAGATGAAATTCTGTAACTCTGTGATACATCTTTTTATTTGCATTTGTTTAAACTTGTCAGTCTTACGAAAATTAATAATTCTAAAGGTTATATGAAGCAGCCATTAATATCAATAACTTATTAAATAGAACTTGAGCAATTAACCACTAACCTCTGAATTTATATACGATTATAAGAATAATTTTCTACAATCATAGGCTTATATTTGAACATTATATTTGTTTATTAACCTTTTAGTGTCCTTATTTAATCACTGGTGGAAATACTGCCAATCTTTACATAATATGACCTATGAAAAGAAATCTTCAATAATTTTAATTCTAAAAGTTTTGCTGAAATATTCATTGTGAGATTCTTGTGTTTTAGATTTCTATATAAAGTTATATTACATTAAAAGTTAACTGAATATTTTATGTATTTTTTAAAGAACAGTTTTTAGAATATTTTCTGTTATTCTTTTTGTTTAATAAGTACCCAAAAAATATAATTCTGAATTCTGTTTGTATAAGTTTGATCTCGATGTAAAATGTAACATTAGAATAATATGTCCTCATATACTTATGTTTGATGCCTAGTTTAATTTAAAGTTCTAAGTATTTTCTTATAATCTTAAACAATATATAATAAATGCTCAATCTTTTACAGATTATTCAAAACCTTTCAAAATGAGAGAAAGCTGGCAATTTGAGGACTCACTACAAGCTATGACTTTACCTGATGATGTCATGATTGACTAAGCAGTTTCTATGTCTGATAAATTATTGCGTTGATTGTGATAAAAACATACATTAGAATATTTTGAAGATTACTATTTTTCTAATGAATTTTCTGTATTTATTTGATGATAATATTTTTACTGTGTGTATATATTTGATAATAAATCTGTATTAATAAAACAAAGTGTGTGGTATCTATCAGTCATGATACAAAAAACTATACAACCTAGAAACCTGAAATTTTGCAGTGGTAACTTACATGCCAAGGATATTACCTTGGGCTTTGATTTTGGAATTTTTTAGTTTTAGATGTAAAAAGTGCAAAACGAATGCCTTTTGCGAATGTGAAAGGAGCAGTTTCTGCACAAGCCATCAGTCAAACTTATATTGCTTTTTTATCAGTATGACTTGAGGAACATTTTTTTTCCAAATATTATTTTTATAGATTCTAATTCTTTATGATTGAACGATTTTTTTATTTCTTTCCAAAGTATAAACAATTGCAAATTGTTTAGATAATTGAGAGGATATAAAAGAATTAAAGACTTAATTTTGGAAATTTTGTAATGAAAATTAATTTTAAAGGTAAAATTTTACCACATCTACAACTTTAATTTTTTGCAGAAAATGACTCTTTATCTAATAAAAGGGCAAGAGAAAAACCCACGCATAGTAAAAGTTTAATTTTGCCACTCTGGCAGCACCAGAATTAATGTTTTATTTTTAATTTCATTTCGAATTTATGCATCTGAGTTAAGACAGCAAAATGCATTCAAATTTGAACATTTCTAGGTGCTATGAATATGTGTTCTTTTGTTATTAAATCATTATTGTTTTTATCAGCATTTCATCCAGAGTATTTTTGGAATTACTCTATTCCTGTTTAGATTCAAAGTTAAATTTGATCTCCATCTTTCAGTTTTCAAAAGTATTTTTGTAATGTCTGAAATTTCATTTCTGTTTGTTAAACTGCTATTGCTGCATGTATGTGTTCCATATTTGATTGTAAATAAATTATTTTAGATTTAAATTTTAACCAATTATTTATTTTGTGCCAATATTGCTAAGACATGAATGGCACTTCTCCCACGAAAACACTAGTGCCATCTACATTTAGCTTTAAAGGAAAAGCCTCTCACAGAAGACATTTAATTTTAAAGCAAGCATTCTAATATTTCATGTGTCAGTGAATGGAATTTCGAAAAAGTGTATTTGCTACAAAAAAATTAATCATGAATATCATCAAATTAATCTCATCCTTTTGTTAATTGGGAAAGTCCAAAATATCTCATCCCTGATGCAAGAGTGAGCGATACTAGTCAAAATATTGATAGGAAAACTGAGTACAAGACTATTTGGTGTTGGTGTACCATTTCAATCCTAGCAGCTCTGGGTAATCTGCTAGTTCTGTGTACATTTGATAATGATTCTTTTACTGTATGTATATAATTGGATCTTATATATTTGGATGCTCAGGAATCAATATTTTTCCATTATCAGGAGTATCACCAAAAGGGGAGCTCTGTTAAGGTTTAAAAGGAATTGCACCATCATAATGTATATTTTCAAATTCACTGCAAGGATGTAGGCCAAAAATGATTGCAAAGAAGCTATAAATGCTGGGTGACAAAAACAGTTATTTTTCTATTGAATGTATGTCAAGTCCATTTCTCCCAAATTACACATCTATTGAAGTATGTTTAACCAATCATCACATTTGAGTTTATTTAGAATTTAAAACTTTGCAGTGTAAATGGTAGTTCTTTAGATGATGGTTGGTTTTGGGGTTTTATGGTGCAAGGGCCATATTTGTGTGTGTGGCCATGCTGTGCGAGACATGGCATACAATATCAAGTAATAGACATATATATAATGAATGTTTTACTGACACAGAAAAAGATATACCCAGGGAGGAATGCATCTGACAGGAGTCGAACCTGTGCCACCTACAACTCGAAGGTTGCTAGTGCAGTGGGCCACAATGCCCCCCCCCTTAGATGAAGTTTTAACTTTATCAGTAAAAGTTAGTGAAGAATTAGAATACTGCAAAATATCAGAGAAGAAATTACCAATAAAATACCTCTTTCACTGAAAGATAGTTTATGATCCGAGTCTAGATTGAATAGAATATACATGAATGAATCAAAGTGACGATTATGCAAACAAATTAAAAATAAATGTTTAATCATGTGGATGTTAATTGATTTGGTAGCAATAACTTAAATCTTGATTGAACATTAAAACCAACAGTAGCTGTTAAAATAAATACAATCTAAAGAATTTCAAAATTAAGTCGTCTTTACTCCATTCAAATGGATTCCGGCCCTAGAGCTTGTAGAATCTATGGATTCTTTCAACCTTTAGCCATCTTTAGAAATATTCTATTGCTAATTTCCTTAGAATAAAATCCTTAGAAAAGATTCTATTGATCAAGAAGGTCACACAAATTTGGTTAGAAGTCATGCAGGGAAGACTGCAGGTTGCAAGGTGGATTAATCCCTCTGAGGGTTGGTTGGTTGATTTGGGTTTTATGGTGCAAGATCCAGAAAAGTATAAACTGCGCCAAACACAAGACAATATTAGAAAATAGATTTAAGACTTCAGACTACTAACCAGACCAACATTAAAAGAAATGGAATGGATAAAAACCAAATGAGTTACACAAAAGTTAAATATGAAGGTAAAATTTTTAATCACGAGACATGTAAAAAATCTTATTTTTTTAAAAAATGGTAACTAAAGTAGGTAAGTAAGGTATCCCCATCTTAGATGATAAAAACTCATGAAATTCAATTTAAAATCTTATCAATAAAATTTTACGTCGCACTAGAGCAGTGGTCCGCAAACCGCGGCTCTTTAGCCACTGTGCTGCTCTGCCACGAATATAGTGCTGCTCTGCCACGAAGCAATTTCGACTACGTGCGGACTAGCGGGTTGACATAGCGGAGGAGGCACACGCGAACGCTCGAGTTGAGCGAGAGCGAGCCAGTCGCAGCTTGTGACTGGCGGCGCATTAAGCTATTTGCATCTTTCACCCAGCTGCAGATCTCGGGTATTTTTGGCATCAATTTAATAAGTTGTTATAACTTTGTGTTGCTGCTTTTATTGTTATAAAACGAAACATGTTTTTAGGTGCCCCCTATTTGACATGGCTATAAAGAAGAGAAAGACGGAAAACCGTGAATTTAAAGTTGAATGGACCGAATCGTTCGCGTTTGTACAAATCTCAAATGGCCTTCCGATCTGTCTTAATTGTCAAGAAAAATTGGCGCATAACAAGAAATCAAATTTGGAGAGACATTTCAACTAAACAAGCGTCATTTGGAAGTAAATATCCTGCCGTTGATGCGAGGAAGAAAGCAGTTGAGGAACTTCAGAAGAGTCAAGAAAAATCAAGTTCTGTAATTATTGGGTGCAGTCTTCCAACAATGTTAATATTGCAAGCTTTATTGTTAGTCAAGAGATTGCTAAGAGCGGCAAACCATACACAGACGGTGAATACATTAAAAGTTGTTTTATAAATGCATTCGAAGAGCTATTCCGAAATTTTGAGAACAAGGCAGAAATTCTTAAAAAAATTAGTTACCACTGTCTGCTAAAACAGTAAAAGACAGAACAGTCAAAATGTCTTCGAATATAACCAATCAGCAAATCGAAGATCTTAAATTGGTTTCAGCTTTATCAATAGCTGTTGACGATTCTTGTGACATAAATGACACAGCGCAAGTTTCACTTTTTGTTCGATTTATTTCGTCTACGGGTCCTAAATAATTTTTAGGATTTTTGCCACTGAAAGGTCAAACACGTAGCGAGAATATTGCAAATGCTGTCATTGAATGCATGGATAAACATCATATTCCACTTGATAAAATTGTTTCAATTTCAATAAATGAGGCAAAAATTATGACCGGAGTGAGAAAAGGTTTTGTTTCTATTTTGAAGGAAAAAATAATCACGAGATACTTGTTTACGATGGCATCATTCATCAAGAAGCGCTTTGTGCGCAGACATTTCCAGAAGAAATTTGCAATGTTATGGAATTGGTGATCAAGATTGTCAACACAATTGTAGCTAAGGCTCTTTATCATTGTTAATTTAAAGAATTTTTAGTTGAAATGGAGAGTGAATACGCAGATTTTCTGCTGCATAAGATACGTTTGCTTTCAAGAGGAAACGTTTTAAAACGTTTCACTTCCTTATTATTTAAAATTAAAGCATTTCCCCTTGAGAAGGATGTTGACTATCCTGAACTAACGGACGATCAGTGGATCCAAAAATTTTATTTCATGGTAGACGTTACGTCTTATCTAAATAATCTTAATCGTAAACTACAGGGGAAAGGAAACAATTTTTTCGATGTTGGAAGAAGTCATTTCATTCAAAAACAAATTATCCCTTTTTGCTTAAGATTTTGAAAGAGAAACATTAATTTATTTTCCAAGCCTCTGAAACATCGCCAAGAAAATAACTTGGTAATGTAATTGACATTTACTACTTCAAAACAACAATTTTAAATATTAGGGAAGCTTTTCTACGGAGGTTTCAGGAATTCAGAAATAGCATAGCGACGTTATCCTTTGTTAAAAAGCCTCTCAATGCTGATGCAACAGAATTGAATTTTTCTCCCTTTAATATTGACATTGGCGCTTTTGAAATGCAATTACTGGAGTTAAAAAACAAAGAATTATGAAGCTCCAAATTTGAACGTCTTAATGTTGATATGGAAAAATTGGAGAAAAATAAATGTGATCTTAGTTCACAGAAAAAGTGGTCTGCTTTGAAAGACCTGGAGATGGAGGACATAATTTTCAACACCTGGAATAGTATTCCTGACTCATATGATCAGTTAAAAAACTAGCATTTGCTATTCTTTCACTCTTTGGCTCTACCATATTCATGCGAACAATCTTTTCCAAGCATGAACTTTATCAAAAGTAAATTGAGAAATCGTCTTATTGATGAGAACATGGAATCCTGCTTGAAATTAAAAATAACGACATACAAACCTGACTTATCCAAACTTTCCAAGGTAATGCAAGGTAATTGTTCACATTAAATGTGTGTTTTGTCATATTTTTATTTTAATGTAAAAACATTTCTTTGTCAATAAATAAGATTATCATTATTATATCCGGTTTTATTTCATGTTAGTAGCTAGTTTAAATCGACTCCTAAAAACATGGTTCTTGAAAAGAAATTTGGCTCTCAAAAGAAATTTTAATTGTTGTACTGCTGATCTTTGGCTCTTTTGACTAATGAGTTTGCCGACCACTGCACTAGAGCAACACAACGGGCTATTAACAGTCCGGGATCAATCCCGAAGGGAAAGATCCGATGACCACGCAATTTTGAACCACGGTCAGATGACGAGGCAACACCTGAGCTGGCACCCCACTCTCCAAACTTCCACGCCAACGTGAGGACATTTGAGGCCACGACAGATTTAACGTGCACCAGCCCCTTTGTACACGACAGTCTTTTGGTTGGATTCGAACTCGCAATCCTCCGGTTGCTAGTCCGTTACTCTTCCAATCGGGCCTCCGCGGCCCATCATCATATGGAACGCGTATATTTAGAGAGGTACATATGGTAATCATCCGACGTTCTTGCACTCGTATAGTGACTGTCTATAATGGTGTGAAGAGTGATGGGTATGCATGGGAGGTGAAGAGAGCAACACCTCCCGGAAGCTCTTCTACCCTTATGGATGTTATTTGACGGATTTTAGCCGTGCCAGTCGACTTCAGGTATATTTGCTGAAGGTTCGACAAAGGCTGGATAGTACTCTGTAATCGGGGTTTTTACCTCATCCACCTTGTCACGGAATCCACGACAGTTACAAGATATTAATGTACCCAACATTCTTTGCTAGGAGGAGGATCAGATTTATGTTATCCCGGATGTTCTTCCTGCATTTCAAAATTGACGTCATCCTTCGAGAGATCCGAAGCATGGAGATCTAATTCCATCTCCTCAACTTTACGCAAAAGGAGATCTGATGTATATTTTCCAGACATTAATATGTTGTGGGTTTTTATTTTTATTGGGAACTCCAAGTTTTAATTTGCGTTTAGTAGATTTAGGTTTTTAGAGGGTACTTTTGGTTTTTTTTTGGACGAGTGTCAGTACTGTTAGAGGTTGAACAATTAGTTGTAGTTGTAGTATTTTTTAAAATCATTTGTAGTCTGAGTTTTCTCCTGAAGTACGCATATTAACTGAAAAGTTTGAACGTGAAAAATCGATACCGAAAGGAGGATCTGTTTGAGTTGCTATTGTTTTAGAAGATTTGGCTGTTATTGTTGCATATGAAATCCCTACTTTGGGAGTTCGGGACTCCACAAATTTTCGGGCTTCATGGTAAAAAATATTTGGCAAGACTTTAACTGATTGTATTTCCTTCTCAAACACCCATTTGGGGCCCCCAAGATCGGGAGAAAGCCGGATGTTTACCTTTACAGTTCACACAGTTGGGAGTTGCAGAGCAAATATGTGTCGTGGCCCATTGCACCACAACGAGCACATTTAGTGGGACTACGACAAAAACACTTAGAATGTCCGAACCCCTGGCACTTAAATAGCGCCGAGGGTTCGGCACATACGGACAGACTGAACACAGCTAAGATAAGCAGCTGTTATACGGGACGGTAATGTTGGTTGGTTAAAAGTCAAGATGAGATGTTTCGTACGAATGAACTTTCCATCTCGACTGACCGTGATTCTGCGCACTTGGCATACATTTTGATCCCGTAGGTTTTCCAGGATTTCTTCGTTAGGAGTATGGAGTAAGTCAGGCTCAGATACAGCTCCCCTCGAAGTGTTTAAAGATCTGTGTGGTGAAACGGAAGCCGTGAAAGAGCCTATTGTCGTTGAAGCTGTGAGAAGTTTAGCTTGAGCTTCTGAGGAAACTTCAATTAGAAGATCTCCAGAGCGAAGTTTCTTCTGTGATTTAGTCGTTCCCAGAAAAGATTGAAAAGTTTTCTTTATTAAGAATCGTGAAGTATGAGAAAAGGAAATCTGTGCTTGGTTTGTATTTTGTTATAAATTGTCAGTTGTTTTAATAGTAAAGTATCGAAAATATTCGGACACCGACAGCACCACCCACCACAGAGTCCTACACGGGGATGCAGACACCTGTACCGATGCTTGTCGGTGACTATACGCTCTCGGCGCACTCCTGAAACAGATTCCACCCTTAACGAGGTGTCCAGTAAGTGGTTGATTGCTTAGCCCTAGCCAACGACGAAGTCCAATCGACGAGCCGATTGATGCACACGGGACCAATGTACGTCTCCCGTTTATCCGAAGTTGGGGTCGAAGTAGTGTGTTGGGCCAGTATATCGCACCTCAATTACCAGGATTCTCTTTTCCAGGGACACGGGACTCCACGCATGGCAAACACATGGGTGATATAATCCCTTAAGAGGAACTGAAATCAACAGTGGCGAAAAGCTTCTCAAGAGGAGCCCTCACCTCCGAAGAGGCAACCACAACGAGGAAGGAAAAGCAAAAAGCAGAAGGTAGGCTAGGGTAAAAATGAAAGGAGGGAAGATCACCTAGGTACCTCGGGGTTGTGAAGCCTGTACAAACCTAAAGAAAGTATGCTCCTGAGGGCCCCTCTAAGGGTTAAAACCTATTCTCAAGGTTTTCATTTGATGAAATCTACTACAGCAATAAATTCACAGTTGTTGAACATTGTACATTGTAGAATCAATGCTGAGGTGTACCTGCAACTTGGACTCTTATGGAGAATCTGTGCTAAAATGTAAAAAGTTAAGTAAGAGCTATTTAGAATAATCCTCTTGGATACAAACTGAAAGGGACTCTATATTTATGCAGTATATCTGTTTAAATAAACTAATTTTTTTTTGCTGCTCTTGTTTGAAATTTTATGGATCACGTTTAATTGCAATTTGAAAATAATTTTTCTAAGCAGAAACTTGGTGTTTTAAATGTTTCGAAGGTATGAAAAAATCATGAATTAAAAAAATCTTATGAGACATGCAAATCACAGTATAGTTTCTGGATAGTATTGATTTGTTAAACATTAAAAAAAGGATTTACAAATATAGCAAAGCAAATTTTTTGAAAGATTAAAACAAAAACTATCACTGGGCCTTGTTACTATTGTTCTTTCAATTGAATTATATTTTATGATGCAAATCCATAATACTTAAAATTCTAAATTAAAAAAAATAATTTTAATATTGGGAGAGAAATTTAATTTTAGCTTTCATAAATATAAATCAATAAAAAGAGTTAAACAAACTTTAATTTTCTGACTTTTTTGTTACCCCTCTGCTGCAGTGTAAGGAAAATATTCTTTCTACAAATACAGAAGGTAGTTGTAGAGGTAAAATGGCCTTATGAATATCTTGTCGGCTCCACAGACACTAAAATCTAAATGAGTTTCCCCCGTTCAAAAGGAGATATCTGGAAAACAATATTTTCGCAAAGAAATCAAGAAAATTATCTGATTACTACTGAACTTTCTGAATTGCAGGCCAGATGCTAGATTAATATTTCGCTTTTGCGAATATTAAAAGACTCTTTAAGCTCAGTCGAGTTTCTTTTGAATGATTTACTAATCAAGCTACTAAGTGAGGGGCACCCGTACTCGTTTTTAACATTCTAAAAACAAATAAACAGTGCTCTATCAGAAATACAAAATTCCCTCTTGAAAGGGCATCAGTGAAATGGCCCCAAACTCAGCCTTTGCCTGTCTTCAGAGAACGAAAAGAAATGTTTGTTGATCAGTTGTCATCCTAACATGTGTACCAACTCCTAGGGTCTCATACCCTTGTGTCCCCACAAACGAGAGAGGTAAATATTTCCTGCGAGATACCAAATAAGTTGTTAAAAAACACCTAAACAAAGCATGCCCTAGGAGCCTGATTCCCTTGAAAAATTTTATGGTAAACTCAGGACACCCAAACATAAGGGGTAAATATTACAAATAATACGAGTAATCAAATATGCAGAGCTATTCGACCTCTCTTAACAGATCACTTTATCAGAAGGGGCAAAGTTCTAGAGACCCGAATTTCATGTGTCCTACAATTGTTTGGTTGGAACCTGGTCCCCCTCTAACATGAAATATATATATTACAAATGTACCAATAATATCGGTAATTATTTATATCAACAAAATAGAGTTCTAAAGCACCCTTATATATGAAGCAAGTGGTGTTTTACGTCCCCTAATAATTTCTCCAAGTTGACACCACTGCATCCCGTTTAATATTACCATCACTAATAGGAAATCTAATGATTTTCAGCTAAAAAGTTCATTCTTCAGGTGTTATTGAACAGGAGCAAAATTTTTGAACTTGTTAAAATAAAATTATATACATTCTGTCCCAGGTTATTTCATTTATAATATCATTAAAAAAAGAAATTTTAAAATTTAATTTAAATTATTTTTAAATAAAAACATTTGATTTAAATCAAGCTGATTTAGATCGGCATACCCTGGATGTTTGATTTGCAAACATTCATTTTTGCTACGTTTGTGTATTTTTATAATGTGCTAGCCATGCTGTTTCAGCTTATGCCCCGTGACCTGCAGTGGAAAGAGAAACAGTAAAATTTAGCAGAGCCGAGCCCAGGTGCATACTGTTTAGACAAAGAAATTACATTCATGTAATAAAACTGCTTTCAACTTAATCATTGGCGCAGCTTGTTCGTTTGTGAACCTTGCACCATAAAACCCCACATTCCATTCCTTTCCAACTTCATCATGCAAATCAAAACTACTATAAAAAGTTGCCATAACAAATCAATTCAACACATTAAGGAACAGAAATATGGTTAGTATAGAGTACAGAATTAAAAAAGCTGTTTAAAAGTACTGGCTGTATGATAACTTGTTCATGATGATTGTCATGATTCCTGACATCGTGTGGATTTATCATGCCATCAACCAGATCATTCTTCTCAATTTGTTTTTTTGTCATCTTCTCAATAAGTCAATTATCTTTTAGTGACCAAATATGTTTAGTTTCAAAATGAATTGGCAATCTCCAAGTACTGATGCTGCTTTTGAAGAATTTTGTCCTTGCTACAAAATTATGTATTTTTATTCATTTATTAACTCGTACTGTTCATATATACATTCTTATAAAGAGCATTGACGGCTTGATCGAAAACATTCAGATCACGTTAAATGTTTGTTTTTTTATCCTTCACCAGACCTCAGCCTTTTCGCCATAAATCTGTCCGTATATAGTCTACAAACAGAAATCAAATGCGTAACTATCAGCAGTATTATTCACTACGTCAGTAAGATCAGGTCAACTATTCTCATATCTAAGGCCACACAGAACAAGTTGGTTAGTTTGATAAGCCAATTCGTTATAGATGATTTTGCATGTAGTCGTGTCCAGTGAGAACACGAAAACACGTCCAGTGAGAAACGACTCCTGAAGCTCTCAGTAGATCCTGTGGCAACTGAGACCTTAGGAGGGAGTCTTCATTTTTAGCTATGCCTGTTAGTTGTTAAAAATCTGTTAAAGCTAGCTGTAAAAAACTTGAAATGGTTAAGGACGTACTGTGAAAAAGGCAATCAAAGTCAATAATTAGGAAATTAATAAATAATAATATTTGAATATTTATTCATAGTGGATTTGGAGTACTCTCAAAATAACATTTTAATATGCTGAGACGCTGAAAAAGAATTGAGACCACAGTTGAAGGTTTTGAGCAAAATATTGTATGTACCCTGATCTTTTTAACAACAAAACCCATAAATTGTGAATGCATTGAATCTCTTCATGTTATGTGAAGTCTAAATATGTCTTGATCATTAATTTCACATCCCAAAACAGATTTTTAATTTTGTGGTGTAATGGCACTTGGTAAGATTTTATATGCTTCTTATGAAATGTTTCCGATTTTTTTTTCAAAACGTGTGGGATGAATTTTTTGCAGACTGCCTTTCTCTTCTTGTGTCATCTAGTAGAAGATTACAAGAAATTTATTAATTGTTCAAATTGTGCCTTAGATACGAATTCAAATCCGTTGCATCTTAAGAACTATCTTAAAAGATACGTAAAAAATCTTTAGTAACATGTACCTTCAAGAATGACACTGGTGTGACAAATGAACGAAGCAGCTTAAATTGCGTAAGATTTCCTTCATTTTAACGGTTTGGTTTTAAACTTTTGATAAGTGTGTTTGCATATATTTTCAATAATATACCCGTATAGTTTTTTTACTTACTTTTTATTCCAAAGTATCATAATCAGAAATAAATTGCATTTTAAAAATATTTTTGTAAGTCACTTTGGAGCAAAAAGGGGTAGATAATTACTACTATTCTTTGTAAGTCAATCAAAACTAGATCTAATTTTTTGTCAGATCGGCAAAGGAAAATATTTTTTAATGTGCTGCAAAATTTTGGTAAGGTGCCATAAGAGAGATGAAAAAGGTTGAAAATCGGTGGTGCAAGATATTACAAAGGAGATAAATGTAGGGGTATTCTACTTATTACATAAAACCTAATCAAAACCATAAATTTCTGGAAAAAAGGATTAACCTTTCAAAAAATAAAACATATTTTGAAGTTACATTCTTTTTTAATTTATGAATTATTAAAAAACATCTACAAAAGAAGTATAAAACTAGAATAGTCTCAGAGATGAGAGAATGAGGCCACTTCCAAGTAATTTTGGAGCCAAAAGGTCTCATTAAATTGATTGTATAAAGTTGTAAAAACGTTTTTTTAAAGTTGAGGACCCGGATCTTTTTCACATCAAACTCCACTTTTTCTTAATAACTGATTATCAAAAACCACTGAGAACAACTCAGACAGGCTCAAGATGATCTTTTGTAAAGATGCCTTCAATGTGAAATTCACAATGGGAACGCAATTCTGCATAATAATTGAAGCAAGTTTCTAACAGAAAAATCTGCATTTCCAAGTGTTTTCGTTTTATTTTAGGTTAAGTTTTTGTGTGCTCAAAACATTCAGAACACCAAAGCACTTTAGGACGGAATAATGAATACGTGAACTACTAACTGATAAGCATTGTTGGTTAGAAGAAAAGTGCCTTTGCAAATCAGATGCATATCATAATTCCATGTGTTAAAAATAATTAAATTTGTCATTAAAAAACAAAAGCTGACGAAAAAAAGGGGATAGTTATGATTTCAAAGCCGGTGTATTCTGGGAAATTTCTGCCTATTGTCATTTAAAATTTTGGCTTTTGGTCATGACAGAAATTAATATTTTTGTCGGAAGTGATTTAATTATTAATTTTTTTAAATCGTAAATCGTTGAATATTTAAAAGGATTATTATCAATTTACTGATACATTGTATTTCTCTGCAAAATTGTTTGTGCCAATACTAATTTTCTGCTCTTAAGTTTGACTTTAAAACAGCAAAATATTTATTACATCTGTTGAAAAAGATGATATGTAAGGTAATATTTCACGTACTATGTCACGGTTAAAATGCTTAGGCTTTTAAACCATCACTCCAATCACCTGAAATTTTGGTGATGCGTTAACAATGACCAGAATAATAGAACTATCGATGGGATTTTCAATAAAATGAATAGAAGTTATTTTTATTATTAAAAGTTAACTTTCGCAAAGGCTAAATTGATACGAGTTTTCAGGATTTTTTCACTTTTAAATTTTGTATTAAAAAATATTTAAAATATTCAAAATTCCAACCTTAAGTTTACCACAATAGTTTTATGAGTATATTAAAAAATTTCAATCCAAAATATCACAAACTGAACCAGGAGTAGTATTTTAAATTGAAAAAGTTGACAAAATTTTAAAATTTTTTCAAAACTGAGAGGTAATTTTCAAATTTTTATCCTAAAAAACCTTTAATTAGACCAAGAAGATAAATTCCAATTCATAACAATATAAAATAACTTGTTTTTGAGAAATCTGCTCTTTGGTTGCTAAGTCGAACTTGGTTAATGCTTACTTATCAATAGCGCGCCTGTACCTCTTAATCATTGATGATTTAGGTGGCAATTGGATTAGGTTATTATTCAAAACTAGTGGTCGCCCAGTGGTCGAAATTCGACCATAATTCATTTAATTTTTAAGTTTGAACGTTAATAAGGTTCTTTTGTCAAAGAGTATACCTATATATTCATTGCATATAATTTTTTTGAATTTTGTTCTATTACGTAAGCTGCGAGCATGTACAAATACGTCATAGGAAAAATGCGGTATAGCTTTGTTAAGCTATATCTAAAAAACAATAACGCGTTGTTTGACATTTTCTTGGTTTTTTTTTATTGCTATACTGGCCACAGGTTTCGCCAAGGCTACACAATTAATTTGCCTATCTTTTTCAAATCATATAAAATTTAAATAAAAAATAAATCTAAAAAATGAAATAAGGAATACGTGCTTCGTATTTTTTTTATATATTTTTTATTGAAACAAAAAAACCGGGTGGTTAAAAAAAATAAATATTGTCCATTGAACTTGAAATAGTTCGACAATGAATTCAATGATTCAAAACTTCTGTGTAGACGATGTTTTTTGTAAAAACTCTTTCATCGTTTGCTAAATGCCCTTGACCGTTATATTCGGAAATATAAAATCTCAAAACATCGAATGATCTAACTCTACTTACTGCGACGTACAATTGACCATGTGTAAAAACTGGCTGCCTCAATAAAATTCCAATTTTTTCGAATGTTGAGACTTATTTATTGTCATCGCAAATGCAGGTATAATTGGAAATTGAGTTCTTTGAAAGTTAAATGGTAAAATAGTTCCGGAATATGTTTACGTATGTTAAATTTATACGTGGAATCAAAATTCTCTTATTGCGTGCGGTTCCAGTTAAAACTTCGCAATCAATAGTATTAAGATGCATAAATTTGATGCGCATTCTTGTTCCATTGACTAATGCTTCCTTTGTATTTAAGTTTCTGATCAGCAAAACGATGCAATTAACTTTCAATACTAACTTATGTGGTGGCAAACCACTAATAGTCAAAGAATTCAAAAACTCCACTGGATAGTTATTGATGTCATTGTCATCATCACAAATTATTTCATCGTAGCTATGATATGTTCTCTGTTCACCAGGTATTTGATTAAGTATATCAGTATTAATCAAAGTACAATCATCATTTTTAGGTGCTAAAATAACTAAGTTCAATATGTTATCTGAGAGTATGTTTTCGGAAATATTTCCATACACCTCATTAATAATATTATTTTCATCTCCTATTAATTGCCGAGGTATTTCAATAATATTTTCACCAAACTGAGGGAATTGCGGGGCTTCATCATTGCCAATTTTTTTCAAGAATTCGACAAATTCTATTTCACTTGGTAAGGCTCTCATATTTTGAGTAAACGTAACTTTATGAAAATAAACAAATAAATCAATTACAAATCATCCACTCCGCATTTACTCCGCTAAATTTTTTACAGTATATGAACGTAAACAATGAATGTTTTATTTTGTTTAATTTAATATATTTGTAACGCATATTATACATTAATTTTATCTTTCTGCACTCCTTCTCCATATGAACTTTAATTATGCCAAATCTCATACTCCTCCGTGCGCGCAATGTGCTTAAAAAGGGGTACAAAGTGTTTTCTTCACGTATTAATATATAGATTACAGTATATAAACGTAAACAATGAATGTTTTATTTTGTTTAATTTAATATATTTGTAACGCATATTATACATTAATTTTATCTTTCTGCACTCCTTCTCCATATGAACTTTAATTATGCCAAATCTCATACTCCTCCGTGCGCGCAATGTGCTTAAAAAGGGGTACAAAGTGTTTTCTTCACGTATTAATATATAGATTACAGTATATAAACGTAAACAATGAATGTTTTATTTAATATATTTGTAACGCATATTATACATTAATTTTATCTTTCTGCACTCCTTCTCCATATGAACTTTAATTATGCCAAATCTCATACTCCTCCGTGCGCGCAATGTGCTTAAAAAGGGGTACAAAGTTTTTTCTTCACGTATTAATATATAGATTACAGTATATGAACGTAAACAATGAATGTTTTATTTTGTTTAATTTAATATATTTGTAACGCATATTATACATTAATTTTATCTTTCTGCACTCCTTCTCCATATGAACTTTAATTATGCCAAATCTCATACTCCTCCGTGCGCGCAATGTGCTTAAAAAGGGGTACAAAGTGTTTTCTTCACGTATTAATATATAGATTACAGTATATAAACGTAAACAATGAATGTTTTATTTTGTTTAATTTAATATATTTGTAACGCATATTATACATTAATTTTATCTTTCTGCACTCCTTCTCCATATGAACTTTAATTATGCCAAATCTCATACTCCTCCGTGCGCGCAATGTGCTTAAAAAGGGGTACAAAGTTTTTTCTTCACGTATTAATATATAGATTACAGTATATAAACGTAAACAATGAATGTTTTATTTAATATATTTGTAACGCATATTATACATTAATTTTATCTTTCTGCACTCCTTCTCCATATGAACTTTAATTATGCCAAATCTCATACTCCTCCGTGCGCGCAATGTGCTTAAAAAGGGGTACAAAGTGTTTTCTTCACGTATTAATATATAGATTACAGTATATAAACGTAAACAATGAATGTTTTATTTTGTTTAATTTAATATATTTGTAACGCATATTATACATTAATTTTATCTTTCTGCACTCCTTCTCCATATGAACTTTAATTATGCCAAATCTCATACTCCTCCGTGCGCGCAATGTGCTTAAAAAGGGGTACAAAGTGTTTTCTTCACGTATTAATATATAGATTACAGTATATAAACGTAAACAATGAATGTTTTATTTAATATATTTGTAACGCATATTATACATTAATTTTATCTTTCTGCACTCCTTCTCCATATGAACTTTAATTATGCCAAATCTCATACTCCTCCGTGCGCGCAATGTGCTTAAAAAGGGGTACAAAGTTTTTTCTTCACGTATTAATATATAGATTACAGTATATGAACGTAAACAATGAATGTTTTATTTTGTTTAATTTAATATATTTGTAACGCATATTATACATTAATTTTATCTTTCTGCACTCCTTCTCCATATGAACTTTAATTATGCCAAATCTCATACTCCTCCGTGCGCGCAATGTGCTTAAAAAGGGGTACAAAGTTTTTTCTTCACGTATTAATACACTGCTGGCCACCGTAAATGCAACACCCTGAAGGAAGCATGCAAATAATATGAAATTTGCAACATGCATTAGCGGAGGTGAGATATGCAAATGATTAGAATTTCAGCGCAGACGCACATCACGCGCGCCTGTGGCGCCACTTCAAAGCGCTATTTAAGGCTTGGAGATTTCGACGATTTCAAGTACGGCAATTGTGTTTTTCTTGTGGTTTTTTTTAAAAAACGATCAATTATGCCTCGTAGAAAACAGCGATCATCTTTTGATCAAGTATCCGAGTTCCACAAAGGAAGGATAGTGGCCTACCGAGATTGTGGATTATCTTTCAGGGAAATCGGTAGTCGTGTTGGACGAAACCAAACAACTGTAATGCGGATATGTGATCGTTGGATGCAGGAGGGTACGACGGACCGACGTGTTCGATCGCATCCACCTCAGTGCACCACTTCACGTGATGACAGGCATATTGTGCGTATGGCAGTGACGGATCGCTCAGCCACATCACGAACCATAGCACAGCACATTCAGTCTGTACCGCATCATCCAGTGTCTGCGCGTACCATTCATCGCCGTTTACAGCAGAGTGGTCTGTCCGCAAGACGTCCATTGCTTCGTCTACCCTTGACGCAGAACCACAGACGTTTCCGCCGCCAATGGTGCGATGAAAGAAGGATGTGGACGGCAGAATGGAATGAAATTGTCTTTACTGACGAGTCACGCTTCTGTCTGCAACACCACGATGGTCGGATTCGAGTCTGGAGACACCGTGGAGAGAGGATACTGAACAGCTGCGTTATGCACCGCCACACTGGTCCTGCACCGGGTATTATGGTATGGTGCGGTATTGGATATCACTCTCGCACTCCTCTAGTACGCATTGCCGGTACTTTAAACAGCCAGCGCTACATCTCCGAGGTGTTGGAGCCAGTTGTCCTTCCTTACCTTCAGGGCTTGCCCACAGCCATATTTCAACAGGATAATGCGCGACCACACGTGGCACGCATTGTCCAAGGGTTCTTCGTCAATCGCCAGATTGAATTGCTTCCCTGGCCAGCTCGCTCTCCGGATCTTTCGCCGATAGAAATCATGTGGTCCATGGTTGCTCAACGATTGACCCAGAATACATCCCCAGCTGCCACACCAGATCAACTTTGGCAACGTGTGGAAGCTGCTTGGTCTGCTGTACCCCAAGAACACATCCAAAGTCTCTTTGAATCAATGCCGAGGCGTGTGGCAGCGGTGATCTCCAACAATGGCGGCTACTCTGGCTACTGATTTTGGCAGGAACCACACTTCACAGAAGTCTATAAATTTAATCATTTGATACTTGGTCAACATGTTATCTACAAAATAAATTTTGTTGTGATATCTCTTGTCTTTCTTGGTGTTGCAATTTGGGTGGCCAGCAGTGTATATAGATAAGTGATGAATTTGATGCGAATGCATTAAATAAGTTTTATATTCATTAAACAAAATGATGAAAAAAATATTCTGCTTAACTCTATTCCTCCTCCACAGTGCATTGATAATAAATTTAAATGATGCAATTTCTTTAAATGTTTGTCTATGCAGTTTGAGTTGGTTAATTTGTAATTTAGATTGCAGCGCTTAAAGTACAATTTTTTTATAAATTTTTCAATAGTTACAAATAGCGTAATACTAACATACTATATATGGAATTTTACCATTTTTTACCAAATTTATATATTGAACTGTTTAAAATAGCTTAATACCTATAGTTTGTATACATTGAATCATTTAAAAAATATTTTATTTGCTCAAGACATTTTAATTTATTCATGTGAAATCTTAAAATATTTATATTTCATTTTTTGCGAATTAGTTCATTTCAGTTGTAGAAGCTTACTAGCAAATACAAAAAATATTTGATTATACAAGAAAAGCCTTAGAAAATTATCTACAATTATATTTAATTAGAAAACTTTTTAAGTTTCGAAAATCGTTCTACAAAGGTTACAAGATTCCCAAAGAAAATATTAATGTGCTGGAAAAAGTAATATTAATAAAAAAAAAGGATTAAGGCCAATTAAGAGTATTGAAATTTCTAAAAACTCAATAGAAGGGATTTCTTAAGGTCAATATAATTTTATTATGGATTTTATCTGAAATTAATAATTATAACTACATTTTTACAAAAAAAATAAGAAATGAGGTGTATACCTGTGCTTCCTTACCTGAACAGACTCAAATGCGAAGCTTGGAATTTTAGAAAATTTACAGATTTGATAGAAAATGCTCACTGCAGTTTGAAGTCAACTGTTTGTCCATCTCAGTGTAACGTACATCCAATTAGAAAACCACTACACAAAGTTTTTTTCTGATACAGAAGAGAGAAATACACCCAAGGTGTTGCATGAATCTAACCTGCAACTCGCAGACACTGCAAGACGGGCTTGAAAGGAAATGCGTGACTAAGAAACGATGAATACATAAATGTATGTTTCATTAGGTTTTTCAGTTGAATTTTTTTAACGGATGATGTGGCACGTTCCTTTTTAAGGGTAGTTAGGTAGTTGAATTTAAGTCTCACTGAAGGAACACGAGTTATTTTTTTAAGGGTTTAGCAAATATTATTTCATGCTAATTATTTTATTTATAATAATAAAGCACACAAAATGTAAAATGTAATTATCAGAAGCGAAGTTTTACTTCTTGGAACATGGAGCCATTACTTTTGGAGAATTATCGCGGGGTGTATATAAGACTACTTTTCAGAAAGAATACTATTTTTATACAATTGGTCATAATATTTGCTCTTTTCTGCTAGTTAAGTTTTGACAACGGAAGGCAAATAAATCTCCAGTTAATCTAAATTATGATAGGCAGGTGTCTTGGGAATTTTTGTTGCATAATGAATTCTTTGTTAGCAAATATTTGATCCTGGTATAAGCCTTTCTGAATGGAAAAATAGTGTCATACAGTACGAAATCCTTTTAAGAAAGGAGATAACTTTCAGATATTTGATTTGTTTGGTTTTTCAAGTAAAAACCTGGATAATGAATCTTTGTACATGATTGTTAAAATCTTTCATGATTGTCACCATGGTGTCATGCGATCTAATAGAAATAGAAAGAAAGTTCTGTCACAGGTGACGTAAGTTCTTTTAATCTGTATTGGATCACGTAACGTCATGACGTAAGTCCTATTTTCTGTTAGATCAAGTGACGTTATCATGACAATGATATATAAAGGGCTGTGGCTTTCTTTATTAGCATATGAGCCATTCAATGTCAAATTCGAACATGATTCTAGTGATTATTATTTTTTGTACAAGAAAGTATGTACAGGCCATAGAGGAGATGTAAAAGTAGAATGAGTTATAAACTTTTTATATGCCCATGCTCATGCTACCTAAACTGATAGTGACGTTGATCCTTAGACTCTCTTCTTCTACGTGCCAAGTTTGCGCATCCCTTCTTCCATAGTAAATAGTGTGAAAGTGACATCTCAAAATTATTCTATCCTGCTGTGCATAATGGGCCGCGCTAGCCCAGTTGGAAGAGCAACTGATTAGCAGCCGGATGGTTACGAGTTCGAAACTAGGTCCAGCCAAAGACCTTCGTGTACAAAAGGGCTGGTGAACGTTAAATCTGCCGTGGACTTAAGTGTACTCACATTGGCGTGGTGTGGAAGCTTGGTGAATGGGGTACCAGCTCAGGTGTTGTCTCGTCATCTGACCGTGATTCAAAATTACGAGGCGTTGTCTTGGATCTTTCCCTCCGGGATGGATCCCGGACCCTCGCCAATAGCACATTGTTTTGCACCAGCGTGACGTTAATTAACTACCTACCTGCTGTGCATAAGGATGTGATTACAAATTTATTAAGGATGCAAACAATACGTTTCACAGGTGAGTGATTTACAGTTATTTTAAAAAGCATTTTCTTATGTATACAATAAAGTGTCTTTTATAATATTTTCTGGCATAATGTAAGTAGATTTTCGGGCTTTGGAATAATATACTTGAGAGCATTTCATTTTCGCGTTCTATAATAAAACATTTCATTTCCTAGCTTTGTAATTAATGAATATCCGAGTAATATTTGAAATAAAATAATTTATTCGGGTAGTGTTTTATTTTATAAGCTGTGAGTAGATAAAGGCTTGAAATAATAAAAATAATAAATCGAACTTTAAAAAAAGGTGTTGAAAAATTTTCGGTTTTGCTGGTGATTTTTTTACGCCATCTCTGATCACTATTTTGTCTATGTTATACGCTAAATAATGCTATGAAATGATAAAACAATCTTAAATTTGTGTGTCAAATATTATTTCTTGCTGAACAAAAGCTCTTACAATCAACCCATCAGTAGAAGAATGAGAATTGGGAATAAATAAATAAAAGATGAAGTTTGAAACTCAAGTGTTAAGTACCAGAAATGGATTAGCTAAAATATTGTTAAAGTATTCCACAGACCATATATAAATATGAAACATTTATATGAGCTTTAGTAAACTTTTTGTGATGTTTTCATGTACGTAAAATGTGATGTACGTAAAATCTTTTATTTTATTTATTCAATCGTTTGATCAATTCGTTTGTATAGTATGTTATACGATAAATAATGGAATGAAATGATAAAATAAACTTAATTATGCGCACTTAAAATTTTATTTCGTGCTGAAAAAAACCCGTTTAGTTTCAACTCATGTGTAGAAGAATGAGAACTGCGAATAGATAAATAAAAGATGAAGTTTGAAACTCAACATTACATTGATTAGTTAAAGTATCTTTAAAACATCTCGCAATAAATTTGAAATATTTATATGCGCTTTTGATAAATTTGTGGTGAATGTAATACCTTTTATTCTAAATGTATATAAAATTTTATTCTAATTATATCTACATATGTAAAATATTTCACTTTAATGATACATAACTATTGTGTTTGTTGAAAAGGGTTACTTTTCTTTTTAACCTTCTACTTAATTTTTTTAAGGTGTCGTTTTTAATGGAAAACCCAAGCATAGCGTGAACAAATATTGAATAAGTTTTGCCTAGTTATTTGAAGGTATTTATTCCTTTACATAAGACATAGCGACTGTCCAACAAAAAGAGCAGAATGTATTACAGCTTATTGAAATCGCATAAAAATAGAGAATGAAATTAAACTTCTCTCTTTCGACCTAACTCTAAACAATCAGTGCAGGTGGAAAAGGTCCTTTTCGAACATCGGTTTAACACTCTGATTTTACTTATATAGTTTTAATAAAACAAACTATAACAATTATGTCGTATTAGGGATTCAATCACCCTACAGATGGCGCTAAAAGCACCGTCAGAGTGTGTTACGATCGAACAAGCAGATATTCGGATGATATGGTCATGGAGTGGTCGTGTAGGACGCTCCTTGGTAAATTGTAAATATTTTGTTATATAATAAATGTTTGTGCTGTCTGCATTGCCTGAGATTCGCTGATAACCCATTAAATAGAACCAGATACGACATTGGCGCAGTCGACAGGATTTTAATGAGGAAATATGTTTTCGTTTTCATGGTGAGTCCTGCTCCTTGTTGTGAACTTTTATATTTGTTTCCTGCTAAATACTACTTTTGAAGAATGGTGTAAAGATTTTTGTTGAAATGCTTCAAAGTGAATTTTGAATTTGATTTTCGGAACTTTATTGTGGAACTTTCGTTTTAAATCGAACAGTTTTGTTTCGTGATCCCATTATGGCGTTCTTGGCGAAAGCAAGAAAGGAAGTTCTAAAGACTGTTGCTACCGAAATGGGGATATTGAATACCGAAAACATGGTTGTAATTGAGCTAAAGAAAGTTATAACCGAAAATAAAAACTATGATGAACCGTTCGTGAAGGAACTCTTAAATACTATTATAGAAGAAAGAAGGAGAAAAGAAAAATTAGAAGTTGAAGAAAGACGAAGGAAAGAAGAATTAGAAGTTGAAGAAAGACGAAGGAAAGAAGAAGTTGAAGAAAGACGAAGGAAAGAAGAAATGGAATTCGAGTTGCAGAAGATGCGTCTAGAAAACGAAAGATTGAAGAATGGGTCTGAAATTCAACAAACTGATGTAAACATGAAGCCGAGGTTTGACTTGCAAAGTATTTTACAGAAGTTTGATCCCAAAACTAACGATATAAGCCTCTACTTAGTTCTCTTCGAGCGTCAAGTGAAACGAACGGAAATCAAGAAAGAAAATTGGGTGTCATACCTAATAGGATTCCTACCCTATGACGTTGCGCAAATAATTGCCAGAGAAAACGAAGAAGTGACGGATGATTATGAAAAAGTGAAAGAACTCTTACTAAAAAGATATAAACTTACTCCTGAAAGGTTCCACCAATTGTTTACGAAACACTACAAGAAACCCGAAATTACGTGGTGTGACTTCGCCTATGAACTTAAAAATTATTATCAAGAATGGATAAGAGGACTGGATGTAAAGACTTTTGAAGAACTGTCTGATTTAATTATTACTGATCAGATTAAGCGTAAAGTGCCATCGGAAATCCGTGATCATTTCATCGACGAATGGTCTCGATTCAAAATACCAGAAGAAATTGCAAATAAACTAGATGATTACGAAAACGTTCGAAATTGCGTAAACAAAAAAGTGAAGGAAACATTTTGGAAGGAGAATCAAACGAATACGTTCAAACATCAGAATTTTAATTACAACAGAGAAGAAACGAAAAATTCCATAGACCGGAAATATGCACCCCCTCACATCAGAGAACATCGATTCAAGACGAGAGAAGATTACCAAAGCACTAGAAATACAACTTCAAGGGAATGCTACATATGTGGTTTATCGCACTTCGCAAGAGATTGTCCTAAAAGATACAGCAGATCAACAAATATTAGCAAGAAAGAAAAGAAACCAGAAGATGAAATATTAACTGCTGAAATACGATCGGAGCATCTGGTGAAAGAAAAAATAAATGTTCCTATGAACTCTCTTCAATATGTAAACATTCTCGTAGATAATCGAGAACTGAAAAGCCTGATCGATTCTGGAGCTCAAATCCCAGTTTTCAATTCAAATTTTATTTCCGAATCAAAAACTGAAAAGGGAAAAATAATTTTAACTAGTGCTTTCGGAGAAAAAATTGAAGCTGGATTAGCAAAATTCCAAGTTTCATTAAAAAACGAAGATGAAAATAGACTTTGCCGTCCGATTGAAATACTTGCAGCAGTAACGGACAAAGTTCATGGTCAGTGCATTATACCCCCAAATATTTATGAATTACTAAAATGCTCAACAGAAGATGGAAAAGAAACATGTATTCCTAAATGTAACAGATTGGATTGTGTTTTTCCAGTGAAAGAAAAGGATTATTTAGTCTGCGCTGAAACCGGAAATGATGAATCAGAACAAGAATCACCAGAAAGCGGAATACTATCGTGCAAAAGTGAAAGCTTTCGACTTCGTGAAGAACAAAACAGTTGTGATACGTTAAAAGAAATAAGAAAAAATTTATCACTTCGAAAGGGAAACTTCTTTTTTATCGATGGATTAATATTCCACAAAGATAAAATATTAGGAGAGACCGTTCAGCAACTGGTTTTACCGCAAAAGAGAAGAGCTCAAGTTTTAAAATTAGCTCATGAATCTGTTTTTGGAAGTCACATGGGAATGAAAAAGACGAATGAAAGAATACGATATAGTTTTTATTGGCCTTACATGACTAGTGAAATCGCCGAATTTTGTAAAACATGTAAAGAATGCCAACTCCGAAGCCCAGAGAAAATGATTGATAAAATTCCCATTACTCCTGTTCTCAGACCGGAATTACCATTTGAATGTGTTAATGTGGACATTATAGGCCCTATTGAGCCTCCCTCAGCTCGTCGTCATAAATATGTGTTATGTTTAGTTGATCAACATTCTCGCTGGCCGGAAGCAATTCCTTTGCGTTCCTTAACTGCTAAGGCGACATGTGACGCACTGTTGGAAATTTTCATGAGAACTGGAATACCAAATACTATAGCAAGTGATCAAGGTACGAACTTTATATCGAAACTTACTCAAGAATTCATGAATCGCTTAGGATCCTCTCCTAGATTTTCAGTACCAGGATATGCAGCCAGTAATGGACTTGTAGAAAGATATAATCAAGTTCTTAAAAATGCACTTCATCATGTTATCCGAACAGATCCTAGTAATTGGGATAAATACATTCCGTTTCTGTTATTTGCTTATAGAGAAGTTCCTAACTGTACTACCGGAGTATCTCCATTCAAGTTGATGTATGGCCGAGAAGCAAGAGGTCCTCTGAGTGTGTTGAAATCTAGCTGGTGTGGAGAAATTCCTATACCTTTGAATATGGACAAATCAGTCGTAGATTATCTCCAGGAACTCAAAATAAATCTCGAACGAGCAACCGACCAAGCCTTACTTATCGCATCGGGAAAACAACAAGCCTACACGGATTATTTTAATCGCCGCACAAGATCCTAAGAATTTAAATTAGGAGAGCAGGTTTACTTACTAATTCCAGATTCTTCCAACAAGTTATATGCACGATGGACCGGACCTGGGGAGATAGTCGAGCATCCATCGCCACATTCTTACAAAGTGAAACTTCCTGAAGGAAAAGTACGACACTGCCATGTAAATAAGATAAGGAGATATTACCCAAGAATGAATGCAGTTGGTATTGTTTTTGAAGATGATGAAGAATTTGGTGAAATTCATGCCTCTCCTAGAACTGTATATCAACAAGAACTGTCTGATAAAATTTGGAAAATAAATTTATACGATTTACATGAGAAAGAAAGAAGTCAACTGATTCAGATATTACAGAAGCATAAAGATTTATTTAGTGGAAAATTGAAAGTTGCACAAGTTGGTGAACACAAAATAAGACTTGAGGAAGGCAAAGAAAGGACAAAACCGTATGTTTATAGGATACCAGAATCTTTGAAATCACAAGTAGATACCCAAATTGAAGAGCTACTTGAATTGGACTTAATAGAAGAAAGTTCTGCAGAAATCGCTCATCCTGTTGTGTGTGTAAACAAAAAGGATGGAGGCATGCGTTTATGTGTTGATTATCGATCCCTCAATGCTGTCACAAAGGCTGATGATTTTCCTATGGAAGATGCCATTCAATTACTTCACAGCATAGGGAAAGCAAATGTTATTTCTACACTTGACTTGTTGAAGGGATATTGGGCTATCCCAATGGAAGAAAAATATCGTGATTTTACTTCTTTCAAGACTCACAGAGCACAGTATAGATTCAAAGTAATGCCATTTGGTTTGAGAAATGCTGCTGCGACTTTTCAACGAGAAATGAACAAAGCGTTAGCACCATACAGAGATTTTAGTCGTGCATATATTGACGACATAGCTATATTTTCTAACAACATGAGTGATCATCTAAAACACTTGGATCTTATTCTTTCAAAATTAAAAGAACTACAGTTTACTGTGAATTTACACAAATGTACATTTGCAAGACCTGAAATCAAATATTTAGGTCATGTTATCGGATCTGGAAGGCATCAAGCAGATCCAGACAAAATAAAAGCAATTGCTCAAATACCTGTACCTGAGACCAAGAAACAACTTAGAAGCATGCTTGGGTTGTGCAATTATTATCGGGAATATATACCAGAGATTGCCTTACCTCTTACAGAGTTAACAAAAAAAAGAGGATTCCTGAAAATTTACCTTGGCTGGATATACACGAAGTTGCCTTCAACAAACTGAAATCTGCTCTAATGAAAGCTCCAGCTTTGCACACTCCAGTTATGAGTGAACCGTTCATAATACACAGTGATGCATCCCAGTATGGTATCGCCGCTTGTCTGTCCCAAGGAATCGAAGGATTACTCCGACCTATTGCATATGTGAGCCAGAAGTTGAATAAAACTCAACAAGCTTGGTCTACAATAGAGAGAGAAGCGTACGCTATTGTGTGGAGTTTGAAGAAGTTTGAAACTCTAGTTTTCGGGTCCAAAATAGAACTGTACACTGATCACAACCCTTTGTCATACCTTACAAAATGTGCTCCACAATCTTCACGACTACAGCGGTGGGTTTTTGCTCTTCAAAGATATAACTTAACAATAAAACATTGTCCAGGAGTCAAAATGCCTCATGCTGATGCATTATCCAGACTATTTTCTGAAGAGAAGTAGTGACAAATTTATTATTGTGACTTTAAGCATAATGTCTGTTATTATATGCTTTCGTATTTTATTAGCATTATTATTCTTATATGTATATATATTTTTATTTTGCATTTTTCTTTACTGTTGATATGGTGTAATAATATTTAGGTGATTGAGTCCATAATATTTAAATTCAGATCTGTGTTTATGTTTTGAGAAAACCCCAAACCCATATCTTGCGGGGGAGATGTCGTATTAGGGATTCAATCACCCTACAGATGGCGCTAAAAGCACCGTCAGAGTGTGTTACGATCGAACAAGAGATATTCGGATGATATGGTCATGGAGTGGTCGTGTAGGACGCTCCTTGGTAAATTGTAAATATTTTGTTATATAATAAATGTTTGTGCTGTCTGCATTGCCTGAGATTCGCTGATAACCCATTAAATAGAACCAGATACGACAAATTAATTCTTTTCAAATTTCAAACCACTTTTGTGTTTCGTTCTTGCGTTTTTAATTTTGTGATTCATTGAATAAAATTACATAGATTCGAGCAATTTCCGAAAATATTTCTTTAAAATTGATTTTCCAAATCACAAAATAAGAGCGCAGCGATAAAAACGCATTGGGCAAAGAAATGAAATCCCTAAAAAATAATCCTTCTGGTACAAGGGAGCACTTTTTAACTTTTGCTTCCAAATATAGCATACTGAATAAATTAAAATAACTAGGAACACTATGCATATACACAAAAATGCTTTTCCATTAAAATAACTTTTTTACCACTGATGCAATTTTTTTACATTGAGAAAACCTAATTTTTTAACTTTGAATTTGTGATAACTTTTCCAAACCAAAACACTGTAGGCATTGCCTCTCAAATGGTTCAAGATAATTTTGTGTTTATGAAATGTGTGTAACTTTAAATAAAAAACATATTTATCTGATAATAAAGAGATTTAAATATGTGTACACCTGTTAAAAAATCTTTTATTCAGTTTGTATGAATTTAGCACTTTTGTTCAATTCTATTTATTAGTTTTCCCATAAAGAAAGGTTGGTTTGAGTTTTATGGCGCAAGGGCCATATTTGGCCATGCTGCGCCAGACACAAGACATACAATATCAAGTAAAAGACACACACAATGAAAGTTTTACTGATATGGAAGAGAGAAATACACCTAGGGAAAAATTCTGACAGGAATCGAAGCAGTGCCGCCTATAACTCGAAGGTTGCTAGCGTAGTGGGCATACCCACTGAGCCACGATGGCTCCTAGATAAAGAAAGGAGAAACTGTTTTGAGAATAAAAGAGAGTTGAAAACTAAACTAAAAAGATAACTGATTTGTTTAAATTACTTCAGCATTTTAAGTGGAGTACTTTTTATATATTTTATAAGTGTTATACTTAATACATGTGTGCTAAAGTTTCATATATGCAGATTGCTGGTTATTTAATATGAATATAATAATAAAGAAAGTTTACAAGAACTTATAGTTAAATCTAGTCTGTGTATCAAAAAAGTACTGGATTGCAAATGGATACAAATATAATATAAAGAAAAACTACACACACAACTTTTTCGTTAAACCTTAGTCAAAAATTTAGAAGGGTAATTAACATTTTTTGCTTTAATAAATTTCAAAATTTATATACACATGTTTAACTTATTTTCATACTTTTTAAACAGGAAGCCTAATAGTGAACAAAAGAACCTAACAATATCAAATATCAAGGCTTCGAGAAGCTACATAAATATGTTAAATAGGTGCCCATTATTGGTTCTTCCTATGAGGGAAGTTCCAACTTAGAAGTCTTATAGCTAACATTTGAAGCTTGTTCAATGTTTTTTCGATATTTTCAGAATTATGTGAAAATGTTTATTAAAACTAACTGGCAAGCATATCATTTTTCAATTTACTTCAACCCATATTTACCCTATAAAATTTTAAATGGAAATCTGAATTTGTGCTACTATTTAATAGATATTTGATATTGCTATCTCCCCTTGAAACCCTTGTAAGGAAACAAATTAGAAGGAATCTAATAAAAGAATTAAATTATAGGAACAACTATTTCTGCATTTGTTCAAAACCTCTAAAAAATTTCATGATAATTCATAATTTTATTAAAACTTTCATACAGTAATATTAAGCATCTGAAATTTAATCGCAATCAATTTGTTCTTTTCCATGTTAGGAACAAACTACTAATGATTTAATAGTTAAAAATAATCTAACTCAAACTTAAATGTGTTTGATCAAACCCAAGAAATATTCATCCTTATGTGAATTCTCACACGTGTCCTGTCATAAAATGTCATATCACCAATCGAGACGATAAAGTTTCAAATCGGCCAACCAGATCAATTTTTCACAGAGCAATTACGTATATGACTACTAGTCGACATCTTGGTCATACTTTTTGAAGATCCTCTTAATGGCAATGCACGATCTACTTATATTTCACGTCCACGGTGCAGGCATGGAATGACAGTGTATCGTTCAGTGACGAATTCTGCTTCTCCCTTTGGGCAAATGATTACAGCATTTGGGCGTGGAGGAGACCCGTTCAGCGATACTGTTATGAGTTTACTGTTGAGCGACACACCACTGTAATTTCTGTCATAATGGTGGGGAGATATCACGTTCCTCTAGTAATGATATGACGAAGTTTGACAGGGCACAGTCGTACTTCCAACAGATCCTACAACCTTTTGCTTTGGCTTTCATACCTAGTATCAAAAAGGCTATTTACCAACACGATAACGCCCGGCCACACACTACTCGCCTGTCTCAGTATTGGTTGTGTTGAAACCCTACCTTGACCCAAAGAGATTCCAAGATCTGTCCTCCATTGACCTTGTATGGGACATCGACCTTCTAATGAAATAGACAGACCATGTGGGTGGAATCGCTGTTGTAAGATCTCTGAAAGATAACTCACGGCTTACGAATCGACTTAACCGATTGGCTTTCGAAGCCCAGACTAGTGTTTTCGATTAAGGTGGATAATCACTTTAACTGATCAATAATTTTGGATTCATGTTTTTCCCCACACCACGTGACAGATCTTCAAACTGAGCGACAGGAAGAAATAACATGAAAATGGGTTCATATATTCCGTCTATTTCATTAGAAGGTCGATGGTCAGGGATATGCTAGGCCGTCAATTGCACCACCCGGAATATAATTGGGGGTTGGAGCAAAATGCTTGGCATAATTTGCCAGAAGATTGTACGAGAGTTTTGTTTGACTTCATGCCACTCCGTATTATCGTCACGTATCGCCGGCAAAGGAGAATTCATAGCTTACTAATTTATGACTTTTCCGATGAGATTTTACAGTAAGAGATTTGATATTGTAATAATTTCCTTTATCTCTTCATATACACTGACATACACATCACACTGAAAGGTTTTATTTTCATCGGACAGTGACTTCGGGGTGTTTCGATTTTTTTAGCCACAGAGGGTTCCCCAAATATGGTATCACAAAAAGATAAAATATTTAGTTCAATGATTTTTATTTTTTAAAGGTTGTTGCTAATTGTTGAGTTAAAGTTGTCCAAATTACAACAGATATAATGTATGAAAGCTAGTGAAAAATACATCGATATGAAGTCTGTATACCTTCTAACTGGGGATAAGAAAACCATTTCCGGTATCAAAGAATATGCCATGTCTAATTCTCTGGAAAGCACAAGAATCACACGTCAGGCCCTATCTTTTGTGACAAACAAAATGCTTCCTGTATATTTGAAGATTGTTGAGTAAGTACTTTGGGGTTATAGTTATGAGGTTGCCGCCTTTCGCCTCTACTGTTTAAGTTTTAGATTTTGCTTATCCATAGTGAGTAGGATAGGGTTGCTGAGGTTTAGAATTTATTAGAAATCGGATTAGTCCTTTGGTTGTTTTATTTTCAAATGATTTGGGTCATCAGATTGCAGAACTTAGTATATTGTGTTTAAAGTTTTAAAGATTGGAATAGTTTATCTCGTTCGTTATTGTACTTTGTGCAAAAAAGTAGAATGTGATCTAAAGAATCTTACATGCATGACACATTCCGCTGATTCTTTGAGATTGAATCGGAATAATTAGGGTGATTACCATTTTAATTCTGCATCTAGTTAGTAAAATATCTTCTCGTCTGTTTGACCATTTACAAATATTTTGTAAATCGGGAATATTTTCTAAAGTCACGTGGTATTTGCTTGTCTTCAGTTAGTTCTTTATCGATTTCAATTATTCGTCTTGTTAGATCTTCTGATTCCAATCTAAGAGACATCTTGATGATTTACAGCTTTTGCAAGTTTATATGCTTTTTCATTGTTTTCTGTTCCTGTGACCTGGGATCCAAAATAATGTGACGTGACTTTAAATGTGATTCACCAATTTGTTTCTAAAACGGAGAATTACTTTGGGAGAGTTTATGTTAATGTTAGTCAATTACACAATTATACAGTAAATCACAGTATATCACTGTAGGAGAAAATAGGTATTTTCTATTTGGAACTGTTAAGTCGTCTATTGCTTGGCAAATTGTTAAGGCTCTGTAGTGAAATGGTATTGTCATTGATTCTGAAGCAAAAGAGCTTCCGACCAATCAGCAATCGATGTGAAAGTAACCGATTTTGAAGCATCTGCAGCGATAATATGGTAATCATTAAGCGCTCTGTCTTTAAATTCTTGAAATAGAGGGTTAATCATTTCTGGAATTAGATTATTGTTTCGAAAATCAAGTCTGAGATTTTGATCTGGATATTGAGATTCTAGATTAGTTGGAAAGATAAACTCCATGATGTTATTGGAATTAATGTCAAGATTTTTGATAGTTTTCGCTATGTTGAAAATTGGGATAATTTTGATCTTCTATTGGTTTGCCTATGAATTTTACAATGGTGATTTAAGAGGACAAATTTCATTAACGCTGACATGACAGATCCAGAAGTTGAGATTCAATCTAGTGATTCTTTTTGATAGGTTTGATATTTTCTTGAGAGTAAGTAAAGGGGCCTCCCCATCTTGTTAAGTCAAGAGCGATTATTAAAGCTGAATTGTAAGCCACTTCTAAAATTTGTTTCTGAGATTTGTTGGCGTTGTGAGTTTGATGTTTCCGCAGTCAAAAAGCCTTTGGATGCAAGATTCAACCAATTGGTGTAGGTGGTTGGATCTTGCCCCATAACCATTGTTGTAAAGCGCTTTTAATAAGTTAATTCTTTTGAAACGATTCTTTTGGTACGAATGTATTTGAAGTGTGGTTCGATTTGCTTGATTTTCACCTTCTTTTGTATTGATTTGTGCTGCGTTCCAAAAGGTTATAATGGGTGCTGAAATCGCCTAGAATGAGGGTGGAATTTCAAGTGCTGGTACAAAATAGGTATAATTCTTGTCGACAATTTCCCTTTAGAACAATCAAAATTGATGATGTTTAAGTATTGATTGTTTGAGTCTTGGATGGTAATTCCGAAACTTTCTTCATTTTTCTAGTAGCCGAATAGTTAGTTTTCTGGTTTTCGGTTCAACGGGCTCTGGATTCAAATCCCAGTCTAGGCATGGATGCTTATACTGTCCCGGTCTAATTAGACCTCGTTTAGCAAAAAGGACCTATTCTTCATGATTTGCAAGTTTTTAAATTCTTCTCAATAAATATATATAGAGGATCTTGTCGATATAAATTTATTCAATGAAATATTTGGTAATGATTAGGCTCAGGGCCCCAGGTAGTGGGTTATCAATAGTAGGACCTGAGGGACCCCTGGAAAACTCATTTTTTACATGAAATACACACATGTACTGAAATTAAGGATAATTCTGAAATCTTATCAAGCAAGGTCACCTGATCTCAATCCATGAAGCATACTTGGGATGCTCTCGAATGTCGCACTGCAACTAGCACACCACTAGGAACACAGAGCATAGACGTGCTCTAATGCGCGAATGAGATTCCTTACCGCAGATGTCTTGAACAGTTTTGTGGAAAGCATGTGTGCACGTATTGAGACCTGAATTAGGATCAAAGGCCAGTACATTTCCTATTAGGCTGCTTTTGCACAGAGTAATTTTTTACAGAGTAACTAAGACCTACAATGTCACCAAAGCAATTTTTCATTTATTTAGATCCCAGTAACACCACGAGGTATATTCTTATATTATTGCATATATTTTGTGGAATAATCATTTACCATTTGAGGTACTTCGGTGTAGGTACTTGGTACGGGATTAGTATAGGATTGCATTTATCCTTAATTTTTGGACATGCGTGTACAAAGGAAAAGAAAATGTTTACAATTTCTGCAGATTGAAAATTGAACATTCGGAAAACATATTTTTATTTCACGAGGTTCCCTTCGTCTATTCTGTTGCATTAGCCAGGAATGCAGATACTAGTGGCCTTGATCAGGTTATTAATAAATTCTACGTTTTTAGTTTGTGCATTTTATGAGTTCGAAATTAATTTTGGAGTTTCTATATGTACTATATCTCAAGTATTCATTATTAAAATTAAATAAAGAACATGCATTTTTGAAAAACCAACAACCCATGCAATGGCTATCCATTTGTATATTGGCATTTGAGAAATAAATTCCTCACGAAGTATCCATCTCAAAGCATATATCAGAAGTATCTTATACCACTTTGTTATCTGAATAACAAGTAATTACCACTTCTCTGTGGCCTAATTATATACGAAAAGGTCTCCCACAACCTGTTGCTGAAACAGAAAAAGTCGACACAACTGTATGACTACCCTCCCTTTTCTTGATTTAATCCATTCACATGTATCAAAAAGCAACTAATAAAACGGCAAGAATGTTTGTTTCATGTCGGTATTTAATTCAATTATCCCTAATGGAAGAAGTTTAAATTAAATTCCCTTCATCACTTAGCTCGAGTTGTCACATCAAAGACGGTAGGTAGGTGTGGTCGGAAAAAAATGAGTAGTTGGTTAAAGCCAGTTCTCTGCTCACGTAAATTCTTTACAAAGCGATGCAGGAAAGGATGGATTAGATGTTTGTAGCTATTTTTCACACTATGAGAGGCATTTTCTTCCAAGATAAATATAGATGGCAGTGTTTATGCAATGATATGTATTTCCCCTACTAATTCTGAATATGCCTGAATTCTGAATTGTTTGAATATAAGAAAAATTCCTAAGAATAAATTCCGAATTTAATGATAGTTGATTAGTTAACACTAATTAGATTAAGCACCAAAAGTCCCCAAAACGGGGATTTTGCCAATCAGATGAGTGATAATTTGTTTGAACAAAAATTATTTTTGGTACCCCTTTCCTTTCATAATATATTAAAAAAATTATTTTTCACAATCCTATTTAAAGATATCTTTTTATAATAATAAAACAATTTATGAGACCTGAAACCTTAATTTCGATATAAAAGAATGAAAATGCTTAAAGTGGCTTATCTAGAGATTCTTTTTAAATGAGAAAAGCGAAGTATGCAGTAAAAATGGGTAATTAAGACAATTATGCATGAACTTAAAAATGAAAGTTTGGCATGCAAATTCGTACGAACATTTTCAATTTAACAGGATATATAATTTAAATGGACAAAGAAAAATGTCGTTTTTGCCATAAGGCAGAGAGCGGTGTTTTGTGAAGCCTTGAAAGAGAACTTGCACAAATTTGTTGTGACTAAAATATCAGAAATATATTTCACCAAACGGTATTTTTTCAAAAGATGAATATTTTAACTTTTCAAGGCCACATCATCCAACCACTTAATTTTTCAAATTATGTTTAGTGTTATCAATTTTGGGATTTTTCGAAGAAAATATAACAAAAGCTAGTGAAATTTATAAATCGCATCTAACGACACTATGTAGCTTGTAGCATGGCTCTAAAAACCAAATGGCAACATGTTCTGTTGTGGTGGTATGAGTGTTGATTTTTACTTCTTCTCGCATAGGTTATTTTGGTTATGCGATTGTGAAAATTGTTTTAAATCGTGTAGCAATAACTATTTTGTAAATGTCTGTAATTCCATTAACTTTCTTACTTAAAAATGCCTTTTTTAAGGAATGGATCCGTCAAGGTATTAAATGTCTCGCTTTGCCATAAAAACGAACTTTCCAATTTTAGTGCTTAAATATGTGTAATTCAGAAAAGCTAAATAATTTTCTCTTTTAAAATACAAAGTTACGTTTATAGCAGAAGTAAAATTTTTTATAGATAAAATTTTGATTATTTATTAATTTTTAATTTGGAACATAGAAAAGTTCTTTTCTCACACAAATTCTCATATCTTGCGTGGCCCCTTTTGAGTCTTGCCAGAGCCATCTGGCGAGTCTTAAACCTTTAAAATAATGACAGTTCAGGGCACTTTGCGGAATACCATGCAGACTGTTTACTGATCATGTTTTGTGGTTTTTCGATTTGAGCATGGAGTAAATTTCTGCAATGGTGAGATCGCTATCTGCTGGGCCGATCTATTCGCAACCTTCCTTTGTCAGTATATCGGTCATCTCATTATCAAGTAAACTAACAGCGCAGAACAATCATATGTCTTGAAATTCTGCTGATTCAGGAAACCAATTTTCACATGAAAATATATAGAAGCATCATTTAATCATACAAAAGGTAATGAAACAAAAATACTATTACTATTATTACGAACCTGAAGAAAAAGAGAAAGTAGCTCCTCGTTATATCATTCTATTCGGCTATATAGCTTTTTTACTTGTCCCTTATGAATTTTTGGTTTGAAGTAGCAGAGAATATGTTTTTTAGAAATGGGAGTTCATATGTCTATGGGATATTGTGGTGTTAATTCTCATATCCATATGAAGACGTCGATTGGTTGAATGAATAACAAAACAGGTAAAATAAGTGACTTTAATAAAAATTTATCAAAAATTAAATAAACATAATACGCTGAAAAGTCTACAAGCATAGTGTCCTTTTTTCAAAGTAAAAAGTCTTGACAGCTTATTCTAAATATCTCAATCTTCACTGCAAGCAAACGGCATTTTTATTCACAGCGCGACCCCAAAGCACAACTAAAAGAAAACGATAATTTAATTTCATCTGTTGCCAGATCCACATGAATGATTTTTCATACTTAGATGGATACCACCATATATCACTTGCTTCAACGGTTATCTTGAACTGAATGGTTAAAAAGATTTTCGTATCTCGAAAGTGAGGATGAAAAGGAATTTGTTTTCAAAATATTCTATCTCATTTAGAGTTATTTATATAGGTTTTACCATCGATTTTACGCTTTTAACTTCTAATTTCACATGATTTTAAATAAAAAATACTCGATTTCACGTAATAATTTAAGCCTTTTTACTGTAATAGTAAGTATATTTTTCTTGGCCTCATCCATATCGCTTCCCTCGATGCGGTGCTATTTTATCCCTCAAGAAACGCGATATATTAAGGGAGTTACTGCACTAGCAAAAAAATAGCTTTAAATATACAGAAAAGAACTTTACTTAACTCAGAAAAGAACTCAAATTTTGAGTTATTTTCTGAAAAAGTAACGATATTTTATCGATTTAAACTTTATGTAAGATTGCTTAGAAATGAAGTTTTAATCTGAAATAAAAGGATGTGGGAAACAATGATCGATAGTAATTTCAAGGAGAACAGGATTGGATTAGATTTTGGGGTTTTATGGCACAAGGTTTCAAGGAGAACAGAGCATTCTTATAAATCTTTTACGGTGACATATTCATGCATTAATTTTTAATCCTTTTTTGTGCCATCCAGTATACAAATACTTCTCAAAAGAAAAATTCTTTCAATAAAGATCAGACGTATTTGTGGATGTAGTTCTTGACAGATATAATTTTTCGCATAACAATGAGAGCTTAAGATAAAATAATCTTAAATTATTTAAACCTTTTCGTCCCTGATGCAGTAAACTTCGTAATTAAGAAGCTGCATTATAAATATGTAATCGCTAGTCATTGGATTGGATTGGATTGGAAGCCGTAGGCGGACACTGTTTCACCTATGTGGCTTTCAGCTAAATAATCCGCCTTACAGAGGAGTTTCGGGTATTAGGGAGGGCCTATACCCGAATCTATTATACACATAAGACATTCAAGATAGTGCACATAAAAATAGAAGGCAAGTGAAGGGCAAAACATGTAAGCAGAAAAATGCAATGACGTAAGAAAAGGGTTACAAAATTTGATTAATTTACAGAGAACCAAATGATAACATAAAAGTAATACTGATAATAATAATAACATAATACAAATGATAACATAATAATATATTAAATAATCCATATACAATAAACGGTAACAATACAAAATGAACAAGGATACGTATTTAGAACAAAAAAAGAATTCAAAGACTAAAAAAGACAACTAAAAAATACAGATATACTAATTTCGTTAGAAAAGCTAGGTTATTTTGAGAGCTTTCGACTTCTCAGCTCTCACAGATATAATCAATGTTGGAGCTGAGAAATTCCACCATTTTAAGGGTTTTGTGGTGGCAGTGTCTATTCTTAGCAGTACTTCGGCACTAATGAGAGTAGTTTTGTAGAGAAGATTTCGCCAAATGCCACGGACTTGTGAGATCATAGTCAAAAAGGTAGTGGATGGGATCACCTTCTCGGCCGCAGATGCTCAGCGCACTTGTTTTTAGATGGAAACGTTCTAGATACGCCGGAAATGGACTATGGCCTGCAAAAAATTGTATCAGCTTTGAGTTCTGGTAAATAAGTTCAGTTGAAATCTTCGGAAATAATTGATAAGTGTATCTCCCTTTCGAGAAACATCCCATTCTGCTTGCCATTGGTCCAATACCAACGTATCAATTGAACTTAATAATTTGCTGCTAGGCCACCTTAAACTGGTTGTTTGATGGGAAATTCCATTTGCTGCAGACTTCGCAAGTAAGTCTGCTTGTTCGTTTCCCTCAATGCCAGCGTGTGCTTTTACCCAAGAGATGTTAATTTGGGGCATTTCAGTGGCTTCAAGCAGTTTTTGACTTCATTGATGATTGGATTGTGGGAGAACAGATTACCCAGAGCGGTAATACTTGATACCCTGTTTGCAAAGATGTTGGCTGCTATTCTCTCTGAAACACAGTAGTAGACTGCTTCCTTAAGAGCAGGCAGTTCAACTTGGTATACAGAGTTGCAAGGATGCAGGGTACTGGTTCAGCTATGACAGATTGCAGAATCCTCAAAAAGTACATATACGCTGCCAACGACTTTAGGAGTTTTCGAGCCCTCTGTATAAATTGATGTTGTGATGCTAGGAGAGGGTGGTCCTATAGTTGATTGAAGACTTGAGCGAGTTGGGTGAGTTGAAGAAAAACATTTTTGTTCATAATCTGTGCAGAGATACCATTGTCCAAATAACTTAACGTTTTCCTGACGTTTCATTACTTTTGAAATAACAGCTTCCTTTTGGATGACAAGATGCAGGGGGTAATACCAGCCAGTACCTGAAGAGATGCCGTTGAAGTTGTTCTGTAAGCTCGAGTGATCAAAAGAGCGAAGCCCTTTGAAGACTATTTAGATGGTTTTTCATTACTACAGTAGAATTCATACCCCATATGCTAGCTGTATAGCAAGCCGCCCTATCAATTACTGTTATGAACCAAGTCTTCAAAATTGATGGACGAACACCCCAAGTTTTAGCCGTGAATTTCATCATGTTCCTAATTTTAAGAAATGCGTTTGATCGCAGGTACTTAACATGTGGAATCCATGTGAGTTGTTCATCAAGAATGACTCCCAGGTATTTTAAATCTTTACAATCGGGACACTAGTATTTTCAAATTTAAAGATAGGTTTTCTATTGAGTTTTGGTTAAGAGAAAACTATGGCTTTAGTTTTTCCTGAAGAAATGTTAAGTTTTTCATCTTATATCTGGATGCTAAATTTATTAAGAACATCTTGACCAAAGATTTCTAGTTCCCTGCTTGTAGAGTCAGTTATAATAATTATAAAATCATCTGCAAGAATTTTTTCCGCATGGTTTCTTTAGTGTCCCTTACTTTTTATATAGAGCTTTTTCTTTCTTATATACCTGTATTAGATCTTAATTAAAACAATTGTGGTGAAATCGGCAGATTGCCTGTTGCAAAAAATTTTATTTGTTTTGGTCTGGCTTATTCGCCAATGTTTTCTTTCAATTTATTTCTGACGAAATGAGTGTTCTATCCTCGAACACGAACAGCACTTCCGATTAGCTTGTGTGTTACTTGCATCATGCGAACTATGAAAATAAATATGGTAATTCCCTTGCATCAACAGCTGCAGACGTAACCAACGTCGGAAACTCCTGTTTAGTTAATTCTCGATTGAAACAGAAGGCATTTAAACAAGAGTATGTAGGTGCGTGTTCTATTCAGAAAGCTCTGTAATCTTTAAAGCAGCTGTGTAAATTATCCCGGAAGGTTAGTCACTGGGTTAGGAAAGTCTGAAGTTGAATACTTTTTTTCACACAACGTGTTTGAGCACATCTTTTATGATTTTAACTTGGCAACTTGCTAAATAAGGTTTTTGCAATAGTGATTTCTGAAACGTAATCTACGTCTTTACGTTCTTTTTACATTGATTTGGTATATAAATCATAGTTGACAAATGTTTGATGAATCTGATGGAATTTGTTGCAAACAAGGATTTATTTCTTAGCTTTAGAATGACATAAAACATTTTTCGTCCGCAATGAAGCTCACAAGCACCTTGTTTAGAAATCAAGTGTCAGAACCAATAAGGAAAGCACCTAAATAAGGAGAGTAATGAATGTGTTATAGATTGAAAATAAAGCACTTCACTTTGTACAATATCACACTTATGTCCAGCAGGCTCTGGGTTCGGATCCCGGTTTAGGCATAATTCTTCGTAGGGGTTCAGAATTGACTTTAAGCAGTCGGTCTCGATCTATTTAACCCTCGTGTAGCATAGCAAAAAATGACCGTAGAGAGCGACACACCAACCAACCCACTACAGCCCAGTCGGATCTGCTTCACTGTACAGCTCATCGCAAATATAGCAATCTCGTAAGCGATCATAAATCCAAACTTTCATCAACAGAAGCTTTCAGACTTAAATTTGTGATTTCATAGTTTATGATCATAGAACTTATATATGGTTCTCTACCGCACTTTATTTTACAAGCGATGTTTCACGACTCAATGCTACAGACTAATTATTTTGAATTTTTTTAATTTCTTGTCTTATTTACATTATGAAACTATGACCCACTCTTAAAGAATCCTTTTTATACTCTATTACAAAAATTCACAAACCCCTGATTAGGCTGCTCACATGTGTCAATAAGCATTGTTTTATTACTTACGAGTCCAAGTTTGATTTTAAAGATATAATATTTAGTTACTGCTATTTCTACGATAACTTAATTTACACTGTATCAAAAATACAACAGTTGAATTTATATAGAAATGTGACAAATTCAAAAATGCATCTTAATGTATTTGAAAACTTACAAGGTAAAGTGAGAGTGTTAAGAGCAAGATATATATGTTTACTGTTCATTCGCTCGAGCTATTTCCAAGAAGAGTTCTAAAAGCAAGGTTCACTGAAATACAGTGGCTCCCAAAAGTGTTCGTACACTTTAAAAATTTGTAGAAAAAGCGCTGTAGCCTGGAATTGAATTCGAATATAAAGTCCAATATTTTTTCATATCATCTCCATGTGATTCTGTATAAAACCTAATAATTTTTTAAAAAATATTGACTCATTTTCTTTTTATGAAAATGAAAATGCAAGGAGGCAGAGAAAGAACACGCAACAAAAGTGATCGTACACCGAAATATTTTCGGATAAATTCATAAATAAAATTATCGTTTATAGCTTTTTTTCATTTTTGCATTGTGGTGACATTTAAAAAATCGTATGGCTTTAATCTTTCCTTGCTTACTTCTTAATATTCTATTTATTATTTAAAAATGGCTCGTAGTCGTAAGGAAACAACGAACAGCATTCGAAAATTGATTATTTTTCATCATAGTACTGGTAAATCAGTTCGGAATATCTCTAAGTTAGTAAATTTATTCCATTCTACGGTGCAGTATGTGATAAAATGCTTTAAAGAAGAAAATCGGATCGAAAACAATGTAAGGAAAGGTCATCCGGTAAAGTTAACTCAACGTGATCAGAGATTTATAGTTAGAAAATTTGTGAAAAATCCACGTTTGAATGCTGTAAAAATTTCTACAGAATTTACTGAAACATTTTCTACTTCAATTTCATCTGAAACTGTTCGACGAGTGCTCAGATCAGCTGGATTAAATGGGCGTTCTGCCCGAAGAAAATTTTTTGTAAGTACGAAAAATAGAAAGCTTAGGCTTTCCTTCGCAAAATCAATGATAAATAAGCCCGAAACGTATTGGAATCATGTCTTATTTGCAGATGAAAGCAAATTTAACATGTTTGGTTCCAATGGGCGTATAATTATATGGAGAAGAAAAAATGAGGAACTTAATCCCAAGAACTTAGTTGGAACAGTAAAGCATGGCTGTGGAGGTGTCCTTGTGTGGGGGTGCATGTCAGCATCAGTACTAGATAATTTGGTATTTATTGATGGCATAATGAATCATGCTCTTTATTTAAATATTTTAAAAGACAATTTGAAATTATCAGCCCAAAATTTGGGTATTGGAAACAACTTTGTTTTTTATCAAGATAACGATTCTAAGCACCGGGCTCTCAACGTTCGCCTCTGGTGTCTCTATAATTGTCCACAAATTCTGAAAACACCACCTCAGTCGCCGGATTTAAACCCAATAGAACACATTTGGAGAGAACTGGAGGTTAGAGTACGAAGGCCCGGCATTAAAACAAAAAGCGAACTAAAAACAATAATGATTGAAGAATGGTGGAACATTGATGCAGAAATTACCAAAAAACTTGTGAACTTTATTCTCAGACGTTTAAAAGCTGTTGTGGATGCTATAGGATATCCTACTAAGTACTAATTTATCGAAATATTACAATATTTACTAATATGTAGAAATTCTTTTAAAGTGTACGAAGACTTTTGTTAGGTAACTTTTTTGTTACTTTTTGATTATTGATTTTCCAAAAAAAAGTTTTACTATGTTTTTAAAATATTTTATGTAGTTTTATTAAGAACAAGTTATAGATGTTATTAAAAAATTCCCATTCGGAAATATTAATTTTTATTAATGAATAGAGCAGTATTTCATTGAAATTCGTAAGTGTACGAACACTTTTGGGAGCCACTGCATATGGATACAGTGTGTGTTTTACGTGTATGTACAATAAGTCAAAAAGTATTGGAGTCCAACAAACTTTTAGTTAATAAAAAAATTGGTTTATTCAAAAATGTTTGGCCATAATATATTCAGCAAAATATTTTATACCTAAAACTATACAAAAATATTAAATTTTGTGTTTAAAATGAAAATAAAAGACAAAAAATGTTAGGACATTCGCATTTAATCAGTTTTAAACTATTCGCTAGTAAATTTAATATCTTGCAGTAGCATCCTTTCATTTGATAACTTCTGTCAGTTTATTTGGATTAGATTTTAAATTTATTTCCCATTCTGATAGAAGTTATGCTCTACTTCAGTTTTTTTTACTTTTATATGTGTGAAATGCATTAACAAAATATTCCAACTATTCCAAAATTTCTAAATAGGATTGAAATCTGGACTTCGTGCAAAAGTTTTGATGGCACTTTAACAGTTGTGGTAAGGTCCGTAATCTACAAATATAGACTTTATGGTTCAGATTATTGCCTAGCTAAAGCTGGAAATGTAACAATACTTCCATTTTTGACAATTTTCTTTTAAATTTTGTTCATAATATTTTAAATACTTGAATTTGTTCATCTTACAGTCATTCAAATTGAAATTTAACACCAAGAAAGCGCTCTACAGCTCAAGACAATCTGATATCACCCTGTTTTGTTAAGAAAATTAGATTTTTCAGTTTAACTTGTGCTTCCTCACGCTTTCCATTAATGCATTACTGTGTACGCTTTCTTTCCATTCCTTTCAAAAACACTGGATTTACAGTCATCTATAAATATAATCGAGTTCCAGAGTTTTAGAGTCAGTTTAGTGTAGACCCTTAGGGAATTCTCTTTCTGAGGAAGACCCTTTGATTCGTTTTATTTATGAACGTTTTTCTCTGAATACTCGACCATGAAAGTCTTTTTCTGGAACTGTTTTACACAATATTAGTATCTATGATTTTTATCACATTCGTTGGGCCTCGAAGGGATACAACGAGAATATTCCTCAAAATCCACATTTCTTCACGTTCTGTGAAGCACCTTGGGCGTCCATTTCGTTCGATTTATCTTTCGATGCTTTTAAATTATGTTACAATATAACTTAATAAGGTAAATCTATTCGTATTATAAATAGAAGATTTACATGCATATTCATCGAATTTCTCGCAGATTTTTTTATCATTCCAGTGAAAAATAATACGTTTCTAACACGATAGAAATCTCATAGGTTTTTCAGACCAATGCTTTCAAACTTGTTGTGTTTATTGAATCTCATAAATTTAAAGCGTCTTAAGCCATAATTTAGTTGAAATTTCCAAAAAATGTGTCAATTTGTCGTCCCTTTTTACAAAATGTCTCAAAGTATTTCTTGATTGCTACTTTCATTTCGAAAAGAAGTGTAAAATACCTTATTTATTCAATATTTTATTTTAATGTTAAGTTTTATTATCGATTTAGTGCAGTACTAAGAAACAAGATGAATGAAAAAATGTCACCTTTATCAATAACAAAATTTTTTCAATATATATTGAACAATATCAGAAAAGGTGAACTTAAAAATTGCATTCACTTTGATGATTTAAATTAAAATTTGGTACTACGAGTTGGAAGACAATTCGTAACTGACAATATAGCCTACTGTTTAAAGAGGATCTGCAAGATATCTATGAAGAAAGACTATATTTGGGCTTATCGAAGTTATAAATATCCGTGCAACTTTTGAATACACGCAACAGCAATTTTATATACGTATGTAGGTTTTGTTTGTCGGTGTCTTGAGTTAAATTATTTAATGTAGAAACACACACCCGGTGAAAACCTAACAAGAATTTAATGGGGCTAAGGTAATTACGCAACCACTAACCTATGTCATTTTCTTTTACATCACTTTTTGAATTTTTACCCATAGAATTTCCATTTGCGTGAGACCGTGAGAGCTGATGCATAGTAGTTATGTGTTATGATACCACAAACACTATGACCTAATACAAAATTAGCAGTTCAATATTTTAAAATCTTACAATTTGGATATTCTGCTCTATCACTCACCACCTCTGTGGTAACTTAGTAAAATACACATCAATTGATCAAATATCACACAATACCAATAAGAAAAATATTACACACGATACAAATTGGAAAATATTTACACACGATAAAAATTGGCTTTATCTTCAAGCATTATAGACTTCACTTACATTTTTTTCATTGTATTAAAACACGGCCAAATACCTAATGCAGGATGAAAAAGAATCAAAATAATCCTTGAACATAATTAGACAAAAAGGAGAACTTAAGCCACCAACGATCAATTCCTTTCCACTGAGTAGAAGATAGCCTTGCGGTCTTCAGACTTCAAATCGATTGTAGGAAATCATGATCACATCGTTTTAGCTTGACAGCAAGACCTGACAATCAATTATTTTTCACTGGGATAAGAACTAACCAAGTTTACGTCTTCATTAGGGAAAAAATACCTAATTATTTCTTGTTTCTGTCACATATTGCACATATAGCAGATCTTCAACGTTAAAAAACTACCAGTCTTTTTTATCTACTTCTTAATACTTGGAATTTGTTTCCTAGTTACTTTTTGGAGAGAGTAAAGTAGAGTTAATGATATCAAAAACAATTTAATAGTAGAAACTTACATATGGCTCCCGACACGTCAAACGAAAAAGCATAGATAGTCCTCATTAGTTTTTAATGTTCTACACTTGAACCGATCACACGAGCGTCTGCTTTCGCCTCCCGAAGAAAGTATATACACTACCTGACATTGAAAATGCAACACCAAGAAGGAGTTGGCAGAAAGTGATGAAATTTGACAAACAGAGAGAGAGAGAGAGACAGCAACGAGCAATAAGTGATCTTTATTGCAACATTATACACCTTGCCACTGAGCAGCAAGAACGTCTGATCAGTAGGTTGTAGGACCACCGCGAGCGGCGATACAGGCAGCAACACGTCTAGGTACAGACGCAATGAGCGTGCGGATGGTGTCCTGAGGGATGGCTGCCCATTCCCTGTCAACCATTTGCCAGAGTCGCTTGCATGCGTGCCAGTGGCAACGCATGCAAGCGACGTCCAATGACGTCTCATAAATGTTCGTTAGGTGAGAGATCAGGGGAGATAGCTGGCCAGGGAAGCACCTGGGTACCTTGCAGGGCATGTTGGCTGATGCGTGCCGTGTGCGGCCGGGCGTTATCCTGCTGGAAAATGGCATTGGGCACCCCCTGAAGGAAAGGTAGTGTCACCGGCTGCAGCACGTCATCCACGTATCGTTGAGCCGTCATAGTGCCCTGAATACGGACCAGAGGTAACCTGCTATCGTAGGCGATGGCGCCCCAAACCATTATACCGCGTTGTCTCGCGGTATGGCGTTCCACAGATGCGGCCGGATTGGCCCTGTCATCACGTCGGCGCCAGACTCGTACACGGCGACTGTCATTGCTAAAACAGAAGCGTGACTCGTCTGAGAACACCACCCTGTGCCATTCCGTCGTCCACGTGGCTCTATCCCGACACCATTGCAAACGGAGACGTCTGTGTTGTTGGGTCAATGGTAGTCGTCTCATCGGGCACCATGAATGCAGGCCTCCAGCGATCAATCGGCGGATAAAGGTCCTGGACGATATGGGAGCATCAAGGGTGTCCTCCACATGCTGTAAAAGGGCGACAGACGTGGCTCGCGGGGCCGCCGATGCTTGCCGGCAGATGCGTCGGTCCACGCGTGCTGACGTCACTCTGGCTGCACCGGAACCCCTCAAACGTGCCACATTCCTTTGGTCCAACCATCTGTGCCACAACCGGTGCACTGTGGACGCGTGTAGGTGGGTATCTGCTGAGATTTGACGTATGGACCAACCTGCCCTTCTGAGGCCAATCGCCATATCCCTCGTGAAGTCGTCTGTTTGCTGGAACTGTCTTGATTGGCGGCGTCCTGGCATTCTCCGCTACTAGACGTTTCCTCTGAGACACAAAAACAAATTGCAACTTGATTTACCTGGCAAACAGAGCGGCGTGAAACTGACCACTTTTGCAGGTTCCTTCCCTGGTTTTTCACGCCGTGCGCGGGACAGCTGCGCAGTTTGCATCATTTACATATCTCGGTGAGCTGCGTCTACCCTGTAAATTTCATCCAGTTCTGAGTACTCCTTCTGGGTGTTGCATTTTCAATGTCAGGTAGTGTACATCTCGAAGCGCAACTGATTTGTGCGCCTCGCCGGCGCCGAATAATATAAACAGTCCACTGAAGACGGTGTAGGATCAACTCCGAAAGGCTTCTCAGCAAAAGGTCTGGTCAGGTTGCGACAGCACATTCCCATTGATTTATATCGATAAGCCTTTCCATTTCAATGTTTTTTAAATGTTCGGTTATAGTTATTCTGTGAAATTAAGTTATTCCATTTGAAAATTAATAGTCAATCGATCAAAATCAATCATAATGTCAAGTCTTGAAAGTTAAGCTATCTTATCAATTAAGAATCGTCTTCGCATATAGAATCAAAGTTAGGTGTAGTCCTAGAAAGTAAAATATAACATATTTTCCAATAGAGTGGAGTCTATGAAAGGAAATATATAATTATGGGTGTCAAAATTCAAACACAATTTTTCAAGCTGTTTTGATTAAAATAAATTTATATTGTTAATGTTTTTAACCTTGAGAAAAAAATGTTAACAAAATATTTTTCTCAAGGACATTGGTTCTCAAACTGTCGGCGCGCCAGTAATTTTTTTGAAATATTAAAGCATTTAACATTTTACTTTTGAGGGAAAAGTTGCCTATGAAAAGGATGTTTAAACTCAATTAAATATAATGACCATAGAATTATCACTTGAGAAATTGCCCATCGTTTGAGGAACCGAGCATTCTCATTATTATAAGGTAAACATGCAGTTGAGCTTATCTCTGAAACTGAAACTTTTTACTTTTTTAAGAAAATAAAATCTCTGGTGGCATATTAATAAACTGATTATTTTGACGTTTCCTACTTTGATGCCAGTTCTTAATGAAACTACTTCACTGATCCTTTATCTGCGTTATAATTTAATTTGAAATGCATTTTTGGGACGTTTTATTAATTGTCTTGATTCTGAATATCTTTGAAAATGATGCTGGCTCTTTGAATCTTAGTTTTTAATGCTAGAGAAAAAAATAAACTAAATAATTATGGTTTTTTTTCACATGTATAATTGTATCATTCTTCCCTTAAAACCTTTGAATGGGCTGAATATATTTGTGGATTTGGAGGGGTATTGGAAGCATAAAATTTGAGATCCCCTGCTCAAAGAGAATAATAGTTGATAATTTCGATAACAAGAGTTTTTCGAAGAGACTAATGTATTTATTCTTGCTATATAACAGCTATGTGTATGACTCAGAATGTCAATAATCATTACTAGTAGTTTCACATGAAATTGTAACATTTCTACAAATACCCAGTTTTACTTGAACTTATACAAAACACATGCGCGGTTGCTTTTGCTATTAAATCAGTATTGGGGTTGAAAATTTAATCCGAAGTCAAGTTTGTGCTTCGGCATTACTAGATTATTATACGCCATGTTATCTGACTTTTTAATCACGATATCCTATTGAAACTTTAACAGCAAAATCATCGATGGTATGAATTAAGTAGAACATAAACAACCATAAATGAAGTTGCCGACTGATTTCTTATATTTTGTACTGCAATTAACTATCCAAATTTTCATAGCCTCACGTGGTTAGAAAGGACTCTACAGTGTGTTTCAAAATTTCATGTATGAACCTTAAGGGGGAGGTACAGAACACAAAATTAAACCGTATTCACATGAGGATATATATTCGCAAGCGCCACTCGAACGTTTTAGAGAATACAATAAGGTCAGAAATGGAAGATAGCAACATTTAATTTTCATTAATTTTATAGCTTGACGTTATTTGAACGTGCACACATATATTGTGTACCCACATATATGGCGTACACACATATGTGGCATACACACATACACTGAAGTGCCAAAAGTCATGGGATACCTCCTAATATCGTGTGGGACCTCTTTTTGCCCGGTGAAGTGTAGCAACTTGACGTGGCATTGACTCAACAAGTCGTCGGAAGTCTCCTGAAGAAATATTCAGCCATGCTGCCTCTACAGCCGTCCATAATTGCGAAAGTGTTGCCAGTGCAGGATTTTGTGCACGAACTGACCTTTCGATCATGTCCTATATATGTTCAATGGGATTCATGTCTGGTGATCTAGTTGGCCAAATCATTCGCTGGAATTGTCCAGAATGTTTCTCAAACCAATCGTGAACGATTTTGGCCCGGTGACATGGCGCATTGTCATCATCCTGGAAAATTCCATCGTTGTTTGGGTACATGAAGTCCATGAATGGATGCAAATGGTCTCTCCAAGTAGCTGAACAACCATTTCGAGTCAATGATTGGTTCAGTTTGACCAGAGGACCCAGTCCATGCCATGTAAAAACAGCCCACACCATTATGGAGCCACTACCAGCTTGCACAGTGCCTTGTTGACAACTTTGGTCCATAGCCTCGTGAGGTCTGCGCCACACTCGAACTCTCCCATCAGCTCTTAACAACTGGAATCGTGACTCATCTGACCAAACAACGTTTTTCCCGTCATCTAGGGTCCAACCGATATGTTCACGAGCCCAGCAGAGACGCTGCAGCCGATGGCGTGTTGTTAGTAAGGGCAGTCTTCTGCTGCCATATCCCATCAACGCCAAATTACGCTGCCCTGTCCTCACGGACACGTCTGTCGTACGTCCCACACTGATTGTTGCTGTTATTTGACGCAGTGTTGCTTGTCTGTTAACACTGACTACTCTACGCACACGTCACTGGTCTCGGCCACTGCGTTGTCTATGGTGGGAGGTAATGCCTGAAATCATATTTTCTCGGCACACTTTTGACACTGTGGATCGAGGAATGTTGAATTCCCTAACAATTTCAGAAATGCTCCATGCGTCTAGCTCCAACTAGCATTCCACGTTCAAATTCTATTAATTTCCGTCGTGCGGCCATAATCACGTCAGAAAACTTTTCACATGAATCACTTGAATACAAATGAAAGCCCTGACAATGCACTGCCCATTTATACATTTCTTACGCGATGCTACTGCCATCTGTATATTTGCATATTGCTATCCCATGACTTTTGGCACTTCAGTGTATACTGATGTTAGTTTAAAGTTAAGAGGAATAGCACGTCAATTTTTCAAAAGTATGCGCGTAAATAATAGTAATAACGTTCAAAATTTAGAGGGAGAGGGGTTCTGATCAGACTTGGCAAAATTTAGAATATGTATCGTTTCAAGTTCTATGACTGAAAATAGAATGCTCGACATAGTTCGGTTCTTTTAGAATGTTCGGCATTATAGGAAAGGAGTGCATATACGCTATTTGAAGGCAAAAGAACTATTGAAGTAGCTAGACGTTTGTTAATTTTATACTGCTTTTTCTTCTTTTCTAAGTTCTAACTTCAAGTGTCACGTAATGACATATGAGGGTTAATAGATGTATTTGTGTCTAATTGCCTTTGCAATTAAAAAATGACTGAAAATATGCATAGACTAACCCATTTGAAAACAAGGATTATATTCAAATTAAAAATAAAAGCACACACAGGTTTTTTACTTCTTTTTGTTCAATGCTCTAATTTCATTTGTAACTATGTGACACATGGCGCTAATAGATGTATATTTGTCTGTCTTCGCAATTAAAAAAAGATTGAAAATATACATAGACCACCCCACTTGAACGCAAGGGGTTATACTCAAAATAAGATGAAATAAAAAGCTTCAGGAAAAAAAATCGGAGAAATGGCATGGCTCTCGGAACAATGGATTTAGCCTTCGATGTGGCTCGAAATTTGAAATACTCAACTATTTATAGTTTTCTATAGATCGAATGCTCAACTTAGTGAATAATTCAGCTTCCTATAAATATAAAGTTGAATTGATGGTAAATGATGGGAAAAATACACCGATTTCAGTGCTAGATATACCGGAGAAAGCCAAATAATGTGGGCTTCTCACAATATAGGCTTTTTCAAGCAATTAGCAGACCAGTGCATGGCGTCTGGGTCAAACTTTCTCAACTGCTTATATCAGTTTATGACAAAGTGTTATTACTCGCATTTCATCTTATTTCAATTAATTAATGACTCCATATTCATTATTAGCATCCTTATTCACATAAATGAATTTCACAGCCCAAAATAAAATAAAATCCAAAAATATCTAGCAGCCATTTGCTTGATTTTGATGGTGTAAATTCTTACTTTTAATGAAATGTATGGCAAAAACATGTCACCACAATTAGATTCTGAACGTCCACCTCATTCCCTTGTTCAAATGCGATTCGTCATTTTTTTGGCAATGAACTTATTTCGAACTGTGCGATATTCATTTTCATAGAGCACATCATCCACTCTGTTGCACGGATAAAGTAAGAAGCACTATTATTGCCAGAGTTAGAAAACATTTTCCTTCTGAGAGAAAAATACGTCCAATTTTCTAAAACTTTTTATAAACTATTTGCGTTGGAGAAAAGAGATTCAGTTGGTAATATAGGAAACTTTCAGGCAATCAATAGACAAAGAATCTTAAAAATCTGGGTGAACAAATTCTTTCTAACATCAATATTTTTCATAAATAATGGCGCAGTTCCATCTGAAAATCAGTAAATTTAGATATAAAAAGGGAGATATTAACACAGAAATGACAGAAAAATTGATACAGACGAGTTTATGCAAAAATCATAGCAACGCCACTTATGCACGTCATCGGTTGTATTATTCAGAGTCTATGTAAAGCGATAGACATCTATGGAGGCTTCTAGATATGTTCCAGCCGTGATAATTGCAAATTATCACGATTTAAGCGATTTTCAACGGTGCTTGATAGCTGGAGCTCGTGAGATGGGTCATAACATTTCAGAATAGAGGAGAGTTTTCGATTTTCACGGAATAGGTATTCAAGGCTTCTGGTGGAGACCTCAAGAATTCTGGTGAAACCTGTAACTTACGACAGCAGTATGGCTATAAAAAGACTGGTTGAATGTGCCCAGTGTCGTATGATAAGAATCGTTTCACGTGATAGGCATCTAACACTGTTTTTAAATAACTTCGGAATTCAATACTGGACTCTTAAAAATAATCAGCTTGAGGACTATGCAATGTTCCCTCAAAGATATGGGCCTTTGGAGCCAACTCTCAGCTCAAGTACCCTTGATGAATACTCGATACGCAGCTATGCGCCTCACCTGGACGTGGACACCTCCACTGGACACTTGATTGTAAACGAGTATTGTACAAAATAAAGAATTCTCCCTAAAGTAAAGTTTAAAACGGAATTTGGAATTTATTTTCAACTTATATTCAGTTACTGAACCGAACGGTTATGTTCATATTTTCCCAACTGCTGAGTAATCTTTCAATAGAGACTAATTTTTAGCCTATATTTTATTGTGTTTTAAACAATTTGCTGGGCATAATTGTTCTAAAATTAAGACTTTATGTCTAGACTTTATATAACTAAAAATACTCCATGTGACGATTACCAGAAATAATGATGTGTTTTATTATTTAGATAAATTATATACTCTGTACTGTCCGAACTCGATTAACTTCTAGAACATCGTATAGAGCGGTTCAAGAACTCATTTGTGTGAGCATTTCATGCGATTTTGCATTAATGGTATACAAATATAATACTTACCAATAGGGGGACAGTTGGAAATGGGTGGTTCATAATTTATCCTCGATAACGTTATCGTTTTTCTCTTTCTTAAATTGCTTCTTAAATGATTTAAAAATAAAAGATAAATTAGCCTTCATGTTCAGCTAAGCTAATTAAAACATACATACATACAATCAAGGGTTCTTTTATACATACCTGTCCTCTAGGGGGATTCTGAATCTAACTGGAATATTTGGTCATCTGCTGTCATTACCAAACGAAAAAATTTACTCGAAAAAGGTTATCAGTGTTTGTAAACAAATGGGGCATTAGTACTAATCAAAAATTAAATAATCTAACGTCCTTAAAAACATGAAATCTTATAAAAGTACTCTTGGAAAACGGATGAATTAAGTAAAATTACTGAGTGAAAATTTATAATCCATTTCTATCACTTCAGACACTTCAAAAATTTGCTTCTATATAAAATATTTACGAAACTAACATAAAGTTAACTAATAACTTTTAAGGTTATAAAGAGACATTAAAATAAAATGTAATTCAACAATTTTACACTGATGTGCATAAATTAAGGGTCAGATAAAATATGCAAATTGACGGACTCGTGTCCAAAAATCACTGACAGTAGCAACAGATGTAATAAATAGAAACGTGACTACAAATGTCACATGACAGCACAAGATTGCTAAAATTTGATAAAAGCTGAAGAGGGAGTCTGGTGACTGAATGATTTTTCTTGTATTAAGCTGTATGTGTCAGTTAAAAGTTGTTATGGTGAGTGACATAATATCATTAAGAACACATCTCGATTATTTTACCCGTGGAAGAATTGAAAGGAAATTGTAAGAAGGACGTTGAACGCGAGACTTAAGTTCGCGAGTTTATGTTCGGAGTGGGCTAAAGCGTAGTCTCACGGCTGTGCAAACAATTTTCCGAAAGTGGAACTGCTGAAAGATGGTACAGCAGTGGTCGAACACCCAAAACAACCCTGCTGAAGATCGTTATATGACAGTAACGGCGAAAAGATGTCGCCCCATAACTGCTGGAAGGTTAGCACGAGAGCTTCAGGCAAGCACTGGGATCATAATATCACGCTAGACCGTGGGGGATATTATGATCAACATGATCAGGGGATTGAATCATGTTGGTTCCTTCTACGTCACACGAAGCAGCTAGGTTTTGACGATGTCGTGAAACGCCAACTGGGCTGACGATCAATGGGCCAGTGTTCTGTTCACAGACGAAAGTAGATTTTGTTTGTCCGTCCGTTTCGCGACGGGCCAATACATCTGGCGTGAGACCCGTATGCTTCCACCAACATCCTGGAAATAGACCATTACAGAGGTGGTGGAGCGATGATCTGGGGTGGTATCATTATGAAAGGAAGTACCGAGCTTTACTTGTTGGAAAGTGGAACCATGAATGTTTAGCATTATTGATAGGACGCTGTTATTCCTCATGTTACGCAAATTTCGTGGTGCTGTTGGAAAATGGCCCAGAAGTCATTGTAGGAGGGAAACCACTAGCTGGCTACTTGGTGCATGGCAGAAAGAATGGGATGAAGGAGAAACAGGTACATGATGTGTTGCCTAGAGTGTCACTAAAATCGGCAAGTTGGACCAGGGAAGAGACACTCTTCTTCACAGGGCATGGTCCGTTCCCATCCTACCTAACGAGGTTTAAAAAAAATCAATTCAGAAAATTGCTCCTGTGGTGAAATCGGCACACCTCTACATTACATCACAGTCTGCCCCCTTACAGCATCATGGCATATGAGGACGCCTGCCGACCACCTTCAAATCGCATGGCTCAGGAACATTACTAATACCAAGGGCTCGAGGATCAAAATTATTAACATGATGAGATTCATTGAGAATCATCAGGACTTGATCAACCAAAGAGACTGAAAAACCTACTTTTTTTTTCTTCTCTCATATTGTATATATGTATATAGTGTAACTTAGTATAATATAGATGTAATTACTGTATAGATATAATAATGTATGAATGTAATGTGCTCTAAATTCTGGATAGACATGTCACCTCGGTGGCATACTCTATTCATCCCAACCACATTTGTTTAAACTGGTACAGTATCTCACGACACTAGGCACAGGAATGTGTGTTGGTGTTAGTTAGTTAGGTGCTGTTGGAAATTCCTACATCTTTATGAATGACGCTCGTTGTCATCGTTCGGTCTGTGTTGATGACCTTATGAACACCGAAGGAATCAACCAAACGGGGTAGCCTAAATACTCTCATCATCTCAATCCTATAGAACTTATATAGGAGTCCATAAAATCCCATAGAACTTGTATAGGAGTATTGAGGCGCATGGTAGAACGAAATCCCCCACCTCGTACTAAGAAAACGCCTGGTTATTCCACTGAAACAGGAATGACGAAACCTATCTCAAGATTCACTGAAAAATTTTGTGAAGAGTATACTCAACTAATTCCATTCGTGCATTGATGTGAGGGGTGGACATATACCCTATTAAACTTTGACAGGGGACAGTATTCGAAAAGTTAGGAAAGTTTTGCTTCTGGTTCGCCATAGACCAAAAATGATACGCTTTGTTAATTTAGGAGGTATTACCGGTACATTCGAGCAACTTTGTTTCTTTATGTGTGGAAATCTCTGTGAAGTATGCCTGTATTTCTAATTATTATGTTTATCATCATCATCCTTTCAGAGTTTCGTTTTTCTCTAAATATATAACTGACTCTTAATTTATGGGCACCAGTGTAAATTCGTTGAATTTGATTAAGTAACATATAGCTAGGAAATAATATCAGTATGTAATGAGATTGTTTTAAAATTTTATGTTCATTTACCTAATTCATCGTGTTAAATTGTAATAAATTAAAAGAAAGTTATGATAACGATTTATACAGAAGCCAACTTTAAAAAGGGCTTCAAATTTTACACTTTGAATCAAAGATTTTTCAATTACACTGAATTCCTAACATATTTGATACTTCACTGCTTAAAGTGAGAAATGCCATTATTTTATTCTTACCGCCATTATTTTATTCTCTGGATTCCCTAACGAAAAAAGATAATTAGAAACCAATTGACACGGCAACGCTTTTTAATGATACAACACACTCCCTTATTCGATCGTCTTTTTTCTTTCTCGATTCTTTTTCTTGTTTTGAAAAAGAATCGAAGTTAAAATAGAAAGAACAAATACAATTAACTTTTGAGTTCTTTCTTCAGGGATTGGAATGCTGATTTTCCCGAAGTTTTAATTTGAACCTAATTTTCGACCGTGGTGTAATTCGAATATGGGATCTTCACTCCATCCTCCGTTCAAGACAGCGCAATTACTCCGAACCAATCAAGCAGTCCCAAAATCCAAGAACACGCAGTTTTCTGTTCTTTGACGTCAAATGCGTACGCAGATCTCCACCCACACCTCACGGCGTGGCGCGCTTCATATAAAAGCGAATTCCCTACTTTCCCGGAACTACAACTCCACTCTTCTCTTGCCTCGCGACTTCGGTTTCGCTTTCGGATGGCGTTCAACATGACGTTCCTCTCATCTGCACTCTTTCATCTGCTTATTTTCTCGACAGCTGTATACGCAAGGCCGCCTTCACCCATCGGCTACTTTCCCAACCCACCTCATCCTTGGTCGGCAGGTACCGTTGTTTATTTATCTGTTTGCTCATTAGGTCCGTTCGGATCTCCCAAAATTTTCAAACATATCGAGTCTGAGGTTTTTAGAGTTTTAAGGCAGTCTGTTTTTCAAGCCTTCCCTGGTCGACTCCTTGCTTGTCTAAAGCTGTCCAGGGAGGATCTGTATTTTAATTTTACAATGGGTGATGAAATTATTACAGCCACCGTGCAAAAGAGGTATTTTTTGAGTTTTAGGTGAAAATGGATGGCAACTATATGATAGGTGGTGAAAGAAACAGAATTGCAAACTATTTTTTTAATTTTTTGATATAAGCACGTTATAAAATAAAAATAATTCAATGTAACCAAGCTTTCTTTTTAATAATAACTGGTAGAAATGTAAATTGTTAATTTATGAAGGTGGCTCTAATAATATGATCATCCACTGTATGCTTTTCTTGTACATTTGAAGGTGCATGAAGTCAATGACTAGAATTAGAATGTCCAGACGAAGTGGGGTAGGAAATAATCACATGCTCTTTCAATATTCTTCATTGTTGTTCCAACTTCTATAAGAAGACTCATAAATGTAAATGAAACTAATAATAAATTCCGATTTTGAACTCGATTTTTTCAAAATGAATATCTTCTACCTAAAAATTATATACAAGTAAAACTAAATTCTTTTTTCAGTACATAAATTTCCCGCAGTCTCAAAATTAAAAAAAAAAAGAATTAGCCAGATTTGTAAACTTGCAATCTATTTTATACTAGTTTAGATATTCTTCATTCTGGTTTCAGATCCTATTAAAAGTTTCAAAATTTTTTATGAAATTAATAATAAATTCCACTTTCGAACTTTATGCTCTATTTTCTCAAAAAAATATTTTTCTATTTAAGCTATTGTACGCAATATAGTACTGAATCCACTCTCCAGTACATAAATTTTTTCCCTTGTATCTCAAAATTTTCAAAATTATTTACGCCAAGAATTTAAAGATTTATACAATATATTTTATGCTATTTAAAAATGCTTCGTTTTGTTTAAGAGGGCACAGTACCTTTAAAACTTTAAAAAATCGATTTTCCAATTTTGATCTATTTAGATAGTTTGAAATGTTCTGATTCTGGTAAAAAAACGCATGAAAAAATTCGCATTCGTTCGTTCGTAATGAGGATTTTTCGAATACACCTATTTTTATTTTCAGCTGTTCGTTTGTTTACGTTGCTTAGTTTTGGTTTGGAATTATGCTATTAATTTTTCGAATTATGCTATTTATTTTTTTCGAAAGTTTTAATAATAATATTTTTTACTGTAACAAATATAAGCAGAATATGTACTCTTTCATTTCACAAATCTATTTGTTTACTTGAAGCACGTGAATGCTAAAAATAACTATTTCAACTTTAATTGCATTTATCTCAGAATGGTAATTTTCAAGCTTGCGCGCACTATAAATCTGCAACTAATGAACGTAGACTCCTGAAATTTTGAATGAAAGTAGATTATCAAAAGGGCTTCAAAATAAAACCAAAATTTTACTCAAAAGCTAAAAATATATTAAAATTTTTTGATATAATATGAGTGAAAATTTGGAAAAATTACTGAAGTGAAATATTAATTGATTATGTTATATTTATGTGTTACTTAACTACTATTTTTTGGTTTTAATTTAAAATAAAAGCATTGTGTTACTCATATCAGCCATTAGTTTTATAGAAATTGCACAGGATGACTCAGAATGTTGCGCACAAGTTATGCTTGTAAAAAGAGTATGTTAAAATGACCTTTTGTAAATTATAGTAAAATATTATTTAATTTTTAAAAATCAAACCAATTTTTCTGCATTGTGTAGTATAAAGTATAAATAAACCCTGCAAAAAATTTCATTATGATACACATAAAACTTTTGGTGATACAGTTTATCGAAATTAGTCTATTTTACCTGCTGATTTGTATGCTTAAAGGTACTGTGCCCCCTTAAATTAATTTTACACAGATATTTTTAAAAATGTATGCAATGCCATTCTAAATCCTCGTTTCAGTATAAAACAAAACATTTATTGGGTATAAAAGTAAATGTCTGTTGGGCATACAAAAAATTCCGATCTGGTATCTTTAATATATATACTAAATATAACAGTATTTAGTATGTTTTATTTATACATGATATTTAGTATATATTAAGTATGTCTACATACATATTTTGGCCTGTTTCTGTAATAAACCTATATTCACCTGTACACTAACAAAGAAACTGTTTAGATAATGACGGAGCACGCGACTAATTTGTCTGAAACTTCTATCGATCCTTAAATTCCGATAATTTGACCTTTCTGCATATTATCTTATTCGCGTCGCATTGACGATTTCGCAGATCAGCACTGGCCTTTTTATAGAGAACATTTGATTTCGAAAAATAGTTACAAGTGTGATATTTTGGTAAATAAAATTAGCATAGAAAATATTTTCTTTTAAATAAATACAAAATTCCATTTTAGGAAGACCCCAATTCAAGTCCAAATGATGCATCTTTGAATAGAGGACTGTATCTCTAAAACTACTGAAGGGAAAAAAACTAAAATTTTAAAATTTTGACATCTTTGTTTTTCGTCACCACTGAGTCATCAAGCATTTGAAATTTGTACTTTTCAATTCATAATTTTTCAATTATGAATGAATGAAATAATAATTAGAAATATCGCTTTGAAAACAAAAAAAGATGTGTTTTGTTTTAGATTATTTAATTGTCTAGTATACCATAAAAGTAAAGTAAGTAATTAGCGTCGCACTGGAGCAACACAACGGGCTATTGGGATGGTCCGGGATCAATCCCAATTCAAGAACGACGTCTCGTAATTTTGAACCACGATAAGATGACGAGAACAACACCTGAGCTGGCACCCCACTCTCTAAATTTCCACACCACGCCAACTTGAGGATATTTCAGGCCAGAATAGATTTAACGTGCACCAGCCCCCGTGAACACGACGGTCTTTGACTGGACTGAGTTTCGAACTCACAACCCTCCGGTTGTAATCCGTTGCTCTCCCAACTGGACTACCGTTGCCCAACCCATAAAAGTTACATAAAAGTAACTTTCATCAGGTGATTATTTTTTGGGAGGAATAAGGAAAAAACTGAAATCATTTAGCAATAAGAACTCTGAATTTTAACCACTCATAAACTGCTACAGATTTGACTAAGATAAATATATTTATACGGATTCTAGCTATTTTTATTCAGAGAATAAGAATCTGGAACTGTAAATAGGGGTTATGCTAACAAAATTGAGTTGACATTAAATTTAACATGAAGACGAACCCTTATGAAGAGAAAATGCATATTTTATTTAAAAGGTAGGTAGGTAGGTATTTAATTAACGCCACACTGAAGCAACACAACGGGCTATTGGTGACGGACCGGGATCAATCCCAAAGGGAAACATCCGGTTATTTAAAAGATTAAAAGGAAGAAAGGTATATATTCGGAATAGTAGATATTATTCCGTCTTATGATACTTTCGGTTTGTATGTATGCACGATATTCCAATAACAAAATGTGTTTGGATACTTTTTTGACAGACTAGAAGGAAATTAAGTAAATAAACACCATACACATCCTTCCAACTCCCCTTTATCCTTAAATTGAAAGCTATTTAGATTGTATTAATCCTCCCATGTACTCTCTTAGAATGCACAAACTAATATAAGATTCTACTACATATCTAACCAACTTCAATACGAGCCCTCTTAAGCAAATTAATCGGGATGGCAAGTTAGCAGCCCCAACATATGTATACGTGTAATAGAGTGGAAATATAATAGAGTGGAAATATAATAGAGTGGAAATATAATAGAGTGGAAATATAATAGAGTGAAAGTATGATAGAGTGGAAATATAATAGAGTGGATATATAATAGAGTGGTTATATAATAGAGTGGAATATTTGAATAGAGGGGAAAGTTTTAATATATTGCAAAAGCGTCAGCTCATCAAATTCCTAATGGGTATTTATGAGAAACCTGAACCCTGTCCGCTAATAATTTGAATAGACAAATTTTTTACTGTGTAGCTAAAACGAAACATTTGCTAAGGATTAGTCTGCTAAAACATGATTAGGAAGGTGCGCATCACTTATTAATAGTTATTTCTAAAGGAATGTATTAAAAATTGTCTATCACAAAATAATAAGCCACTAGAAGGAAAGATCTAATTCCGATACAAAGTTTCGTCATCTGATTCAAAATTACGTGGTGTTCTCCTCAATCTTTCCCTTTGGGATTGATCCCGGGCCGTCACCAATAGCCCGTTGTATTGCTCCAGTGTGACGGTAATTAAATACCTATCGATACAAAGTTTTGAAAGAAAGCACAATGAATCCATGAAATTGGCAAATACCAATTTCAGTATTCGATGCATTTCCCACTCGATGGAGTTTTGTTATTGTGTATACGGAGGCAAGACCCCCACACAGGGAGGGGAGGGAATAGCTGGTTTCATGGTACCGAAATATGAGATCTAAAGGGGAAATGTGAGCACTTCTGCTTTTTTTGTACATTTGTACTGTAATGAAAAGACTTTCTTTAATGTAAACATCTCAGATTAATCAAGGAATTCCACTTTGCTAACGATGGAAAACTGCAACCAGTGCAATAATTTATATGGTCCTTTCACTTTTTAAAGTTGCGAAATTCAGGGGGTGCGAATACTTTTTGCACCATATATCTGTGAAAGTTGGTCTAGGAAAATTCAGAAGTTCTAGCGTAATATACTTCAAAGATCGGCTACGTTTTAAAATAGAAAAATTTTAAATCTTAATAGTAGGATCCTACGAAGTTTTAAAACATTAAATGCTGTCATGGGGTTTTGAAATCTAAACATCTGAAGCTGTTTGTTAGAAACCTTAAATGACTCTTGTTTTGTTGCTATATTAATTATTATTTTTAATCACTCTGGTTGTTTGCTAACGTCAACTTAATACCTTAAATTTCACTCGTTAACAAACAGCTGCTTAAATGCCAAGAGCTGATATTTCGCAAGTGATAACTTTACAGAGAAAAAATAAAGCAATTATTGACCTCTACGATAAAATTGTTGAAATTCAAAAAGGGTTTTGGTACCTCATTACAGAACCCGTTTTCAATATCAAGTACCGGTGGAATAGCTTTCATGGAAGTTCAGAAGCCAGACTTCCTCTAATACAAAAATTAATTCGGCAGAAAAAATAAACCCCGAAAAAATCTGAAGAAAAACGACGAGATTTGTAACGTAAATCTATGTGAGACGTCAGTTAATATGTTAAGGGCCTTGATTTTCACCCCAAAAAGACAACCAGGGACTGCTGATACCCCATACTTTCACCCTCAAATAGTTTTTTACTATGATTGGTTAATGGCACTTGTCATGCACAATGAGAAAATCTTCAGTAGAACTCTTTTCCCCTAACCCCTACTGAAGGTAGAATGCAGTTCGCATAGTATGAGCAGTGGGTCCTTGCGCGTGATCTGTCATTTTCTCCATGTTCTCTCTCATTTCCCCGTCTTTGTAAAGAAAGCCTCAAGCTCCGAGACAGCGTCTGAATCATCGAGTTGTCAGTATTGAGTACAATTGCAGATTTGGGGCAATTTTTAAACTTCAGGTTTAAAAAAGTTGTATTTTATTGTCGTTTCGGAAAAGAAACAATGGCGAATCTAATTGACTTATAAGGTTGTCTAATGTAAGGATTCGATTTCCTTTGCTTTCGATCCAGGTTCGGTTCCTGTCAGGTACTATTCCTCCATGGATGCCTCTTTCTCTTATGTGTCAGTAAAACTTTCATTGTGTGTGTACCTACATTACATATCTGTCTTGTGTTTGGCGTAAGTTGGCCAAACATGGCCCTTGCGCCATAAGACCCAACCAACCAATATCGTCATCTAGAGTTATCAATGTTACTCTACGCTGCTGTCAATTACTGTGGCTTAGTCGAACTAACAGGGCTACAGCTGGTGGGTAGAGTTCACTCCCATTGTGCCGCCCACTGCCTATTGTGCACTAGCTTTTCCCGAGAAAGCAGGGGCGACACAACATCTCTTTTGTTTATCATGAAGTAAACTACGCTTTCAGATTTATTGCAAATTTATTTTCGAACATCATATATGCATTCATTCAAAATATGTCCAAGTATATTTTTCATCTCTTTTTAAAAATTTCTTAGAAGTGTCAAAAACTGACGGGGTTGAAATATTTACGGGCTACCAGGATATATAAATAAGATTTCTGATTTGTAAAGAGAAAACGCGAATGAAATAAAACCCAAAACAAATACCGAGGAAACTTTCCTAACATTCAAAGCGTGTTTCACATTCGTCCCTGTCACTCGTGCGTATCATTATGGACATGACTCTTGATATGCTTTCCTATACATAAGCAAAGCTAAAAACAAATTCTCGGAGCAATGAATTTAGATAGCTTGATTTCTAAATCTTTTTCGAATAGCATATGAAAAACCAAATGCAAGCGAAACGTTTTTTCTGTCTATTTACAACGACGTGGTATCGCTTAGGATAAAAAAAAGAGCAAATAATCCTTAGGAAATCAACATTAGATGCTTGTTAAAATGTCGCACGTCTTCGTGTAATTAGCCCGCGTATAACAAAAACTAACTGCAGTGGCAAACCAAACGTGTGCATTGTGATTAATTTAAAGCATTTAAAATTCAAGAAGCAACTTGACATACACTGGTGTGTAAAACTTAAAGAACGTGAGGTTTTCAACTGCTACTTGCAGTGAAGTGACGTGGATGTGGGAAATGATACATATGGTGAATCGCGAGTTATCTAACCGATGAACAAAGAAAGCGTAAAAAAGCAAGTTAGCAAAATAAAAAGTAAGCTTAAGCAAAACAACAACACAAAAACGAAGTAAACATAAAAAGTAAGTAAGCAAAGTAAAAAAAGTAAGCGGATGCTAAAAAAGTAAGCGTAAAAAGCAAGTAGGAAAGTAAATAAGTAAGCGTAAGCAAAAAATAAGCGTAAGCAAAACAACAACACAAAAACGAAGTAAGTAAACATAAAAAGTAAGTAAGCAAAGTAAAAAAAAAAGTAAGCGGAAGCAAAAAAAGTAAGCGTAAAAAGCAAGTAGGAAAGTAAATAAGTAAGCGTAAGCAAAAAATAAGCGTAAGCAAAAAAGTAAGCCTAAACAAACTAAAGCAAAGTAAGAACAAAGCTATGACAAGAACTGAAGCAGACAGAAAAAAAGTCTTTGGACTGAAGTGGTGACACTACACTGGGTACCACGACAGAAGGGTAACTGTGAAAACCTAAATAGAGAGGGGGAGGAGGCGGTCCTTAGTAGGCTGTATGATCACCTCGAACACTGATGCATTCTTTTAACGTTGTTTGCATACTGATAATGAAGTTGGCAGTGGAAATCCTACGGTAGCAGAATCCATTCCTCTGTCAGAGCTTCCGATGCCAAAAGTTGAATATGCACCAGCTTTCTACTGATTATCCTCGGTTATGCAAATCTCCAGACTCTTTCGTCTAATTCTGAGGTAAAATCAGAAATAGTAAATACTAGTGTTCCTAAGGTTTTGCATGCCAGTGTAATAAGATTTTATAAAGTGTACTTGTCTAGAAATCTTATATATAGAACATAAATCTGTTTGAAGTAGCAGAAACTCTTGAATACTAAAATTTGGTGTCATGAAATTTGCACAACTTATTCCAACTGAAATTTCAGTCAAACGCAACTATCTATTATCAGCTCGCTACATTCTCCCCTTAGAACTATAGAAGTACATGTATACAAAAGTACATGTTACATTTAATATAAAATGTAACAAAAAGAATATTTATCGAAGAGGTTGGCTAGTTTGGGGTTTTTATGGCGCAAGGGCCATATTTGGCCATGCTGCGCCAGACACAAGATATACACCATCAAGTAATAGACACACATATCATGAAAGTTTTACTGACACTGAAGAGAGAAATACACCATGAATGCATCTGACATAAATCGAACCTGCGCCGCCTACAACTCGTAGGTTGCTAGCGCAGTGGACATCACCACTGAGCCACGACGGCCCCTTATCGAAGAGGAATAGAATAATAAGATTCGAATTTTTAATCTATCTCGAAACAAACACAAATGGTCATTGGCTCTCACAAGTAGAGTAATTGAAAGTGGGGAGGAAAGAGCATAAACACATGGAGAGGACAAAGCTCAAAATTCTGTTTGACGACGCAACGAAACTGCTGAGGAATCAGAGGCGCAACATGGTTTGTCTGAAGCAGCAAAAACTCGGGCGAAGCGGGGTAGAAAATATAGTAATTAACACCTCCTTATATACCGTTAAATCCTAATCCGAAAACATTAGTGTATTTGTATTTCATGTGGATTGTTTTGATACATCATTGTCATCGGTCAGTTGCCTCAGACTAGTAGATTTGTACCTAGCATGATGAAATTAAACAAAATTATAAGTATGACATAATAGTCAGCAAACCGGTTTTACTAGTAAGCTAATTGCGAAATCTTCACAAAGGTTTTTTATGTAAGGGCACCATTTTGTTTGGGAATAACTTTTTTAAATAAGCATTTTTATTGAACATTTTTTTCAAATTGCGTTATTTATGGAATATGACATAGGACAAATGACCGCCTCTGGCCGCGCTAAAAATACGGGTTCTTTCGACTACATTTTTCATTACGATTGATCATATTTCCGGGGTGATTCGTTCAATTTCTTCTAAAATGTTAAACTTGCGCTATTTAATCTTGTCGACTACTTAACGTAGACTCATTCATTTAAGTTGCCTCATAGAAAAAAAATCCGGCGCAGATAAATCAGGGGTACGAGAGCCAATCGTCGTTTTGACAGTATTCGACTAGGAAATGCATCGTTTAGAAATACTTGGGTCCCTTAGGAAATGTGACCTTTTATGGCTGCAAGAGCGGTATAACATGCTGACATAAGCGACAATCAAATCACAACTGACGGCAAACGCCGAAGAAAAAGATCGCCGAAAAAATGACTTGAAACACTGAACAAATGTTTTCAAAAGAGTCCATATTTGCATTGGAGCCAGAGGCGATCAGTTGGCCGATATTATATTCCATAAATAACGTCATTAATTGCGTAAAAATTTAAAATTAAAATGTTTTATTTAAAACCTATTCCAAAATAAAATGGTGCCCTTATTGTAAAACACTGTATTTACGAGAGAGGAAAGGGGAGAGATAGCTTGAAATCTATCAAAATCGACAGCTTTTTCGTAAAAAGAGAATAATTCTGTTCGTTTAACCCTCTGAGCGACACGAAGTTTATGAAGCGCTTTTACCCTTCATCACATATATTGACTAAATAACCACATCTATTGGTTGAAAGAATCATAGGAAAGACTATTGGTTAAGAAGGTCAAACTGACCAATCAACTATCATAAATCAATTTAAAATTCATTTATTGTAATTTTCATTGGTGCTGAAATTGTATCCAATAAATTAGCCAAGTGACGTCATGTTCGGAATATGTACAAGGAGCACTTTGAGTAGCAGGAACACTACCCCCACTTACATTTAGCTTGAGAGAAAGTTCCTCTCAGAGTCAATTAACATCATCACTCCCTCTCCATACAGGTAAGTGGTTTCCAATCAGAAACTAAAAATCAGAATTTAAAAAAATGTGGTAAAATGATTTGAGCTGAAACGGTTTGTAAGTTGTTTCAAATGGAACTCAGAGAGAGAGAGAGCCCTTCTTGAAAGAATATTAATGTTAAAAAAATATGAATTTAAATTTGATGAAATATTGATAGTTTATGATCTTGAACGCAAACAGTATAGTAAGATGATTCAGATCTCAAAAGTCAAGGAAGATTTCTTTTGAGTATCATGTACTATTAATAATAGTCTTTACATTTTGGGGGAAATGTTACTGAGCTTATTGAATTAAAATCCGCAGAGAAACATGCGGCTCCATTTGGGAGATCTATTACATGCGTAATTTGTACGGACAACCATCTAAGGACTCCAAATATCCCTCATTACATCTAATTAAGGTTTGGATCTTCTCTAGTTTCATAAACAGACCTACCGCTGTTCGGTGTCCAATTTCACGCATAACACTGTGTAATTTCACGCATAACACTGTGTTGGATAAAGCGCGTTCGAACTAATTATCTTTGTTTCGTTTATTGGATACTTTAAAGTATCCTATTACACAAGTATTCCGGAATATTGTAGGATAGCAATATAATGAAGGCAATGTTTAACCAGGCTCTAATGACTGCTAAAATTTGGCCTCGTTTCTGTATTACTCAGTTTCTATATTAGATGCTTATTCTTTTAGTCTAAACTAACGTCTTTCTGAGAAAATGCTGTCCTGATAATTAGCAGTTTACTCTAAATCCATGGATTTTTGATATTTTTAATTTTTCTGATTTTAATTAACAAACATACTATCGACTTAGAACACTCATTAACTGACATTGTTTTCAGAGGCAATGCTCATTTTCATGATGATGAGAAATACATTCTTTGCTGTAATCTATCTGAAAGAAATACAATGTAATCAAAATGTGCTTATGATTTTTAGTTTTTGACCTAAAACGTAATAATCAATCTTTAAACAGCTATACTGTAAAATTCACTTTTTTAATTAATAAGTTTCTGCTCTAAGTCGACGTTACATTTGGAGGGAGTATTTCACTGTGGAATTATAGTTTTTAACTTTTGAAATGTGCATAGCTATGCTTATGCTAATTCTAAATGGATTTAAATAAGGTATCAAATATTAGTTAAGCACTACCACCAATAGATATAAATAAATAAGGAACTAAACTCAGATGCTTGTGTGGGTCTGCTAGTTTGAACATTTTTCAAGGCGATAGTTTTTATTCAAGTTGCATTGCTAAAAGCTGAGCTAGTTTTTTTCAAGTTGTTATCTTGAGCAAATTTCCATACCAATGTTCCTCAAGTTGCTTTTATGTAGAAATTTCAAATATTTTGGGAAGTTTTGTTATTAAATTAAAAAGTTTATTAAAAATACACAATAAAAATAGCATTATTCTGAAAAGACAGTTTGTATATCTATCAACTTGAATCGATTTCTATTTATTTTAAGTAATGTGCTCAGCAGTTTTAAATAAGACATGTTTTATTTCAAGAAACCAATGTTTTAAAACGTTTTTTATAGATGCATTAAAGGGTATATATAAATTTATGACCATTAAATTTTAAATTGGAAAAGGGCACGTAAGGCTCATTCTCAAAACAATTTAATCGGTTAAGTTAGTCTTGCATAAAATTTAATACGCATTAGCTTTTGTAGCATGCGTATTTTAATTGGCTTTAAATTCTTAATCTCGTGTTTTTATTTTCCGATTTATCACTGCACAATGTTTTAACGGTATATGAAAGAAGTTGATTGCGTCTTTATGAAATCGAAAATATTTTGTTCTTGAAACGCAGAATCAGTTAAGAACTTAGAAAAATGCATTTACATTCATTATTTTGCTATTGTCTTGGCTATCCAGAACTGTTCATTGTTTTCGAGGATTTCAGAGATTTTGTGCACAATAAATAAAAGCGTACTCTTATTTTTCTTAGCTTTGAGAGTACTTCATTCCATATACTTATAATGTTAAAAATTTTACTATCTGTATTTTTTAATGGAGTAAAAGACTATGGATAATGACTACGCTTACGATAATGAGCAATTAAATGTTATGCTTGGATTCATAATTTCCATATTTTGTGTCCTGTGTGTCTATTGTAACGAAAAACGTGGCATAGAAATTGTTGTTATTTGTATATTGACGTATAGCTACAAATGGGATGGAAACAATATGCAATCAACCGCTAAGATATTAATTTGCCAATTTTGCTGCAAAATTTACGTATGCTTAATTTGACCTTGGAGCAGAGCATGATATTACTAGAACTGTACAGAAGAGCTCTCGCCGCTCAAATGAAATTCTTCAACAGTACTATTTCAGACAACAATGAAAAATCTGGAAGATAGAAATTAGCGCAGAAAAGAAAATCTAAACGAAGCCGAAAATAAGTTTAAAGGTCAAAATTATCCAACCGGGCCTTTGAACAAATGAAAGAGGTGCAATTGCAATGTACGTTTAGATACTAAATGTGGCAACATGACAGGTGTGAAATTTTCACCATGCACCTTATTGGAAATAAGAATTAACGCCATCAAGTACATTTGAAAAATATAAACAAAATTACATTTCATATTTTGACTAATTTTATTTCATTTGTAAGTATGAAATGCGCATACATATGATTACAAGTAGGTCATAAAGTAAACACACTGCTATAAACAGACATTATTAATTAAGAAACTTTAGCGCAGATGCACTATGCGTGGGTCTGCTAGTATAATATAATTCGAGGAGGCTTAATTCCACTTTGAGATGATTTGCAAACTCCGCAGGAGGATTTAAACTAAAGTGTAACTCTTTCATATTTAATATAACATAATTGTGTGTCATCTAAATTACATATATACAACATTTATCTTGAAATTTTGGACACAAGTTTAATTTCTACCCGCCAGAACTCTTAAACATGTGCAAGCAAAAGCAATTAAAATAATCCTCTTATTGAGAGATTCTCCAAATCTTCTAACTGCATAATAAATTAGATCTGAAGCACAATGATAATTTTATAATTAATGTCATTTATACTTTCTTAGAAATCCTTCAGTAAAAGCACTTTAAGGAATACGAAATGAAGAATCACTTAAGTGCATAAAAACCTTGAGGGAATTTCAGAGAATTGGCTTATATGGATAATGGGTGTTCGTAGAAATACTTTTATCCTTTTTCATTGCATAAAAACTTTTTATCGACTTATTGTAAATGAAAACCGAAAACGTTCCATTTTCCGATTAACTATTGAAAATAATTAAAGTTGAAATGGAATAGGGGAGGGAAATAAAATGCAAAAGGTTTAGAATACACTGATGAAGCTTAACGTTCTATACAAGTAAACAAATATTCGTACTTTAATTCCTTTACTTCAGTTTCAAATTTCCAAATTTGAATGTCGCAGTTCTTATAAATTGATTGATCCATGAATTTAACGAGATAGTTAAAAACACTTTTCTATTAATTACACAGATAGCTCTAATTTGAATCCAAGAGGTATAGTTAAAATTCAAAATAGTGATACATGGAAAATAAATTATTATTTATTAAGAAAATTAAACTACAAATTGAAGCTTTTATTGACTTGGTACTAAATGACTCCCTGAAATTTATAAAAATGAACTTATTACAATTTCCCTAACATAAATAATTCTTCAAAACCATTTCATTGATTAGTTTTAAGTGAATAATAAAATCTTTTGTTATAAGGGCAATTAGTATAAACTCCTTCAAATGTCATTGCATTCTTAGAGAATATTTCCTGTCATTTTATATTTATATTATTTTTGATAGGAATCTAAATGTGTTTGTTCATTTGAAATAATTTAATGGTTAAGACTGTCTATTAAACTTATCTCAATAATTTGAATTCAGTAAATACAAGCAGATAAATTTAACTTAACACAAAGCTTAAAACAAATCCTTACAAGTATAATATTCTTTAGGAAAAGTCCTTTTAATTAGAAGTAATTGTCATTATTGCATTTCTCATTATAATAATAAACTAATTGCTTTTGAACAAAAAAAGAAAGATGTTACAGACAAAATGATTCTATTTTCGTCATTATTTCAGACAGAGCAAATTGTGAAATTTCAGAATAGAATAATAATAAAGCAATAGTTTATTGCAGTGCACTTCCTTTAAGAAAATTATACAAATGTGTTCACATACTTGGGGGTTTGTTGGTAGTTGAATTAACTTCGAATGGAGCAACACAAACATACTTTCAAGGATAAAATGATGTAGACGCACATGAGCTTTCCTTACTTCTGAAAATATAATTTTACAGTTACTATGTATATATGTTGTTGGGGTATATATCAAAAATAAACTTTTATACTTTCATTGTGATGGAAATGAAATATGACAATACACAAATATTTTAAAATACTATTCCCCATATTAGATGGGCAATATTCTTCAAAGTCCAATTATGTAGACAAGAAATGGAGGCGTATTAAAAAAGTATAGTTAGTAGATACGACTATAAAACAGATGTATTAGTAAAATCTCTTAGAAATCACATAAGATATTTTCGAAGGTAATGGGACTCCAAGACATCATTTTTATACATACCTATTTCCTGATCGGGTTTGTTTTAATACTAACAAGGGAAATATAATTTTTATTTTGTTTCCCCTCTCTCAACGAACTAAAGAAGAAAGTATTGATAGTTGGATTCATCAGGTCTTCTAATACTTATAGGCAATAAGTTCGAAAGAGTTGAGAGAAATAAGCTTCGTTATATTGTTTTACGAAAGTAAAAAGCCATATACTTTTATATCGATTGAATGCCTTCTTGGAGTCTCAAATCAAAGCACAAAAAGTTCAGAAGCTTCTTCTTGTACCCTATTTCTACCTGCATGTTTAAACATAAATGAGACTTATTTTAATAAAAGAAAAGTCAATAGATAATTTTTTAAACAAGGTCGTGGGAGTTTTTTTTGTGGATAATGGGTGGTGAATTCCAAATTTTTCCAAATAACACGGTCCACCATACATTTATATCACGGATTTTCTATTTTTGTTGTCCACCCTCCTCTTTCTTAAAGTGCTTTTTTGCAGTCATTGTTAGAGCAAAAGGCAAACTTCAACGCCATTTTCGATTTTTTTACTGTGCCGATCACATTGCGATATGATAGTGGGTGTTGATATTCGAAAATTTCGAAATTTATTAACTGTGTCCGTAACCGTGAGAGTACGATTCTTGTTATTTATATATAAATAACTCTCGAGCACATACCTTCCAATCTCTCCCCTCTGGGGCATATCTTCTTTCGGTGCGTACGGGCTTCTCTAACCTGTGGGGTTTCTTTTCCCATTGGATTTGCTGTCTGGTAAACATGGAGGGAATCTCGCGTTGGGCATGTCAGAGCTGGTTCTGAATGTAGCAAATACCTGTGGGTTAAATATGTGCGAACGTACGAGGTCCCACCAGTTTCACTTCGCCTTCTATTAAAATTATTGAATTTAAAGCTCTTTTACAGATGATTGTATGGAATATAATTTGTTTTGAATTTGTATATTCCATTTATTTTACTGGGCCGTCATGGCTCAATGGGTATGCTCACTGCGCTAGCAACTTGGGAGTTGTAAAAGTGCAGGCTCGATTCCTGTCTGGTGCAATTCCTCCCTTAGTATTTCTCTCTTCTGGGTCGGTTTGTCGGTTTTGGGGGTTTATGGTGCAAGGGCTATATTTGGCCATGGTGCGCCAGACACAAGACAAACAATATCAAGTAATAGACACACACAATGAAAGTTTTACTGAAAATGGGTATGCTCACTGCGCTAGCAACTTGGGAGTTGTAAAAGTGCAGGCTCGATTCCTGTCTGGTGCAATTCCTCCCTTAGTATTTCTCTCTTCTGGGTCGGTTTGTCGGTTTTGGGGGTTTATGGTGCAAGGGCTATATTTGGCCATGGTGCGCCAGACACAAGACAAACAATATCAAGTAATAGACACACACAATGAAAGTTTTACTGACAAAGAAAAGAGAAATACACCCAGGGAGGAATGCATCTGACAGGAATCGAACTTGCGCCGCCTACAACTCGAAGATTGCTAGCGCAGTGGACATACCTACTGAGCCACGGCTGCCCCTCTCTTCTGTGTCAGTAAAACTTTCATTGTGTGTATGTCTATTACTTGATATTGTTTGTCTTGTGTCTGGCTTAATGTAAGTCGTACTTGATCGACTGGCACACCACAGTCCACTCGCGGCTATGCCAGATGAACGCCACAATGTGTGGAAACAGCAAGAACTGATATACCCCAAACATACATACAAAGTCTCTTTCTTTCAATGACGAGACGTGTAACAACGAGTTATTCCCACCATGTCGGAATTATTTAATTCGTGCTATTGAGGAAATTTTATCTTGATGCACCATTCGTATCGAGGTAGAAAAATTACTTTTTCTTCAATCTTATTATTTATCAATCATGACTCGAATTGCATTGCTATTTTATTTTCGTGGAATTCGATTCACCAGGCAATTCAAGATACATCTTTCCCCGTAAGCTATAATGTTACTTTCTAATTGAATCGAACGGGTCTTGATTCGTTTTCTTCCAAGTGCCTGTTACATTCATTTGATTGTCTTCAGGCTGAACAGAACTTCAGCATATGTAGAACTCGCTTCTTTTCTCCAAGAACGTTAAACATTTTCGAAGAAGCAGCGAAGAAATACGCTCTGTAAATTAGGTTACTTTTCATCGAGTGCCGTTTTTCATTTTTTTAATTTCATTGATGATAATCGAATGCTTATTTTCCAGGTATCACTTATCACTTAAGATATATGTGATTTTGATTCTATTGGAGCTTGCTACTATCAATATCCTGAAACACACACACACACACACATATATATATATATATATATATATATATATATATATAGTGACCATTTTTAATTTTAATGTAAATCAAGAATGGATGAAGATTACTAATCAAAATAATTTATTTATAGACTCAATGATATGTTCCTAAAGCATCTATCTCCTAATTTAGAACTATAGTGTAAATTTAATTTCCCAATGGCAGCATTTCAGACTGACTCACATTACAAAAAAGGGACATCAATTTTTTAGACTCAAAAATTACAGTTTTTCTCTTCTAACAGAAGTTAATCGGGAAAAAGAATTCGGATTCTTCACTAAGAGTAGTATGTCATTTAAAAAAAAGTGAAATTACTGCTTTAATTAATAAAATAAATTGACATTTTTATGACTCACGTTACATTTGTGAATTCTAAGAACTGAATGATTAATAATAGCATTTTTGAAATTTTAATCGGTGCTAAAATTAACTTTCGTATATATATTTGAGAATAATTGCTTCTTAATGAAAGAAATTGCAATTAAAAAATTAAATAATATCCTATAGACATACTTATGTGCAGTAAAAATGCGAAGTAAATTATCATTTTGATTCAAAATTGTGTTTAGATCTGAATTTTACTGTTTCGTTTTGTATCAAAAACATTTGTCTTCACTACTTTTTAGTAGCTTCTACGAATTCGTGCACATTATTTACTAAACATTTATTTTTTTTCACTTGGTAGAAAACATGTCGTTTAACATTGTCTCAAATTCCGTCTACTGGACCCTTACCATGTGATGTTGCAAAATAGTTCCACATAATGGATACTTTGTACCTTTGTTCCAGTGTGTTAAGAGAGGTTGCTATGTGTGTTTTTAAACTGGGCCCCCATTTGAACTCAAACCAAATTTCAACATTTGCACACAAGTTGAAATATTTTGTAATAAAAATATATATTCAATAATGACCTCTTTGAATGATCCCAATAATCTGATGCTATTACTGCAGAAATAATAAATAGCAGCTGTAAACAAGCTCACTTGTTTGTTTCCAATGTGCATCTTGGATCTCATCCTGAAAGGTACAAATGTATTTTTCAGAAAAGTCTACTTGCATCACGCATTGATATGCCTTAGCTTGATGGAGCTTAAAGTAACAATGCTCCAGAAATTGTGAATAAGACCCGAAATAAGTTGATACGAATCCAAATATGACCCAGAACCTTTTACCTCTTGACCATAATTTCTGCATCTCCTTTCCAAAAATATCATGTCAGACCAAATTCTTCTGTTCCACGCGATAGTTAAAACTTTTTAATACCTTGTGCAGCTTTGCAAATCCTACATTGGCTTAGCCAACAATTTTTAAAAAGACTACACGATATTTTTCTGGGAATGAATGGAAGTAAGGGGGAACACTTTAAATATAGAAGTGTAATGTATTTAAAGCACCTATATGAAATTCTCATGGCATATACATAAGAAACATGCGGAATCTTATTCCTCATATCTCATTCAAAAGAACATGTTTTGGGCGCAATTCAAAAATTGTGCTCTTACCAAGCTCTGATGGATTTTCCAGTTTGAACATTTCAAACACTTCCTTCAGTGACCACATAAGATGGTGAGCTTGTTTTATTTATTTTGAGGCCATTTTCCCAAATCGTAGCGACGTCTTTACATCCAGAGCCATTCGGCTAATATATAATCTCGTTCATAAAATTATATAATTTTGTCTATTTTATCTCTACTCATCAAAGCTGATGTGACTTCGAAGTATTACTAATTGAATCAAAACATATATTTAAAGTCACATTACAAATGCTGCTAAACAATTTACTCATCACAACGATGTGGTGTGCTAGGTAAACCTCGTTTTGCTTGGGTCATAGCTTTGGCAAGTGTTCGCATTTTAGTACAATTGAAGTGTCTCTTTCTTTGAATTCTCTCTGTTCCTTAAAACGCGATACTTTTTAACTCTAACTTTTTCTTCTGATTTTAAATCCTTTTGTATAGCTACTGGCATTTTCATTAATTTTTTCCCTTCTGCATCAGTATTTCATAGTAAGACGGTACTTTTCTTCTATTCGTCGTAATTTCTTTCTTGCTTTAGTTTTTCTTTGAGCTTTCTTCTTTTTTTTTGACTCTGCAGCTGCAGTAGTTCCCATAATATAATTTTTATATTATATACAGAAAAAGAACAAGTTTCAAATAAATCTATCACAAAATCGTTTGCACTTCAAATTTAAATAGGAAAATCAAAGCCAATTAGTTTTGTACAACATTTAACTTAATGACAGTTATGTGTGACTCACGAAACAAAATTAAATGTGTTCTGTCTTTTAAGAAAAAGCATGAAATAAAATAAAATTTTTCATTTACTTTTACTCTTCTTACTAAGTAAAAGGAAAAGTGGATTTTTTTTTATTTTAAACACAAAATATTTTTAAAGAATTAAAAAATTAGGTTTTTGTGACTTACGTTACATTATAGAAAGTACTTTTTCGAAAATTATTCCATAAATATAGCAATGGATATCTGTTACAAAATTAGACATAATTTCCTCTACTAAAATCGCTCTTTCTCATACTCTCTATTATGTATGAAAATTTTAAAAAATTCCCAATAGTATTAGAAGAAATTGCCTGCAAAGACAGCCAAGTTCACTGTAAAAAATCTTCACATCTATGGTTTTAGAACAGCTGACCGTGTACCGATAAAATAAATGCGTAAGTCGTTGCCAAATTCAAGCTTAATATATATATATACACATATGTATATATATATATATATATATATATATATATATATATATATATATATATATATATATATATATATATATATATATATATATATATATATATATATATATATATATATATATATATATGTAAGAAGCAATCAAACACATACAGAACACTAAAACGCAAAGCAACAGAGAAATGCAGACCATCAAAACGCCAAAAGGTCATACAAGTCAAATGGCTAGAAAGCCGAACTCAGAAGGCAGAACAGAAAGCAGAACTGTCCATGCATGCGCGCTGATGCATGGACAGTTCTGCTTTATGTATGTAAAGCTACCTTAAAAGTAGATTTTTTCCGAGAAACAAGATAACAAGATAAAATATGTAAATGGTCTATATATATAATTATATAGAGTACATTTTCATCATATTCCCTAAGGACTTTTCTTAAGAAATGGGTTCAAATTTGTAAGGGAGGATAAAATCACAAAAGCAATTCTCACTCTAAAAATACATTTTTGAAAACAAAAGTGTTTTTGTCTGTATTCTTATAAGGAAGCTTGTTATTTCTATTGTTCCATGAATTTTTATTACACGCATTTGAAATCTATAGTGCATAGTTATATCCAGCTTTTAATGGAACTCTCGAGGATTTCAAAACATTTCACGTTAAGAATGATGTGGAATTCTTCTCATGTGGGGATACCGGAAATAAAATGACGGACAGACTTGCGAGAGCTGGCAATAAATTTAATTTACCCGAGGGCTTTTAATAACTCTCTTAGCTTTGAAGAAATAGATTCTTGTACAAAAAATAAAAAAGTTTGAGATAGGACACCACAACACCGTTTGTAGGGAGCACAAGGACTTAGAAATAACCAATTTCAAGTTCTTTAGAGAAGAACAGACAGCATTTTCAAGATTTAGAATTGGTCACACCAAAGCAATGAAATATGTGGCAGGACTGTCACAATCATCAGAGTAACAGTATAGCTAGTCCTGATCATGTACTACAGTGTTTCGCGATGTCATGGAAGGAAATTCATGATGATCTGAGACATCTATTGGTTATTTTTCGCAGGAAGGACATCATGAAACTAATTTAATTTTGATTCGAGATAAGAAAAAAATTGGGGTTTTGAGTACTCAAAATCTGGTATTTCGAAGGAGCTCGTATTATCCACGGAACAATATAAGTTGCTGCGTTCCAACTTTAAAGAGCAGCTTTTACACTGATGTATTGCTTTTTAAAATTAGAAATTTTTTACATTGATATAAATTTCAGTTGCGCGAACAATTGCTTTTGAACGGTTTCACTCAATAACCCAAAGTTCAGACAAGATTTTTGGACAAACAGTCTTTTAAAGAAAATTCGCATATGTAAGGTGCTCACAGAATGTGTAGAGTTATGCTTTCTAAAAGTTTACGCCACGACATTCAGAAATGGAAATACTTTATACTACAGGAATGAATTTTTATAGTCCTTTTTGTGTAAGTTTCATGAGCATAAAATATGTGCTATAATTATTATGTTCGAACTTTTATTGTTGTTACAGAAATTAATTTATGAGTATGCTTTTTTAAATTCTAAAATTTGTCATACACGGTTTAGTCATTTAAAGTCAATTTCGAAACAAATTCCATGGTGCACAAATGGACCTTTAAATAAAATGAATTCATCCAAAAGTATAGTCGTTTCTTTTACTTTTAACTATTTTAATTTAAATTTTTAATTAAATCATGGTAAAGAGCACAACTCAGTCATGTTATCACAATTTGTTACCCCAGTCACTTTACCATATTCTTTTTTCAAAGGCGATTAGGCATTTTTTTTACTCTAAACCTATTTCCGCTCACATTTTCTTTTGTGAGCTGATTTCTATTTTACAGATTTCTCATTGCTTTCTGTAATCATACTGTTGAAGAATTTCATTAGAGTGAATAGCTCTTCGTGCAGTTTTAGAAATATTATACAGCTCCGTAGTCCAGTTCATGAAAATACTAACTTTATCTCTCTTGATCTATTTATGAACATTACTGCTCAGTGTTCCGATGCAGCGCTTCGAAGGCTCAACCTTTTAGTCGTCCAACGTCGAACAAAAACCCGTCATTTGTTTACAAATTACAGAGACATTCTATGGCTCATATTTCCTTGAATGACATTTACAACTACGAATGGGTATAATGTTTTCGGCGGGACTCGTCATTTTGGGGAAATAAAAGGGCCACAGAGATTAATGTTCTGTTCTTTGTTTTAAGGTTATAACGCTCTGCGATTTTGAAAACTACCGTACTTGTCTGTTGTAACATGTCGGCACATTTACTCGCGAAACCTCTGATTTGCGAGACATACTTGAGTGATGTAAAAATATTGTTCTACGACGCATTCATGACAAACCTGCGTTTATCAGGTATATCATTTTTAAAGTTCGAATAAAAATAAACCATTTTTATAAAATGTTTTCTCAAGTATGTTCACATCGATTTTTTAAGTCAAATAAATCTGTGTTCATGAAGTTGAACAATCTTATTAATTTATCTTAAGTAAACTTGGAAAATGGTGGTTGTGGTTTTTCAAGAAAACTGGTATGAATGTTTCCTGCTTCAAAGTGCTGTCATGTGATGAAATTTATTTGCATCAATAAAATCTCGCTTTTGATTTCACACATCAATAAAAAAGCAGATTTTTAAATTTTGATTCAGACGCATGTAGATTCGCTTACACAAATTCAACTCACACATATCGACCATACATACCAAATGCAGGCACACCAGAATTACATTAATTCCCTTTACATTAGACCCCAAAGACTACAGTATTGAATTATCGGTTACTGAAAACAAAATTAACAAACCAGTTGGGAACCTAACCCTTTGCCCTTTATTCCAATTGAACTCACTAACAGTTGTTACGAGTAAACGAAAGCCTTTCGACCTTCCTTGTTTACCCGCCTTATACCAAAAGGGACCAGAACTCGTAATTTGATTATCAAAATTCAGACAAAACTCTCGCGCGCATCCACCACTTTATTCTCTTACATACCTCTTCCGTTTATCACGCTTGGTTAAGTTGTTTATACAAGGATGAGAAGGTTGACGCTGTGACGGCAGATGCCTATGATTTTTCATTAGGGGGAGTGTTCGCGAAGACGTCAACCGCTTCGAATAGATGTGTCTTAAAAGTATGGGCCTTCACATCATGCGCTTCTCGCTTTTGAATGGGGACAGTGGATCTTCATGTTGGTGGGAGGCTGATTGTCGTGTAGAATTAAGATCGATGAATGTGGATCGTCATAGTCTTGCTCCAAAAATATTCAGAGTACATGCATTATTTAAATTAAAGACAGAAGGAATTGTTTGAGCAATGTTTTTCTCCGGGAATGTTGTGATTTTGTTTATCCACCGACGTAACAAAAAGGAAAATATACAAATTTTTACGAGAAAAAAATCTAGTTAGATGAAGTAGTTATTGCAATTTAGAATTGTGCTATTTGGGTGCAAACGTACTTGTTACAGCATTCTTTCCTATAGACGGCGTCGTTTTGTAGCGACTTGTTTGTTCATAATATTTTCAAGGAATTAATTTAAATTGGCAAATAATGAAAATTACTTTTGATTGCATGCAAATTATATTCTCGTGTAAGCACTCGAGCAACTCTGTTACTGTAAAGCAATCCACAAACTTCTCCAACATCAGCCTTGTGATACTAAATTTACTGAAATACGCATGTATACCGACATGTTTTTGGTACAGAAGAGAAGTACACATGTGTATGCAAGATGTCTTGTAGCATGCTGCTCCAGGATGTGGCCTGGCTAAGTGAGCAACGCAAGATTTACACTGATTCTTATTCCTTTTTTCTCGGTATACTAGGCAGTCGATGCATTCTGTAAACTTGAATTTTAGGTACAGAATCTGACGCTATTTTTATGTGTACATAATAAGTAATACATATTTTATTAGTTTCCGAATCTTCTGAATCTGTCTTTTTCATATAATCCTAACTATCCAGGTTATTACCCAAAACTCACATGGATGCTATAGTCTCAAGCAAGTGTCTTGTTGGCGAAATTTAAATTTCAGTTTTTTTATTGAGAACTTATAGGTGAGCATACTTATCTTCTCCCAAATTTGCCATTGATTTGAATATATCAAGAGATAGATATATAGGATCCACGCCCAAAGCTCCAATCCACAAAATCATTGTTTTGAGAGTAACGCGTTTTAACTCGTTGATGGATGTGTGTTATACTGAGAGCACAGATGACTTAGCTTAGAATCACCTTTATGTGATCTAACCTGTGTTACGAACCACGTGCCTTTGACAACAAGTAACAATTGAACAACAGTAAAGAACACATAGTAAAAATAATCTAAAGTTGCAGGTTCGTATCTTTGGCGAGTGTCGAATGTATAAATGTTGAGCAGTTTTACTTCTCTCACAAGTTTCTTTTCTTTGCGATATTCGATTAGAAATAATCGGTTTATAAAGTATCGATAGCTGATATCAAATGCATCTACAATAAACTGATGTTCTGAACCGCTGAGGAGCAACGACCCATTACCAGTTTACATGATTTTTATTTTTTTATATTTACAGTAATAATAAGAAAAAATTAGAAGAAAAACATACTTTGCAAATTTTTGATTGACGTAATTTTTGATTGACGGTAAACATGTAACATTTAAAGGGAAACCATCAAACTTTTTACAATGCCCCACCTGTTTCTAATCTGCTAAGAACGTCGCCCTTAAGAAAATAATAGGCTGAAGCACTAGGTTACGAGTTCAAATCTCGTATGAACCGAAGTCGGGTTGTCTGCCTGAAGTTTGCTGGTTTCTTTAGAAGTTACATAAATGTAGGCTAACTCCACGAAATCCTCCAGGAAAGAGTCATCCCAGTTCCCGGTGAGTGCTATGTGGCAACACCTCCCATGGTGCTCCGAGGTTAGCACTGAATATGAAATCCTGTTAGTATAAAAGGGATTATGGGAAAATTATGATACCCTGTTAGTATATTTTCAAATACACATCCTGTATCAAAGATAGATTTAATACTTACCAACGTTTGAAGTGAAAATTGTGAAAAAACATTAAGATAAAAGTCTACAAGTCTTAAAACGATAAAATTGGTTTCGAAATATTAATGAAAAGATGCTGCATTACCAACTATTCATTACTATTTCAGCTTGATTCCTACATAATTGTGAACATCCTGTATGTAACATAAGCAGAATCTTAAACCTAGACTTCATACAATAAAATAAAGTAAAGAGAAGGATTTAAAAACTAATATTTTCAAGCACTCTCTATTTTCTTAAAATATATGAATAATATACAAAAGTGGTTCACCTTAAAGGCGGGAGTTTCGTGACATATTTAACTTAGTTCTTGTAGCGTGAACGTTTGTCTAAGCAATTTAGGTTTCCAAGCGTGAATATATCACCCCTTCATATGCAAATTAGAGCTTATCTGTTCGTAGAGGCTTTGTCTAGGTAAGCAATAATTCTCTTTTATTCATCTTCTCTCATAGCAAAAAAAAGTAGGAACAGACCATCTATTCAAATACTTATTGTGTTTTTTTAAAGAACTAATTTAAATATTAATATTTTAACGATAATTTTTAAAGTGAAAAAAGAATGAGATATAAGAGCATAAATTTCACTAAAAATGAAAAATATCTAATAAGATCTGTTTTCAAACAAGCTTCTAGTGCATTAATACTTAAAAATCTTTATGTAACATTTTCAACTTTGTTAAAGAATAAAACATTCTCATACGAAGTATATTTCTCTTTGTAAGAAAAAATTTCATGTTTATTGATGCAACTTTAAAGCTGCCTATGAAATTTGAATTAAATTAATTTTGTTTTTTTTTCTTTTAGTGAAGGGGAGAATGTGAAACAGTATTTTCATTAATCATTAATTAGTACTTTCTTGCATACCAAGAGCGAAAAATCTTTGTTTTCATAAAACTATTCAGGCTATTTTTTTAATCGCTGTTATTGTTCACAAAAACATTAATTTCGTGAAAAAATTCTCATGTGATATTTTATTTCATACATTTTGTTTTGAAACTAAAGAAATAATTGCGATAATTTGGAATGACAAAATTTAATTACAGAAAATAATTTTACAACTGTTTGTTATTCAAACATTTTCTATTTGTATTTGGATATAAGGATAATTATAAAAATGTAAACAATTAAATTGAGTAATATAAGCATTTCTTGATCTTACATTTTTTCATAATAATGCTTAGTATATTTTTAATAAATTCAAAATAAAATTTATATGTATTTACAACATAATTTCAACTACTATTAACTTTCATGAGCACAGGGATTAATATATACAAAAAAAAACAATTACATAAAAATAATTTCAAAGAAGAAAAATTAAAACAAGGTCTCTTAAAACAACATAATTTATGCTTTGTGTGAGGAAAAATATAACTTTTTAAAGCTTTTATATTTTTGAAAAATTTGATATTAAGGAAATTGTAACCTATCATTTAATTTGAGTGTACATGCAATGCTCTGGACTTTCCTTTTGAAAGTCTACTTTTAATAAACATAATTTTAGCTGCAGGTATTGGTTCAAAAATAATTGAAAACGAATTTAAAATTGTTTTTAATATTTCTCAATCGGTACCATGTAAAAATATATCGATTGCTTTGCGTTTAGGAACATGATTGTTTCAAGTTCTGAAAAATGAAATAGCAAGCATTTCTTTTATCAAGCTATGTAGAAAAAATGTATCATGTATGTAGAAAAAATCAAATACTGAACATTCAAAGATATTAATGGTAAATTATTTTATTTTTTCAGATTCCAATTCAAAATACGATGATTATATTTTGTTTTATAAACAGCCTTTGGGAGAACTTGGAGGTAAGTATACATATGAACTTCTGTTAATTACATCTAAAGAATTTGATTTGAAGTACTTTAAATATAAATTAGAATATACATATCCCTTTTCATTCCATTAAATGATGTTACCATTATGTTTACAACATAAATATATAATGTAAATATTTCTACACATTTCTAAATTCTTATAATAAGCAGCTGCATGTATATCGTTGAATTTAGACAAAAATGTTTTAACTTTTGTCAATATATAAAATCTGCATGATACTAAATTTGAATCATTTTATAGATAGCGCTCTACTTAAAGGGAAATCAGGGCTCAAGTTTCCTGTCTACTCCACAGCTGAAGGTACATAAAAATAATTTATTCTTGTTCTTAGATCAAATACGATATACTTTTCAGAATTGTTCAAACAAAATGTTTGAATGTTTTGAAATGTTTACTTTATATTTTAGCCTTTTATTTTTACTTTACTCGTTTACCTTTACTTTTAAGCCTACATTTGTAAAATACAATGGGATCTTTTTATGCCTTTTTGTCCTTCGGGATTGATCCCTGACTGTTGCCAATAGCCCGTTGTGTTGCAGCAGTGCGACGTAATTCAACTACCTATTTATATTTTTGTACTTGTTTCATGTTTAATATTTATCAGTGCATTTGGCTTTTAATTAAAACTTCAAGTGTACTATATATATTGACTTATTATTTTCCATTATATTATTCAAATCTTATTAGTTGCAGTGTGCAAGGATCCAAACTTTTTCTAATTAATAAACCCAAAATGAATTCATACTCAGATGAAACACGCATTTATATAATAGACAAAATTCGTTGTCCATATTTGGTTGGCTAGGTTGGGCTTTATAATGCAAGGCCCATATTTGTCCAAACTGCTGCAAACTGCAAGTAAATGGACATAAGCGAACAAGGAAATTTTACTGGCACATAAGAAACACAATACATCCAGGGAGGAATTAAACATACGCACAACTTTCAGTTTGCTAGAGCAGAGGGCAAAACCATTGAGCCACGGCTACCCTTAATTATTTCATATTTGGATTTATCAATGTCACTTTCAAAGCATAAATTGTAATTAAATGAAGCAATCAATGTAAAACTATAGTTAAGTACATTTTTGTAGAAATAAATGTTTCATAAACTAGAAAACAAAACTCAGTCATTTTTCTTAAAAATAAACTATAAAGAACTTAGCTGGCCTGCATTTCTATAAAAATTATTCATTGTTTACATTTCTTCAACGCATTCAAAAAGAAATAACATTAAGCTATGCAACTCATCTTCATCAACCTGAAAAACTAACACTCGTAAAATAAATTCATAACCCCGTGGCATTTGCTACAAAGAATATCTGCAAACAATCACTGTTCTTTTTGTGCAAGAATGCGCTGATCTTCTGAGCTATTCCATGCTTATTCTTTTATGTCTCACAAGATGGATTCGTTCCCTCTGACTTGAAGGCCCTGAATGACGTCTACTGGTGGAAAAAGCGTTACTACAACCTTGGAAGATTTTCTCCAGTGGACGTGCCCTACTTTGGAGATAATGAGGGGAATATGATAGAAGCACTGAATACAGGTACTTTCTTAGCTCTATAGATATTTATTAGAAAATAAATGTTGTGCTCTGTGAGATCATTAGAGTTACATATAAATATTTGTAAAAATTGTCTTTGAATCAGATAATCAATTTTTAGCTTCTAGCAGAATTACCCGACCATACTCGGATTGAGTTGGTGATTGAAAAGTGACCAGAATAATAACTTTCTATTTCGTAGGAAAATACCAACATCCCTTACATGCTAGAAAAATATTTTTTTTTTAAACTGTGATGCGTTCACCTTTTTAAAAACGCATAAATAAAATTCGACGGACCACAGCTGCCTTTTCTGCTTTTTATTTAACAGGTCGTCACACACATTTTGTACAACATATAAAGACAGCTGAACATTAGTGAGTTGATGCAATTGTGGGTGTCGAGATAAACATTAATTACCCACTTCTGGTTATTGCTGCTAACTTTGCAGCGTCTAGTAGTTAACTGGCGATGGGCTCAGTCGGCTCGGGTATTGCGCATGCGTGAACATTTTCGCCTCTCTGGTTGGCGCACGTGCGGCAACATCCCGCCCGGCCTTGCCATGTTCTCATGCAAGAACTTAACAATTCTATTTTTTTTGTATAAGTCCAAACATAAATGAATGTTTAAATTTCAGTTATAATCAATGTAAACTAATAAACAATAACTAATCACTATGAACACAATAATCACAATAGTAAGATAAACAGTATACACTTAAGCACTAGAATTTTCATAAAGAACAAATATTATTATTATTATTTGAAAACAATACATTTAATTTTCAATGGGCAGTACACTCAATCTGGAGATGGACCTTTTATAAACTCCCTTACTGGTTTTCACGTCAACAACTCGTACTTTTCTATCCTGTCCGGGATATATGGCTATTATTCGTCCCAATAACCATTTATATGGTGGGAGATTTTCTTCCCTTATCAAAACCATGTCCCCTATTTTTAGATTTTCTTTATCAACTACCCATTTCTTTCTTTGTTGTAGACTATTCAAATATGAAAGGCTCCATCTTTTCCAGATTGTTTGTACCGATTTTGTAATTCTCTGCCAAGCATTAAGGCGATTTGTCTCAATATCAGTTAGAGACGGTTCGACTATGGCCGTCATCGGCCTTCCTATCAGGAAATGTGCCGGCGTCAGCACCTCCAAGTCATCAACATCGGCCGAGAGAGGGGTAAGCGGGCGAGAATTCAAAACAGCTTCTATCTGGGTCACGAGAGTTAGCAACTCTTCATAAGTAAATTTTGAATTCCCAGCAACGCGTTTTAAGTGATATTTAAATGCCTTTATGTTTGCCTCCCAGAGGCCTCCCCAATTCGGACTTCTTGGGGGAATAAAAGACCATTCTATGTTTTCTTCCGCGAAAAAGGCAAATAAAGATTCCTCTTTTTCTTGAACAAATCTAAATAGGGCTCTAAGTTCTCTATTAGCCCCCACCATGTTTGTCCCATTATCCGAGAATATTCTATGGCATTTTCCCCTTCTCGAAATGAATCTTTTCAGTGTGTTTATTAGAGCTTGTGAAGTTAAATCACTGATTATTTCGAGGTGTATGGCTTTTGTCACTAGACATATGAATATACAAACATAAACCTTAATTTCGGGACCTTTTCTCTGATATCTGTTTTTGATTAAGAATGGCCCGCATAAATCAATTCCAGTCGAATTAAAAACTTTATCGGGTGTTATTCTCTGCATTGGCAAATTGCCCATTTTTTGTGAGCACTCATTGGGATTGGCTTTAAAGCAAATGACACAATTGTGCACGATTTTTTTGCACAAATTTCTTCCATGAATGGGCCAATATTTTTGCCTAACCTGAAAAAGTAAATGTTGAGGTCCAAGATGAAAATACTTTTCATGATAATATCTTACGATAATTTCAGTTAACTTATCTTTTGAGGGGAGTAATATAGGGTGTTTACTTGAATATGACAGCTGAGAATTCTCTAGTCTGCCTCCTACCCTTAAGATACCTTTACTGTCTAAAATTGGTGATAAATTTAAAATCTTGCTTTTATTTGGAATACTACCACTGGACTTGAGGGCTGATATTTCTGCAGACAATTCCTCACTTTGAAGTTGTTTGACTAAAAACACCTCAGCTTCAGAGATCTCATCCGATCCCAGGGGACCTTGTCTCTTATTCATAGGGTTCCTACAATTATTCACAAACCTAAAAAGAAAACTAAGAATTCGAACTATAGTTAAAAATTTGCTGTTACGGTTAACTAGACAATCAAAAATTGTGTTTTCAGAATTTAAAGTCAATAAAGTGTTTTCATTAGAGACTTTAGATTTTAGTTCTGGTAAGTACTCTTCTTCATTCGGTACTGGACACTCATCATCAGTTTCCACGAGTTCATCAGACTGTAAGAAGAAAGGTCCATTCCACCATTTTTCATTATGTAGAAGCGATTCAGCTTTAAGACCCCTGGACAAGAGGTCTGAAGGATTGTCCTTTCCGGCACAGTGATACCACGTATCGGGATTTGTCAACCTTGTGATTTCCTGGACTCGATTCGCCACGAATTGTTTCCACCTTTTTGAAGACCCTTTGATCCAAAATAAAACAATTTTGGAGTCTGTCCAATGAAACACAGTGCAGTGCCTTTTCTGACTGATGATTTCTTGAACCTTTGAACTCAAGCGAGCTGCTACCATAGCACCCAGAAGCTCGAGCCGAGGTAACGTAACACTCTTTAATGGTGCTACTCTGACTTTAGAGGTGACGAGGTTTACAAGTACCTTACTTTGTTTTTTAACTTTCACATAAACTGAAGCTCCATATGCAAGTTTGGAAGCGTCACAAAAGGTATGGATTTCTATGATGTCATTTTCTTCTTTGGTAGAATCTAGTACCAATCTTGGGACTCTGAGCTCATTTAAGAGCGGCAGCTCCTTGCACCAATTCAACCACTTTTCTTTAATCTCTGGAGGTAAAATTTCATCCCATGTGAATTTCCTCGACCAGAGTTCCTGAATGAGGCATTTCATTCTTATTGTAAAGGGGGTAAGCAAACCCAACGGGTCATAGATTTTCCCAATGATTTGCAGAAGAAATCTTTTAGTGTTTTCATTGTCTGAAATGAATTCTAATAGACCTTTTGTGTCCACGGTCAGACAATCTTCTTGTGTTTGCCAAGCCAAACCCAATACTTTCGTCTTGTTGGTTCCCAAGCTGACAGAATTTTCAACTGGATATGTCTCGAAACCTTCTGCAGCCCACTGACTCATCAACGTAGCGTCATTGGAGATCCATTTTCGCATCACCATCCCTGCTTCTTTCATGATATTTTTGGCACAGCTGGAAATAAAAAGTGCCTCTTCACGAGTGTCTTGTCCTGTGATCCAATCATCAACGTACATGAAAGAATCTAGATGTTGTACAGCTGTGCAAAACTCATCTTTATACTTATC